>JANXHW010000001.1:153468359-154068359 GCA_026170595.1 Plestiodon gilberti rubricaudatus | reverse complement strand
AATCTCTATAGTGATGCAGTATGGTCTACGAGAGAGTAAGCACCACACAAGTTCAGAAGTTTCTACTACATTTGGATTGTTTTATACAAGGGCACGGAAGAGTTCTATACTAAATCTCTATAGTGATGCAGTAAGGTCTACGAGAGAGTAAGCACTACACAAGTTCAGAAGTTTCTACTACATTTGGATTGTTTCATACAAGGGCACTGAAGAGTTCTATTCTAAATCTCTCTAGTGCTCCTATACTGGCTACAGCCTAGTAAGTAGCACCCAAGTTCAGAAGCGTCTGCTACATTTGGATTGTTTCATACAAAGGCAATGAAAAGTTGTATGGTAAATCTCTATAGTGATGCAGTATGGTCTACGAGAGAGTAAGCAGCACCCAAGTTCAGAAGCGTCTGCTACATTTGGATTGTTTCATACAAAGGCACTGAAGAGTTGTATGGTAAATCTCTATAGTGATGCAGTATGGTCTACGAGAGAGTAAGCACCACACAAGTTCAGAAGTTTCTACTACATTTGCATTGTTTCATACAAGGGCACTGAAGAGTTCTATTCTAAATCTCTCTAGTGTTCCTATACTGGCTACAGCCTAGTAAGCAGCACCCAAGTTCAGAAGCGTCTGCTACATTTGGATTGTTTCATACAAAGGCAATGAAGAGTTGTATGGTAAATCTCTATAGTGATGCAGTATGGTCTACGAGAGAGTAAGCACCACACAATTTCAGACGTTTCTACTACATTTGGATTGTTTCATACAAGGGCACTGAAGAGTTCTATTCTAAATCTCTCTAGAGTTCCTATACTGGCTACAGCCTAGTAAGCAGCACCCAAGTTCAGAAGCGTCTGCTACATTTGGATTGTTTCATACAAAGGCAATGAAGAGTTGTATGGTAAATCTCTATAGTGATGCAGTATGGTCTACGAGAGAGTAAGCACCACACAAGTTCAGAAGTTTCTACTACATTTGGATTGTTTCATACAAGGGCACTGAAGAGTTCTATTCTAAATCTCTCTAGTGTTCCTATACTGGCTACAGCCTAGTAAGCAGCACCCAAGTTCAGAAGCGTCTGCTACATTTGGATTGTTTCATACAAAGCACTGAAGAGTTGTATGGTAAATCTCTATAGTGATGTAGTATGGTCTTCGAGAGAGTAAGCACCACACAAGTTCAGAAGTTTCTACTACATTTGGATTGTTTCATACAAGGGCACGGAAGAGTTCTATACTAAATCTCTATAGTGATGCAGTATGGTCTACGAGAGAGTAAGCACCACACAAGTTCAGAAGTTTCTACTACATTTGGATTGTTTCATACAAGGGCACTGAAGAATTCTATTCTAAATCTCTCTAGTGTTCCTATACTGGCTACAGCCTAGTAAGTAGCACCCAAGTTCAGAAGCGTCTGCTACATATGGATCGTTTCATACAAAGGCAATGAAGAGTTGTATGGTAAATCTCTATAGTGATGCAGTATGGTCTACGAGAGAGTAAGCAGCACCCAAGTTCAGAAGCGTCTGCTACATTTGGATTGTTTCATACAAAGGCACTGAAGAGTTGTATGGTAAATCTCTATAGTGATGCAGTATGGTCTACGAGAGAGTAAGCACCACACAAGTTCAGAAGTTTCTACTACATTTGGATTGTTTTATACAAGGGCACGGAAGAGTTCTATACTAAATCTCTATAGTGATGCAGTAAGGTCTACGAGAGAGTAAGCACTACACAAGTTCAGAAGTTTCTACTACATTTGGATTGTTTCAACAAGGGCACTGAAGAGTTCTATTCTAAATCTCTCTAGTGCTCCTATACTGGCTACAGCCTAGTAAGTAGCACCCAAGTTCAGAAGCGTCTGCTACATTTGGATTGTTTCATACAAAGGCAATGAAGAGTTGTATGGTAAATCTCTATAGTGATGCAGTATGGTCTACGAGAGAGTAAGCAGCACCCAAGTTCAGAAGCGTCTGTTACATTTGGATCGTTTCATACAAAGGCAATGAAGAGTTGTATGGTAAATCTCTATAGTGATGCAGTATGGTCTACGAGAGAGTAAGCAGCACCCAAGTTCAGAAGCGCCTGCTACATTTGGATTGTTTCATACAAAGGCACTGAAGAGTTGTATGGTAAATCTCTATAGTGATGCAGTATGGTCTACGAGAGAGTAAGCACCACACAAGTTCAGAAGTTTCTACTACATTTGGATTGTTTTATACAAGGGCACGGAAGAGTTCTATACTAAATCTCTATAGTGATGCAGTAAGGTCTACGAGAGAGTAAGCACTACACAAGTTCAGAAGTTTCTACTACATTTGGATTGTTTCAACAAGGGCACTGAAGAGTTCTATTCTAAATCTCTCTAGTGCTCCTATACTGGCTACAGCCTAGTAAGTAGCACCCAAGTTCAGAAGCGTCTGCTACATTTGGATTGTTTCATACAAAGGCACTGAAGAGTTGCATGGTAAATCTCTATAGTGATGCAGTATGGTCTACGAGAGAGTAAGCACCACACAAGTTCAGAAGTTTCTACTACATTTGCATTGTTTCATACAAGGGCACGGAAGAGTTCTATACTAAATCTCTATAGTGATGCAGTAAGGTCTACGAGAGAGTAAGCACCACACAAGTTCAGAAGTTTCTACTACATTTGGATTGTTTCATACAAGGGCACTGAAGAGTTCTATTCTAAATCTCTCTCGTGTTCCTATACTGGCTACAGCCTAGTAAGCAGCACCCAAGTTCAGAAGCGTCTGCTACATTTGGATTGTTTCATACAAAGGCAATGAAGAGTTGTATGGTAAATCTCTATAGTGATGCAGTATGGTCTACGAGAGAGTAAGCAGCACCCAAGTTCAGAAGCGTCTGCTACATTTGGATTGTTTCATACAAAGGCACTGAAGAGTTGTATGGTAAATCTCTATAGTGATGCAGTATGGTCTACGAGAGAGTAAGCACCACACAAGTTCAGAAGTTTCTACTACATTTGCATTGTTTCATACAAGGGCACTGAAGAGTTCTATTCTAAATCTCTCTAGTGTTCCTATACTGGCTACAGCCTAGTAAGCAGCACCCAAGTTCAGAAGCGTCTGCTACATTTGGATTGTTTCATACAAAGGCAATGAAGAGTTGTATGGTAAATCTCTATAGTGATGCAGTATGGTCTACGAGAGAGTAAGCACCACACAATTTCAGACGTTTCTACTACATTTGGATTGTTTCATACAAGGGCACTGAAGAGTTCTATTCTAAATCTCTCTAGAGTTCCTATACTGGCTACAGCCTAGTAAGCAGCACCCAAGTTCAGAAGCGTCTGCTACATTTGGATTGTTTCATACAAAGGCAATGAAGAGTTGTATGGTAAATCTCTATAGTGATGCAGTATGGTCTACGAGAGAGTAAGCACCACACAAGTTCAGAAGTTTCTACTACATTTGGATTGTTTCATACAAGGGCACTGAAGAGTTCTATTCTAAATCTCTCTAGTGTTCCTATACTGGCTACAGCCTAGTAAGCAGCACCCAAGTTCAGAAGCGTCTGCTACATTTGGATTGTTTCATACAAAGCACTGAAGAGTTGTATGGTAAATCTCTATAGTGATGCAGTATGGTCTTCGAGAGAGTAAGCACCACACAAGTTCAGAAGTTTCTACTACATTTGGATTGTTTCATACAAGGGCACGGAAGAGTTCTATACTAAATCTCTATAGTGATGCAGTATGGTCTACGAGAGAGTAAGCACCACACAAGTTCAGAAGTTTCTACTACATTTGGATTGTTTCATACAAGGGCACTGAAGAATTCTATTCTAAATCTCTCTAGTGTTCCTATACTGGCTACAGCCTAGTAAGTAGCACCCAAGTTCAGAAGGGTCTGCTACATTTGGATCGTTTCATACAAAGGCAATGAAGAGTTGTATGGTAAATCTCTATAGTGATGCAGTATGGTCTACGAGAGAGTAAGCAGCACCCAAGTTCAGAAGCGTCTGCTACATTTGGATTGTTTCATACAAAGGCACTGAAGAGTTGTATGGTAAATCTCTATAGTGATGCAGTATGGTCTACGAGAGAGTAAGCACCACACAAGTTCAGAAGTTTCTACTACATTTGGATTGTTTTATACAAGGGCACGGAAGAGTTCTATACTAAATCTCTATAGTGATGCAGTAAGGTCTACGAGAGAGTAAGCACTAC
Source organism: Plestiodon gilberti rubricaudatus (assembly GCA_026170595.1). Classification (NCBI taxonomy): domain Eukaryota; kingdom Metazoa; phylum Chordata; class Lepidosauria; order Squamata; family Scincidae; genus Plestiodon; species Plestiodon gilberti. The sequence continues at coordinate 154,064,173 of JANXHW010000001.1, read as the reverse complement.
ACAAGTTCAGAAGTTTCTACTACATTTGGATTGTTTCAACAAGGGCACTGAAGAGTTCTATTCTAAATCTCTCTAGTGCTCCTATACTGGCTACAGCCTAGTAAGTAGCACCCAAGTTCAGAAGCGTCTGCTACATTTGGATTGTTTCATACAAAGGCAATGAAGAGTTGTATGGTAAATCTCTATAGTGATGCAGTATGGTCTACGAGAGAGTAAGCAGCACCCAAGTTCAGAAGCGTCTGCTACATTTGGATCGTTTCATACAAAGGCAATGAAGAGTTGTATGGTAAATCTCTATAGTGATGCAGTATGGTCTACGAGAGAGTAAGCAGCACCCAAGTTCAGAAGCGTCTGCTACATTTGGATTGTTTCATACAAAGGCACTGAAGAGTTGTATGGTAAATCTCTATAGTGATGCAGTATGGTCTACGAGAGAGTAAGCACCACACAAGTTCAGAAGTTTCTACTACATTTGGATTGTTTTATACAAGGGCACGGAAGAGTTCTATACTAAATCTCTATAGTGATGCAGTAAGGTCTACGAGAGAGTAAGCACTACACAAGTTCAGAAGTTTCTACTACATTTGGATTGTTTCAACAAGGGCACTGAAGAGTTCTATTCTAAATCTCTCTAGTGCTCCTATACTGGCTACAGCCTAGTAAGCAGCACCCAAGTTCAGAAGCGTCTGCTACATTTGGATTGTTTCATACAAAGGCACTGAAGAGTTGTATGGTAAATCTCTATAGTGATGCAGTATGGTCTACGAGAGAGTAAGCACCACACAAGTTCAGAAGTTTCTACTACATTTGCATTGTTTCATACAAGGGCACGGAAGAGTTCTATACTAAATCTCTATAGTGATGCAGTAAGGTCTATGAGAGAGTAAGCACCACACAAGTTCAGAAGTTTCTACTACATTTGGATTGTTTCATACAAGGGCACTGAAGAGTTCTATTCTAAATCTCTCTCGTGTTCCTATACTGGCTACAGCCAAGTAAGCAGCACCCAAGTTCAGAAGCGTCTGCTACATTTGGATTGTTTCATACAAAGGCAATGAAGAGTTGTATGGTAAATCTCTATAGTGATGCAGTATGGTCTACGAGAGAGTAAGCACCACACAAGTTCAGAAGTTTCTACTACATTTGGATTGTTTCATACAAGGGCACTGAAGAGTTCTATTCTAAATCTCTCTAGTGTTCGTATACTGGCTACAGCCTAGTAAGCAGCACCCAAGTTCAGAAGCGTCTGCTACATTTGGATTGTTTCATACAAAGGCACTGAAGAGTTGTATGGTAAATCTCTATAGTGATGCAGTATGGTCTACGAGAGAGTAAGCACCACACAAGTTCAGAAGTTTCTACTACGATTGGATTGTTTCATACAAGGGCACGGAAGAGTTCTATACTAAATCTCTATAGTGATGCAGTATGGTCTACGAGAGAGTAAGCACCACACAAGTTCAGAAGTTTCTACTACATTTGGATTGTTTCATACAAGGGCACTGAAGAGTTCTATTCTAAATCTCTCTAGTGTTCCTATACTGGCTACAGCCTAGTAAGCAGCACCCAAGTTCAGAAGCGTCTGCTACATTTGGATTGTTTCATACAAAGGCACTGAAGAGTTGTATGGTAAATCTCTATAGTGATGCAGTATGGACTACGAGAGAGTAAGCACCACACAAGTTCAGAAGTTTCTACTACATTTGGAATGTTTCATACAAGGGCACTGAAGAGTTCTATGCTAAATCTCTCTAGTGTTCCTATACTGGCTACAGCCTAGTAAGCAGCACCCAAGTTCAGAAGCGTCTGCTACATTTGGATTGTTTCATACAAAGGCACTGAAGAGTTCTATACTAAATCTCTATAGTGATGCAGTATGGTCTACGAGAGAGTAAGCACCACACAAGTTCAGAAGTTTCTACTACATTTGTATTGTTTCATACAAGGGTACTGAAGAGTTCTATTCTAAATCTCTCTAGTGTTCCTATACTGGCTACAGCCTAGTAAGTAGCACCCAAGTTCAGAAGCGTCTGCTACATTTGGATCGTTTCATACAAAGGCAGTGAAGAGTTGTATGGTAAATCTCTATAGTGATGCAGTATGGTCTACGAGAGAGTAAGCAGCACCCAAGTTCAGAAGCGTCTGCTACATTTGGATTGTTTCATACAAAGGCACTGAAGAGTTGTATGGTAAATCTCTATAGTGATGCAGTATGGTCTACGAGAGAGTAAGCACCACACAAGTTCAGAAGTTTCTACTACATTTGGATTGTTTTATACAAGGGCACGGAAGAGTTCTATACTAAATCTCTATAGTGATGCAGTAAGGTCTACGAGAGAGTAAGCACTACACAAGTTCAGAAGTTTCTACTACATTTGGATTGTTTCATACAAGGGCACTGAAGAGTTCTATTCTAAATCTCTCTAGTGCTCCTATACTGGCTACAGCCTAGTAAGTAGCACCCAAGTTCAGAAGCGTCTGCTACATTTGGATTGTTTCATACAAAGGCAATGAAGAGTTGTATGGTAAATCTCTATAGTGATGCAGTATGGTCTACGAGAGAGTAAGCAGCACCCAAGTTCAGAAGCGTCTGCTACATTTGGATTGTTTCATACAAAGGCACTGAAGAGTTGTATGGTAAATCTCTATAGTGATGCAGTATGGTCTACGAGAGAGTAAGCACCATACAAGTTCAGAAGTTTCTACTACATTTGCATTGTTTCATACAAGGGCACTGAAGAGTTCTATTCTAAATCTCTCTAGTGTTCCTATACTGGCTACAGCCTAGTAAGCAGCACCCAAGTTCAGAAGCGTCTGCTACATTTGGATTGTTTCATACAAAGGCAATGAAGAGTTGTATGGTAAATCTCTATAGTGATGCAGTATGGTCTACGAGAGAGTAAGCACCACACAATTTCAGACGTTTCTACTACATTTGGATTGTTTCATACAAGGGCACTGAAGAGTTCTATTCTAAATCTCTCTAGAGTTCCTATACTGGCTACAGCCTAGTAAGCAGCACCCAAGTTCAGAAGCGTCTGCTACATTTGGATTGTTTCATACAAAGGCAATGAAGAGTTGTATGGTAAATCTCTATAGTGATGCAGTATGGTCTACGAGAGAGTAAGCACCACACAAGTTCAGAAGTTTCTACTACATTTGGATTGTTTCATACAAGGGCACTGAAGAGTTCTATTCTAAATCTCTCTAGTGTTCCTATACTGGCTACAGCCTAGTAAGCAGCACCCAAGTTCAGAAGCGTCTGCTACATTTGGATTGTTTCATACAAAGCACTGAAGAGTTGTATGGTAAATCTCTATAGTGATGCAGTATGGTCTTCGAGAGAGTAAGCACCACACAAGTTCAGAAGTTTCTACTACATTTGGATTGTTTCATACAAGGGCACGGAAGAGTTCTATACTAAATCTCTATAGTGATGCAGTATGGTCTACGAGAGAGTAAGCACCACACAAGTTCAGAAGTTTCTACTACATTTGGATTGTTTCATACAAGGGCACTGAAGAATTCTATTCTAAATCTCTCTAGTGTTCCTATACTGGCTACAGCCTAGTAAGTAGCACCCAAGTTCAGAAGCGTCTGCTACATTTGGATCGTTTCATACAAAGGCAATGAAGAGTTGTATGGTAAATCTCTATAGTGATGCAGTATGGTCTACGAGAGAGTAAGCAGCACCCAAGTTCAGAAGCGTCTGCTACATTTGGATTGTTTCATACAAAGGCACTGAAGAGTTGTATGGTAAATCTCTATAGTGATGCAGTATGGTCTACGAGAGAGTAAGCACCACACAAGTTCAGAAGTTTCTACTACATTTGGATTGTTTTATACAAGGGCACGGAAGAGTTCTATACTAAATCTCTATAGTGATGCAGTAAGGTCTACGAGAGAGTAAGCACTACACAAGTTCAGAAGTTTCTACTACATTTGGATTGTTTCAACAAGGGCACTGAAGAGTTCTATTCTAAATCTCTCTAGTGCTCCTATACTGGCTACAGCCTAGTAAGTAGCACCCAAGTTCAGAAGCGTCTGCTACATTTGGATTGTTTCATACAAAGGCAATGAAGAGTTGTATGGTAAATCTCTATAGTGATGCAGTATGGTCTACGAGAGAGTAAGCAGCACCCAAGTTCAGAAGCGTCTGCTACATTTGGATTGTTTCATACAAAGGCACTGAAGAGTTGTATGGTAAATCTCTATAGTGATGCAGTATGGTCTACGAGAGAGTAAGCACCACACAAGTTCAGAAGTTTCTACTACATTTGCATTGTTTCATACAAGGGCACGGAAGAGTTCTATACTAAATCTCTATAGTGATGCAGTAAGGTCTACGAGAGAGTAAGCACCACACAAGTTCAGAAGTTTCTACTACATTTGGATTGTTTCATACAAGGGCACTGAAGAGTTCTATTCTAAATCTCTCTAGTGTTCCTATACTGGCTACAGCCTAGTAAGCAGCACCCAAGTTCAGAAGCGTCTGCTACATTTGGATTGTTTCATACAAAGCACTGAAGAGTTGTATGGTAAATCTCTATAGTGATGCAGTATGGTCTTCGAGAGAGTAAGCACCACACAAGTTCAGAAGTTTCTACTACATTTGGATTGTTTCATACAAGGGCACGGAAGAGTTCTATACTAAATCTCTATAGTGATGCAGTATGGTCTACGAGAGAGTAAGCACCACACAAGTTCAGAAGTTTCTACTACATTTGGATTGTTTCATACAAGGGCACTGAAGAATTCTATTCTAAATCTCTCTAGTGTTCCTATACTGGCTACAGCCTAGTAAGTAGCACCCAAGTTCAGAAGCGTCTGCTACATTTGGATCGTTTCATACAAAGGCAATGAAGAGTTGTATGGTAAATCTCTATAGTGATGCAGTATGGTCTACGAGAGAGTAAGCAGCACCCAAGTTCAGAAGCGTCTGCTACATTTGGATTGTTTCATACAAAGGCACTGAAGAGTTGTATGGTAAATCTCTATAGTGATGCAGTATGGTCTACGAGAGAGTAAGCACCACACAAGTTCAGAAGTTTCTACTACATTTGGATTGTTTTATACAAGGGCACGGAAGAGTTCTATACTAAATCTCTATAGTGATGCAGTAAGGTCTACGAGAGAGTAAGCACTACACAAGTTCAGAAGTTTCTACTACATTTGGATTGTTTCAACAAGGGCACTGAAGAGTTCTATTCTAAATCTCTCTAGTGCTCCTATACTGGCTACAGCCTAGTAAGTAGCACCCAAGTTCAGAAGCGTCTGCTACATTTGGATTGTTTCATACAAAGGCAATGAAGAGTTGTATGGTAAATCTCTATAGTGATGCAGTATGGTCTACGAGAGAGTAAGCAGCACCCAAGTTCAGAAGCGTCTGCTACATTTGGATTGTTTCATACAAAGGCACTGAAGAGTTGTATGGTAAATCTCTATAGTGATGCAGTATGGTCTACGAGAGAGTAAGCACCACACAAGTTCAGAAGTTTCTACTACATTTGCATTGTTTCATACAAGGGCACGGAAGAGTTCTATACTAAATCTCTATAGTGATGCAGTAAGGTCTACGAGAGAGTAAGCACCACACAAGTTCAGAAGTTTCTACTACATTTGGATTGTTTCATACAAGGGCACTGAAGAGTTCTATTCTAAATCTCTCTCGTGTTCCTATACTGGCTACAGCCAAGTAAGGAGCACCCAAGTTCAGAAGCGTCTGCTACATTTGGATTGTTTCATACAAAGGCAATGAAGAGTTGTATGGTAAATCTCTATAGTGATGCAGTATGGTCTACGAGAGAGTAAGCACCACACAAGTTCAGAAGTTTCTACTACATTTGGATTGTTTCATACAAGGGCACTGAAGAGTTCTATTCTAAATCTCTCTAGTGTTCGTATACTGGCTACAGCCTAGTAAGCAGCACCCAAGTTCAGAAGCGTCTGCTACATTTGGATTGTTTCATACAAAGGCACTGAAGAGTTGTATGGTAAATCTCTATAGTGATGCAGTATGGTCTACGAGAGAGTAAGCACCACACAAGTTCAGAAGTTTCTACTACGATTGGATTGTTTCATACAAGGGCACGGAAGAGTTCTATACTAAATCTCTATAGTGATGCAGTATGGTCTACGAGAGAGTAAGCACCACACAAGTTCAGAAGTTTCTACTACATTTGGATTGTTTCATACAAGGGCACTGAAGAATTCTATTCTAAATCTCTCTAGTGTTCCTATACTGGCTACAGCCTAGTAAGCAGCACCCAAGTTCAGAAGCGTCTGCTACATTTGGATTGTTTCATACAAAGGCAATGAAGAGTTGTATGGTAAATCTCTATAGTGATGCAGTATGGTCTACGAGAGAGTAAGCACCACACAAGTTCAGAAGTTTCTACTACATTTGGATTGTTTCATACAAGGGCACTGAAGAGTTCTATTCTAAATCTCTCTAGTGTTCCTATACTGGCTACAGCCTAGTAAGCAGCACCCAAGTTCAGAAGCGTCTGCTACATTTGGATTGTTTCATACAAAGGCAATGAAGAGTTCTATGGTAAATCTCTATAGTGATGCAGTATGGTCTACGAGAGAGTAAGCAGCACCCAAGTTCAGAAGCGTCTGCTACATATGGATTGTTTCATACAAAGGCACTGAAGAGTTGTATGGTAAATCTCTATAGTGATCCAGTATGGTCTACGAGAGAGTAAGCACCACACAAGTTCAGAAGTTTCTACTACATTTGGATTGTTTCATACAAGGGTAAGGAAGAGTTCTATACTAAATCTCTATAGTGATGCAGTATGGTCTACGAGAGAGTAAGCACCACACAAGTTCAGAAGTTTCTACTACATTTGGATTGTTTCATACAAGGGCACTGAAGAGTTCTATTCTAAATCTCTCTAGTATTCCTATACTGGCTACAGCCTAGTAAGCAGCAGCCAAGTTCAGAAGCGTCTGCTACATTTGGATTGTTTCATACAAAGGCAATGAAGAGTTGTATGGTAAATCTCTATAGTGATGCAGTATGGACTACGACAGAGTAAGTACCACACAAGTTCAGAAGATTCTACTACATTTGGATTGTTTCATACAAGGGCACTGAAGAGTTCTATTCTAAATCTCTCTAGTGTTCGTATACTGCCTACAGCCTAGTAAGCAGCACCCAAGTTCAGAAGCGTCTGCTACATTTGGATTGTTTCATACAAAGGCAATGAAGAGTTGTATGGTAAATCTCTATAGTGATGCAGTATGGACTACGAGAGAGTAAGCACCACACAAGTTCAGAAGATTCTACTACATTTGGATTGTTTCATACAAGGGCACTGAAGAAGTTCTATTCTAAATCTCTCTAGTGTTCGTATACTGGCTACAGCCTAGTAAGCAGCACCCAAGTTCAGAAGCGTCTGCTACATTTGGATTGTTTCATACAAAGGCAATGAAGAGTTGTATGGTAAATCTCTATAGTGATGCAGTATGGACTACGAGAGAGTAAGCACCACACATGTTCAGAAGATTCTACTACATTTGGATTGTTTCATACAAGGGCACTGAAGAGTTCTATTCTAAATCTCTCTAGTGTTCGTATACTGCCTACAGCCTAGTAAGCAGCACCCAAGTTCAGAAGCGTCTGCTACATTTGGATTGTTTCATACAACGGCACTGAAGAGTTGTATGGTAAATCTCTATAGTGATGCAGTATGGTCTACGAGAGAGTAAGCACCACACAAGTTCAGAAGTTTCTACTACGATTGGATTGTTTCATACAAGGGCACGGAAGAGTTCTATACTAAATCTCTATAGTGATGCAGTATGGTCTACGAGAGAGTAAGCACCACACAAGTTCAGAAGTTTCTACTACATTTGGATTGTTTCATACAAAGGCACTGAAGAGTTGTATGGTAAATCTCTATAGTGATGCAGTATGGTCTACGAGAGAGTAAGCACCACACAAGTTCAGAAGTTTCTACTACATTTGCATTGTTTCATACAAGGGCACGGAAGAGTTCTATACTAAATCTCTATAGTGATGCAGTAAGGTCTACGAGAGAGTAAGCACCACACAAGTTCAGAAGTTTCTACTACATTTGGATTGTTTCATACAAGGGCACTGAAGAGTTCTATTCTAAATCTCTCTCGTGTTCCTATACTGGCTACAGCCTAGTAAGCAGCACCAAAGTTCAGAAGCGTCTGCTACATTTGGATTGTTTCATACAAAGGCAATGAAGAGTTGTATGGTAAATCTCTATAGTGATGCAGTATGGTCTACGAGAGAGTAAGCTCCACACAAGTTCAGAAGTTTCTACTACATTTGGATTGTTTCATACAAGGGCACTGAAGAGTTCTATTCTAAATCTCTCTAGTGTTCCTATACTGGCTACAGCCTAGTAAGCAGCACCCAAGTTCAGAAGCGTCTGCTACATTTGGATTGTTTCATACAAAGGCACTGAAGAGTTGTATGGTAAATCTCTATAGTGATGCAGTATGGTCTACGAGAGAGTAAGCACCACACAAGTTCAGAAGTTTCTACTACGATTGGATTGTTTCATACAAGGGCACGGAAGAGTTCTATACTAAATCTCTATAGTGATGCAGTATGGTCTACGAGAGAGTAAGCACCACACAAGTTCAGAAGTTTCTACTACATTTGGATTGTTTCATACAAGGGCACTGAAGAGTTCTATGGTAAATCTCTATAGTGATGCAGTATGGTCTACGAGAGAGTAAGCACCACACAAGTTCAGAAGTTTCTACTACATTTGGATTGTTTCATACAAGGGTACCGAAGAGTTCTATACTAAATCTCTATAGTGATGCAGTATGGTCGACGAGAGAGTAAGCACCACACAAGTTCAGAAGTTTCTAATACATTTGGATTGTTTCATACAAGGGTACTGAAGAGTTCTATTCTAAATATCTCTAGTGTTCCTATACTGGCTATAGCCTAGTAAGCAGCACCCAAGTTCAGAAGCGTCTGCTACATTTGGATTGTTTCATACAAAGGCAATGAAGAGTTGTATGGTAAATCTCTATAGTGATGCAGTATGGTCTACGAGAGAGTAAGCACCACACAAGTTCAGAAGTTTCTACTACATTTGGATTGTTTCATACAAAGGCAATGAAGAGTTGTATGGTAAATCTCTATAGTGATGCAGTATGGTCTACGAGAGAGTAAGCACCACACAATTTCAGACGTTTCTACTACATTTGGATTGTTTCATACAAGGGCACTGAAGAGTTCTATTCTAAATCTCTCTAGTGTTCCTATACTGGCTACAGCCTAGTAAGCAGCACCCAAGTTCAGAACCGTCTGCTACATTAGGATTGTTTCATACAAAGGCAATGAAGAGTTGTATGGTAAATCTCTATAGTGATGCAGTATGGTCTACGAGAGAGTAAGCACCACACAAGTTCAGAAGTTTCTACTACATTTGGATTGTTTCATACAAGGGCACGGAAGAGTTCTATACTAAATCTCTATAGTGATGCAGTATGGTCTACGAGAGAGTAAGCACCACACAAGTTCAGAAGTTTCTACTACATTTGGATTGTTTCATACAAGGGTACTGAAGAGTTCTATTCTAAATCTCTCTAGTGTTCCTATACTGGCTACAGCCTAGTAAGCAGCACCCAAGTTCAGAAGCGTCTGCTACATTTGGATTGTTTCATACAAAGGCAATGAAGAGTTGTCTGGTAAATCTCTATAGTGATGCAGTATGGAATACGAGAGAGTAAGCACCACACAAGTTCAGAGGTTTCTACTACATTTGGATTGTTTCATACAAGGGCACTGAAGAGTTCTATTCTAAATCTCTCTAGTGTTCCTATACTGGCTACAGCCTAGTAAGCAGCACCCAAGTTCAGAAGCGTCTGCTACATTTGGATTGTTTCATACAAAGGCAATGAAGAGTTCTATGGTAAATCTCTATAGTGATGCAGTATGGTCTACGAGAGAGTAAGCAGCACCCAAGTTCAGAAGCGTCTGCTACATTTGGATTGTTTCATACAAAGGCACTGAAGAGTTGTATGGTAAATCTCTATAGTGATGCAGTATGGTCTACGAGAGAGTAAGCACCACACAAGTTCAGAAGTTTCTACTACATTTGGATTGTTTCATACAAGGGCACGGAAGAGTTCTATACTAAATCTCTATAGTGATGCAGTATGGTCTACGAGAGAGTAAGCACCACACAAGTTCAGAAGTTTCTACTACATTTGGATTGTTTCATACAAGGGCACTGAAGAGTTCTATTCTAAATCTCTCTAGTGTTCCTATACTGGCTACAGACTAGTAAGCAGCACCCAAGTTCAGAAGCGTCTGCTACATTTGGATTGTTTCATACAAAGGCACTGAAGAGTTGTATGGTAAATCTCTATAGTGATGCAGTATGGTCTACGAGAGAGTAAGCACCACACAAGTTCAGAAGTTTCTACTACATTTGTATTGTTTCATACAAGGGCACTGAAGAGTTCTATTCTAAATCTCTCTAGTGTTCCTATACTGGCAACAGCCTAGTAAGCAGCACCCAAGTTCAGAAGCGTCTGCTACATTTGGATTGTTTCATACAAAGGCAATGAAGAGTTGTATGGTAAATCTCTATAGTGATGCAGTATGGTCTACGAGAGAATAAGCACCACACAAGTTCAGAAGTTTCTACTACATTTGGATTGTTTCATACAAGGGCACTGAAGAGTTCTATACTAAATCTCTATAGTGATGCAGTATGGTCTACGTGAGAGTAAGCACCACACAAGATCAGAAGTTTCTACTACATTTGGATTGTTTCATACAAGGGCAATGAAGAGTTCTATGGTAAATCTCTATAGTGATGCAGTATGGTCTACGAGAGAGTAAGCAGCACCCAAGTTCAGAAGCGTTTGCTACATTTGGATTGTTTCATACAAAGGCACTGAAGAGTTGTATGGTAAATCTCTATAGTGATGCAGTATGGTCTACGAGAGAGTAAGCACCACACAAGTTCAGAAGTTTCTACTACATTTGGATTGTTTCATACAAGGGCACTGAAGAGTTCCATTCTAAATCTCTCTAGTGTTCCTGTACTGGCTACAGCCTAGTAAGCAGCAGCCAAGTTCAGAAGCGTCTGCTACATTTGGATTATTTCATACAAAGGCAATGAAGAGTTGTATGGTAAATCTCTATAGTGATGCAGTATGGTCTACGAGAGAATAAGCACCACACAAGTTCAGAAGTTTCTACTACATTTGGATTGTTTCATACAAGGGCACTGAAGAGTTCTATACTAAATCTCTATAGTGATGCAGTATGGTCTACGAGAGAGTAAGCACCACACAAGATCAGAAGTTTCTACTACATTTGGATTGTTTCATACAAGGGCAATGAAGAGTTCTATGGTAAATCTCTATAGTGATGCAGTATGGTCTACGAGAGAGTAAGCAGCACCCAAGTTCAGAAGCGTTTGCTACATTTGGATTGTTTCATACAAAGGCACTGAAGAGTTGTATGGTAAATCTCTATAGTGATGCAGTATGGTCTACGAGAGAGTAAGCACCACACAAGTTCAGAAGTTTCTACTACATTTGGATTGTTTCATACAAGGGCACTGAAGAGTTCTATTCTAAATCTCTCTAGTGTTCCTATACTGGCTACAGCCTAGTAAGCAGCACCCAAGTTCAGAAGCGTCTGCTACATTTGGATTGTTTCATACAAAGGCAATGAAGAGTTGTATGGTAAATCTCTATAGTGATGCAGTATGGTCTACGAGAGAGTAAGCACCACACAAGTTCAGAAGTTTCTACTACATTTGGATTGTTTCATACAAGGGCACTGAAGAGTTCTATTCTAAATCTCTCTAGTGTTCCTATACTGGCTACAGCCTAGTAAGCAGCACCCAAGTTCAGAATCGTCTGCTACATTTGGATTGTTTCATACAAAGCACTGAAGAGTTGTATGGTAAATCTCTATAGTGATGCAGTATGGTCTACGAGAGAGTAAGCACCACACAAGTTCAGAAGTTTCTACTACATTTGGATTGTTTCATACAAGGGCATGGAAGAGTTCTATACTAAATCTCTATAGTGATGCAGTATGGTCTACGAGAGAGTAAGCACCACACAAGTTCAGAAGTTTCTACTACATTTGGATTGTTTCATACAAGGGCACTGAAGAATTCTATTCTAAATCTCTCTAGTGTTCCTATACTGGCTACAGCCTAGTAAGCAGCACCCAAGTTCAGAAGCGTCTGCTACATTTGGATTGTTTCATACAAAGGCAATGAAGAGTTGTATGGTAAATCTCTATAGTGATGCAGTATGGTCTACGAGAGAGTAAGCACCACACAAGTTCAGAAGTTTCTACTACATTTGGATTGTTTCATACAAGGGCACTGAAGAGTTCTATTCTAAATCTCTCTAGTATTCCTATACTGGCTACAGCCTAGTAAGCAGCACCCAAGTTCAGAAGCGTCTGCTACATTTGGATTGTTTCATACAAAGGCAATGAAGAGTTCTATGGTAAATCTCTATAGTGATGCAGTATGGTCTACGAGAGAGTAAGCAGCACCCAAGTTCAGAAGCGTCTGCTACATATGGATTGTTTCATACAAAGGCACTGAAGAGTTGTATGGTAAATCTCTATAGTGATGCAGTATGGTCTACGAGAGAGTAAGCACCACACAAGTTCAGAAGTTTCTACTACATTTGGATTGTTTCATACAAGGGTAAGGAAGAGTTCTATACTAAATCTCTATAGTGATGAAGTATGGTCTACGAGAGAGTAAGCACCACACAAGTTCAGAAGTTTCTACTACATTTGGATTGTTTCATACAAGGGCACTGAAGAGTTCTAAATCTCTCTAGTGTTCCTATACTGGCTACAGCCTAGTAAGCAGCACCCAAATTCAGAAGAGTCTGCTACATTTGGATTGTTTCATACAAAGGCAATGAAGAGTTGTATGGTAAATCTCTATAGTGATGCAGTATGGACTACGAGAGAGTAAGCACCACACAAGTTCAGAAGTTTCTACTACATTTGGATTGTTTCATACAAGGGCACTGAAGAGTTCTATTCTAAATCTCTCTAGTGTTCCTATACTGGCTACAGCCTAGTAAGCAGCACCCAAGTTCAGAAGCGTCTGCTACATTTGGATTGTTTCATACAAAGGCACTGAAGAGTTCTATACTAAATCTCTATAGTGATGCAGTATGGTCTACGAGAGAGTAAGCACCACACAAGTTCAGAAGTTTCTACTACATTTGTATTGTTTCATACAAGGGTACTGAAGAGTTCTATTCTAAATCTCTCTAGTGTTCCTATACTGGCTACAGCCTAGTAAGTAGCACCCAAGTTCAGAAGCGTCTGCTACATTTGGATTGTTTCATACAAAGGCAATGAAGAGTTGTATGGTAAATCTCTATAGTGATGCAGTATGGTCTACGAGAGAGTAAGCAGCACCCAAGTTCAGAAGCGTCTGCTACATTTGGATTGTTTCATACAAAGGCACTGAAGAGTTTTATGGTAAATCTCTATAGTGATGCAGTATGGTCTACGAGAGAGTAAGCACCACACAAGTTCAGAAGTTTCTACTACATTTGGATTGTTTCATACAAGGGTAAGGAAGAGTTCTATACTAAATCTCTATAGTGATGCAGTATGGTCTACGAGAGAGTAAGCACCACACAAGTTCAGAAGTTTCTACTACATTTGGATTGTTTCATACAAGGGCACTGAAGAGTTCTATTCTAAATCTCTCTAGTGTTCCTATACTGGCTACAGCCTAGTAAGCAGCACCCAAGTTCAGAAGCGTCTGCTACATTTGGATTGTTTCATACAAAGGCAATGAAGAGTTGTATGGTAAATCTCTATAGTGATGCAGTATGGACAACGAGAGAGTAAGCACCACACAAGTTCAGAAGTTTCTACTACATTTGGATTGTTTCATACAAGGGCACTGAAGAGTTCTATTCTAAATCTCTCTAGTGTTCCTATACTGGCTACAGCCTAGTAAGCAGCACCCAAGTTCAGAAGCGTCTGCTACATTTGGATTGTTTCATACAAAGCACTGAAGAGTTGTATGGTAAATCTCTATAGTGATGCAGTATGGTCTACGAGAGAGTAAGCACCACACAAGTTCAGAAGTTTCTACTACATTTGGATTGTTTCATACAAGGGCACGGAAGAGTTCTATACTAAATCTCTATAGTGATGCAGTATGGTCTACGAGAGAGTAAGCACCACACAAGTTCAGAAGTTTCTACTACATTTGGATTGATTCATACAAGGGCACTGAAGAATTCTATTCTAAATCTCTCTAGTGTTCCTATACTGGCTACAGCCTAGTAAGCAGCACCCAAGTTCAGAAGCGTCTGCTACATTTGGATTGTTTCATACAAAGGCAATGAAGAGTTGTATGGTAAATCTCTATAGTGATGCAGTATGGTCTACGAGAGAGTAAGCACCACACAAGTTCAGAAGTTTCTACTACATTTGGATTGTTTCATACAAGGGCACTGAAGAGTTCTATTCTAAATCTCTCTAGTGTTCCTATACTGGCTACAGCCTAGTAAGCAGCACCGAAGTTCAGAAGCGTCTGCTACATTTGGATAGTTTCATACAAAGGCAATGAAGAGTTCTATGGTAAATCTCTATAGTGATGCAGTATGGTCTACGAGAGAGTAAGCAGCACCCAAGTTCAGAAGCGTCTGCTACATATGGATTGTTTCATACAAAGGCACTGAAGAGTTGTATGGTAAATCTCTATAGTGATGCAGTATGGTCTACGAGAGAGTAAGCACCACACAAGTTCAGAAGTTTCTACTACATTTGGATTGTTTCATACAAGGGTAAGGAAGAGTTCTATACTAAATCTCTATAGTGATGCAGTATGGTCTACGAGAGAGTAAGCAACACACAAGTTCAGAAGTTTCTACTACATTTGGATTGTTTCATACAAGGGCACTGAAGAATTCTATTCTAAATCTCTCTAGTGTTCCTATACTGGCTACAGCCTAGTAAGCAGCACCCAAGTTCAGAAGCGTCTGCTACATTTGGATTGTTTCATACAAAGGCAATGAAGAGTTCTATGGTAAATCTCTATAGTGATGCAGTATGGTCTACGAGAGAGTAAGCAGCACCCAAGTTCAGAAGCGTCTGCTACATATGGATTGTTTCATACAAAGGCACTGAAGAGTTGTATGGTAAATCTCTATAGTGATGCAGTATGGTCTACGAGAGAGTAAGCACCACACAAGTTCAGAAGTTTCTACTACATTTGGATTGTTTCATACAAGGGTAAGGAAGAGTTCTATACTAAATCTCTATAGTGATGCAGTATGGTCTACGAGAGAGTAAGCACCACACAAGTTCAGAAGTTTCTACTACATTTGGATTGTTTCATACAAGGGCACTGAAGAGTTCTATTCTAAATCTCTCTAGTGTTCCTATACTGGCTACAGCCTAGTAAGCAGCACCCAAGTTCAGAAGCGTCTGCTACATTTGGATTGTTTCATACAAAGGCAATGAAGAGTTGTATGGTAAATCTCTATAGTGATGCAGTATGGACTACGAGAGAGTAAGCACCACACAAGTTCAGAAGTTTCTACTACATTTGGATTGTTTCATACAAGGGCACTGAAGAGTTCTATTCTAAATCTCTCTAGTGTTCCTATACTGGCTACAGCCTAGTAAGCAGCACCCAAGTTCAGAAGCGTCTGCTACATTTGGATTGTTTCATACAAAGGCACTGAAGAGTTGTATGGTAAATCTCTATAGTGATGCAGTATGGTCTACGAGAGAGTAAGCACCACACAAGTTCAGAAGTTTCTACTACGATTGGATTGTTTCATACAAGGGCACGGAAGAGTTCTATACTAAATCTCTATAGTGATGCAGTATGGTCTACGAGAGAGTAAGCACCACACAAGTTCAGAAGTTTCTACTACATTTGGATTGTTTCATACAAAGGCACTGAAGAGTTGTATGGTAAATCTCTATAGTGATGCAGTATGGTCTACGAGAGAGTAAGCACCACACAAGTTCAGAAGTTTCTACTACATTTGGATTGTTTCATACAAGGGTACGGAAGAGTTCTATACTAAATCTCTATAGTGATGCAGTATGGTCTACGAGAGAGTAAGCACCACACAAGTTCAGAAGTTTCTACTACATTTGGATTGTTTCATACAAGGGCACTGAAGAGTTCTATTCTAAATCTCTCTCGTGCTCCTATACTGGCTACAGCCTAGTAAGTAGCACCCAAGTTCAGAAGCGTCTGCTACATTTGGATTGTTTCATACAAAGGCACTGAAGAGTTGTATGGTAAATCTCTATAGTGATGCAGTATGGTCTACGAGAGAGTAAGCAGCACCCAAGTTCAGAAGCGTCTGCTACATTTGGATTGTTTCATACAAAGGCACTGAAGAGTTGTATGGTAAATCTCTATAGTGATGCAGTATGGTCTACGAGAGAGTAAGCACCACACAAGTTCAGAAGTTTCTACTACATTTGCATTGTTTCATACAAGGGCACGGAAGAGTTCTATACTAAATCTCTATAGTGATGCAGTAAGGTCTACGAGAGAGTAAGCACCACACAAGTTCAGAAGTTTCTACTACATTTGGATTGTTTCATACAAGGGCACTGAAGAGTTCTATTCTAAATCTCTCTCGTGTTCCTATACTGGCTAAAGCCAAGTAAGCAGCACCCACGTTCAGAAGCGTCTGCTACATTTGGATTGTTTCATACAAAGGCAATGAAGAGTTTTATGGTAAATCTCTATAGTGATGCAGTATGGTCTACGTGAGAGTAAGTACCACACAAGTTCAGAAGTTTCTACTACATTTGGATTGTTTCATACAAGGGCACTGAAGAGTTCTATTCTAAATCTCTCTAGTGTTCGTATACTGGCTACAGCCTAGTAAGCAGCACCCAAGTTCAGAAGCGTCTGCTACATTTGGATTGTTTCATACAAAGGCACTGAAGAGTTGTATGGTAAATCTCTATAGTGATGCAGTATGGTCTACGAGAGAGTAAGCACCACACAAGTTCAGAAGTTTCTACTACGATTGGATTGTTTCATACAAGGGCACGGAAGAGTTCTATACTAAATCTCTATAGTGATGCAGTATGGTCTACGAGAGAGTAAGCACCACACAAGTTCAGAAGTTTCTACTACATTTGGATTGTTTCATACAAAGGCACTGAAGAGTTGTATGGTAAATCTCTATAGTGATGCAGTATGGTCTACGAGAGAGTAAGCACCACACAAGTTCAGAAGTTTCTACTACATTTGGATTGTTTCATACAAGGGTACGGAAGAGTTCTATACTAAATCTCTATAGTGATGCAGTATGGTCTACGAGAGAGTAAGCACCACACAAGTTCAGAAGTTTCTAATACATTTGATTTGTTTCATACAAGGGCACTGAAGAGTTCTATTCTAAATCTCTCTAGTGTTCCTATACTGGCTACAGCCTAGTAAGCAGCACCCAAGTTCAGAAGCGTCTGCTACATTTGGATTGTTTCATACAAAGGCAATGAAGAGTTGTATGGTAAATCTCTATAGTGATGCAATATGGTCTACGAGAGAGTAAGCACCACACAATTTCAGACGTTTCTACTACATTTGGATTGTTTCATACAAGGGCACTGAAGAGTTCTATTCTAAATCTCTCTCGTGTTCCTATACTGGCTACAGCCAAGTAAGCAGCACCCAAGTTCAGAAGCGTCTGCTACATTTGGATTGTTTCATACAAAGGCAATGAAGAGTTGTATGGTAAATCTCTATAGTGATGCAGTATGGTCGATGAGAGAGTAAGTACCACACAAGTTCAGAAGTTTCTACTACATTTGGATTGTTTCATACAAGGGCACTGAAGAGTTCTATTCTAAATCTCTCTAGTGTTCGTATACTGGCTACAGCCTAGTAAGCAGCACCTAAGTTCAGAAGCGTCTGCTACATTTGGATTGTTTCATACAAAGGCAATGAAGAGTTGTATGGTAAATCTCTATAGTGATGCAGTATGGTCTACGAGAGAGTAAGCACCACACAAGTTCAGAAGTTTCTACTACGATTGGATTGTTTCATACAAGGGCATGGAAGAGTTCTATACTAAATCTCTATAGTGATGCAGTATGGTCTACGAGAGAGTAAGCACCACACAAGTTCAGAAGTTTCTACTACATTTGGATTGTTTCATACAAAGGCACTGAAGAGTTGTACGGTAAATCTCTATAGTGATGCAGTATGGTCTACGAGAGAGTAAGCACCACACAAGTTCAGAAGTTTCTACTACATTTGGATTGTTTCATACAAGGGTACGGAAGAGTTCTATACTAAATCTCTATAGTGATGCAGTATGGTCTACGAGAGAGTAAGCACCACACAAGTTCAGAAGTTTCTAATACATTTGGATTGTTTCATACAAGGGCACTGAAGAGTTCTATTCTAAATCTCTCTAGTGTTCCTATACTGGCTACAGCCTAGTAAGCAGCACCCAAGTTCAGAAGCGTCTGCTACATTTGGATTGTTTCATACAAAGGCAATGAAGAGTTGTATGGTAAATCTCTATAGTGATGCAGTATGGTCTACGAGAGAGTAAGCACCACACAATTTCAGACGTTTCTACTACATTTGGATTGTTTCATACAAGGGCACTGAAGAGTTCTATTCTAAATCTCTCTAGAGTTCCTATACTGGCTACAGCCTAGTAAGCAGCACCCAAGTTCAGAACCGTCTGCTACATTAGGATTGTTTCATACAAAGGCAATGAAGAGTTGTATGGTAAATCTCTATAGTGATGCAGTATGGTCTACGAGAGAGTAAGCATCACACAAGTTCAGAAGTTTCTACTACATTTGGATTGTTTCATACAAGGGCACTGAAGAGTTCTATTCTAAATCTCTCTAGTGTTCCTATACTGGCTACAGCCTAGTAAGCAGCACCCAAGTTCAGAAGCGTCTGCTACATTTGGATTGTTTCATACAAAGGCAATGAAGAGTTGTATGGTAAATCTCTATAGTGATGCAGTATGGTTTACGAGAGAGTAAGCACCACACAAGTTCAGAAGTTTCTACTACATTTGGATTGTTTCATACAAGGGCACTGAAGAGTTCTATTCTAAATCTCTCTAGTGTTCCTATACTGGCTACAGCCTAGTAAGCAGCACCCAAGTTCAGAAGCGTCTGCTACGTTTGGATTGTTTCATACAAAGCACTGAAGAGTTGTATGGTAAATCTCTATAGTGATGCAGTATGGTCTACGAGAGAGTAAGCACCACACAAGTTCAGAAGTTTCTACTACATTTGGATTGTTTCATACAAGGGCACGGAAGAGTTCTATACTAAATCTCTATAGTGATGCAGTATGGTCTACGAGAGAGTAAGCACCACACAAGTTCAGAAGTTTCTACTACATTTGGATTGTTTCATACAAGGGCACTGAAGAATTCTATTCTAAATCTCTCTAGTGTTCCTATACTGGCTACAGCCTAGTAAGCAGCACCCAAGTTCAGAAGCGTCTGCTACATTTGGATTGTTTCATACAAAGGCAATGAAGAGTTGTATGGTAAATCTCTATAGTGATGCAGTATGGTCTACGAGAGAGTAAGCACCACACAAGTTCAGAAGTTTCTACTACATTTGGATTGTTTCATACAAGGGCACTGAAGAGTTCTAATCTAAATCTCTCTAGTGTTCCTATACTGGCTACAGCCTAGTAAGCAGCACCCAAGTTCAGAAGCGTCTGCTACATTTGGATTGTTTCATACAAAGGCAATGAAGAGTTCTATGGTAAATCTCTATAGTGATGCAGTATGGTCTACGAGAGAGTAAGCAGCACCCAAGTTCAGAAGCGTCTGCTACATATGGATTGTTTCATACAAAGGCACTGAAGAGTTGTATGGTAAATCTATATAGTGATGCAGTATGGTCTACGAGAGAGTAAGCACCACACAAGTTCAGAAGTTTCTACTACATTTGGATTGTTTCATACAAGGGTAAGGAAGAGTTCTATACTAAATCTCTATAGTGATGCAGTATGGTCTACGAGAGAGTAAGCACCACACAAGTTCAGAAGTTTCTACTACATTTGGATTGTTTCATACAAGGGCACTGAAGAGTTCTATTCTAAATCTCTCTAGTGTTCCTATACTGGCTACAGCCTAGTAAGCAGCACCCAAGTTCAGAAGCGTCTGCTACATTTGGATTGTTTCATACAAAGGCAATGAAGAGTTGTATGGTAAATCTCTATAGTGATGCAGTATGGACTACGAGAGAGTAAGCACCACACAAGTTCAGAAGTTTCTACTACATTTGGATTGTTTCATACAAGGGCACTGAAGAGTTCTATTCTAAATCTCTCTAGTGTTCCTATACTGGCTACAGCCTAGTAAGCAGCACCCAAGTTCAGAAGCGTCTGCTACATTTGGATTGTTTCATACAAAGGCACTGAAGAGTTCTATACTAAATCTCTATAGTGATGCAGTATGGTCTACGAGAGAGTAAGCACCACACAAGTTCAGAAGTTTCTACTACATTCGTATTGTTTCATACAAGGGTACTGAAGAGTTCTATTCTAAATCTCTCTAGTGTTCCTATACTGGCTACAGCCTAGTAAGAAGCACCCAAGTTCAGAAGCGTCTGCTACATTTGGATTGTTTCATACAAAGGCAATGAAGAGTTGTATGGTAAATCTCTATAGTGATGCAGTATGGTCTACGAGAGAGTAAGCAGCACCCAAGTTCAGAAGCGTCTGCTACATTTGGATTGTTTCATACAAAGGCACTGAAGAGTTGTATGGTAAATCTCTATAGTGATGCAGTATGGTCTACGAGAGAGTAAGCACCACACAAGTTCAGAAGTTTCTACTACATTTGGATTGTTTTATACAAGGGCACGGAAGAGTTCTATACTAAATCTCTATAGTGATGCAGTAAGGTCTACGAGAGAGTAAGCACTACACAAGTTCAGAAGTTTCTACTACATTTGGATTGTTTCATACAAGGGCACTGAAGAGTTCTATTCTAAATCTCTCTCGTGCTCCTATACTGGCTACAGCCTAGTAAGTAGCACCCAAGTTCAGAAGCGTCTGCTACATTTGGATTGTTTCATACAAAGGCACTGAAGAGTTGTATGGTAAATCTCTATAGTGATGCAGTATGGTCTACGAGAGAGTAAGCAGCACCCAACTTCAGAAGCGTCTGCTACATTTGGATTGTTTCATACAAAGGCACTGAAGAGTTGTATGGTAAATCTCTATAGTGATGCAGTATGGTCTACGAGAGAGTAAGCACCACACAAGTTCAGAAGTTTCTACTACATTTGCATTGTTTCATACAAGGGCACGGAAGAGTTCTATACTAAATCTCTATAGTGATGCAGTAAGGTCTACGAGAGAGTAAGCACCACACAAGTTCAGAAGTTTCTACTACATTTGGATTGTTTCATACAAGGGCACTGAAGAGTTCTATTCTAAATCTCTCTCGTGTTCCTATACTGGCTACAGCCTAGTAAGCAGCACCCAAGTTCAGAAGCGTCTGCTACATTTGGATTGTTTCATACAAAGGCACTGAAGAGTTCTATACTAAATCTCTATAGTGATGCAGTATGGTCTACGAGAGAGTAAGCACCACACAAGTTCAGAAGTTTCTACTACATTTGTATTGTTTCATACAAGGGTACTGAAGAGTTCTATTCTAAATCTCTCTAGTGTTCCTATACTGGCTACAGCCTAGTAAGTAGCACCCAAGTTCAGAAGCGTCTGCTACATTTGGATTGTTTCATACAAAGGCAATGAAGAGTTGTATGGTAAATCTCTATAGTGATGCAGTATGGTCTACGAGAGAGTAAGCAGCACCCAACTTCAGAAGCGTCTGCTACATTTGGATTGTTTCATACAAAGGCACTGAAGAGTTGTATGGTAAATCTGTATAGTGATGCAGTATGGTCTACGAGAGAGTAAGCACCACACAAGTTCAGAAGTTTCTACTACATTTGGATTGTTTTATACAAGGGCACGGAAGAGTTCTATACTAAATCTCTATAGTGATGCAGTAAGGTCTACGAGAGAGTAAGCACTACACAAGTTCAGAAGTTTCTACTACATTTGGATTGTTTCATACAAGGGCACTGAAGAGTTCTATTCTAAATCTCTCTCGTGCTCCTATACTGGCTACAGCCTAGTAAGTAGCACCCAAGTTCAGAAGCGTCTGCTACATTTGGATTGTTTCATACAAAGGCACTGAAGAGTTGTATGGTAAATCTCTATAGTGATGCAGTATGGTCTACGAGAGAGTAAGCAGCACCCAAGTTCAGAAGCGTCTGCTACATTTGGATTGTTTCATACAAAGGCACTGAAGAGTTGTATGGTAAATCTCTATAGTGATGCAGTATGGTCTACGAGAGAGTAAGCACCACACAAGTTCAGAAGTTTCTACTACATTTGCATTGTTTCATACAAGGGCACGGAAGAGTTCTATACTAAATCTCTATAGTGATGCAGTAAGGTCTACGAGAGAGTAAGCACCACACAAGTTCAGAAGTTTCTACTACATTTGGATTGTTTCATACAAGGGCACTGAAGAGTTCTATTCTAAATCTCTCTCGTGTTCCTATACTGGCTAAAGCCAAGTAAGCAGCACCCAAGTTCAGAAGCGTCTGCTACATTTGGATTGTTTCATACAAAGGCAATGAAGAGTTTTATGGTAAATCTCTATAGTGATGCAGTATGGTCTACGAGAGAGTAAGTACCACACAAGTTCAGAAGTTTCTACTACATTTGGATTGTTTCATACAAGGGCACTGAAGAGTTCTATTCTAAATCTCTCTAGTGTTCGTATACTGGCTACAGCCTAGTAAGCAGCACCCAAGTTCAGAAGCGTCTGCTACATTTGGATTGTTTCATACAAAGGCACTGAAGAGTTGTATGGTAAATCTCTATAGTGATGCAGTATGGTCTACGAGAGAGTAAGCACCACACAAGTTCAGAAGTTTCTACTACGATTGGATTGTTTCATACAAGGGCACGGAAGAGTTCTATACTAAATCTCTATAGTGATGCAGTATGGTCTACGAGAGAGTAAGCACCACACAAGTTCAGAAGTTTCTACTACATTTGGATTGTTTCATACAAAGGCACTGAAGAGTTGTATGGTAAATCTCTATAGTGATGCAGTATGGTCTACGAGAGAGTAAGCACCACACAAGTTCAGAAGTTTCTACTACATTTGGATTGTTTCATACAAGGGTACGGAAGAGTTCTATACTAAATCTCTATAGTGATGCAGTATGGTCTACGAGAGAGTAAGCACCACACAAGTTCAGAAGTTTCTAATACATTTGATTTGTTTCATACAAGGGCACTGAAGAGTTCTATTCTAAATCTCTCTAGTGTTCCTATACTGGCTACAGCCTAGTAAGCAGCACCCAAGTTCAGAAGCGTCTGCTACATTTGGATTGTTTCATACAAAGGCAATGAAGAGTTGTATGGTAAATCTCTATAGTGATGCAATATGGTCTACGAGAGAGTAAGCACCACACAATTTCAGACGTTTCTACTACATTTGGATTGTTTCATACAAGGGCACTGAAGAGTTCTATTCTAAATCTCTCTCGTGTTCCTATACTGGCTACAGCCAAGTAAGCAGCACCCAAGTTCAGAATGGTCTGCTACATTTGGATTGTTTCATACAAAGGCAATGAAGAGTTGTATGGTAAATCTCTATAGTGATGCAGTATGGTCGATGAGAGAGTAAGTACCACACAAGTTCAGAAGTTTCTACTACATTTGGATTGTTTCATACAAGGGCACTGAAGAGTTCTATTCTAAATCTCTCTAGTGTTCGTATACTGGCTACAGCCTAGTAAGCAGCACCTAAGTTCAGAAGCGTCTGCTACATTTGGATTGTTTCATACAAAGGCAATGAAGAGTTGTATGGTAAATCTCTATAGTGATGCAGTATGGTCTACGAGAGAGTAAGCACCACACAAGTTCAGAAGTTTCTACTACGATTGGATTGTTTCATACAAGGGCATGGAAGAGTTCTATACTAAATCTCTATAGTGATGCAGTATGGTCTACGAGAGAGTAAGCACCACACAAGTTCAGAAGTTTCTACTACATTTGGATTGTTTCATACAAAGGCACTGAAGAGTTGTACGGTAAATCTCTATAGTGATGCAGTATGGTCTACGAGAGAGTAAGCACCACACAAGTTCAGAAGTTTCTACTACATTTGGATTGTTTCATACAAGGGTAAGGAAGAGTTCTATACTAAATCTCTATAGTGATGCAGTATGGTCTGCGAGAGAGTAAGCACCACACAAGTTCAGAAGTTTCTACTACATTTGGATTTTTTCATACAAGGGCACTGAAGAGTTCTATTCTAAATCTCTCTAGTGTTCCTATACTGGCTACAGCCTAGTAAGCAGCACCCAAGTTCAGAAGCGTCTGCTACATTTGGATTGTTTCATACAAAGGCAATGAAGAGTTGTATGGTAAATCTCTATATTGATGCAGTATGGACTACGAGAGAGTAAGCACCACACAAGTTCAGAAGTTTCTACTACATTTGGATTGTTTCATACAAGGGCACTGAAGAGTTCTATTCTAAATCTCTCTAGTGTTCCTATACTGGCTACAGCCTAGTAAGCAGCACCCAAGTTCAGAAGCGTCTGCTACATTTGGATTGTTTCATACAAAGGCACTGAAGAGTTCTATACTAAATCTCTATAGTGATGCAGTATGGTCTACGAGAGAGTAAGCACCACACAAGTTCAGAAGTTTCTACTACATTCGTATTGTTTCATACAAGGGTACTGAAGAGTTCTATTCTAAATCTCTCTAGTGTTCCTATACTGGCTACAGCCTAGTAAGTAGCACCCAAGTTCAGAAGCGTCTGCTACATTTGGATTGTTTCATACAAAGGCAATGAAGAGTTGTATGGTAAATCTCTATAGTGATGCAGTATGGTCTACGAGAGAGTAAGCAGCACCCAAGTTCAGAAGCGTCTGCTACATTTGGATTGTTTCATACAAAGGCACTGAAGAGTTGTATGGTAAATCTCTATAGTGATGCAGTATGGTCTACGAGAGAGTAAGCACCACACAAGTTCAGAAGTTTCTACTACATTTGGATTGTTTTATACAAGGGCACGGAAGAGTTCTATACTAAATCTCTATAGTGATGCAGTAAGGTCTACGAGAGAGTAAGCACTACACAAGTTCAGAAGTTTCTACTACATTTGGATTGTTTCATACAAGGGCACTGAAGAGTTCTATTCTAAATCTCTGTCGTGCTCCTATACTGGCTACAGCCTAGTAAGTAGCACCCAAGTTCAGAAGCGTCTGCTACATTTGGATTGTTTCATACAAAGGCACTGAAGAGTTGTATGGTAAATCTCTATAGTGATGCAGTATGGTCTACGAGAGAGTAAGCACCACACAATTTCAGACGTTTCTACTACATTTGGATTGTTTCATACAAGGGCACTGAAGAGTTCTATTCTAAATCTCTCTAGAGTTCCTGTACTGGCTACAGCCTAGTAAGCAGCACCCAAGTTCAGAACCGTCTGCTACATTAGGATTGTTTCATACAAAGGCAATGAAGAGTTGTATGGTAAATCTCTATAGTGATGCAGTATGGTCTACGAGAGAGTAAGCATCACACAAGTTCAGAAGTTTCTACTACATTTGGATTGTTTCATACAAGGGCACTGAAGAGTTCTATTCTAAATCTCTCTAGTGTTCCTATACTGGCTACAGCCTAGTAAGCAGCACCCAAGTTCAGAAGCGTCTGCTACATTTGGATTGTTTCATACAAAGGCAATGAAGAGTTGTATGGTAAATCTCTATAGTGATGCAGTATGGTTTACGAGAGAGTAAGCACCACACAAGTTCAGAAGTTTCTACTACATTTGGATTGTTTCATACAAGGGCACTGAAGAGTTCTATTCTAAATCTCTCTAGTGTTCCTATACTGGCTACAGCCTAGTAAGCAGCACCCAAGTTCAGAAGCGTCTGCTACATTTGGATTGTTTCATACAAAGCACTGAAGAGTTGTATGGTAAATCTCTATAGTGATGCAGTATGGTCTACGAGAGAGTAAGCACCACACAAGTTCAGAAGTTTCTACTACATTTGGATTGTTTCATACAAGGGCACGGAAGAGTTCTATACTAAATCTCTATAGTGATGCAGTATGGTCTATGAGAGAGTAAGCACCACACAAGTTCAGAAGTTTCTACTACATTTGGATTGTTTCATACAAGGGCACTGAAGAATTCTATTCTAAATCTCTCTAGTGTTCCTATACTGGCTACAGCCTAGTAAGCAGCACCCAAGTTCAGAAGCGTCTGCTACATTTGGATTGTTTCATACAAAGGCAATGAAGAGTTGTATGGTAAATCTCTATAGTGATGCAGTATGGTCTACGAGAGAGTAAGCACCACACAAGTTCAGAAGTTTCTACTACATTTGCATTGTTTCATACAAGGGCACGGAAGAGTTCTATACTAAATCTCTATAGTGATGCAGTAAGGTCTACGAGAGAGTAAGCACCACACAAGTTCAGAAGTTTCTACTACATTTGGATTGTTTCATACAAGGGCACTGAAGAGTTCTATTCTAAATCTCTCTCGTGTTCCTATACTGGCTACAGCCAAGTAAGCAGCACCCAAGTTCAGAAGCGTCTGCTACATTTGGATTGTTTCATACAAAGGCACTGAAGAGTTCTATACTAAATCTCTATAGTGATGCAGTATGGTCTACGAGAGAGTAAGCACCACACAAGTTCAGAAGTTTCTACTACATTCGTATTGTTTCATACAAGGGTACTGAAGAGTTCTATTCTAAATCTCTCTAGTGTTCCTATACTGGCTACAGCCTAGTAAGTAGCACCCAAGTTCAGAAGCGTCTGCTACATTTGGATTGTTTCATACAAAGGCAATGAAGAGTTGTATGGTAAATCTCTATAGTGATGCAGTATGGTCTACGAGAGAGTAAGCAGCACCCAAGTTCAGAAGCGTCTGCTACATTTGGATTGTTTCATACAAAGGCACTGAAGAGTTGTATGGTAAATCTCTATAGTGATGCAGTATGGTCTACGAGAGAGTAAGCACCACACAAGTTCAGAAGTTTCTACTACATTTGGATTGTTTTATACAAGGGCACGGAAGAGTTCTATACTAAATCTCTATAGTGATGCAGTAAGGTCTACGAGAGAGTAAGCACTACACAAGTTCAGAAGTTTCTACTACATTTGGATTGTTTCATACAAGGGCACTGAAGAGTTCTATTCTAAATCTCTCTCGTGCTCCTATACTGGCTACAGCCTAGTAAGTAGCACCCAAGTTCAGAAGCGTCTGCTACATTTGGATTGTTTCATACAAAGGCACTGAAGAGTTGTATGGTAAATCTCTATAGTGATGCAGTATGGTCTACGAGAGAGTAAGCAGCACCCAACTTCAGAAGCGTCTGCTACATTTGGATTGTTTCATACAAAGGCACTGAAGAGTTGTATGGTAAATCTCTATAGTGATGCAGTATGGTCTACGAGAGAGTAAGCACCACACAAGTTCAGAAGTTTCTACTACATTTGCATTGTTTCATACAAGGGCACGGAAGAGTTCTATACTAAATCTCTATAGTGATGCAGTAAGGTCTACGAGAGAGTAAGCACCACACAAGTTCAGAAGTTTCTACTACATTTGGATTGTTTCATACAAGGGCACTGAAGAGTTCTATTCTAAATCTCTCTCGTGTTCCTATACTGGCTACAGCCAAGTAAGCAGCACCCAAGTTCAGAAGCGTCTGCTACATTTGGATTGTTTCATACAAAGGCAATGAAGAGTTGTATGGTAAATCTCTATAGTGATGCAGTATGGTCTACGAGAGAGTAAGTACCACACAAGTTCAGAAGTTTCTACTACATTTGGATTGTTTCATACAAGGGCACTGAAGAGTTCTATTCTAAATCTCTCTAGTGTTCGTATACTGGCTACAGCCTAGTAAGCAGCACCCAAGTTCAGAAGCGTCTGCTACATTTGGATTGTTTCATACAAAGGCACTGAAGAGTTGTATGGTAAATCTCTATAGTGATGCAGTATGGTCTACGAGAGAGTAAGCACCACACAAGTTCAGAAGTTTCTACTACGATTGGATTGTTTCATACAAGGGCACGGAAGAGTTCTATACTAAATCTCTATAGTGATGCAGTATGGTCTACGAGAGAGTAAGCACCACACAAGTTCAGAAGTTTCTACTACATTTGGATTGTTTCATACAAAGACACTGAAGAGTGGTATGGTAAATCTCTATAGTGATGCAGTATGGTCTACGAGAGAGTAAGCACCACACAAGTTCAGAAGTTTCTACTACATTTGGATTGTTTCATACAAGGGTACGGAAGAGTTCTATACTAAATCTCTATAGTGATGCAGTATGGTCTACGAGAGAGTAAGCACCACACAATTTCAGACGTTTCTACTACATTTGGATTGTTTCATACAAGGGCACTGAAGAGTTCTATTCTAAATCTCTCTAGAGTTCCTATACTGGCTACAGCCTAGTAAGCAGCACCCAAGTTCAGAAGCGTCTGCTACATTTGGATTGTTTCATACAAAGGCAATGAAGAGTTGTATGGTAAATCTCTATAGTGATGCAGTATGGTCTACGAGAGAGTAAGCACCACACAAGTTCAGAAGTTTCTACTACATTTGGATTGTTTCATACAAGGGCACTGAAGAGTTCTATTCTAAATCTCTCTAGTGTTCCTATACTGGCTACAGCCTAGTAAGCAGCACCCAAGTTCAGAAGCATCTGCTACATTTGGATTGTTTCATACAAAGGCAATGAAGAGTTGTATGGTAAATCTCTATAGTGATGCAGTATGGACTACGAGAGAGTAAGCACCACACAAGTTCAGAAGTTTCTACTACATTTGGATTGTTTCATACAAGGGCACTGAAGAGTTCTATTCTAAATCTCTCTAGTGTTCCTATACTGGCTACAGCCTAGTAAGCAGCACCCAAGTTCAGAAGCGTCTGCTACATTTGGATTGTTTCATACAAAGGCACTGAAGAGTTCTATACTAAATCTCTATAGTGATTCAGTATGGTCTACGAGAGAGTAAGCACCACACAAGTTCAGAAGTTTCTACTACATTCGTATTGTTTCATACAAGGGTACTGAAGAGTTCTATTCTAAATCTCTCTAGTGTTCCTATACTGGCTACAGCCTAGTAAGTAGCACCCAAGTTCAGAAGCGTCTGCTACATTTGGATTGTTTCATACAAAGGCACTGAAGAGTTGTATGGTAAATCTCTATAGTGATGCAGTATGGTCTACGAGAGAGTAAGCACCACACAAGTTCAGAAGTTTCTACTACATTTGGATTGTTTTATACAAGGGCACGGAAGAGTTCTATACTAAATCTCTATAGTGATGCAGTAAGGTCTACGAGAGAGTAAGCACTACACAAGCTCAGAAGTTTCTACTACATTTGGATTGTTTCATACAAGGGCACTGAAGAGTTCTATTCTAAATCTCTCTCGTGCTCCTATACTGGCTACAGCCTAGTAAGTAGCACCCAAGTTCAGAAGCGTCTGCTACATTTGGATTGTTTCATACAAAGGCACTGAAGAGTTGTATGGTAAATCTCTATAGTGATGCAGTATGGTCTACGAGAGAGTAAGCAGCACCCAACTTCAGAAGCGTCTGCTACATTTGGATTGTTTCATACAAAGGCACTGAAGAGTTGTATGGTAAATCTCTATAGTGATGCAGTATGGTCTACGAGAGAGTAAGCACCACACAAGTTCAGAAGTTTCTACTACATTTGCATTGTTTCATACAAGGGCACGGAAGAGTTCTATACTAAATCTCTATAGTGATGCAGTAAGGTCTACGAGAGAGTAAGCACCACACAAGTTCAGAAGTTTCTACTACATTTGGATTGTTTCATACAAGGGCACTGAAGAGTTCTATTCTAAATCTCTCTCGTGTTCCTATACTGGCTACAGCCAAGTAAGCAGCACCCAAGTTCAGAAGCGTCTGCTACATTTGGATTGTTTCATACAAAGGCAATGAAGAGTTGTATGGTAAATCTCTATAGTGATGCAGTATGGTCTACGAGAGAGTAAGCAGCACCCAACTTCAGAAGCGTCTGCTACATTTGGATTGTTTCATACAAAGGCACTGAAGAGTTGTATGGTAAATCTCTATAGTGATGCAGTATGGTCTACGAGAGAGTAAGCACCACACAAGTTCAGAAGTTTCTACTACATTTGCATTGTTTCATACAAGGGCACGGAAGAGTTCTATACTAAATCTCTATAGTGATGCAGTAAGGTCTACGAGAGAGTAAGCACCACACAAGTTCAGAAGTTTCTACTACATTTGGATTGTTTCATACAAGGGCACTGAAGAGTTCTATTCTAAATCTCTCTCGTGTTCCTATACTGGCTACAGCCAAGTAAGCAGCACCCAAGTTCAGAAGCGTCTGCTACATTTGGATTGTTTCATACAAAGGCAATGAAGAGTTGTATGGTAAATCTCTATAGTGATGCAGTATGGTCTACGAGAGAGTAAGTACCACACAAGTTCAGAAGTTTCTACTACATTTGGATTGTTTCATACAAGGGCACTGAAGAGTTCTATTCTAAATCTTTCTAGTGTTCGTATACTGGCTACAGCCTAGTAAGCAGCACCCAAGTTCAGAAGCGTCTGCTACATTTGGATTGTTTCATACAAAGGCACTGAAGAGTTGTATGGTAAATATCTATAGTGATGCAGTATGGTCTACGAGAGAGTAAGCACCACACAAGTTCAGAAGTTTCTACTACGATTGGATTGTTTCATACAAGGGCACGGAAGAGTTCTATACTAAATCTCTATAGTGATGCAGTATGGTCTACGAGAGAGTAAGCACCACACAAGTTCAGAAGTTTCTACTACATTTGGATTGTTTCATACAAAGACACTGAAGAGTGGTATGGTAAATCTCTATAGTGATGCAGTATGGTCTACGAGAGAGTAAGCACCACACAAGTTCAGAAGTTTCTACTACATTTGGATTGTTTCATACAAGGGTACGGAAGAGTTCTATACTAAATCTCTATAGTGATGCAGTATGGTCTACGAGAGAGTAAGCACCACACAATTTCAGACGTTTCTACTACATTTGGATTGTTTCATACAAGGGCACTGAAGAGTTCTATTCTAAATCTCTCTAGAGTTCCTATACTGGCTACAGCCTAGTAAGCAGCACCCAAGTTCAGAAGCGTCTGCTACATTTGGATTGTTTCATACAAAGGCAATGAAGAGTTGTATGGTAAATCTCTATAGTGATGCAGTATGGTCTACGAGAGAGTAAGCACCACACAAGTTCAGAAGTTTCTACTACATTTGGATTGTTTCATACAAGGGCACTGAAGAGTTCTATTCTAAATCTCTCTACTGTTCCTATACTGGCTACAGCCTAGTAAGCAGCACCCAAGTTCAGAAGCGTCTGCTACATTTGGATTGTTTCATACAAAGGCAATGAAGAGTTGTATGGTAAATCTCTATAGTGATGCAGTATGGACTACGAGAGAGTAAGCACCACACAAGTTCAGAAGTTTCTACTACATTTGGATTGTTTCATACAAGGGCACTGAAGAGTTCTATTCTAAATCTCTCTAGTGTTCCTATTCTGGCTACAGCCTAGTAAGCAGCACCCAAGTTCAGAAGCGTCTGCTACATTTGGATTGTTTCATACAAAGGCACTGAAGAGTTCTATATTAAATCTCTATAGTGATGCAGTATGGTCTACGAGAGAGTAAGCACCACACAAGTTCAGAAGTTTCTACTACATTTGTATTGTTTCATACAAGGGTACTGAAGAGTTCTATTCTAAATCTCTCTAGTGTTCCTATACTGGCTACAGCCTAGTAAGTAGCACCCAAGTTCAGAAGCGTCTGCTACATTTGGATTGTTTCATACAAAGGCAATGAAGAGTTGTATGGTAAATCTCTATAGTGATGCAGTATGGTCTACGAGAGAGTAAGCAGCACCCAAGTTCAGAAGCGTCTGCTACATTTGGATTGTTTCATACAAAGGCACTGAAAAGTTGTATGGTAAATCTCTATAGTGATGCAGTATGGTCTACGAGAGAGTAAGCACCACACAAGTTCAGAAGTTTCTACTACATTTGCATTGTTTCATACAAGGGCACGGAAGAGTTCTATACTAAATCTCTATAGTGATGCAGTAAGGTCTACGAGAGAGTAAGCACCACACAAGTTCAGAAGTTTCTACTGCATTTGGATTGTTTCATACAAGGGCACTGAAGAGTTCTATTCTAAATCTCTCGCGTGTTCCTGTACTGGCTACAGCCAAGTAAGCAGCACCCAAGTTCAGAAGCGTCTGCTACATTTGGATTGTTTCATACAAAGGCAAAGAAGAGTTGTATGGTAAATCTCTATAGTGATGCAGTATGGTCTACGAGAGAGTAAGTACCACACAAGTTCAGAAGTTTCTACTACATTTGGATTGTTTCATACAAGGGCACTGAAGAGTTCTATTCTAAATCTCTCTAGTGTTCGTATACTGGCTACAGCCTAGTAAGCAGCACCCAAGTTCAGAAGCGTCTGCTACATTTGGATTGTTTCATACAAAGGCACTGAAGAGTTGTATGGTAAATCTCTATAGTGATGCAGTATGGTCTACGAGAGAGTAAGCACCACACAAGTTCAGAAGTTTCTACTACGATTGGATTGTTTCATACAAGGGCACGGAAGAGTTCTATACTAAATCTCTATAGTGATGCAGTATGGTCTACGAGAGAGTAAGCACCACACAAGTTCAGAAGTTTCTACTACATTTGGATTGTTTCATACAAAGGCACTGAAGAGTTGTATGGTAAATCTCTATAGTGATGCAGTATGGTCTACGAGAGAGTAAGCACCACACAAGTTCAGAAGTTTCTACTACATTTGGATTGTTTCATACAAGGGTACGGAAGAGTTCTATAATAAATCTCTATAGTGATGCAGTATGGTCTACGAGAGAGTAAGCACCACACAAGTTCAGAAGTTTCTAATACATTTGGATTGTTTCATACAAGGGCACTGAAGAGTTCTATTCTAAATCTCTCTAGTTTTCCTATACTGGCTACAGCCTAGTAAGCAGCACCCAAGTTCAGAAGCGTCTGCTACATTTGGATTGTTTCATACAAAGGCAATGAAGAGTTGTATGGTAAATCTCTATAGTGATGCAGTATGGTCTACGAGAGAGTAAGCACCACACAATTTCAGACGTTTCTACTACATTTGGATTGTTTCATACAAGGGCACTGAAGAGTTCTATTCTAAATCTCTCTAGAGTTCCTATACTGGCTACAGCCTAGTAAGCAGCACCCAAGTTCAGAACCGTCTGCTACATTAAGATTGTTTCATACAAAGGCAATGAAGAGTTGTATGGTAAATCTCTATAGTGATGCAGTATGGTCTACGAGAGAGTAAGCATCACACAAGTTCAGAAGTTTCTACTACATTTGGATTGTTTCATACAAGGGCACTGAAGACTTCTATTCTAAATCTCTCTAGTGTTCCTATACTGGCTACAGCCTAGTAAGCAGCACCCAAGTTCAGAACCGTCTGCTACATTTGGATTGTTTCATACAAAGGCAGTGAAGAGTTGTATGGTAAATCTCTATAGTGATGCAGTATGGTCTACGAGAGAGTAAGCACCACACAAGTTCCGAAGTTTCTACTACATTTGCATTGTTTCATACAAGGGCACGGAAGAGTTCTATACTAAATCTCTATAGTGATGCAGTAAGGTCTACGAGAGAGTAAGCACCACACAAGTTCAGCAGTTTCTACTACATTTGGATTGTTTCATACAAGGGCACTGAAGAGTTCTATTCTAAATCTCTCTAGTGTTCCTGTACTGGCTTCAGCCTAGTAAGCAGCACCCAAGTTCAGAAGCGTCTGCTACATTTGGATTGTTTCATACAAAGGCAATGAAGAGTTGTATGGTAAATCTCTATAGTGATGCAGTATGGTCTACGAGAGAGTAAGCACCACACAAGTTCAGAAGTTTCTACTAAATTTGGATTGTTTCATACAAGGGTACGGAAGAGTTCTATACTAAATCGCTATAGTGATGCAGTATGGTCTACGAGAGAGTAAGCAGCACCCAACTTCAGAAGCGTCTGCTACATTTGCATTGTTTCATACAAGGGCACGGAAGAGTTCTATACTAAATCTCTATAGTGATGCAGTAAGGTCTACGAGAGAGTAAGCACCACACAAGTTCAGAAGTTTCTACTACGTTTGGATTGTTTCATACAAGGGCACTGAAGAGTTCTATTCTAAATCTCTCTCGTGTTCCTATTCTGGCTACAGCCTAGTAAGCAGTGGCGTCGCCAGGCGCCACCCCATCTGGGGCGGAAAACGCAACGCCCCCCAATAAAACTGTCAAAAACCGAAACCTATTTTTGATAGTTTTATTGCCGTTTTTCTTTTTTTAGTTTCGCCGATTTTAAGTAAAAAAAAAAGCGGGTATTTTAAAAAGTATGTATGCTTTGCCGGCACTAACTTGAATAGGACGTTCCCTCGACGATGTTCTTCCTGTTCCTGGTCGGAGCTCCTCCGTACGCCCAGCCGCGGGACTCTGTACCGCGCGTGCGCAGACCCACGGCGTCTCCAGGGACGCTCCAGGGAGTTTGCGAATGCCCAGCACATCCCTGGAGACTCCGTGGGTCTGCGCATGCACAAACTACAGAAAGTGCTGCTGGGGGCGGTACAGAGTCCCGCTCACGGGCGCAGGGAGAAGCACCCGGGAGCAGGAAGATCGTTGAGCGAACGTCCTATTCAAGTTAGTGCCGGCAAAGCATACATACTTTTTAAAATACCCGCTTTTTTTTTACTTAAAATCGGCAAAATATCACCAAAAAAAGGAAAAAAGACATGGAACTTGGGGAGGCTCCCGCCCCCCCGAGCCTCTCCGCCCCTACGCCCTGGGGCCCACAGCACCACCGCCCCATATCAGACGACGCCTCTGCTAGTAAGCAGCACCCAAGTTCAGAAGCGTCTGCTACATTTGGATTGTTTCATACAAAGGCAATGAAGAGTTGTATGGTAAATCTCTATAGTGATGCAGTATGGTCTACGAGAGAGTAAGCTCTACACAAGTTCAGAAGTTTCTACTACATTTGGATTGTTTCATACAAGGGCACTGAAGAGTTCTATTCTAAATCTCTCTAGTGTTCCTATACTGGCTATAGCCTAGTAAGCAGCACCCAAGTTCAGAAGCGTCTGCTACATTTGGATTGTTTCATACAAAGGCACTGAAGAGTTGTATGGTAAATCTCTATAGTGATGCAGTATGGTCTACGAGAGAGTAAGCACCACACAAGTTCAGAAGTTTCTACTACGATTGGATTGTTTCATACAAGGGCACGGAAGAGTTCTATACTAAATCTCTATAGTGATGCAGTATGGCCTACGAGAGAGTAAGCACCACACAAGTTCAGAAGTTTCTACTACATTTGGATTGTTTCATACAAAGGCACTGAAGAGTTGTATGGTAAATCTCTATAGTGATGCAGTATGGTCTACGAGAGAGTAAGCACCACACAAGTTCAGAAGTTTCTACTACATTTGGATTGTTTCATACAAGGGTACGGAAGAGTTCTATACTAAATCTCTATAGTGATGCAGTATGGTCGACGAGAGAGTAAGCACCACACAAGTTCAGAAGTTTCTAATACATTTGGATTGTTTCATACAAGGGCACTGAAGAGTTCTATTCTAAATCTCTCTAGTGTTCCTATACTGGCTACAGCCTAGTAAGCAGCACCCAAGTTCAGAAGCGTCTGCTACATTTGGATTGTTTCATACAAAGGCAATGAAGAGTTGTATGGTAAATCTCTATAGTGATGCAGTATGGTCTACGAGAGAGTAAGCACCACACAATTTCAGACGTTTCTACTACATTTGGATTGTTTCATACAAGGGCACTGAAGAGTTCTATTCTAAATCTCTCTAGTGTTCCTATACTGGCTACAGCCTAGTAAGCAGCACCCAAGTTCAGAACCGTCTGCTACATTAGGATTGTTTCATACAAAGGCAATGAAGAGTTGTATGGTAAATCTCTATAGTGATGCAGTATGGTCTACGAGAGAGTAAGCACCACACAAGTTCAGAAGTTTCTACTACATTTGGATTGTTTCATACAAGGGCACTGAAGAGTTCTATTCTAAATCTCTCTAGTGTTCCTATACTGGCTACAGCCTAGTAAGCAGCACCCAAGTTCAGAACCGTCTGCTACATTTGGATTGTTTCATACAAAGGCAGTGAAGAGTTGTATGGTAAATCTCTATAGTGATGCAGTATGGTCTACGAGAGAGTAAGCACCACACAAGTTCAGAAGTTTCTACTACATTTGGATTGTTTCATACAAAGGCATTGAAGAGTTGTATGGTAAATCTCTATAGTGATGCAGTATGGTCTACGAGAGAGTAAGCAGCACCCAAGTTCAGAAGCGTCTGCTACATTTGGATTGTTTCATACAAAGGCAATGAAGAGTTGTATGGTAAATCTCTATAGTGATGCAGTATGGTCTACGAGAGAGTAAGCACCACACAAGTTCAGAAGTTTCTACTACATTTGGATTGTTTCATACAAGGGCACTGAAGAGTTCTATTCTAAATATCTCTAGTGTTCCTATACTGGCTACAGCCTAGTAAGCAGCACCCAAGTTCAGAAGCGTCTGCTACATTTGGATTGTTTCATACAAAGGCAATGAAGAGTTGTATGGTAAATCTCTATAGTGATGCAGTATGGTCTACGAGAGAGTAAGCACCACACAATTTCAGAAGTTTCTACTACATTTGGATTGTTTCATACAAGGGCACTGAAGAGTTCTATTCTAAATCTCTCTAGTGTTCCTATACTGGCTACAGCCTAGTAAGCAGCACCCAAGTTCAGAAGCGTCTGCTACATTTGGATTGTTTCATACAAAGGCACTGAAGAGTTGTATGGTAAATCTCTATAGTGATGCAGTATGGTCTACGAGAGAGTAAGCACCACACAAGTTCAGAAGTTTCTACTACGTTTGGATTGTTTCATACAAGGGCAAGGAAGAGTTCTATACTAAATCTCTATAGTGATGCAGTATGGTCTACGAGAGAGTAAGCACCACACAAGTTCAGAAGTTTCTACTACATTTGGATTGTATCATACAAGGGCACTGAAGAGTTCTATTCTAAATATCTCTAGTGTTCCTATACTGGCTATAGCCTAGTAAGCAGCACCCAAGTTCAGAAGCGTCTGCTACATTTGGATTGTTTCATACAAAGGCAATGAAGAGTTGTATGGTAAATCTCTATAGTGATGCAGTATGGTCTACGAGAGAGTAAGCACCACACAAGTTCAGAAGTTTCTACTACATTTGGATTGTTTCATACAAGGGCACTGAAGAGTTCTATTCTAAATCTCTCTAGTGTTCCTATACTGGCTACAGCCTAGTAAGCAGCACACAAGTTCAGAAGCTTCTGCTACATTTGGATTGTTTCATACAAAGGCAATGAAGAGTTGTATGGTAAATCTCTATAGTGATGCAGTATGGTCTACGAGAGAGTAAGCACCACACAAGTTCAGAAGTTTCTACTACATTTGGATTGTTTCATACAAGGGCACTGAAGAGTTCTATTCTAAATCTCTCTAGTGTTCCTATACTGGCTACAGCCTAGTAAGCAGCACCCAAGTTCAGAAGCGTCTGCTACATTTGGATTGTTTCATACAAAGGCACTGAAGAGTTGTATGGTAAATCTCTATAGTGATGCAGTATGGTCTACGAGAGAGTAAGCACCACACAAGTTCAGAAGTTTCTACTACATTTGGATTGTTTCATACAAGGGCACTGAAGAGTTCTATTCTAAATCTCTCTAGTGTTCCTATACTGGCTACAGCCTAGTAAGCAGCACCCAAGTTCAGAAGCGTCTGCTACATTTGGATTGTTTCATACAAAGGCACTGAAGAGTTGTATGGTAAATCTCTATAGTGATGCAGTATGGTCTACGAGAGAGTAAGCACCACACAAGTTCAGAAGTTTCTACTACGATTGGATTGTTTCATACAAGGGCACGGAAGAGTTCTATACTAAATCTCTATAGTGATGCAGTATGGTCTACGAGAGAGTAAGCACCACACAAGTTCAGAAGTTTCTACTACATTTGGATTGTTTCATACAAAGGCACTGAAGAGTTGTATGGTAAATCTCTATAGTGATGCAGTATGGTCTACGAGAGAGTAAGCACCACACAAGTTCAGAAGTTTCTACTACATTTGGATTGTTTCATACAAGGGTACGGAAGAGTTCTATACTAAATCTCTATAGTGATGCAGTATGGTCGACGAGAGAGTAAGCACCACACAAGTTCAGAAGTTTCTAATACATTTGGATTGTTTCATACAAGGGCACTGAAGAGTTCTATTCTAAATCTCTCTAGTGTTCCTATACTGGCTACAGCCTAGTAAGCAGCACCCAAGTTCAGAAGCGTCTGCTACATTTGGATTGTTTCATACAAAGGCAATGAAGAGTTGTATGGTAAATCTCTATAGTGATGCAGTATGGTCTACGAGAGAGTAAGCACCACACAAGTTCAGAAGTTTCTACTACGATTGGATTGTTTCATACAAGGGCACGGAAGAGTTCTATACTAAATCTCTATAGTGATGCAGTATGGTCTACGAGAGAGTAAGCACCACACAAGTTCAGAAGTTTCTACTACATTTGGATTGTTTCATACAAAGGCACTGAAGAGTTGTATGGTAAATCTCTATAGTGATGCAGTATGGTCTACGAGAGAGTAAGCACCACACAAGTTCAGAAGTTTCTACTACATTTGGATTGTTTCATACAAGGGTACGGAAGAGTTCTATAATAAATCTCTATAGTGATGCAGTATGGTCTACGAGAGAGTAAGCACCACACAAGTTCAGAAGTTTCTAATACATTTGGATTGTTTCATACAAGGGCACTGAAGAGTTCTATTCTAAATCTCTCTAGTGTTCCTATACTGGCTACAGCCTAGTAAGCAGCACCCAAGTTCAGAAGCGTCTGCTACATTTGGATTGTTTCATACAAAGGCAATGAAGAGTTGTATGGTAAATCTCTATAGTGATGCAGTATGGTCTACGAGAGAGTAAGCACCACACAATTTCAGACGTTTCTACTACATTTGGATTGTTTCATACAAGGGCACTGAAGAGTTCTATTCTAAATCTCTCTAGAGTTCCTATACTGGCTACAGCCTAGTAAGCAGCACCCAAGTTCAGAACCGTCTGCTACATTAAGATTGTTTCATACAAAGGCAATGAAGAGTTGTATGGTAAATCTCTATAGTGATGCAGTATGGTCTACGAGAGAGTAAGCATCACACAAGTTCAGAAGTTTCTACTACATTTGGATTGTTTCATACAAGGGCACTGAAGACTTCTATTCTAAATCTCTCTAGTGTTCCTATACTGGCTACAGCCTAGTAAGCAGCACCCAAGTTCAGAACCGTCTGCTACATTTGGATTGTTTCATACAAAGGCAGTGAAGAGTTGTATGGTAAATCTCTATAGTGATGCAGTATGGTCTACGAGAGAGTAAGCACCACACAAGTTCCGAAGTTTCTACTACATTTGCATTGTTTCATACAAGGGCACGGAAGAGTTCTATACTAAATCTCTATAGTGATGCAGTAAGGTCTACGAGAGAGTAAGCACCACACAAGTTCAGCAGTTTCTACTACATTTGGATTGTTTCATACAAGGGCACTGAAGAGTTCTATTCTAAATCTCTCTAGTGTTCCTGTACTGGCTTCAGCCTAGTAAGCAGCACCCAAGTTCAGAAGCGTCTGCTACATTTGGATTGTTTCATACAAAGGCAATGAAGAGTTGTATGGTAAATCTCTATAGTGATGCAGTATGGTCTACGAGAGAGTAAGCACCACACAAGTTCAGAAGTTTCTACTAAATTTGGATTGTTTCATACAAGGGTACGGAAGAGTTCTATACTAAATCGCTATAGTGATGCAGTATGGTCTACGAGAGAGTAAGCACCACACAAGTTCAGAAGTTTCTAATACATTTGGATTGTTTCATACAAGGGCACTGAAGAGTTCTATTCTAAATCTCGCTAGTGTTCCTATACTGGGTACAGCCTAGTAAGCAGCACCCAAGTTCAGAAGCGTCTGCTACATTTGGATTCTTTCATACAAAGGCAATGAAGAGTTGTATGGTAAATCTCTATAGTGATGCAGTATGGTCTACGAGAGAGTAAGCAGCACCCAAGTTCAGAAGCGTCTGCTACATTTGGATTGTTTCATACAAAGGCCCTGAAGAGTTGTATGGTAAATCTCTATAGTGATGCAGAATGGTCTACGAGAAAGTAAGCACCACACCAGTTCAGAAGTTTCTACTACATTTGGATTGTTTCATACAAGGGTACGGAAGAGTTCTATACTAAATCTCTATAGTGATGCAGTATGGTCGACGAGAGAGTAAGCACCACACAAGTTCAGAAGTTTCTAATACATTTGGATTGTTTCATACAAGGGCACTGAAGAGTTCTATTCTAAATCTCTCTAGTGTTCCTATACTGGCTACAGCCTAGTAAGCAGCACCCAAGTTCAGAAGCGTCTGCTACATTTGGATTGTTTCATACAAAGGCAATGAAGAGTTGTATGGTAAATCTCTATAGTGATGCAGTATGGTCTACGAGAGAGTAAGCACCACACAAGTTCAGAAGTTTCTACTACATTTGGATTGTTTCATACAAGGGTACGGAAGAGTTCTATACTAAATCTCTATAGTGATGCAGTATGGTCTACGAGAGAGTAAGCACCACACAAGTTCAGAAGTTTCTAATACATTTGGATTGTTTCATACAAGGGCACTGAAGAGTTCTATTCTAAATCTCTCTAGTGTTCCTATACTGGCTACAGCCTAGTAAGCAGCACCCAAGTTCAGAAGCGTCTGCTACATTTGGATTGTTTCATACAAAGGCAATGAAGAGTTGTATGGTAAATCTCTATAGTGATGCAGTATGGTCTACGAGAGAGTAAGCACCACACAATTTCAGACGTTTCTACTACATTTGGATTGTTTCATACAAGGGCACTGAAGAGTTCTATTCTAAATCTCTCTAGAGTTCCTATACTGGCTACAGCCTAGTAAGCAGCACCCAAGTTCAGAACCGTCTGCTACATTAGGATTGTTTCATACAAAGGCAATGAAGAGTTGTATGGTAAATCTCTATAGTGATGCAGTATGGTCTACGAGAGAGTAAGCATCACACAAGTTCAGAAGTTTCTACTACATTTGGATTGTTTCATACAAGGGCACTGAAGAGTTCTATTCTAAATCTCTCTAGTGTTCCTATACTGGCTACAGCCTAGTAAGCAGCACCCAAGTTCAGAAGCGTCTGCTACATTTGGATTGTTTCATACAAAGGCAATGAAGAGTTGTATGGTAAATCTCTATAGT
The DNA here is from genome assembly GCA_026170595.1 of Plestiodon gilberti rubricaudatus. Classification (NCBI taxonomy): domain Eukaryota; kingdom Metazoa; phylum Chordata; class Lepidosauria; order Squamata; family Scincidae; genus Plestiodon; species Plestiodon gilberti. The sequence goes on along the minus strand of JANXHW010000001.1, from coordinate 154,022,684 downwards.
GATGCAGTATGGTCTACGAGAGAGTAAGCACCACACAAGTTCAGAAGTTTCTACTACATTTGGATTGTTTCATACAAGGGCACTGAAGAGTTCTATTCTAAATCTCTCTAGTGTTCCTATACTGGCTACAGCCTAGTAAGCAGCACCCAAGTTCAGAAGCGTCTGCTACATTTGGATTGTTTCATACAAAGCACTGAAGAGTTGTATGGTAAATCTCTATAGTGATGCAGTATGGTCTACGAGAGAGTAAGCACCACACAAGTTCAGAAGTTTCTACTACACTTGGATTGTTTCATACAAGGGCATGGAAGAGTTCTATACTAAATCTCTATAGTGATGCAGTATGGTCTACGAGAGAGTAAGCACCACACAAGTTCAGAAGTTTCTACTACATTTGGATTGTTTCATACAAGGGCACTGAAGAATTCTATTCTAAATCTCTCTAGTGTTCCTATACTGGCTACAGCCTAGTAAGCAGCACCCAAGTTCAGAAGCGTCTGCTACATTTGGATTGTTTCATACAAAGGCAATGAAGAGTTGTATGGTAAATCTCTATAGTGATGCAGTATGGTCTACGAGAGAGTAAGCACCACACAAGTTCAGAAGTTTCTACTACATTTGGATTGTTTCATACAAGGGCACTGAAGAGTTCTATTCTAAATCTCTCTAGTGTTCCTATACTGGCTACAGCCTAGTAAGCAGCACCCAAGTTCAGAAGCGTCTGCTACATTTGGATTGTTTCATACAAAGGCAATGAAGAGTTCTATGGTAAATCTCTATAGTGATGCAGTATGGTCTACGAGAGAGTAAGCAGCACCCAAGTTCAGAAGCGTCTGCTACATTTGGATTGTTTCATACAAGGGTAAGGAAGAGTTCTATACTAAATCTCTATAGTGATGCAGTATGGTCTACGAGAGAGTAAGCACCACACAAGTTCAGAAGTTTCTACTACATTTGGATTGTTTCATACAAGGGCACTGAAGAGTTCTATTCTAAATCTCTCTAGTGTTCCTATACTGGCTACAGCCTAGTAAGCAGCACCCAAGTTCAGAAGCGTCTGCTACATTTGGATTGTTTCATACAAAGGCAATGAAGAGTTGTATGGTAAATCTCTATAGTGATGCAGTATGGACTACGAGAGAGTAAGCACCACACAAGTTCAGAAGTTTCTACTACATTTGGATTGTTTCATACAAGGGCACTGAAGAGTTCTATTCTAAATCTCTCTAGTGTTCCTATACTGGCTACAGCCTAGTAAGCAGCACCCAAGTTCAGAAGCGTCTGCTACATTTGGATTGTTTCATACAAAGGCACTGAAGAGTTCTATACTAAATCTCTATAGTGATGCAGTATGGTCTACGAGAGAGTAAGCACCACACAAGTTCAGAAGTTTCTACTACATTTGTATTGTTTCATACAAGGGTACTGAAGAGTTCTATTCTAAATCTCTCTAGTGTTCCTATACTGGCTACAGCCTAGTAAGTAGCACCCAAGTTCAGAAGCGTCTGCTACATTTGGATTGTTTCATACAAAGGCAATGAATGATTTACCATACAAAGGTATGGTAAATCTCTATAGTGATGCAGTATGGTCTACGAGAGAGTAAGCAGCACCCAAGTTCAGAAGCGTCTGCTACATTTGGATTGTTTCATACAAAGGCACTGAAGAGTTGTATGGTAAATCTCTATAGTGAAGCAGTATGGTCTGCGAGAGAGTAAGCACCACACAAGTTCAGAAGTTTCTACTACATTTGGATTGTTTTATACAAGGGCACGGAAGAGTTCTATACTAAATCTCTATAGTGATGCAGTAAGGTCTACGAGAGAGTAAGCACTACACAAGTTCAGAAGTTTCTACTACATTTGGATTGTTTCATACAAGGGCACTGAAGAGTTCTATTCTAAATCTCTCTCGTGCTCCTATACAGGCTACAGCCTAGTAAGTAGCACCCAAGTTCAGAAGCGTCTGCTACATTTGGATTGTTTCATACAAAGGCAATGAAGAGTTGTATGGTAAATCTCTATAGTGATGCAGTATGGTCTACGAGAGAGTAAGCAGCACCCAAGTTCAGAAGCGTCTGCTACATTTGGATTGTTTCATACAAAGGCAGTGAAGAGTTGTATGGTAAATCTCTATAGTGATGCAGTATGGTCTACGAGAGAGTAAGCAGCACCCAAGTTCAGAAGCGTCTGCTACATTTGGATTGTTTCATACAAAGGCACTGAAGAGTTGTATGGTAAATCTCTATAGTGATGCAGTATGGACTACGAGAGAGTAAGCACCACACAAGTTCAGAAGTTTCTACTACATTTGGATTGTTTCATACAAGGGCACTGAAGAGTTCTATTCTAAATCTCTCTAGTGTTCCTATACTGGCTACAGCCTAGTAAGCAGCACCCAAGTTCAGAAGCGTCTGCTACATTTGGATTGTTTCATACAAAGGCACTGAAGAGTTCTATACTAAATCTCTATAGTGATGCAGTATGGTCTACGAGAGAGTAAGCACCACACAAGTTCAGAAGTTTCTACTACATTTGTATTGTTTCATACAAGGGTACTGAAGAGTTCTATTCTAAATCTCTCTAGTGTTCCTATACTGGCTACAGCCTAGTAAGTAGCACCCAAGTTCAGAAGCGTCTGCTACATTTGGATTGTTTCATACAAAGGCAATGAAGAGTTGTATGGTAAATCTCTATAGTGATGCAGTATGGTCTACGAGAGAGTAAGCAGCACCCAAGTTCAGAAGCGTCTGCTACATTTGGATTGTTTCATACAAAGGCACTGAAGAGTTGTATGGTAAATCTCTATAGTGATGCAGTATGGTCTACGAGAGAGTAAGCACCACACACGTTCAGAAGTTTCTACTACATTTGGATTGTTTTATACAAGGGCACGGAAGAGTTCTATACTAAATCTCTATAGTGATGCAGTAAGGTCTACGAGAGAGTAAGCACTACACAAGTTCAGAAGTTTCTACTACATTTGGATTGTTTCATACAAGGGCACTGAAGAGTTCTATTCTAAATCTCTCTCGTGCTCCTATACTGGCTACAGCCTAGTAAGTAGCACCCAAGTTCAGAAGCGTCTGCTACATTTGGATTGTTTCATACAAAGGGAATGAAGAGTTGTATGGTAAATCTCTATAGTGATGCAGTATGGTCTACGAGAGAGTAAGCAGCACCCAAGTTCAGAAGCGTCTGCTGCATTTGGATTGTTTCATACAAAGGCACTGAAGAGTTGTATGGTAAATCTCTATAGTGATGCAGTATGGTCGACGAGAGAGTAAGCACCACACAAGTTCAGAAGTTTCTACTACATTTGCATTGTTTCATACAAGGGCACGGAAGAGTTCTATACTAAATCTCTATAGTGATGCAGTAAGGTCTACGAGAGAGTAAGCACCACACAAGTTCAGAAGTTTCTACTACATTTGGATTGTTTCATACAAGGGCACTGAAGAGTTCTATTCTAAATCTCTCTCGTGTTCCTATACTGGCTACAGCCAAGTAAGCAGCACCCAAGTTCAGAAGCGTCTGCTACATTTGGATTGTTTCATACAAAGGCAATGAAGAGTTGTATGGTAAATCTCTATAGTGATGCAGTATGGTCTACGAGAGAGTAAGTACCACACAAGTTCAGAAGTTTCTACTACATTTGGATTGTTTCATACAAGGGCACTGAAGAGTTCTATTCTAAATCTCTCTAGTGTTCGTATACTGGCTACAGCCTAGTAAGCAGCACCCAAGTTCAGAAGCGTCTGCTACATTTGGATTGTTTCATACAAAGGCAATGAAGAGTTCTATGGTAAATCTCTATAGTGATGCAGTATGGTCTACGAGAGAGTAAGCAGCACCCAAGTTCAGAAGCGTCTGCTACATATGGATTGTTTCATACAAAGGCACTGAAGAGTTGTATGGTAAATCTCTATAGTGATGCAGTATGGTCTACGAGAGAGTAAGCACCACATAAGTTCAGAAGTTTCTACTACATTTGGATTGTTTCATACAAGGGTAAGGAAGAGTTCTATACTAAATCTCTATAGTGATGCAGTATGGTCTACGAGAGAGTAAGCACCACACAAGTTCAGAAGTTTCTACTACATTTGGATTGTTTCATACAAGGGCACTGAAGAGTTCTATTCTAAATCTCTCTCGTGTTCCTATACTGGCTACAGCCTAGTAAGCAGCACCCAAGTTCAGAAGCGTCTGCTACATTTGGATTGTTTCATACAAAGGCAATGAAGAGTTGTATGGTAAATCTCTATAGTGATGCAGTATGGACTACGAGAGAGTAAGCACCACACAAGTTCAGAAGTTTCTACTACATTTGGATTGTTTCATACAAGGGCACTGAAGAGTTCTATTCTAAATCTCTCTAGTGTTCCTATACTGGCTACAGCCTAGTAAACAGCACCCAAGTTCAGAAGCGTCTGCTACATTTGGATTGTTTCATACAAAGGCACTGAAGAGTTCTATACTAAATCTCTATAGTGATGCAGTATGGTCTACGAGAGAGTAAGCACCACACAAGTTCAGAAGTTTCTACTACATTTGTATTGTTTCATAAAAAGGGTACTGAAGAGTTCTATTCTAAATCTCTCTAGTGTTCCTATACTGGCTACAGCCTAGTAAGTAGCACCCAAGTTCAGAAGCGTCTGCTACATTTGGATTGTTTCATACAAAGGCAATGAAGAGCTGTATGGTAAATCTCTATAGTGATGCAGTATGGTCTACAAGAGAGTAAGCAGCACCCAAGTTCAGAAGCATCTGCTACATTTGGATTGTTTCATACAAAGGCACTGAAGAGTTGTATGGTAAATCTCTATAGTGCTGCAGTATGGTCTACGAGAGAGTAAGCACCACACAAGTTCAGAAGTTTCTACTACATTTGGATTGTTTTATACAAGGGCACGGAAGAGTTCTATACTAAATCTCTATAGTGATGCAGTAAGGTCTACGAGAGAGTAAGCACTACACAAGTTCAGAAGTTTCTACTACATTTGGATTGTTTCATACAAGGGCACTGAAGAGTTCTATTCTAAATCTCTCTCGTGCTCCTATACTGGCTACAGCCTAGTAAGTAGCACCCAAGTTCAGAAGCGTCTGCTACATTTGGATTGTTTCATACAAAGGCACTGAAGAGTTGTATGGTAAATCTCTATAGTGATGCAGTATGGTCTACGAGAGAGTAAGCAGCACCCAAGTTCAGAAGCGTCTGCTACATTTGGATTGTTTCATACAAAGGCACTGAAGAGTTGTATGGTAAATCTCTATAGTGATGCAGTATGGTCTACGAGAGAGTAAGCACCACACAAGTTCAGAAGTTTCTACTACATTTGCATTGTTTCATACAAGGGCATGGAAGAGTTCTATACTAAATCTCTATAGTGATGCAGTAAGGTCTACGAGAGAGTAAGCACCACACAAGTTCAGAAGTTTCTACTACATTTGGATTGTTTCATACAAGGGCACTGAAGAGTTCTATTCTAAATCTCTCTCGTGTTCCTATACTGGCTACAGCCAAGTAAGCAGCACCCAAGTTCAGAAGCGTCTGCTACATTTGGATTGTTTCATACAAAGGCAATGAAGAGTTGTATGGTAAATCTCTATAGTGATGCAGTATGGTCTACGAGAGAGTAAGCACCACACAATTTCAGACGTTTCTACTACATTTGGATTGTTTCATACAAGGGCACTGAAGAGTTCTATTCTAAATCTCTCTCGTGTTCCTATACTGGCTACAGCCAAGTAAGCAGCACCCAAGTTCAGAAGCGTCTGCTACATTTGGATTGTTTCATACAAAGGCAATGAAGAGTTGTATGGTAAATCTCTATAGTGATGCAGTATGGTCGATGAGAGAGTAAGTACCACACAAGTTCAGAAGTTTCTACTACATTTGGATTGTTTCATACAAGGGCACTGAAGAGTTCTATTCTAAATCTCTCTAGTGTTCGTATACTGGCTACAGCCTAGTAAGCAGCACCTAAGTTCAGAAGCGTCTGCTACATTTGGATTGTTTCATACAAAGGCACTGCAGAGTTGTATGGTAAATCTCTATAGTGATGCAGTATGGTCTACGAGAGAGTAAGCACCACACAAGTTCAGAAGTTTCTACTACGATTGGATTGTTTCATACAAGGGCACGGAAGAGTTCTATACTAAATCTCTATAGTGATGCAGTATGGTCTACGAGAGAGTAAGCACCACACAAGTTCAGAAGTTTCTACTACATTTGGATTGTTTCATACAAGGGCACGGAAGAGTTCTATACTAAATCTCTATAGTGATGCAGTATGGTCTACGAGAGAGTAAGCACCACACAAGTTCAGAAGTTTCTACTACATTTGGATTGTTTCATACAAGGGCACTGAAGAGTTCTATTCTAAATCTCTCTTGTGTTCCTATACTGGCTACAGACTAGTAAGCAGCACCCAAGTTCAGAAGCGTCTGCTACATTTGGATTGTTTCATATAAAGGCACTGAAGAGTTGTATGGTAAATCTCTATAGTGATGCAGTATGGTCTACGAGAGAGTAAGCACCACACAAGTTCAGAAGTTTCTACTACATTTGTATTGTTTCATACAAGGGCACTGAAGAGTTCTATTCTAAATCTCTCTAGTGTTCCTATACTGGCAACAGCCTAGTAAGCAGCACCCAAGTTCAGAAGCGTCTGCTACATTTGGATTGTTTCATACAAAGGCAATGAAGAGTTGTATGGTAAATCTCTATAGTGATGCAGTATGGTCTACGAGAGAGTAAGCAGCACCCAAGTTCAGAAGCGTCTGCTACATTTGGATTGTTTCATACAAAGGCACTGAAGAGTTGTATGGTAAATCTCTATAGTGATGCAGTATGGACTACGAGAGAGTAAGCACCACACAAGTTCAGAAGTTTCTACTACATTTGGATTGTTTCATACAAGGGCACTGAAGAGTTCTATTCTAAATCTCTCTAGTGTTCCTATACTGGCTACAGCCTAGTAAGCAGCACCCAAGTTCAGAAGCGTCTGCTACATTTGGATTGTTTCATACAAAGGCACTGAAGAGTTCTATACTAAATCTCTATAGTGATGCAGTATGGTCTACGAGAGAGTAAGCACCACACAAGTTCAGAAGTTTCTACTACATTTGTATTGTTTCATACAAGGGTACTGAAGAGTTCTATTCTAAATCTCTCTAGTGTTCCTATACTGGCTACAGCCTAGTAAGTAGCACCCAAGTTCAGAAGCGTCTGCTACATTTGGATTGTTTCATACAAAGGCAATGAAGAGTTGTATGGTAAATCTCTATAGTGATGCAGTATGGTCTACGAGAGAGTAAGCAGCACCCAAGTTCAGAAGCGTCTGCTACATTTGGATTGTTTCATACAAAGGCACTGAAGAGTTGTATGGTAAATCTCTATAGTGATGCAGTATGGTCTACGAGAGAGTAAGCACCACACAAGTTCAGAAGTTTCTACTACATTTGGATTGTTTTATACAAGGGCACGGAAGAGTTCTATACTAAATCTCTATAGTGATGCAGTAAGGTCTACGAGAGAGTAAGCACTACACAAGTTCAGAAGTTTCTACTACATTTGGATTGTTTCATACAAGGGCACTGAAGAGTTCTATTCTAAATCTCTCTCGTGCTCCTATACTGGCTACAGCCTAGTAAGTAGCACCCAAGTTCAGAAGCGTCTGCTACATTTGGATTGTTTCATACAAAGGGAATGAAGAGTTGTATGGTAAATCTCTATAGTGATGCAGTATGGTCTACGAGAGAGTAAGCAGCACCCAAGTTCAGAAGCGTCTGCTGCATTTGGATTGTTTCATACAAAGGCACTGAAGAGTTGTATGGTAAATCTCTATAGTGATGCAGTATGGTCGACGAGAGAGTAAGCACCACACAAGTTCAGAAGTTTCTACTACATTTGCATTGTTTCATACAAGGGCACGGAAGAGTTCTATACTAATTCTCTATAGTGATGCAGTAAGGTCTACGAGAGAGTAAGCACCACACAAGTTCAGAAGTTTCTACTACATTTGGATTGTTTCATACAAGGGCACTGAAGAGTTCTATTCTAAATCTCTCTCGTGTTCCTATACCGGCTACAGCCAAGTAAGCAGCACCCAAGTTCAGAAGCGTCTGCTACATTTGGATTGTTTCATACAAAGGCAATGAAGAGTTGTATGGTAAATCTCTATAGTGATGCAGTATGGTCTACGAGAGAGTAAGTACCACACAAGTTCAGAAGTTTCTACTACATTTGGATTGTTTCATACAAGGGCACTGAAGAGTTCTATTCTAAATCTCTCTAGTGTTCGTATACTGGCTACAGCCTAGTAAGCAGCACCCAAGTTCAGAAGCGTCTGCTACATTTGGATTGTTTCATACAAAGGCACTGAAGAGTTGTATGGTAAATCTCTATAGTGATGCAGTATGGTCTACGAGAGAGTAAGCACCACACAAGTTCAGAAGTTTCTACTACGATTGGATTGTTTCATACAAGGGCACGGAAGAGTTCTATACTAATTCTCTATAGTGATGCAGTAAGGTCTACGAGAGAGTAAGCACCACACAAGTTCAGAAGCGTCTGCTACATTTGGATTGTTTCATACAAAGGCACTGAAGAGTTCTATACTAAATCTCTATAGTGATGCAGTATGGTCTACGAGAGAGTAAGCACCACACAAGTTCAGAAGTTTCTACTACATTTGTATTGTTTCATACAAGGGTACTGAAGAGTTCTATTCTAAATCTCTCTAGTGTTCCTATACTGGCTACAGCCTAGTAAGTAGCACCCAAGTTCAGAAGCGTCTGCTACATTTGGATTGTTTCATACAAAGGCAATGAAGAGTTGTATGGTAAATCTCTATAGTGATGCAGTATGGTCTACGAGAGAGTAAGCAGCACCCAAGTTCAGAAGCGTCTGCTACATTTGGATTGTTTCATACAAAGGCACTGAAGAGTTGTATGGTAAATCTCTATAGTGATGCAGTATGGTCTACGAGAGAGTAAGCACCACACAAGTTCAGAAGTTTCTACTACATTTGGATTGTTTTATACAAGGGCACGGAAGAGTTCTATACTAAATCTCTATAGTGATGCAGTAAGGTCTACGAGAGAGTAAGCACTACACAAGTTCAGAAGTTTCTACTACATTTGGATTGTTTCATACAAGGGCACTGAAGAGTTCTATTCTAAATCTCTCTCGTGCTCCTATACTGGCTACAGCCTAGTAAGTAGCACCCAAGTTCAGAAGCGTCTGCTACATTTGGATTGTTTCATACAAAGGGAATGAAGAGTTGTATGGTAAATCTCTATAGTGATGCAGTATGGTCTACGAGAGAGTAAGCAGCACCCAAGTTCAGAAGCGTCTGCTGCATTTGGATTGTTTCATACAAAGGCACTGAAGAGTTGTATGGTAAATCTCTATAGTGATGCAGTATGGTCGACGAGAGAGTAAGCACCACACAAGTTCAGAAGTTTCTACTACATTTGCATTGTTTCATACAAGGGCACGGAAGAGTTCTATACTAATTCTCTATAGTGATGCAGTAAGGTCTACGAGAGAGTAAGCACCACACAAGTTCAGAAGTTTCTACTACATTTGGATTGTTTCATACAAGGGCACTGAAGAGTTCTATTCTAAATCTCTCTCGTGTTCCTATACCGGCTACAGCCAAGTAAGCAGCACCCAAGTTCAGAAGCGTCTGCTACATTTGGATTGTTTCATACAAAGGCAATGAAGAGTTGTATGGTAAATCTCTATAGTGATGCAGTATGGTCTACGAGAGAGTAAGTACCACACAAGTTCAGAAGTTTCTACTACATTTGGATTGTTTCATACAAGGGCACTGAAGAGTTCTATTCTAAATCTCTCTAGTGTTCGTATACTGGCTACAGCCTAGTAAGCAGCACCCAAGTTCAGAAGCGTCTGCTACATTTGGATTGTTTCATACAAAGGCACTGAAGAGTTGTATGGTAAATCTCTATAGTGATGCAGTATGGTCTACGAGAGAGTAAGCACCACACAAGTTCAGAAGTTTCTACTACGATTGGATTGTTTCATACAAGGGCACGGAAGAGTTCTATACTAAATCTCTATAGTGATGCAGTATGGTCTACGAGAGAGTAAGCACCACACAAGTTCAGAAGTTTCTACTACATTTCGATTGTTTCATACAAAGGCACTGAAGAGTTGTATGGTAAATCTCTATAGTGATGCAGTATGGTCTACGAGAGAGTAAGCACCACACAAGTTCAGAAGCTTCTACTACATTTGGATTGTTTCATACAAGGGTACGGAAGAGTTCTATACTAAATCTCTATAGTGATGCAGTATGGTCTACGAGAGAGTAAGCACCACACAAGTTCAGAAGTTTCTAATACATTTGGATTGTTTCATACAAGGGCACTGAAGAGTTCTATTCTAAATCTCTCTAGTGTTCCTATACTGGCTACAGCCTAGTAAGCAGCACCCAAGTTCAGAAGCGTCTGCTACATTTGGATTGTTTCATACAAAGGCAATGAAGAGTTGTATGGTAAATCTCTATAGTGATGCAGTATGGTCTACGAGAGAGTAAGTACCACACAAGTTCAGAAGTTTCTACTACATTTGGATTGTTTCATACAAGGGCACTGAAGAGTTCTATTCTAAATCTCTCTAGTGTTCGTATACTGGCTACAGCCTAGTAAGCAGCACCCAAGTTCAGAAGCGTCTGCTACATTTGGATTGTTTCATACAAAGGCACTGAAGAGTTGTATGGTAAATCTCTATAGTGATGCAGTATGGTCTACGAGAGAGTAAGCACCACACAAGTTCAGAAGTTTCTACTACGATTGGATTGTTTCATACAAGGGCACGGAAGAGTTCTATACTAAATCTCTATAGTGATGCAGTATGGTCTACGAGAGAGTAAGCACCACACAAGTTCAGAAGTTTCTACTACATTTGGATTGTTTCATACAAAGGCACTGAAGAGTTGTATGGTAAATCTCTATAGTGATGCAGTATGGTCTACGAGAGAGTAAGCACCACACAAGTTCAGAAGTTTCTACTACATTTGGATTGTTTCATACAAGGGTACGGAAGAGTTCTATACTAAATCTCTATAGTGATGCAGTATGGTCTACGAGAGAGTAAGCACCACACAAGTTCAGAAGTTTCTAATACATTTGGATTGTTTCATACAAGGGCACTGAAGAGTTCTATTCTAAATCTCTCTAGTGTTCCTATACTGGCTACAGCCTAGTAAGCAGCACCCAAGTTCAGAAGCGTCTGCTACATTTGGATTGTTTCATACAAAGGCAATGAAGAGTTGTATGGTAAATCTCTATAGTGATGCAGTATGGTCTACGAGAGAGTAAGCACCACACAATTTCAGACGTTTCTACTACATTTGGATTGTTTCATACAAGGGCACTGAAGAGTTCTATTCTAAATCTCTCTAGAGTTCCTATACTGGCTACAGCCTAGTAAGCAGCACCCAAGTTCAGAAGCGTCTGCTACATTTGGATTGTTTCATACAAAGGCAATGAAGAGTTGTATGGTAAATCTCTATAGTGATGCAGTATGGTCTACGAGAGAGTAAGCACCACACAAGTTCAGAAGTTTCTACTACATTTGGATTGTTTCATACAAGGGCACTGAAGAGTTCTATTCTAAATCTCTCCAGTGTTCCTATACTGGCTACAGCCTAGTAAGCAGCACCCAAGTTCAGAAGCGTCTGCTACATTTGGATTGTTTCATACAAATCACTGAAGAGTTGTATGGTAAATCTCTATAGTGATGCAGTATGGTCTACGAGAGAGTAAGCACCACACAAGTTCAGAAGTTTCTACTACATTTGGATTGTTTCATACAAGGGCACGGAAGAGTTCTATACTAAATCTCTATAGTGATGCAGTATGGTCTACGAGAGAGTAAGCACCACACAAGATCAGAAGTTTCTACTACATTTGGATTGTTTCGTACAAGGGCACTGAAGAATTCTATTCTAAATCTCTCTAGTGTTCCTATACTGGCTACAGCCTAGTAAGCAGCACCCAAGTTCAGAAGCGTCTGCTACATTTGGATTGTTTCATACAAAGGCAATGAAGAGTTGTATGGTAAATCTCTATAGTGATGCAGTATGGTCTACGAGAGAGTAAGCACCACACAAGTTCAGAAGTTTCTACTACATTTGGATTGTTTCATACAAGGGCACTGAAGAGTTCTATTCTAAATCTCTCTAGTGTTCCTATACTGGCTACAGCCTAGTAAGCAGCACCCAAGTTCAGAAGCGTCTGCTACATTTGGATTGTTTCATACAAAGGCAATGAAGAGTTCTATGGTAAATCTCTATAGTGATGCAGTATGGTCTACGAGAGAGTAAGCAGCACCCAAGTTCAGAAGCGTCTGATACATATGGATTGTTTCATACAAAGGCACTGAAGAGTTGTATGGTAAATCTCTATAGTGATGCAGTATGGTCTACGAGAGAGTAAGCACCACACAAGTTCAGAAGTTTCTACTACATTTGGATTGTTTCATACAAGGGTAAGGAAGAGTTCTATACAAAATCTCTATAGTGATGCAGTATGGTCTACGAGAGAGTAAGCACCACACAAGTTCAGAAGTTTCTACTACATTTGGATTGTTTCATACAAGGGCACTGAAGAGTTCTATTCTAAATCTCTCTAGTGTTCCTATACTGGCTACAGCCTAGTAAGTAGCACCCAAGTTCAGAAGCGTCTGCTACATTTGGATTGTTTCATACAAAGGCAATGAAGAGTTGTATGGTAAATCTCTATAGTGATGCAGTATGGTCTACGAGAGAGTAAGCAGCACCCAAGTTCAGAAGCGTCTGCTACATTTGGATTGTTTCATACAAAGGCACTGAAGAGTTGTATGGTAAATCTCTATAGTGATGCAGTATGGTCTACGAGAGAGTAAGCACCACACAAGTTCAGAAGTTTCTACTACATTTGGATTGTTTTATACAAGGGCACGGAAGAGTTCTATACTAAATCTCTATAGTGATGCAGTAAGGTCTACGAGAGAGTAAGCACTACACAAGTTCAGAAGTTTCTACTACATTTGGATTGTTTCATACAAGGGCACTGAAGAGTTCTATTCTAAATCTCTCTCGTGCTCCTATACCGGCTACAGCCTAGTAAGCAGCACCCAAGTTCAGAAGCGTCTGCTACATTTGGATTGTTTCATACAAAGGCAATGAAGAGTTGTATGGTAAATCTCTATAGTGATGCAGTATGGTCTACGAGAGAGTAAGTACCACACAAGTTCAGAAGTTTCTACTACATTTGGATTGTTTCATACAAGGGCACTGAAGAGTTCTATTCTAAATCTCTCTAGTGTTCGTATACTGGCTACAGCCTAGTAAGCAGCACCCAAGTTCAGAAGCGTCTGCTACATTTGGATTGTTTCATACAAAGGCACTGAAGAGTTGTATGGTAAATCTCTATAGTCATGCAGTATGGTCTACGAGAGAGTAAGCACCACACAAGTTCAGAAGTTTCTACTACGATTGGATTGTTTCATACAAGGGCACGGAAGAGTTCTATACTAAATCTCTATAGTGATGCAGTATGGTCTACGAGAGAGTAAGCACCACACAAGTTCAGAAGTTTCTACTACATTTGGATTGTTTCATACAAAGGCACTGAAGAGTTGTATGGTAAATCTCTATAGTGATGCAGTATGGTCTACGAGAGAGTAAGCACCACACAAGTTCAGAAGTTTCTACTACATTTGGATTGTTTCATACAAGGGTACGGAAGAGTTCTATACTAAATCTCTATAGTGATGCAGTATGGTCTACGAGAGAGTAAGCACCACACAAGTTCAGAAGTTTCTAATACATTTGGATTGTTTCATACAAGGGCACTGAAGAGTTCTATTCTAAATCTCTCTAGTGTTCCTATACTGGCTACAGCCTAGTAAGCAGCACCCAAGTTCAGAAGCGTCTGCTACATTTGGATTGTTTCATACAAAGGCAATGAAGAGTTGTATGGTAAATCTCTATAGTGATGCAGTATGGTCTACGAGAGAGTAAGCACCACACAATTTCAGACGTTTCTACTACATTTGGATTGTTTCATACAAGGGCACTGAAGAGTTCTATTCTAAATCTCTCTAGAGTTCCTATACTGGCTACAGCCTAGTAAGCAGCACCCAAGTTCAGAAGCGTCTGCTACATTTGGATTGTTTCATACAAAGGCAATGAAGAGTTGTATGGTAAATCTCTATAGTGATGCAGTATGGTCTACGAGAGAGTAAGCACCACACAAGTTCAGAAGTTTCTACTACATTTGGATTGTTTCATACAAGGGCACTGAAGAGTTCTATTCTAAATCTCTCTAGTGTTCCTATACTGGCTACAGCCTAGTAAGCAGCACCCAAGTTCAGAAGCGTCTGCTACATTTGGATTGTTTCATACAAATCACTGAAGAGTTGTATGGTAAATCTCTATAGTGATGCAGTATGGTCTACGAGAGAGTAAGCACCACACAAGTTCAGAAGTTTCTACTACATTTGGATTGTTTCATACAAGGGCACGGAAGAGTTCTATACTAAATCTCTATAGTGATGCAGTATGGTCTACGAGAGAGTAAGCACCACACAAGTTCAGAAGTTTCTACTACATTTGGATTGTTTCATACAAGGGCACTGAAGAGTTCTATTCTAAATCTCTCTAGTGTTCCTATACTGGCTACAGCCTAGTAAGCAGCACCCAAGTTCAGAAGCGTCTGCTACATTTGGATTGTTTCATACAAAGGCAATGAAGAGTTCTATGGTAAATCTCTATAGTGATGCAGTATGGTCTACGAGAGAGTAAGCAGCACCCAAGTTCAGAAGCGTCTGATACATATGGATTGTTTCATACAAAGGCACTGAAGAGTTGTATGGTAAATCTCTATAGTGATGCAGTATGGTCTACGAGAGAGTAAGCACCACACAAGTTCAGAAGTTTCTACTACATTTGGATTGTTTCATACAAGGGTAAGGAAGAGTTCTATACAAAATCTCTATAGTGATGCAGTATGGTCTACGAGAGAGTAAGCACCACACAAGTTCAGAAGTTTCTACTACATTTGGATTGTTTCATACAAGGGCACTGAAGAGTTCTATTCTAAATCTCTCTAGTGTTCCTATACTGGCTACAGCCTAGTAAGTAGCACCCAAGTTCAGAAGCGTCTGCTACATTTGGATTGTTTCATACAAAGGCAATGAAGAGTTGTATGGTAAATCTCTATAGTGATGCAGTATGGTCTACGAGAGAGTAAGCAGCACCCAAATTCAGAAGCGTCTGCTACATTTGGATTGTTTCATACAAAGGCACTGAAGAGTTGTATGGTAAATCTCTATAGTGATGCAGTATGGTCTACGAGAGAGTAAGCACCACACAAGTTCAGAAGTTTCTACTACATTTGGATTGTTTTATACAAGGGCACGGAAGAGTTCTATACTAAATCTCTATAGTGATGCAGTAAGGTCTACGAGAGAGTAAGCACTACACAAGTTCAGAAGTTTCTACTACATTTGGATTGTTTCATACAAGGGCACTGAAGAGTTCTATTCTAAATCTCTCTCGTGCTCCTATACCGGCTACAGCCTAGTAAGCAGCACCCAAGTTCAGAAGCGTCTGCTACATTTGGATTGTTTCATACAAAGGCAATGAAGAGTTGTATGGTAAATCTCTATAGTGATGCAGTATGGTCTACGAGAGAGTAAGTACCACACAAGTTCAGAAGTTTCTACTACATTTGGATTGTTTCATACAAGGGCACTGAAGAGTTCTATTCTAAATCTCTCTAGTGTTCGTATACTGGCTACAGCCTAGTAAGCAGCACCCAAGTTCAGAAGCGTCTGCTACATTTGGATTGTTTCATACAAAGGCACTGAAGAGTTGTATGGTAAATCTCTATAGTGATGCAGTATGGTCTACGAGAGAGTAAGCACCACACAAGTTCAGAAGTTTCTACTACGATTGGATTGTTTCATACAAGGGCACGGAAGAGTTCTATACTAAATCTCCTATAGTGATGCAGTATGGTCTACGAGAGAGTAAGCACCACACAAGTTCAGAAGTTTCTACTACATTTGGATTGTTTCATACAAAGGCACTGAAGAGTTGTATGGTAAATCTCTATAGTGATGCAGTATGGTCTACGAGAGAGTAAGCACCACACAAGTTCAGAAGTTTCTACTACATTTGGATTGTTTCATACAAGGGTACGGAAGAGTTCTATACTAAATCTCTATAGTGATGCAGTATGGTCTACGAGAGAGTAAGCACCACACAAGTTCAGAAGTTTCTAATACATTTGGATTGTTTCATACAAGGGCACTGAAGAGTTCTATTCTAAATCTCTCTAGTGTTCCTATACTGGCTACAGCCTAGTAAGCAGCACCCAAGTTCAGAAGCGTCTGCTACATTTGGATTGTTTCATACAAAGGCAATGAAGAGTTTATGGTAAATCTCTATAGTGATGCAGTATGGTCTACGAGAGAGTAAGCACCACACAATTTCAGACGTTTCTACTACATTTGGATTGTTTCATACAAGGGCACTGAAGAGTTCTATTCTAAATCTCTCTAGAGTTCCTATACTGGCTACAGCCTAGTAAGCAGCACCCAAGTTCAGAAGCGTCTGCTACATTTGGATTGTTTCATACAAAGGCAATGAAGAGTTGTATGGTAAATCTCTATAGTGATGCAGTATGGTCTACGAGAGAGTAAGCACCACACAAGTTCAGAAGTTTCTACTACATTTGGATTGTTTCATACAAGGGCACTGAAGAGTTCTATTCTAAATCTCTCTAGTGTTCCTATACTGGCTACAGCCTAGTAAGCAGCACCCAAGTTCAGAAGCGTCTGCTACATTTGGATTGTTTCATACAAATCACTGAAGAGTTGTATGGTAAATCTCTATAGTGATGCAGTATGGTCTACGAGAGAGTAAGCACCACACAAGTTCAGAAGTTTCTACTACATTTGGATTGTTTCATACAAGGGCACGGAAGAGTTCTATACTAAATCTCTATAGTGATGCAGTATGGTCTACGAGAGAGTAAGCACCACACAAGATCAGAAGTTTCTACTACATTTGGATTGTTTCATACAAGGGCACTGAAGAATTCTATTCTAAATCTCTCTAGTGTTCCTATACTGGCTACAGCCTAGTAAGCAGCACCCAAGTTCAGAAGCGTCTGCTACATTTGGATTGTTTCATACAAAGGCAATGAAGAGTTGTATGGTAAATCTCTATAGTGATGCAGTATGGTCTACGAGAGAGTAAGCACCACACAAGTTCAGAAGTTTCTACTACATTTGGATTGTTTCATACAAGGGCACTGAAGAGTTCTATTCTAAATCTCTCTAGTGTTCCTATACTGGCTACAGCCTAGTAAGCAGCACCCAAGTTCAGAAGCGTCTGCTACATTTGGATTGTTTCATACAAAGGCAATGAAGAGTTCTATGGTAAATCTCTATAGTGATGCAGTATGGTCTACGAGAGAGTAAGCAGCACCCAAGTTCAGAAGCGTCTGCTACATATGGATTGTTTCATACAAAGGCACTGAAGAGTTGTATGGTAAATCTCTATAGTGATGCAGTATGGTCTACGAGAGAGTAAGCACCACACAAGTTCAGAAGTTTCTACTACATTTGGATTGTTTCATACAAGGGTAAGGAAGAGTTCTATACAAAATCTCTATAGTGATGCAGTATGGTCTACGAGAGAGTAAGCACCACACAAGTTCAGAAGTTTCTACTACATTTGGATTGTTTCATACAAGGGCACTGAAGAGTTCTATTCTAAATCTCTCTAGTGTTCCTATACTGGCTACAGCCTAGTAAGTAGCACCCAAGTTCAGAAGCGTCTGCTACATTTGGATTGTTTCATACAAAGGCAATGAAGAGTTGTATGGTAAATCTCTATAGTGATGCAGTATGGTCTACGAGAGAGTAAGCAGCACCCAAGTTCAGAAGCGTCTGCTACATTTGGATTGTTTCATACAAAGGCACTGAAGAGTTGTATGGTAAATCTCTATAGTGATGCAGTATGGTCTACGAGAGAGTAAGCACCACACAAGTTCAGAAGTTTCTACTACATTTGGATTGTTTTATACAAGGGCACGGAAGAGTTCTATACTAAATCTCTATAGTGATGCAGTAAGGTCTACGAGAGAGTAAGCACTACACAAGTTCAGAAGTTTCTACTACATTTGGATTGTTTCATACAAGGGCACTGAAGAGTTCTATTCTAAATCTCTCTCGTGCTCCTATACCGGCTACAGCCTAGTAAGTAGCACCCAAGTTCAGAAGCGTCTGCTACATTTGGATTGTTTCATACAAAGGGAATGAAGAGTTGTATGGTAAATCTCTATAGTGATGCAGTATGGTCTACGAGAGAGTAAGCAGCACCCAAGTTCAGAAGCGTCTGCTACATTTGGATTGTTTCATACAAAGGCACTGAAGAGTTGTATGGTAAATCTCTATAGTGATGCAGTATGGTCGACGAGAGAGTAAGCACCACACAAGTTCAGAAGTTTCTACTACATTTGCATTGTTTCATACAAGGGCACGGAAGAGTTCTATACTAAATCTCTATAGTGATGCAGTAAGGTCTACGAGAGAGTAAGCACCACACAAGTTCAGAAGTTTCTACTACATTTGGATTGTTTCATACAAGGGCACTGAAGAGTTCTATTCTAAATCTCTCTCTTG
Organism: Plestiodon gilberti rubricaudatus; assembly: GCA_026170595.1. Lineage (NCBI taxonomy): Eukaryota > Metazoa > Chordata > Lepidosauria > Squamata > Scincidae > Plestiodon > Plestiodon gilberti. The sequence goes on along the minus strand of JANXHW010000001.1, from coordinate 154,003,970 downwards.
TTCCTATACTGGCTACAGCCAAGTAAGCAGCACCCAAGTTCAGAAGCGTCTGCTACATTTGGATTGTTTCATACAAAGGCAATGAAGAGTTGTATGGTAAATCTCTATAGTGATGCAGTATGGTCTACGAGAGAGTAAGTACCACACAAGTTCAGAAGTTTCTACTACATTTGGATTGTTTCATACAAGGGCACTGAAGAGTTCTATTCTAAATCTCTCTAGTGTTCGTATACTGGCTACAGCCTAGTAAGCAGCACCCAAGTTCAGATGCGTCTGCTACATTTGGATTGTTTCATACAAAGGCACTGAAGAGTTGTATGGTAAATCTCTATAGTGATGAAGTATGGTGTACGAGAGAGTAAGCACCACACAAGTTCAGAAGTTTCTACTACGATTGGATTGTTTCATACAAGGGCACGGAAGAGTTCTATACTAAATCTCTATAGTGATGCAGTATGGTCTACGAGAGAGTAAGCACCACACAAGTTCAGAAGTTTCTACTACATTTGGATTGTTTCATACAAAGGCACTGAAGAGTTGTATGGTAAATCTCTATAGTGATGCAGTATGGTCTACGAGAGAGTAAGCACCACACAAGTTCAGAAGTTTCTACTACATTTGGATTGTTTCATACAAGGGTACGGAAGAGTTCTATACTAAATCTCTATAGTGATGCAGTATGGTCTACGAGAGAGTAAGCACCACACAAGTTCAGAAGTTTCTAATACATTTGGATTGTTTCATACAAGGGCACTGAAGAGTTCTATTCTAAATCTCTCTAGTGTTCCTATACTGGCTACAGCCTAGTAAGCAGCACCCAAGTTCAGAAGCGTCTGCTACATTTGGATTGTTTCATACAAAGGCAATGAAGAGTTGTATGGTAAATCTCTATAGTGATGCAGTATGGTCTACGAGAGAGTAAGCACCACACAATTTCAGACGTTTCTACTACATTTGGATTGTTTCATACAAGGGAACTGAAGAGTTCTATTCTAAATCTCTCTAGAGTTCCTATACTGGCTACAGCCTAGTAAGCAGCACCCAAGTTCAGAAGCGTCTGCTACATTTGGATTGTTTCATACAAAGGCAATGAAGAGTTGTATGGTAAATCTCTATAGTGATGCAGTATGGTCTACGAGAGAGTAAGCACCACACAAGTTCAGAAGTTTCTACTACATTTGGATTGTTTCATACAAGGGCACTGAAGAGTTCTATTCTAAATCTCTCTAGTGTTCCTATACTGGCTACAGCCTAGTAAGCAGCACCCAAGTTCAGAAGCGTCTGCTACATTTGGATTGTTTCATACAAATCACTGAAGAGTTGTATGGTAAATCTCTATAGCGATGCAGTATGGTCTACGAGAGAGTAAGCACCACACAAGTTCAGAAGTTTCTACTACATTTGGATTGTTTCATACAAGGGCACGGAAGAGTTCTATACTAAATCTCTATAGTGATGCAGTATGGTCTACGAGAGAGTAAGCACCACACAAGATCAGAAGTTTCTACTACATTTGGATTGTTTCATACAAGGGCACTGAAGAATTCTATTCTAAATCTCTCTAGTGTTCCTATACTGGCTACAGCCTAGTAAGCAGCACCCAAGTTCAGAAGCGTCTGCTACATTTGGATTGTTTCATACAAAGGCAATGAAGAGTTGTATGGTAAATCTCTATAGTGATGCAGTATGGTCTACGAGAGAGTAAGCACCACACAAGTTCAGAAGTTTCTACTACATTTGGATTGTTTCATACAAGGGCACTGAAGAGTTCTATTCTAAATCTCTCTAGTGTTCCTATACTGGCTACAGCCTAGTAAGCAGCACCCAAGTTCAGAAGCGTCTGCTACATTTGGATTGTTTCATACAAAGGCAATGAAGAGTTCTATGGTAAATCTCTATAGTGATGCAGTATGGTCTACGAGAGAGTAAGCAGCACCCAAGTTCAGAAGCGTCTGCTACATATGGATTGTTTCATACAAAGGCACTGAAGAGTTGTATGGTAAATCTCTATAGTGATGCAGTATGGTCTACGAGAGAGTAAGCACCACACAAGTTCAGAAGTTTCTACTACATTTGGATTGTTTCATACAAGGGTAAGGAAGAGTTCTATACAAAATCTCTATAGTGATGCAGTATGGTCTACGAGAGAGTAAGCACCACACAAGTTCAGAAGTTTCTACTACATTTGGATTGTTTCATACAAGGGCACTGAAGAGTTCTATTCTAAATCTCTCTAGTGTTCCTATACTGGCTACAGCCTAGTAAGCAGCACCCAAGTTCAGAAGCGTCTGCTACATTTGGATTGTTTCATACAAATCACTGAAGAGTTGTATGGTAAATCTCTATAGCGATGCAGTATGGTCTACGAGAGAGTAAGCACCACACAAGTTCAGAAGTTTCTACTACATTTGGATTGTTTCATACAAGGGCACGGAAGAGTTCTATACTAAATCTCTATAGTGATGCAGTATGGTCTACGAGAGAGTAAGCACCACACAAGATCAGAAGTTTCTACTACATTTGGATTGTTTCATACAAGGGCACTGAAGAATTCTATTCTAAATCTCTCTAGTGTTCCTATACTGGCTACAGCCTAGTAAGCAGCACCCAAGTTCAGAAGCGTCTGCTACATTTGGATTGTTTCATACAAAGGCAATGAAGAGTTGTATGGTAAATCTCTATAGTGATGCAGTATGGTCTACGAGAGAGTAAGCACCACACAAGTTCAGAAGCGTCTGCTACATTTGGATTGTTTCATACAGAGGCACTGAAGAGTTGTATGGTAAATCTCTATAGTGATGCAGTATGGTCTACGAGAGAGTAAGCACCACACAAGTTCAGAAGTTTCTACTACATTTGGATTGTTTCATACAAGGGCACTGAAGAGTTCTATTCTAAATCTCTCTAGTGTTCCTATACTGGCTACAGCCTAGTAAGCAGCACCCAAGTTCAGAAGCGTCTGCTACATTTGGATTGTTTCATACAAATCACTGAAGAGTTGTATGGTAAATCTCTATAGCGATGCAGTATGGTCTACGAGAGAGTAAGCACCACACAAGTTCAGAAGTTTCTACTACATTTGGATTGTTTCATACAAGGGCACGGAAGAGTTCTATACTAAATCTCTATAGTGATGCAGTATGGTCTACGAGAGAGTAAGCACCACACAAGATCAGAAGTTTCTACTACATTTGGATTGTTTCATACAAGGGCACTGAAGAATTCTATTCTAAATCTCTCTAGTGTTCCTATACTGGCTACAGCCTAGTAAGCAGCACCCAAGTTCAGAAGCGTCTGCTACATTTGGATTGTTTCATACAAAGGCAATGAAGAGTTGTATGGTAAATCTCTATAGTGATGCAGTATGGTCTACGAGAGAGTAAGCACCACACAAGTTCAGAAGTTTCTACTACATTTGGATTGTTTCATACAAGGGCACTGAAGAGTTCTATTCTAAATCTCTCTAGTGTTCCTATACTGGCTACAGCCTAGTAAGCAGCACCCAAGTTCAGAAGCGTCTGCTACATTTGGATTGTTTCATACAAAGGCAATGAAGAGTTCTATGGTAAATCTCTATAGTGATGCAGTATGGTCTACGAGAGAGTAAGCAGCACCCAAGTTCAGAAGCGTCTGCTACATATGGATTGTTTCATACAAAGGCACTGAAGAGTTGTATGGTAAATCTCTATAGTGATGCAGTATGGTCTACGAGAGAGTAAGCACCACACAAGTTCAGAAGTTTCTACTACATTTGGATTGTTTCATACAAGGGTAAGGAAGAGTTCTATACAAAATCTCTATAGTGATGCAGTATGGTCTACGAGAGAGTAAGCACCACACAAGTTCAGAAGTTTCTACTACATTTGGATTGTTTCATACAAGGGCACTGAAGAGTTCTATTCTAAATCTCTCTAGTGTTCCTATACTGGCTACAGCCTAGTAAGCAGCACCCAAGTTCAGAAGCGTCTGCTACATTTGGATTGTTTCATACAAAGGCACTGAAGAGTTGTATGGTAAATCTCTATAGTGATGCAGTATGGACTACGAGAGAGTAAGCACCACACAAGTTCAGAAGTTTCTACTACATTTGGATTGTTTCATACAAGGGCACTGAAGAGTTCTATTCTAAATCTCTCTAGTGTTCCTATACTGGCTACAGCCTAGTAAGCAGCACCCAAGTTCAGAAGCGTCTGCTACATTTGGATTGTTTCATACAAAGGCACTGAAGAGTTCTATACTAAATCTCTATAGTGATGCAGTATGGTCTACGAGAGAGTAAGCACCACACAAGTTCAGAAGTTTCTACTACATTTGTATTGTTTCATACAAGGGTACTGAAGAGTTCTATTCTAAATCTCTCTAGTGTTCCTATACTGGCTACAGCCTAGTAAGTAGCACCCAAGTTCAGAAGAGTCTGCTACATTTGGATTGTTTCATACAAAGGCAATGAAGAGTTGTATGGTAAATCTCTATAGTGATGCAGTATGGTCTACGAGAGAGTAAGCAGCACCCAAGTTCAGAAGCGTCTGCTACATTTGGATTGTTTCATACAAAGGCACTGAAGAGTTGTATGGTAAATCTCTATAGTGATGCAGTATGGTCTACGAGAGAGTAAGCACCACACAAGTTCAGAAGTTTCTACTACATTTGCATTGTTTCATACAAGGGCACGGAAGAGTTCTATACTAAATCTCTATAGTGATGCAGTAAGGTCTACGAGAGAGTAAGCACCACACAAGTTCAGAAGTTTCTACTATATTTGGATTGTTTCATACAAGGGCACTGAAGAGTTCTATTCTAAATCTCTCTCGTGTTCCTATACTGGCTACAGCCAAGTAAGCAGCACCCAAGTTCAGAAGCGTCTGCTACATTTGGATTGTTTCATACAAAGGCAATGAAGAGTTGTATGGTAAATCTCTATAGTGATGCAGTATGGTCTACGAGAGAGTAAGTACCACACAAGTTCAGAAGTTTCTACTACATTTGGATTGTTTCATACAAGGGCACTGAAGAGTTCTATTCTAAATCTCTCTAGTGTTCGTATACTGGCTACAGCCTAGTAAGCAGCACCCAAGTTCAGAAGCGTCTGCTACATTTGGATTGTTTCATACAAAGGCACTGAAGAGTTGTATGGTAAATCTCTATAGTGATGCAGAATGGTCTACGAGAGAGTAAGCAGCACCCAAGTTCAGAAGCGTCTGCTACATTTGGATTGTTTCATACAAAGGCACTGAAGAGTTGTATGGTAAATCTCTATAGTGATGCAGTATGGTCTACGAGAGAGTAAGCACCACACAAGTTCAGAAGTTTCTACTACATTTGCATTGTTTCATACAAGGGTACGGAAGAGTTCTATACTAAATCTCTATAGTGATGCAGTAAGGTCTACGAGAGAGTAAGCACCACACAAGTTCAGAAGTTTCTACTACATTTGGATTGTTTCATACAAGGGCACTGAAGAGTTCTATTCTAAATCTCTCTCGTGTTCCTATACTGGCTACAGCCAAGTAAGCAGCACCCAAGTTCAGAAGCGTCTGCTACATTTGGATTGTTTCATACAAAGGCAATGAAGAGTTGTATGGTAAATCTCTATAGTGATGCAGTATGGTCTACGAGAGAGTAAGCACCACACAATTTCAGACGTTTCTACTACATTTGGATTGTTTCATACAAGGGCACTGAAGAGTTCTATTCTAAATCTCTCTCGTGTTCCTATACTGGCTACAGCCAAGTAAGCAGCACCCAAGTTCAGAAGCGTCTGCTACATTTGGATTGTTTCATACAAAGGCAATGAAGAGTTGTATGGTAAATCTCTATAGTGATGCAGTATGGTCGATGAGAGAGTAAGTACCACACAAGTTCAGAAGTTTCTACTACATTTGGATTGTTTCATACAAGGGCACTGAAGAGTTCTATTCTAAATCTCTCTAGTGTTCGTATACTGGCTACAGCCTAGTAAGCAGCACCTAAGTTCAGAAGCGTCTGCTACATTTGGATTGTTTCATACAAAGGCACTGAAGAGTTGTATGGTAAATCTCTATAGTGATGCAGTATGGTCTACGAGAGAGTAAGCACCACACAAGTTCAGAAGTTTCTACTACGATTGGATTGTTTCAAACAAGGGCACGGAAGAGTTCTATACTAAATCTCTATAGTGATGCAGTATGGTCTACGAGAGAGTAAGCACCACACAAGTTCAGAAGTTTCTACTACATTTGGATTGTTTCATACAAGGGTAAGGAAGAGTTCTATACAAAATCTCTATAGTGATGCAGTATGGTCTACGAGAGAGTAAGCACCACACAAGTTCAGAAGTTTCTACTACATTTGGATTGTTTCATACAAGGGCACTGAAGAGTTCTATTCTAAATCTCTCTAGTGTTCCTATACTGGCTACAGCCTAGTAAGCAGCACCCAAGTTCAGAAGCGTCTGCTACATTTGGATTGTTTCATACAAAGGCACTGAAGAGTTGTATGGTAAATCTCTATAGTGATGCAGTATGGACTACGAGAGAGTAAGCACCACACAAGTTCAGAAGTTTCTACTACATTTGGATTGTTTCATACAAGGGCACTGAAGAGTTCTATTCTAAATCTCTCTAGTGTTCCTATACTGGCTACAGCCTAGTAAGCAGCACCCAAGTTCAGAAGCGTCTGCTACATTTGGATTGTTTCATACAAAGGCACTGAAGAGTTCTATACTAAATCTCTATAGTGATGCAGTATGGTCTACGAGAGAGTAAGCACCACACAAGTTCAGAAGTTTCTACTACATTTGTATTGTTTCATACAAGGGTACTGAAGAGTTCTATTCTAAATCTCTCTAGTGTTCCTATACTGGCTACAGCCTAGTAAGTAGCACCCAAGTTCAGAAGAGTCTGCTACATTTGGATTGTTTCATACAAAGGCAATGAAGAGTTGTATGGTAAATCTCTATAGTGATGCAGTATGGTCTACGAGAGAGTAAGCAGCACCCAAGTTCAGAAGCGTCTGCTACATTTGGATTGTTTCATACAAAGGCACTGAAGAGTTGTATGGTAAATCTCTATAGTGATGCAGTATGGTCTACGAGAGAGTAAGCACCACACAAGTTCAGAAGTTTCTACTACATTTGCATTGTTTCATACAAGGGCACGGAAGAGTTCTATACTAAATCTCTATAGTGATGCAGTAAGGTCTACGAGAGAGTAAGCACCACACAAGTTCAGAAGTTTCTACTATATTTGGATTGTTTCATACAAGGGCACTGAAGAGTTCTATTCTAAATCTCTCTCGTGTTCCTATACTGGCTACAGCCAAGTAAGCAGCACCCAAGTTCAGAAGCGTCTGCTACATTTGGATTGTTTCATACAAAGGCAATGAAGAGTTGTATGGTAAATCTCTATAGTGATGCAGTATGGTCTACGAGAGAGTAAGTACCACACAAGTTCAGAAGTTTCTACTACATTTGGATTGTTTCATACAAGGGCACTGAAGAGTTCTATTCTAAATCTCTCTAGTGTTCGTATACTGGCTACAGCCTAGTAAGCAGCACCCAAGTTCAGAAGCGTCTGCTACATTTGGATTGTTTCATACAAAGGCACTGAAGAGTTGTATGGTAAATCTCTATAGTGATGCAGAATGGTCTACGAGAGAGTAAGCAGCACCCAAGTTCAGAAGCGTCTGCTACATTTGGATTGTTTCATACAAAGGCACTGAAGAGTTGTATGGTAAATCTCTATAGTGATGCAGTATGGTCTACGAGAGAGTAAGCACCACACAAGTTCAGAAGTTTCTACTACATTTGCATTGTTTCATACAAGGGTACGGAAGAGTTCTATACTAAATCTCTATAGTGATGCAGTAAGGTCTACGAGAGAGTAAGCACCACACAAGTTCAGAAGTTTCTACTACATTTGGATTGTTTCATACAAGGGCACTGAAGAGTTCTATTCTAAATCTCTCTCGTGTTCCTATACTGGCTACAGCCAAGTAAGCAGCACCCAAGTTCAGAAGCGTCTGCTACATTTGGATTGTTTCATACAAAGGCAATGAAGAGTTGTATGGTAAATCTCTATAGTGATGCAGTATGGTCTACGAGAGAGTAAGCACCACACAATTTCAGACGTTTCTACTACATTTGGATTGTTTCATACAAGGGCACTGAAGAGTTCTATTCTAAATCTCTCTCGTGTTCCTATACTGGCTACAGCCAAGTAAGCAGCACCCAAGTTCAGAAGCGTCTGCTACATTTGGATTGTTTCATACAAAGGCAATGAAGAGTTGTATGGTAAATCTCTATAGTGATGCAGTATGGTCGATGAGAGAGTAAGTACCACACAAGTTCAGAAGTTTCTACTACATTTGGATTGTTTCATACAAGGGCACTGAAGAGTTCTATTCTAAATCTCTCTAGTGTTCGTATACTGGCTACAGCCTAGTAAGCAGCACCTAAGTTCAGAAGCGTCTGCTACATTTGGATTGTTTCATACAAAGGCACTGAAGAGTTGTATGGTAAATCTCTATAGTGATGCAGTATGGTCTACGAGAGAGTAAGCACCACACAAGTTCAGAAGTTTCTACTACGATTGGATTGTTTCAAACAAGGGCACGGAAGAGTTCTATACTAAATCTCTATAGTGATGCAGTATGGTCTACGAGAGAGTAAGCACCACACAAGTTCAGAAGTTTCTACTACATTTGGATTGTTTCATACAAGGGCACGGAAATGTTCTATACTAAATCTCTATAGTGATGCAGTATGGTCTACGAGAGAGTAAGCACCACACAAGTTCAGAAGTTTCTACTACATTTGGATTGTTTCATACAAGGGCACTGAAGAGTTCTATTCTAAATCTCTCTTGTGTTCCTATACTGACTACAGACTAGTAAGCAGCACCCAAGTTCAGAAGCGTCTGCTACATTTGGATTGTTTCATACAAAGGCACTGAAGAGTTGTATGGTAAATCTCTCTTGTGTTCCTATACTGGCTACAGACTAGTAAGCAGCACCCAAGTTCAGAAGCGTCTGCTACATTTGGATTGTTTCATACAAAGGCACTGAAGAGTTGTATGGTAAATCTCTATAGTGATGCAGTATGGTCTACGAGAGAGTAAGCACCACACAAGTTCAGAAGTTTCTACTACATTTGTATTGTTTCATACAAGGGCACTGAAGAGTTCTATTCTAAATCTCTCTAGTGTTCCTATACTGGCAACAGCCTAGTAAGCAGCACCCAAGTTCAGAAGCGTCTGCTACATTTGGATTGTTTCATACAAAGGCAATGAAGAGTTGTATGGTAAATCTCTATAGTGATGCAGTATGGTCTACGAGAGAGTAAGCAGCACCCAAGTTCAGAAGCGTCTGCTACATTTGGATTGTTTCATACAAAGGCACTGAAGAGTTGTATGGTAAATCTCTATAGTGATGCAGTATGGACTACGAGAGAGTAAGCACCACACAAGTTCAGAAGTTTCTACTACATTTGGATTGTTTCATACAAGGGCACTGAAGAGTTCTATTCTAAATCTCTCTAGTGTTCCTATACTGGCTACAGCCTAGTAAGCAGCACCCAAGTTCAGAAGCGTCTGCTACATTTGGATTGTTTCATACAAAGGCACTGAAGAGTTCTATACTAAATCTCTATAGTGATGCAGTATGGTCTACGAGAGAGTAAGCACCACACAAGTTCAGAAGTTTCTACTACATTTGTATTGTTTCATACAAGGGTACTGAAGAGTTCTATTCTATATCTCTCTAGTGTTCCTATACTGGCTACAGCCTAGTAAGTAGCACCCAAGTTCAGAAGCGTCTGCTACATTTGGATTGTTTCATACAAAGGCAATGAAGAGTTGTATGGTAAATCTCTATAGTGATGCAGTATGGTCTACGAGAGAGTAAGCAGCACCCAAGTTCAGAAGCGTCTGCTACATTTGGATTGTTTCATACAAAGGCACTGAAGAGTTGTATGGTAAATCTCTATAGTGATGCAGTATGGTCTACGAGAGAGTAAGCACCACACAAGTTCAGAAGTTTCTACTACATTTGGATTGTTTTATACAAGGGCACGGAAGAGTTCTATACTAAATCTCTATAGTGATGCAGTAAGGTCTACGAGAGAGTAAGCACTACACAAGTTCAGAAGTTTCTACTACATTTGGATTGTTTCATACAAGGGCACTGAAGAGTTCTATTCTAAATCTCTCTCGTGCTCCTATACTGGCTACAGCCTAGTAAGTAACACCCAAGTTCAGAAGCGTCTGCTACATTTGGATTGTTTCATACAAAGGGAATGAAGAGTTGTATGGTAAATCTCTATAGTGATGCAGTATGGTCTACGAGAGAGTAAGCAGCACCCAAGTTCAGAAGCGTCTGCTACATTTGGATTGTTTCATACAAAGGCACTGAAGAGTTGTATGGTAAATCTCTATAGTGATGCAGTATGGTCGACGAGAGAGTAAGCACCACACAAGTTCAGAAGTTTCTACTACATTTGCATTGTTTCATACAAGGGCACGGAAGAGTTCTATACTAAATCTCTATAGTGATGCAGTAAGGTCTACGAGAGAGTAAGCACCACACAAGTTCAGAAGTTTCTACTACATTTGGATTGTTTCATACAAGGGCACTGAAGAGTTGTATGGTAAATCTCTATAGTGATGCAGTATGGTCTACGAGAGAGTAAGCACCACACAAGTTCAGAAGTTTCTACTACATTTGGATTGTTTCATACAAGGGTACGGAAGAGTTCTATACTAAATCTCTATAGTGATGCAGTATGGTCTACGAGAGAGTAAGCACCACACAAGTTCAGAAGTTTCTAATACATTTGGATTGTTTCATACAAGGGCACTGAAGAGTTCTATTCTAAATCTCTCTAGTGTTCCTATACTGGCTACAGCCTAGTAAGCAGCACCCAAGTTCAGAAGCGTCTGCTACATTTGGATTGTTTCATACAAAGGCAATGAAGAGTTGTATGGTAAATCTCTATAGTGATGCAGTATGGTCTACGAGAGAGTAAGCACCACACAATTTCAGACGTTTCTACTACATTTGGATTGTTTCATACAAGGGCACTGAAGAGTTCTATTCTAAATCTCTCTAGAGTTCCTATACTGGCTACAGCCTAGTAAGCAGCACCCAAGTTCAGAAGCGTCTGCTACATTAGGATTGTTTCATAAAAAGGCAATGAAGAGTTGTATGGTAAATCTCTATAGTGATGCAGTATGGTCTACGAGAGAGTAAGCATCACACAAGTTCAGAAGTTTCTACTACATTTGGATTGTTTCATACAAGGGCACTGAAGACTTCTATTCTAAATCTCTCTAGTGTTCCTATACTGGCTACAGCCTAGTAAGCAGCACCCAAGTTCAGAACCGTCTGCTACATTTGGATTGTTTCATACAAAGGCAGTGAAGAGTTGTATGGTAAATCTCTATAGTGATGCAGTATGGTCTACGAGAGAGTAAGCACCACACAAGTTCAGAAGTTTCTACTACATTTGCATTGTTTCATACAAGGGCACGGAAGAGTTCTATACTAAATCTCTATAGTGATGCAGTAAGGTCTACGAGAGAGTAAGCACCACACAAGTTCAGAAGTTTCTACTACATTTGGATTGTTTCATACAAGGGCACTGAAGAGTTCTATTCTAAATCTCTCTAGTGTTCCTGTACTGGCTACAGCCTAGTAAGCAGCACACAAGTTCAGAAGCGTCTGCTACATTTGGATTGTTTCATACAAAGGCAATGACGAGTTGTATGGTAAATCTCTATAGTGATGCAGTATGGTCTACGAGAGAGTAAGTACCACACAAGTTCAGAAGTTTCTACTACATTTGGATTGTTTCATACAAGGGCACTGAAGAGTTCTAAATCTCTCTAGTGTTCGTATACTGGCTACAGCCTAGTAAGCAGCACCCAAGTTCAGAAGCGTCTGCTACATTTGGATTGTTTCATACAAAGGCACTGAAGAGTTGTATGGTAAATCTCTATAGTGATGCAGTATGGTCTACGAGAGAGTAAGCACCACACAAGTTCAGAAGTTTCTAATACGATTGGATTGTTTCATACAAGGGCACGGAAGAGTTCTATACTAAATCTCTATAGTGATGCAGTATGGTCTACGAGAGAGTAAGCACCACACAAGTTCAGAAGTTTCTACTACATTTGGATTGTTTCATACAAAGGCACTGAAGAGTTGTATGGTAAATCTCTATAGTGATGCAGTATGGTCTACGAGAGAGTAAGCACCACACAAGTTCAGAAGTTTCTACTAAATTTGGATTGTTTCATACAAGGGTACGGAAGAGTTCTATACTAAATCGCTATAGTGATGCAGTATGGTCTACGAGAGAGTAAGCACCACACAAGTTCAGAAGTTTCTAATACATTTGGATTGTTTCATACAAGGGCACAGAAGAGTTCTATTCTAAATCTCGCTAGTGTTCCTATACTGGGTACAGCCTAGTAAGCAGCACCCAAGTTCAGAAGCGTCTGCTACATTTGAATTGTTTCATACAAAGGCAATGAAGAGTTGTATGGTAAATCTCTATAGTGATGCAGTATGGTCTACGAGAGAGTAAGCAGCACCCAAGTTCAGAAGCGTCTGCTACATTTGGATTGTTTCATACAAAGGCACTGAAGAGTTGTATGGTAAATCTCTATAGTGATGCAGAATGGTCTACGAGAGAGTAAGCACCACACAAGTTCAGAAGTTTCTACTACATTTGCATTGTTTCATACAAGGCCACGGAAGAGTTCTATACTAAATCTCTATAGTGATGCAGTAAGGTCTACGAGAGAGTAAGCACCACACAAGTTCAGAAGTTTCTACTACATTTGGATTGTTTCATACAAGGGCACTGAAGAGTTCTATTCTAAATCTCTCTCGTGTTCCTATACTGGCTACAGCCTAGTAAGCAGCACCCAAGTTCAGAAGCGTCTGCTACATTTGGATTGTTTCATACAAAGGCAATGAAGAGTTGTATGGTAAATCTCTATAGTGATGCAGTATGGTCTACGAGAGAGTAAGCTCCACACAAGTTCAGAAGTTTCTACTACATTTGGATTGTTTCATACAAGGGCACTGAAGAGTTCTATTCTAAATCTCTCTAGTGTTCCTATACTGGCTACAGCCTAGTAAGCAGCACCCAAGTTCAGAAGCGTCTGCTACATTTGGATTGTTTCATACAAAGGCACTGAAGAGTTGTATGGTAAATCTCTATAGTGATGCAGTATGGTCTACGAGAGAGTAAGCACCACACAAGTTCAGAAGTTTCTAATACATTTGGATTGTTTCATACAAGGGCACAGAAGAGTTCTATTCTAAATCTCGCTAGTGTTCCTATACTGGGTACAGCCTAGTAAGCAGCACCCAAGTTCAGAAGCGTCTGCTACATTTGAATTGTTTCATACAAAGGCAATGAAGAGTTGTATGGTAAATCTCTATAGTGATGCAGTATGGTCTACGAGAGAGTAAGCAGCACCCAAGTTCAGAAGCGTCTGCTACATTTGGATTCTTTCATACAAAGGCACTGAAGAGTTGTATGGTAAATCTCTATAGTGATGCAGAATGGTCTACGAGAGAGTAAGCAGCACCCAAGTTCAGAAGCGTCTGCTACATTTGGATTGTTTCATACAAAGGCACTGAAGAGTTGTATGGTAAATCTCTATAGTGATGCAGTATGGTCTACGAGAGAGTAAGCACCACACAAGTTCAGAAGTTTCTACTACATTTGCATTGTTTCATACAAGGGCACGGAAGAGTTCTATACTAAATCTCTATAGTGATGCAGTAAGGTCTACGAGAGAGTAAGCACCACACAAGTTCAGAAGTTTCTACTACATTTGGATTGTTTCATACAAGGGCACTGAAGAGTTCTATTCTAAATCTCTCTCGTGTTCCTATACTGGCTACAGCCAAGTAAGCAGCACCCAAGTTCAGAAGCGTCTGCTACATTTGGATTGTTTCATACAAAGGCAATGAAGAGTTGTATGGTAAATCTCTATAGTGATGCACTATGGTCTACGAGAGAGTAAGTACCACACAAGTTCAGAAGTTTCTACTACATTTGGATTGTTTCATACAAGGGCACTGAAGAGTTCTATTCTAAATCTCTCTAGTGTTCGTATACTGGCTACAGCCTAGTAAGCAGCACCCAAGTTCAGAAGCGTCTGCTACATTTGCATTGTTTCATACAAAGGCACTGAAGAGTTGTATGGTAAATCTCTATAGTGATGCAGTATGGTCTACGAGAGAGTAAGCACCACACAAGTTCAGAAGTTTCTACTACGATTGGATTGTTTCATACAAGGGCACGGAAGAGTTCTATACTAAATCTCTATAGTGATGCAGTATGGTCTACGAGAGAGTAAGCACCACACAAGTTCAGAAGTTTCTACTACATTTGGATTGTTTCATACAAAGGCACTGAAGAGTTGTATGGTAAATCTCTATAGTGATGCAGTATGGTCTACGAGAGAGTAAGCACCACACAAGTTCAGAAGTTTCTACTACATTTGGATTGTTTCATACAAGGGTACGGAAGAGTTCTATACTAAATCTCTATAGTGATGCAGTATGGTCTACGAGAGAGTAAGCACCACACAAGTTCAGAAGTTTCTAATACATTTGGATTGTTTCATACAAGGGCACTGAAGAGTTCTATTCTAAATCTCTCTAGTGTTCCTATACTGGCTACAGCCTAGTAAGCAGCACCCAAGTTCAGAAGCGTCTGCTACATTTGGATTGTTTCATACAAAGGCAATGAAGAGTTGTATGGTAAATCTCTATAGTGATGCAGTATGGTCTACGAGAGAGTAAGCACCACACAATTTCAGACGTTTCTACTACATTTGGATTGTTTCATACAAGGGCACTGAAGAGTTCTATTCTAAATCTCTCTAGAGTTCCTATACTGGCTACAGCCTAGTAAGCAGCACCCAAGTTCAGAAGCGTCTGCTACATTAGGATTGTTTCATACAAAGGCAATGAAGAGTTGTATGGTAAATCTCTATAGTGATGCAGTATGGTCTACGAGAGAGTAAGCATCACACAAGTTCAGAAGTTTCTACTACATTTGGATTGTTTCATACAAGGGCACTGAAGACTTCTATTCTAAATCTCTCTAGTGTTCCTATACTGGCTACAGCCTAGTAAGCAGCACCCAAGTTCAGAACCGTCTGCTACATTTGGATTGTTTCATACAAAGGCAGTGAAGAGTTGTATGGTAAATCTCTATAGTGATGCAGTATGGTCTACGAGAGAGTAAGCACCACACAAGTTCAGAAGTTTCTACTACATTTGCATTGTTTCATACAAGGGCACGGAAGAGTTCTATACTAAATCTCTATAGTGATGCAGTAAGGTCTACGAGAGAGTAAGCACCACACAAGTTCAGAAGTTTCTACTACATTTGGATTGTTTCATACAAGGGCACTGAAGAGTTCTATTCTAAATCTCTCTAGAGTTCCTATACTGGCTACAGCCTAGTAAGCAGCACCCAAGTTCAGAAGCGTCTGCTACATTAGGATTGTTTCATACAAAGGCAATGAAGAGTTGTATGGTAAATCTCTATAGTGATGCAGTATGGTCTACGAGAGAGTAAGCATCACACAAGTTCAGAAGTTTCTACTACATTTGGATTGTTTCATACAAGGGCACTGAAGACTTCTATTCTAAATCTCTCTAGTGTTCCTATACTGGCTACAGCCTAGTAAGCAGCACCCAAGTTCAGAAGCGTCTGCTACATTTGCATTGTTTCATACAAAGGCACTGAAGAGTTGTATGGTAAATCTCTATAGTGATGCAGTATGGTCTACGAGAGAGTAAGCACCACACAAGTTCAGAAGTTTCTACTACGATTGGATTGTTTCATACAAGGGCACGGAAGAGTTCTATACTAAATCTCTATAGTGATGCAGTATGGTCTACGAGAGAGTAAGCACCACACAAGTTCAGAAGTTTCTACTACATTTGGATTGTTTCATACAAAGGCACTGAAGAGTTGTATGGTAAATCTCTATAGTGATGCAGTATGGTCTACGAGAGAGTAAGCACCACACAAGTTCAGAAGTTTCTACTACATTTGGATTGTTTCATACAAGGGTACGGAAGAGTTCTATACTAAATCTCTATAGTGATGCAGTATGGTCTACGAGAGAGTAAGCACCACACAAGTTCAGAAGTTTCTAATACATTTGGATTGTTTCATACAAGGGCACTGAAGAGTTCTATTCTAAATCTCTCTAGTGTTCCTATACTGGCTACAGCCTAGTAAGCAGCACCCAAGTTCAGAAGCGTCTGCTACATTTGGATTGTTTCATACAAAGGCAATGAAGAGTTGTATGGTAAATCTCTATAGTGATGCAGTATGGTCTACGAGAGAGTAAGCACCACACAATTTCAGACGTTTCTACTACATTTGGATTGTTTCATACAAGGGCACTGAAGAGTTCTATTCTAAATCTCTCTAGAGTTCCTATACTGGCTACAGCCTAGTAAGCAGCACCCAAGTTCAGAAGCGTCTGCTACATTAGGATTGTTTCATACAAAGGCAATGAAGAGTTGTATGGTAAATCTCTATAGTGATGCAGTATGGTCTACGAGAGAGTAAGCATCACACAAGTTCAGAAGTTTCTACTACATTTGGATTGTTTCATACAAGGGCACTGAAGACTTCTATTCTAAATCTCTCTAGTGTTCCTATACTGGCTACAGCCTAGTAAGCAGCACCCAAGTTCAGAACCGTCTGCTACATTTGGATTGTTTCATACAAAGGCAGTGAAGAGTTGTATGGTAAATCTCTATAGTGATGCAGTATGGTCTACGAGAGAGTAAGCACCACACAAGTTCAGAAGTTTCTACTACATTTGCATTGTTTCATACAAGGGCACGGAAGAGTTCTATACTAAATCTCTATAGTGATGCAGTAAGGTCTACGAGAGAGTAAGCACCACACAAGTTCAGAAGTTTCTACTACATTTGGATTGTTTCATACAAGGGCACTGAAGAGTTCTATTCTAAATCTCTCTAGTGTTCCTGTACTGGCTACAGCCTAGTAAGCAGCACACAAGTTCAGAAGCGTCTGCTACATTTGGATTGTTTCATACAAAGGCAATGACGAGTTGTATGGTAAATCTCTATAGTGATGCCGTATGGTCTACGAGAGAGTAAGTACCACACAAGTTCAGAAGTTTCTACTACATTTGGATTGTTTCATACAAGGGCACTGAAGAGTTCTAAATCTCTCTAGTGTTCGTATACTGGCTACAGCCTAGTAAGCAGCACCCAAGTTCAGAAGCGTCTGCTACATTTGGATTGTTTCATACAAAGGCACTGAAGAGTTGTATGGTAAATCTCTATAGTGATGCAGTATGGTCTACGAGAGAGTAAGCACCACACAAGTTCAGAAGTTTCTACTACGATTGGATTGTTTCATACAAGGGCACGGAAGAGTTCTATACTAAATCTCTATAGTGATGCAGTATGGTCTACGAGAGAGTAAGCACCACACAAGTTCAGAAGTTTCTACTACATTTGGATTGTTTCATACAAAGGCACTGAAGAGTTGTATGGTAAATCTCTATAGTGATGCAGTATGGTCTACGAGAGAGTAAGCACCACACAAGTTCAGAAGTTTCTACTAAATTTGGATTGTTTCATACAAGGGTACGGAAGAGTTCTATACTAAATCGCTATAGTGATGCAGTATGGTCTACGAGAGAGTAAGCACCACACAAGTTCAGAAGTTTCTAATACATTTGGATTGTTTCATACAAGGGCACAGAAGAGTTCTATTCTAAATCTCGCTAGTGTTCCTATACTGGGTACAGCCTAGTAAGCAGCACCCAAGTTCAGAAGCGTCTGCTACATTTGAATTGTTTCATACAAAGGCAATGAAGAGTTGTATGGTAAATCTCTATAGTGATGCAGTATGGTCTACGAGAGAGTAAGCAGCACCCAAGTTCAGAAGCGTCTGCTACATTTGGATTGTTTCATACAAAGGCACTGAAGAGTTGTATGGTAAATCTCTATAGTGATGCAGAATGGTCTACGAGAGAGTAAGCACCACACAAGTTCAGAAGTTTCTACTACATTTGCATTGTTTCATACAAGGCCACGGAAGAGTTCTATACTAAATCTCTATAGTGATGCAGTAAGGTCTACGAGAGAGTAAGCACCACACAAGTTCAGAAGTTTCTACTACATTTGGATTGTTTCATACAAGGGCACTGAAGAGTTCTATTCTAAATCTCTCTCGTGTTCCTATACTGGCTACAGCCAAGTAAGCAGCACCCAAGTTCAGAAGCGTCTGCTACATTTGGATTGTTTCATACAAAGGCAATGAAGAGTTGTATGGTAAATCTCTATAGTGATGCAGTATGGTCTACGAGAGAGTAAGCTCCACACAAGTTCAGAAGTTTCTACTACATTTGGATTGTTTCATACAAGGGCACTGAAGAGTTCTATTCTAAATCTCTCTAGTGTTCCTATACTGGCTACAGCCTAGTAAGCAGCACCCAAGTTCAGAAGCGTCTGCTACATTTGGATTGTTTCATACAAAGGCACTGAAGAGTTGTATGGTAAATCTCTATAGTGATGCAGTATGGTCTACGAGAGAGTAAGCACCACACAAGTTCAGAAGTTTCTAATACATTTGGATTGTTTCATACAAGGGCACAGAAGAGTTCTATTCTAAATCTCGCTAGTGTTCCTATACTGGGTACAGCCTAGTAAGCAGCACCCAAGTTCAGAAGCGTCTGCTACATTTGAATTGTTTCATACAAAGGCAATGAAGAGTTGTATGGTAAATCTCTATAGTGATGCAGTATGGTCTACGAGAGAGTAAGCAGCACCCAAGTTCAGAAGCGTCTGCTACATTTGGATTGTTTCATACAAAGGCACTGAAGAGTTGTATGGTAAATCTCTATAGTGATGCAGAATGGTCTACGAGAGAGTAAGCACCACACAAGTTCAGAAGTTTCTACTACATTTGGATTGTTTCATACAAAGGCACTGAAGAGTTGTATGGTAAATCTCTATAGTGATGCAGTATGGTCTACGAGAGAGTAAGCACCACACAAGTTCAGAAGTTTCTACTACATTTGGATTGTTTCATACAAGGGTACGGAAGAGTTCTATACTAAATCTCTATAGTGATGCAGTATGGTCGACGAGAGAGTAAGCACCACACAAGTTCAGAAGTTTCTAATACATTTGGATTGTTTCAAACAAGGGCAATGAAGAGTTCTATTCTAAATCTCTCTAGTGTTCCTATACTGGCTACAGCCTAGTAAGCAGCACCCAAGTTCAGAAGCGTCTGCTACATTTGGATTGTTTCATACAAAGGCAATGAAGAGTTGTATGGTAAATCTCTATAGTGATGCAGTATGGTCTACGAGAGAGTAAGCACCACACAATTTCAGACGTTTCTACTACATTTGGATTGTTTCATACAAGGGCACTGAAGAGTTCTATTCTAAATCTCTCTAGTGTTCCTATACTGGCTACAGCCTAGTAAGCAGCACCCAAGTTCAGAACCGTCTGCTACATTAGGATTGTTTCATACAAAGGCAGTGAAGAGTTGTATGGTAAATCTCTATAGTGATGCAGTATGGTCTACGAGAGAGTAAGCACCACACAAGTTCAGAAGTTTCTACTACATTTTGATTGTTTCATACAAGGGCACGGAAGAGTTCTATACTAAATCTCTATAGTGATGCAGTAAGGTCTACGAGAGAGTAAGCACCACACAAGTTCAGAAGTTTCTACTACATTTGGATTGTTTCATACAAAGGCATTGAAGAGTTGTATGGTAAATCTCTATAGTGATGCAGTATGGTCTACGAGAGAGTAAACAGCACCCAAGTTCAGAAACGTCTGCTACATTTGGATTGTTTCATACAAAGGCAATGAAGAGTTGTATGGTAAATCTCTATAGTGATGCAGTATGGTCTACGAGAGAGTAAGCACCACACAATTTCAGAAGTTTCTACTACATTTGGATTGTTTCATACAAGGGCACTGAAGAGTTCTATTCTAAATCTCTCTAGTGTTCCTATACTGGCTACAGCCTAGTAAGCAGCACCCAAGTTCAGAAGCGTCTGCTACATTTGGATTGTTTCATACAAAGGCACTGAAGAGTTGTATGGTAAATCTCTATAGTGATGCAGTATGGTCTACGAGAGAGTAAGCACAACACAAGTTCAGAAGTTTCTACTACGTTTGGATTGTTTCATACAAGGGCACGGAAGAGTTCTATACTAAATCTCTATAGTGATGCAGTATGGTCTACGAGAGAGTAAGCACCACACAAGTTCAGAAGTTTCTACTACATTTGGATTGTATCATACAAGGGCACTGAAGAGTTCTATTCTAAATATCTCTAGTGTTCCTATACTGGCTATAGCCTAGTAAGCAGCACCCAAGTTCAGAAGCGTCTGCTACATTTGGATTGTTTCATACAAAGGCAATGAAGAGTTGTATGGTAAATCTCTATAGTGATGCAGTATGGTCTACGAGAGAGTAAGCACCACACAAGTTCAGAAGTTTCTACTACATTTGGATTGTTTCATACAAGGGCACTGAAGAGTTCTATTCTAAATCTCTCTAGTGTTCCTATACTGGCTACAGCCTAGTAAGCAGCACACAAGTTCAGAAGCGTCTGCTACATTTGGATTGTTTCATACAAAGGCAATGAAGAGTTGTATGGTAAATCTCTATAGTGATGCAGTATGGTCTACGAGAGAGTAAGCACCACACAAGTTCAGAAGTTTCTACTACATTTGGATTGTTTCATACAAGGGCACTGAAGAGTTCTATTCTAAATCTCTCTAGTGTTCCTGTACTGGCTACAGCCTAGTAAGCAGCACACAAGTTCAGAAGCGTCTGCTACATTTGGATTGTTTCATACAAAGGCAATGACGAGTTGTATGGTAAATCTCTATAGTGATGCAGTATGGTCTACGAGAGAGTAAGTACCACACAAGTTCAGAAGTTTCTACTACATTTGGATTGTTTCATACAAGGGCACTGAAGAGTTCTATTCTAAATCTCTCTAGTGTTCGTATACTGGCTACAGCCTAGTAAGCAGCACCCAAGTTCAGAAGCGTCTGCTACATTTGGATTGTTTCATACAAAGGCACTGAAGAGTTGTATGGTAAATCTCTATAGTGATGCAGTATGGTCTACGAGAGAGTAAGCACCACACAAGTTCAGAAGTTTCTACTACGATTGGATTGTTTCATACAAGGGCACGGAAGAGTTCTATACTAAATCTCTATAGTGATGCAGTATGGTCTACGAGAGAGTAAGCACCACACAAGTTCAGAAGTTTCTACTACATTTGGATTGTTTCATACAAAGGCACTGAAGAGTTGTATGGTAAATCTCTATAGTGATGCAGTATGGTCTACGAGAGAGTAAGCACCACACAAGTTCAGAAGTTTCTAAATTTGGAAGAACTAAATTTCTAAAGAACTAAATTTGGATTGTTTCATACAAGGGTACGGAAGAGTTCTATACTAAATCGCTATAGTGATGCAGTATGGTCTACGAGAGAGTAAGCACCACACAAGTTCAGAAGTTTCTAATACATTTGGATTGTTTCATACAAGGGCACAGAAGAGTTCTATTCTAAATCTCGCTAGTGTTCCTATACTGGGTACAGCCTAGTAAGCAGCACCCAAGTTCAGAAGCGTTTGAATTGTTTCATACTACATTTGAATTGTTTCATACAAAGGCAATGAAGAGTTGTATGGTAAATCTCTATAGTGATGCAGTATGGTCTACGAGAGAGTAAGCAGCACCCAAGTTCAGAAGCGTCTGCTACATTTGGATTGTTTCATACAAAGGCACTGAAGAGTTGTATGGTAAATCTCTATAGTGATGCAGAATGGTCTACGAGAGAGTAAGCAGCACCCAAGTTCAGAAGCGTCTGCTACATTTGGATTGTTTCATACAAAGGCACTGAAGAGTTGTATGGTAAATCTCTATAGTGATGCAGTATGGTCTACGAGAGAGTAAGCACCACACAAGTTCAGAAGTTTCTACTACATTTGCATTGTTTCATACAAGGGCACGGAAGAGTTCTATACTAAATCTCTATAGTGATGCAGTAAGGTCTACGAGAGAGTAAGCACCACACAAGTTCAGAAGTTTCTACTACATTTGGATTGTTTCATACAAGGGCACTGAAGAGTTCTATTCTAAATCTCTCTCGTGTTCCTATACTGGCTACAGCCAAGTAAGCAGCACCCAAGTTCAGAAGCGTCTGCTACATTTGGATTGTTTCATACAAAGGCAATGAAGAGTTGTATGGTAAATCTCTATAGTGATGCAGTATGGTCTACGAGAGAGTAAGCACCACACAATTTCAGACGTTTCTACTACATTTGGATTGTTTCATACAAGGGCACTGAAGAGTTCTATTCTAAATCTCTCTCGTGTTCCTATACTGGCTACAGCCAAGTAAGCAGCACCCAAGTTCAGAAGCGTCTGCTACATTTGGATTGTTTCATACAAAGGCAATGAAGAGTTGTATGGTAAATCTCTATAGTGATGCAGTATGGTCGATGAGAGAGTAAGTACCACACAAGTTCAGAAGTTTCTACTACATTTGGATTGTTTCATACAAGGGCACTGAAGAGTTCTATTCTAAATCTCTCTAGTGTTCGTATACTGGCTACAGCCTAGTAAGCAGCACCTAAGTTCAGAAGCGTCTGCTACATTTGGATTGTTTCATACAAAGGCACTGAAGAGTTGTATGGTAAATCTCTATAGTGATGCAGTATGGTCTACGAGAGAGTAAGCACCACACAAGTTCAGAAGTTTCTACTACGATTGGATTGTTTCAAACAAGGGCACGGAAGAGTTCTATACTAAATCTCTATAGTGATGCAGTATGGTCTACGAGAGAGTAAGCACCACACAAGTTCAGAAGTTTCTACTACATTTGGATTGTTTCATACAAGGGCACGGAAGAGTTCTATACTAAATCTCTATAGTGATGCAGTATGGTCTACGAGAGAGTAAGCACCACACAAGTTCAGAAGTTTCTACTACATTTGGATTGTTTCATACAAGGGCACTGAAGAGTTCTATTCTAAATCTCTCTTGTGTTCCTATACTGGCTACAGACTAGTAAGCAGCACCCAAGTTCAGAAGCGTCTGCTACATTTGGATTGTTTCATACAAAGGCACTGAAGAGTTGTATGGTAAATCTCTCTTGTGTTCCTATACTGGCTACAGACTAGTAAGCAGCACCCAAGTTCAGAAGCGTCTGCTACATTTGGATTGTTTCATACAAAGGCACTGAAGAGTTGTATGGTAAATCTCTATAGTGATGCAGTATGGTCTACGAGAGAGTAAGCACCACACAAGTTCAGAAGTTTCTACTACATTTGTATTGTTTCATACAAGGGCACTGAAGAGTTCTATTCTAAATCTCTCTAGTGTTCCTATACTGGCAACAGCCTAGTAAGCAGCACCCAAGTTCAGAAGCGTCTGCTACATTTGGATTGTTTCATACAAAGGCAATGAAGAGTTGTATGGTAAATCTCTATAGTGATGCAGTATGGTCGATGAGAGAGTAAGCAGCACCCAAGTTCAGAAGTTTCTACTACATTTGGATTGTTTCATACAAGGGCACTGAAGAGTTCTATTCTAAATCTCTCTAGTGTTCGTATACTGGCTACAGCCTAGTAAGCAGCACCTAAGTTCAGAAGCGTCTGCTACATTTGGATTGTTTCATACAAAGGCACTGAAGAGTTGTATGGTAAATCTCTATAGTGATGCAGTATGGACTACGAGAGAGTAAGCACCACACAAGTTCAGAAGTTTCTACTACATTTGGATTGTTTCATACAAGGGCACTGAAGAGTTCTATTCTAAATCTCTCTAGTGTTCCTATACTGGCTACAGCCTAGTAAGCAGCACCCAAGTTCAGAAGCGTCTGCTACATTTGGATTGTTTCATACAAAGGCACTGAAGAGTTCTATACTAAATCTCTATAGTGATGCAGTATGGTCTACGAGAGAGTAAGCACCACACAAGTTCAGAAGTTTCTACTACATTTGTATTGTTTCATACAAGGGTACTGAAGAGTTCTATTCTAAATCTCTCTAGTGTTCCTATACTGGCTACAGCCTAGTAAGTAGCACCCAAGTTCAGAAGCGTCTGCTACATTTGGATTGTTTCATACAAAGGCAATGAAGAGTTGTATGGTAAATCTCTATAGTGATGCAGTATGGTCTACGAGTGAGTAAGCAGCACCCAAGTTCAGAAGCGTCTGCTACATTTGGATTGTTTCATACAAAGGCACTGAAGAGTTGTATGGTAAATCTCTATAGTGATGCAGTATGGTCTACGAGAGAGTAAGCACCACACAAGTTCAGAAGTTTCTACTACATTTGGATTGTTTTATACAAGGGCACGGAAGAGTTCTATACTAAATCTCTATAGTGATGCAGTAAGGTCTACGAGAGAGTAAGCACTACACAAGTTCAGAAG
This sequence comes from Plestiodon gilberti rubricaudatus, assembly GCA_026170595.1. Taxonomy (NCBI): domain Eukaryota; kingdom Metazoa; phylum Chordata; class Lepidosauria; order Squamata; family Scincidae; genus Plestiodon; species Plestiodon gilberti. The sequence continues at coordinate 153,979,481 of JANXHW010000001.1, read as the reverse complement.
TTTCTACTACATTTGGATTGTTTCATACAAGGGCACTGAAGAGTTCTATTCTAAATCTCTCTCGTGCTCCTATACTGGCTACAGCCTAGTAAGTAACACCCAAGTTCAGAAGCGTCTGCTACATTTGGATTGTTTCATACAAAGGGAATGAAGAGTTGTATGGTAAATCTCTATAGTGATGCAGTATGGTCTACGAGAGAGTAAGCAGCACCCAAGTTCAGAAGCGTCTGCTACATTTGGATTGTTTCATACAAAGGCACTGAAGAGTTGTATGGTAAATCTCTATAGTGATGCAGTATGGTCGACGAGAGAGTAAGCACCACACAAGTTCAGAAGGTTCTACTACATTTGCATTGTTTCATACAAGGGCACGGAAGAGTTCTATACTAAATCTCTATAGTGATGCAGTAAGGTCTACGAGAGAGTAAGCACCACACAAGTTCAGAAGTTTCTACTACATTTGGATTGTTTCATACAAGGGCACTGAAGAGTTCTATTCTAAATCTCTCTAGTGTTCGTATACTGGCTACAGCCTAGTAAGCAGCACCCAAGTTCAGAAGCGTCTGCTACATTTGGATTGTTTCATACAAAGGCACTGAAGAGTTGTATGGTAAATCTCTATAGTGATGCAGTATGGTCTACGAGAGAGTAAGCACCACACAAGTTCAGAAGTTTCTACTACGATTGGATTGTTTCATACAAGGGCACGGAAGAGTTCTATACTAAATCTCTATAGTGATGCCGTATGGTCTACGAGAGAGTAAGCACCACACAAGTTCAGAAGTTTCTACTACATTTCGATTGTTTCATACAAAGGCACTGAAGAGTTGTATGGTAAATCTCTATAGTGATGCAGTATGGTCTACGAGAGAGTAAGCACCACACAAGATCAGAAGTTTCTACTACATTTGGATTGTTTCATACAAGGGCACTGAAGAATTCTATTCTAAATCTCTCTAGTGTTCCTATACTGGCTACAGCCTAGTAAGCAGCACCCAAGTTCAGAAGCGTCTGCTACATTTGGATTGTTTCATACAAAGGCAATGAAGAGTTGTATGGTAAATCTCTATAGTGATGCAGTATGGTCTACGAGAGAGTAAGCACCACACAAGTTCAGAAGTTTCTACTACATTTGGATTGTTTCATACAAGGGCACTGAAGAGTTCTATTCTAAATCTCTCTAGTGTTCCTATACTGGCTACAGCCTAGTAAGCAGCACCCAAGTTCAGAAGCGTCTGCTACATTTGGATTGTTTCATACAAAGGCAATGAAGAGTTCTATGGTAAATCTCTATAGTGATGCAGTATGGTCTACGAGAGAGTAAGCAGCACCCAAGTTCAGAAGCGTCTGCTACATATGGATTGTTTCATACAAAGGCACTGAAGAGTTGTATGGTAAATCTCTATAGTGATGCAGTATGGTCTACGAGAGAGTAAGCACCACACAAGTTCAGAAGTTTCTACTACATTTGGATTGTTTCATACAAGGGTAAGGAAGAGTTCTATACAAAATCTCTATAGTGATGCAGTATGGTCTACGAGAGAGTAAGCACCACACAAGTTCAGAAGTTTCTACTACATTTGGATTGTTTCATACAAGGGCACTGAAGAGTTCTATTCTAAATCTCTCTAGTGTTCCTATACTGGCTACAGCCTAGTAAGCAGCACCCAAGTTCAGAAGCGTCTGCTACATTTGGATTGTTTCATACAAAGGCACTGAAGAGTTGTATGGTAAATCTCTATAGTGATGCAGTATGGACTACGAGAGAGTAAGCACCACACAAGTTCAGAAGTTTCTACTACATTTGGATTGTTTCATACAAGGGTAAGGAAGAGTTCTATACAAAATCTCTATAGTGATGCAGTATGGTCTACGAGAGAGTAAGCACCACACAAGTTCAGAAGTTTCTACTACATTTGGATTGTTTCATACAAGGGCACTGAAGAGTTCTATTCTAAATCTCTCTAGTGTTCCTATACTGGCTACAGCCTAGTAAGCAGCACCCAAGTTCAGAAGCGTCTGCTACATTTGGATTGTTTCATACAAAGGCACTGAAGAGTTCTATACTAAATATCTATAGTGATGCAGTATGGTCTACGAGAGAGTAAGCACCACACAAGTTCAGAAGTTTCTACTACATTTGTATTGTTTCATACAAGGGTACTGAAGAGTTCTATTCTAAATCTCTCTAGTGTTCCTATACTGGCTACAGCCTAGTAAGCAGCACCCAAGTTCAGAAGCGTCTGCTACATTTGGATTGTTTCATACAAAGGCAATGAAGAGTTGTATGGTAAATCTCTATAGTGATGCAGTATGGTCTACGAGAGAGTAAGCACCACACAAGTTCAGAAGTTTCTACTACATTTGGATTGTTTCATACAAGGGCACTGAAGAGTTCTATTCTAAATCTCTCTAGTGTTCCTATACTGGCTACAGCCTAGTAAGCAGCACCTAAGTTCAGAAGCGTCTGCTACATTTGGATTGTTTCATACAAAGGCACTGAAGAGTTGTATGGTAAATCTCTATAGTGATGCAGTATGGTCTACGAGAGAGTAAGCACCACACAAGTTCAGAAGTTTCTACTACGATTGGATTGTTTCAAACAAGGGCACGGAAGAGTTCTATACTAAATCTCTATAGTGATGCAGTATGGTCTACGAGAGAGTAAGCACCACACAAGTTCAGAAGTTTCTACTACATTTGGATTGTTTCATACAAGGGCACGGAAGAGTTCTATACTAAATCTCTATAGTGATGCAGTATGGTCTACGAGAGAGTAAGCACCACACAAGTTCAGAAGTTTCTACTACATTTGGATTGTTTCATACAAGGGCACTGAAGAGTTCTATTCTAAATCTCTCTTGTGTTCCTATACTGGCTACAGACTAGTAAGCAGCACCCAAGTTCAGAAGCGTCTGCTACATTTGGATTGTTTCATACAAAGGCACTGAAGAGTTGTATGGTAAATCTCTCTTGTGTTCCTATACTGGCTACAGACTAGTAAGCAGCACCCAAGTTCAGAAGCGTCTGCTACATTTGGATTGTTTCATACAAAGGCACTGAAGAGTTGTATGGTAAATCTCTATAGTGATGCAGTATGGTCTACGAGAGAGTAAGCACCACACAAGTTCAGAAGTTTCTACTACATTTGTATTGTTTCATACAAGGGCACTGAAGAGTTCTATTCTAAATCTCTCTAGTGTTCCTATACTGGCAACAGCCTAGTAAGCAGCACCCAAGTTCAGAAGCGTCTGCTACATTTGGATTGTTTCATACAAAGGCAATGAAGAGTTGTATGGTAAATCTCTATAGTGATGCAGTATGGTCGATGAGAGAGTAAGCAGCACCCAAGTTCAGAAGTTTCTACTACATTTGGATTGTTTCATACAAGGGCACTGAAGAGTTCTATTCTAAATCTCTCTAGTGTTCGTATACTGGCTACAGCCTAGTAAGCAGCACCTAAGTTCAGAAGCGTCTGCTACATTTGGATTGTTTCATACAAAGGCACTGAAGAGTTGTATGGTAAATCTCTATAGTGATGCAGTATGGACTACGAGAGAGTAAGCACCACACAAGTTCAGAAGTTTCTACTACATTTGGATTGTTTCATACAAGGGCACTGAAGAGTTCTATTCTAAATCTCTCTAGTGTTCCTATACTGGCTACAGCCTAGTAAGCAGCACCCAAGTTCAGAAGCGTCTGCTACATTTGGATTGTTTCATACAAAGGCACTGAAGAGTTCTATACTAAATCTCTATAGTGATGCAGTATGGTCTACGAGAGAGTAAGCACCACACAAGTTCAGAAGTTTCTACTACATTTGTATTGTTTCATACAAGGGTACTGAAGAGTTCTATTCTAAATCTCTCTAGTGTTCCTATACTGGCTACAGCCTAGTAAGTAGCACCCAAGTTCAGAAGCGTCTGCTACATTTGGATTGTTTCATACAAAGGCAATGAAGAGTTGTATGGTAAATCTCTATAGTGATGCAGTATGGTCTACGAGTGAGTAAGCAGCACCCAAGTTCAGAAGCGTCTGCTACATTTGGATTGTTTCATACAAAGGCACTGAAGAGTTGTATGGTAAATCTCTATAGTGATGCAGTATGGTCTACGAGAGAGTAAGCACCACACAAGTTCAGAAGTTTCTACTACATTTGGATTGTTTTATACAAGGGCACGGAAGAGTTCTATACTAAATCTCTATAGTGATGCAGTAAGGTCTACGAGAGAGTAAGCACTACACAAGTTCAGAAGTTTCTACTACATTTGGATTGTTTCATACAAGGGCACTGAAGAGTTCTATTCTAAATCTCTCTCGTGCTCCTATACTGGCTACAGCCTAGTAAGTAACACCCAAGTTCAGAAGCGTCTGCTACATTTGGATTGTTTCATACAAAGGGAATGAAGAGTTGTATGGTAAATCTCTATAGTGATGCAGTATGGTCTACGAGAGAGTAAGCAGCACCCAAGTTCAGAAGCGTCTGCTACATTTGGATTGTTTCATACAAAGGCACTGAAGAGTTGTATGGTAAATCTCTATAGTGATGCAGTATGGTCGACGAGAGAGTAAGCACCACACAAGTTCAGAAGGTTCTACTACATTTGCATTGTTTCATACAAGGGCACGGAAGAGTTCTATACTAAATCTCTATAGTGATGCAGTAAGGTCTACGAGAGAGTAAGCACCACACAAGTTCAGAAGTTTCTACTACATTTGGATTGTTTCATACAAGGGCACTGAAGAGTTCTATTCTAAATCTCTCTAGTGTTCGTATACTGGCTACAGCCTAGTAAGCAGCACCCAAGTTCAGAAGCGTCTGCTACATTTGGATTGTTTCATACAAAGGCACTGAAGAGTTGTATGGTAAATCTCTATAGTGATGCAGTATGGTCTACGAGAGAGTAAGCACCACACAAGTTCAGAAGTTTCTACTACGATTGGATTGTTTCATACAAGGGCACGGAAGAGTTCTATACTAAATCTCTATAGTGATGCCGTATGGTCTACGAGAGAGTAAGCACCACACAAGTTCAGAAGTTTCTACTACATTTCGATTGTTTCATACAAAGGCACTGAAGAGTTGTATGGTAAATCTCTATAGTGATGCAGTATGGTCTACGAGAGAGTAAGCACCACACAAGATCAGAAGTTTCTACTACATTTGGATTGTTTCATACAAGGGCACTGAAGAATTCTATTCTAAATCTCTCTAGTGTTCCTATACTGGCTACAGCCTAGTAAGCAGCACCCAAGTTCAGAAGCGTCTGCTACATTTGGATTGTTTCATACAAAGGCAATGAAGAGTTGTATGGTAAATCTCTATAGTGATGCAGTATGGTCTACGAGAGAGTAAGCACCACACAAGTTCAGAAGTTTCTACTACATTTGGATTGTTTCATACAAGGGCACTGAAGAGTTCTATTCTAAATCTCTCTAGTGTTCCTATACTGGCTACAGCCTAGTAAGCAGCACCCAAGTTCAGAAGCGTCTGCTACATTTGGATTGTTTCATACAAAGGCAATGAAGAGTTCTATGGTAAATCTCTATAGTGATGCAGTATGGTCTACGAGAGAGTAAGCAGCACCCAAGTTCAGAAGCGTCTGCTACATATGGATTGTTTCATACAAAGGCACTGAAGAGTTGTATGGTAAATCTCTATAGTGATGCAGTATGGTCTACGAGAGAGTAAGCACCACACAAGTTCAGAAGTTTCTACTACATTTGGATTGTTTCATACAAGGGTAAGGAAGAGTTCTATACAAAATCTCTATAGTGATGCAGTATGGTCTACGAGAGAGTAAGCACCACACAAGTTCAGAAGTTTCTACTACATTTGGATTGTTTCATACAAGGGCACTGAAGAGTTCTATTCTAAATCTCTCTAGTGTTCCTATACTGGCTACAGCCTAGTAAGCAGCACCCAAGTTCAGAAGCGTCTGCTACATTTGGATTGTTTCATACAAAGGCACTGAAGAGTTGTATGGTAAATCTCTATAGTGATGCAGTATGGACTACGAGAGAGTAAGCACCACACAAGTTCAGAAGTTTCTACTACATTTGGATTGTTTCATACAAGGGTAAGGAAGAGTTCTATACAAAATCTCTATAGTGATGCAGTATGGTCTACGAGAGAGTAAGCACCACACAAGTTCAGAAGTTTCTACTACATTTGGATTGTTTCATACAAGGGCACTGAAGAGTTCTATTCTAAATCTCTCTAGTGTTCCTATACTGGCTACAGCCTAGTAAGCAGCACCCAAGTTCAGAAGCGTCTGCTACATTTGGATTGTTTCATACAAAGGCACTGAAGAGTTCTATACTAAATATCTATAGTGATGCAGTATGGTCTACGAGAGAGTAAGCACCACACAAGTTCAGAAGTTTCTACTACATTTGTATTGTTTCATACAAGGGTACTGAAGAGTTCTATTCTAAATCTCTCTAGTGTTCCTATACTGGCTACAGCCTAGTAAGCAGCACCCAAGTTCAGAAGCGTCTGCTACATTTGGATTGTTTCATACAAAGGCAATGAAGAGTTGTATGGTAAATCTCTATAGTGATGCAGTATGGTCTACGAGAGAGTAAGCACCACACAAGTTCAGAAGTTTCTACTACATTTGGATTGTTTCATACAAGGGCACTGAAGAGTTCTATTCTAAATCTCTCTAGTGTTCCTATACTGGCTACAGCCTAGTAAGCAGCACCCAAGTTCAGAAGCGTCTGCTACATTTGGATTGTTTCATACAAATCACTGAAGAGTTGTATGGTAAATCTCTATAGTGATGCAGTATGGTCTACGAGAGAGTAAGCACCACACAAGTTCAGAAGTTTCTACTACATTTGGATTGTTTCATACAAGGGCACGGAAGAGTTCTATACTAAATCTCTATAGTGATGCAGTATGGTCTACGAGAGAGTAAGCACCACACAAGATCAGAAGTTTCTACTACATTTGGATTGTTTCATACAAGGGCACTGAAGAGTTCTATTCTAAATCTCTCTAGTGTTCCTATACTGGCTACAGCCTAGTAAGCAGCACCCAAGTTCAGAAGCGTCTGCTACATTTGGATTGTTTCATACAAAGGCAATGAAGAGTTCTATGGTAAATCTCTATAGTGATGCAGTATGGTCTACGAGAGAGTAAGCAGCACCCAAGTTCAGAAGCGTCTGCTACATATGGATTGTTTCATACAAAGGCACTGAAGAGTTGTATGGTAAATCTCTATAGTGATGCAGTATGGTCTATGAGAGAGTAAGCACCACACAAGTTCAGAAGTTTCTACTACATTTGGATTGTTTCATACAAGGGTAAGGAAGAGTTCTATACAAAATCTCTATAGTGATGCAGTATGGTCTACGAGAGAGTAAGCACAACACAAGTTCAGAAGTTTCTACTACATTTGGCTTGTTTCATACAAGGGCACTGAAGAGTTCTATTCTAAATCTCTCTAGTGTTCCTATACTGGCTACAGCCTAGTAAGCAGCACCCAAGTTCAGAAGCGTCTGCTACATTTGGATTGTTTCATACAAAGGCACTGAAGAGTTGTATGGTAAATCTCTATAGTGATGCAGTATGGACTACGAGAGAGTAAGCACCACACAAGTTCAGAAGTTTCTACTACATTTGGATTGTTTCATACAAGGGCACTGAAGAGTTCTATTCTAAATCTCTCTAGTGTTCCTATACTGGCTACAGCCTAGTAAGCAGCACCCAAGTTCAGAAGCGTCTGCTACATTTGGATTGTTTCATACAAAGGCACTGAAGAGTTCTATACTAAATCTCTATAGTGATGCAGTATGGTCTACGAGAGAGTAAGCACCACACAAGTTCAGAAGTTTCTACTACATTTGTATTGTTTCATACAAGGGTACTGAAGAGTTCTATTCTAAATCAATCTAGTGTTCCTATACTGGCTACAGCCTAGTAAGTAGCACCCAAGTTCAGAAGGGTCTGCTACATTTGGATTGTTTCATACAAAGGCAATGAAGAGTTGTATGGTAAATCTCTATAGTGATGCAGTATGGTCTACGAGAGAGTAAGCAGCACCCAAGTTCAGAAGCGTCTGCTACATTTGGATTGTTTCATACAAAGGCACTGAAGAGTTGTATGGTAAATCTCTATAGTGATGCAGTATGGTCTACGAGAGAGTAAGCACCACACAAGTTCAGAAGTTTCTACTACATTTGCATTGTTTCATACAAGGGCACGGAAGAGTTCTATACTAAATCTCTATAGTGATGCAGTAAGGTCTACGAGAGAGTAAGCACCACACAAGTTCAGAAGTTTCTACTACATTTGGATTGTTTCATACAAGGGCACTGAAGAGTTCTATTCTAAATCTCTCTCGTGTTCCTATACTGGCTACAGCCAAGTAAGCAGCACCCAAGTTCAGAAGCGTCTGCTACATTTGGATTGTTTCATACAAAGGCAATGAAGAGTTGTATGGTAAATCTCTATAATGATGCAGTATGGTCTACGAGAGAGTAAGTACCACACAAGTTCAGAAGTTTCTACTACATTTGGATTGTTTCATACAAGGGCACTGAAGAGTTCTATTCTAAATCTCTCTAGTGTTCGTATACTGGCTACAGCCTAGTAAGCAGCACCCAAGTTCAGAAGCGTCTGCTACATTTGGATTGTTTCATACAAAGGCACTGAAGAGTTGTATGGTAAATCTCTATAGTGATGCAGTATGGTCTACGAGAGAGTAAGCACCACACAAGTTCAGAAGTTTCTACTACGATTGGATTGTTTCATACAAGGGCACGGAAGAGTTCTATACTAAATCTCTATAGTGATGCAGTATGGTCTACGAGAGAGTAAGCACCACACAAGTTCAGAAGTTTCTACTACATTTGGATTGTTTCATACAAAGGCACTGAAGAGTTGTATGGTAAATCTCTATAGTGATGCAGTATGGTCTACGAGAGAGTAAGCACCACACAAGTTCAGAAGTTTCTACTACATTTGGATTGTTTCATACAAGGGTACGGAAGAGTTCTATACTAAATCTCTATAGTGATGCAGTATGGTCTACGAGAGAGTAAGCACCACACAAGTTCAGAAGTTTCTAATACATTTGGATTGTTTCATACAAGGGCACTGAAGAGTTCTATTCTAAATCTCTCTAGTGTTCCTATACTGGCTACAGCCTAGTAAGCAGCACCCAAGTTCAGAAGCGTCTGCTACATTTGGATTGTTTCATACAAAGGCAATGACGAGTTGTATGGTAAATCTCTATAGTGATGCAGTATGGTCTACGAGAGAGTAAGCACCACACAAGTTCAGAAGTTTCTACTACATTTGCATTGTTTCATACAAGGGCACGGAAGAGTTCTATACTAAATCTCTATAGTGATGCAGTAAGGTCTACGAGAGAGTAAGCACCACACAAGTTCAGAAGTTTCTACTACATTTGGATTGTTTCATACAAGGGCACTGAAGAGTTCTATTCTAAATCTCTCTAGTGTTCCTGTACTGGCTACAGCCTAGTAAGCAGCACACAAGTTCAGAAGCGTCTGCTACATTTGGATTGTTTCATACAAAGGCAATGACGAGTTGTATGGTAAATCTCTATAATGATGCAGTATGGTCTACGAGAGAGTAAGTACCACACAAGTTCAGAAGTTTCTACTACATTTGGATTGTTTCATACAAGGGCACTGAAGAGTTCTATTCTAAATCTCTCTAGTGTTCGTATACTGGCTACAGCCTAGTAAGCAGCACCCAAGTTCAGAAGCGTCTGCTACATTTGGATTGTTTCATACAAAGGCACTGAAGAGTTGTATGGTAAATCTCTATAGTGATGCAGTATGGTCTACGAGAGAGTAAGCACCACACAAGTTCAGAAGTTTCTACTACGATTGGATTGTTTCATACAAGGGCACGGAAGAGATCTATACTAAATCTCTATAGTGATGCAGTATGGTCTACGAGAGAGTAAGCACCACACAAGTTCAGAAGTTTCTACTACATTTGGATTGTTTCATACAAAGGCACTGAAGAGTTGTATGGTAAATCTCTATAGTGATGCAGTATGGTCTACGAGAGAGTAAGCACCACACAAGTTCAGAAGTTTCTACTAAATTTGGATTGTTTCATACAAGGGTACGGAAGAGTTCTATACTAAATCTCTATAGTGATGCAGTATGGTCTACGAGAGAGTAAGCACCACACAAGTTCAGAAGTTTCTAATACATTTGGATTGTTTCATACAAGGGCACAGAAGAGTTCTATTCTAAATCTCGCTTGTGTTCCTATACTGGGTACAGCCTAGTAAGCAGCACCCAAGTTCAGAAGCGTCTGCTACATTTGAATTGTTTCATACAAAGGCAATGAAGAGTTGTATGGTAAATCTCTATAGTGATGCAGTATGGTCTACGAGAGAGTAAGCAGCACCCAAGTTCAGAAGCGTCTGCTACATTTGGATTGTTTCATACAAAGGCATTGAAGAGTTGTATGGTAAATCTCTATAGTGATGCAGAATGGTCTACGAGAGAGTAAGCACCACACAAGTTCAGAAGTTTCTACTACATTTGCATTGTTTCATACAAGGGCACGGAAGAGTTCTATACTAAATCTCTATAGTGATGCAGTAAGGTCTACGAGAGAGTAAGCACCACACAAGTTCAGAAGTTTCTACTACATTTGGATTGTTTCATATAAGGGCACTGAAGAGTTCTATTCTAAATCTCTCTAGTGTTCGTATACTGGCTACAGCCTAGTAAGCAGCACCCAAGTTCAGAAGCGTCTGCTACATTTGGATTGTTTCATACAAAGGCACTGAAGAGTTGTATGGTAAATCTCTATAGTGATGCAGTATGGTCTACGAGAGAGTAAGCACCACACAAGTTCAGAAGTTTCTACTACGATTGGATTGTTTCATACAAGGGCACGGAAGAGTTCTATACTAAATCTCTATAGTGATGCCGTATGGTCTACGAGAGAGTAAGCACCACACAAGTTCAGAAGTTTCTACTACATTTCGATTGTTTCATACAAAGGCACTGAAGAGTTGTATGGTAAATCTCTATAGTGATGCAGTATGGTCTACGAGAGAGTAAGCACCACACAAGATCAGAAGTTTCTACTACATTTGGATTGTTTCATACAAGGGCACTGAAGAATTCTATTCTAAATCTCTCTAGTGTTCCTATACTGGCTACAGCCTAGTAAGCAGCACCCAAGTTCAGAAGCGTCTGCTACATTTGGATTGTTTCATACAAAGGCAATGAAGAGTTGTATGGTAAATCTCTATAGTGATGCAGTATGGTCTACGAGAGAGTAAGCACCACACAAGTTCAGAAGTTTCTACTACATTTGGATTGTTTCATACAAGGGCACTGAAGAGTTCTATTCTAAATCTCTCTAGTGTTCCTATACTGGCTACAGCCTAGTAAGCAGCACCCAAGTTCAGAAGCGTCTGCTACATTTGGATTGTTTCATACAAAGGCAATGAAGAGTTCTATGGTAAATCTCTATAGTGATGCAGTATGGTCTACGAGAGAGTAAGCAGCACCCAAGTTCAGAAGCGTCTGCTACATATAGATTGTTTCATACAAAGGCACTGAAGAGTTGTATGGTAAATCTCTATAGTGATGCAGTATGGTCTACGAGAGAGTAAGCACCACACAAGTTCAGAAGTTTCTACTACATTTGGATTGTTTCATACAAGGGTAAGGAAGAGTTCTATACAAAATCTCTATAGTGATGCAGTATGGTCTACGAGAGAGTAAGCACCACACAAGTTCAGAAGTTTCTACTACATTTGGATTGTTTCATACAAGGGCACTGAAGAGTTCTATTCTAAATCTCTCTAGTGTTCCTATACTGGCTACAGCCTAGTAAGCAGCACCCAAGTTCAGAAGCGTCTGCTACATTTGGATTGTTTCATACAAAGGCACTGAAGAGTTGTATGGTAAATCTCTATAGTGATGCAGTATGGACTACGAGAGAGTAAGCACCACACAAGTTCAGAAGTTTCTACTACATTTGGATTGTTTCATACAAGGGTAAGGAAGAGTTCTATACAAAATCTCTATAGTGATGCAGTATGGTCTACGAGAGAGTAAGCACCACACAAGTTCAGAAGTTTCTACTACATTTGGATTGTTTCATACAAGGGCACTGAAGAGTTCTATTCTAAATCTCTCTAGTGTTCCTATACTGGCTACAGCCTAGTAAGCAGCACCCAAGTTCAGAAGCGTCTGCTACATTTGGATTGTTTCATACAAAGGCACTGAAGAGTTCTATACTAAATATCTATAGTGATGCAGTATGGTCTACGAGAGAGTAAGCACCACACAAGTTCAGAAGTTTCTACTACATTTGGATTGTTTCATACAAGGGCACTGAAGAGTTCTATTCTAAATCTCTCTAGTGTTCCTGTACTGGCTACAGCCTAGTAAGCAGCACACAAGTTCAGAAGCGTCTGCTACATTTGGATTGTTTCATACAAAGGCAATGACGAGTTGTATGGTAAATCTCTATAATGATGCAGTATGGTCTACGAGAGAGTAAGTACCACACAAGTTCAGAAGTTTCTACTACATTTGGATTGTTTCATACAAGGGCACTGAAGAGTTCTATTCTAAATCTCTCTAGTGTTCGTATACTGGCTACAGCCTAGTAAGCAGCACCCAAGTTCAGAAGCGTCTGCTACATTTGGATTGTTTCATACAAAGGCACTGAAGAGTTGTATGGTAAATCTCTATAGTGATGCAGTATGGTCTACGAGAGAGTAAGCACCACACAAGTTCAGAAGTTTCTACTACGATTGGATTGTTTCATACAAGGGCACGGAAGAGATCTATACTAAATCTCTATAGTGATGCAGTATGGTCTACGAGAGAGTAAGCACCACACAAGTTCAGAAGTTTCTACTACATTTGGATTGTTTCATACAAAGGCACTGAAGAGTTGTATGGTAAATCTCTATAGTGATGCAGTATGGTCTACGAGAGAGTAAGCACCACACAAGTTCAGAAGTTTCTACTAAATTTGGATTGTTTCATACAAGGGTACGGAAGAGTTCTATACTAAATCTCTATAGTGATGCAGTATGGTCTACGAGAGAGTAAGCACCACACAAGTTCAGAAGTTTCTAATACATTTGGATTGTTTCATACAAGGGCACAGAAGAGTTCTATTCTAAATCTCGCTTGTGTTCCTATACTGGGTACAGCCTAGTAAGCAGCACCCAAGTTCAGAAGCGTCTGCTACATTTGAATTGTTTCATACAAAGGCAATGAAGAGTTGTATGGTAAATCTCTATAGTGATGCAGTATGGTCTACGAGAGAGTAAGCAGCACCCAAGTTCAGAAGCGTCTGCTACATTTGGATTGTTTCATACAAAGGCATTGAAGAGTTGTATGGTAAATCTCTATAGTGATGCAGAATGGTCTACGAGAGAGTAAGCACCACACAAGTTCAGAAGTTTCTACTACATTTGCATTGTTTCATACAAGGGCACGGAAGAGTTCTATACTAAATCTCTATAGTGATGCAGTAAGGTCTACGAGAGAGTAAGCACCACACAAGTTCAGAAGTTTCTACTACATTTGGATTGTTTCATATAAGGGCACTGAAGAGTTCTATTCTAAATCTCTCTAGTGTTCGTATACTGGCTACAGCCTAGTAAGCAGCACCCAAGTTCAGAAGCGTCTGCTACATTTGGATTGTTTCATACAAAGGCACTGAAGAGTTGTATGGTAAATCTCTATAGTGATGCAGTATGGTCTACGAGAGAGTAAGCACCACACAAGTTCAGAAGTTTCTACTACGATTGGATTGTTTCATACAAGGGCACGGAAGAGTTCTATACTAAATCTCTATAGTGATGCCGTATGGTCTACGAGAGAGTAAGCACCACACAAGTTCAGAAGTTTCTACTACATTTCGATTGTTTCATACAAAGGCACTGAAGAGTTGTATGGTAAATCTCTATAGTGATGCAGTATGGTCTACGAGAGAGTAAGCACCACACAAGATCAGAAGTTTCTACTACATTTGGATTGTTTCATACAAGGGCACTGAAGAATTCTATTCTAAATCTCTCTAGTGTTCCTATACTGGCTACAGCCTAGTAAGCAGCACCCAAGTTCAGAAGCGTCTGCTACATTTGGATTGTTTCATACAAAGGCAATGAAGAGTTGTATGGTAAATCTCTATAGTGATGCAGTATGGTCTACGAGAGAGTAAGCACCACACAAGTTCAGAAGTTTCTACTACATTTGGATTGTTTCATACAAGGGCACTGAAGAGTTCTATTCTAAATCTCTCTAGTGTTCCTATACTGGCTACAGCCTAGTAAGCAGCACCCAAGTTCAGAAGCGTCTGCTACATTTGGATTGTTTCATACAAAGGCAATGAAGAGTTCTATGGTAAATCTCTATAGTGATGCAGTATGGTCTACGAGAGAGTAAGCAGCACCCAAGTTCAGAAGCGTCTGCTACATATGGATTGTTTCATACAAAGGCACTGAAGAGTTGTATGGTAAATCTCTATAGTGATGCAGTATGGTCTACGAGAGAGTAAGCACCACACAAGTTCAGAAGTTTCTACTACATTTGGATTGTTTCATACAAGGGTAAGGAAGAGTTCTATACAAAATCTCTATAGTGATGCAGTATGGTCTACGAGAGAGTAAGCACCACACAAGTTCAGAAGTTTCTACTACATTTGGATTGTTTCATACAAGGGCACTGAAGAGTTCTATTCTAAATCTCTCTAGTGTTCCTATACTGGCTACAGCCTAGTAAGCAGCACCCAAGTTCAGAAGCGTCTGCTACATTTGGATTGTTTCATACAAAGGCACTGAAGAGTTGTATGGTAAATCTCTATAGTGATGCAGTATGGACTACGAGAGAGTAAGCACCACACAAGTTCAGAAGTTTCTACTACATTTGGATTGTTTCATACAAGGGTAAGGAAGAGTTCTATACAAAATCTCTATAGTGATGCAGTATGGTCTACGAGAGAGTAAGCACCACACAAGTTCAGAAGTTTCTACTACATTTGGATTGTTTCATACAAGGGCACTGAAGAGTTCTATTCTAAATCTCTCTAGTGTTCCTATACTGGCTACAGCCTAGTAAGCAGCACCCAAGTTCAGAAGCGTCTGCTACATTTGGATTGTTTCATACAAAGGCACTGAAGAGTTCTATACTAAATATCTATAGTGATGCAGTATGGTCTACGAGAGAGTAAGCACCACACAAGTTCAGAAGTTTCTACTACATTTGTATTGTTTCATACAAGGGTACTGAAGAGTTCTATTCTAAATCTCTCTAGTGTTCCTATACTGGCTACAGCCTAGTAAGCAGCACCCAAGTTCAGAAGCGTCTGCTACATTTGGATTGTTTCATACAAAGGCAATGAAGAGTTGTATGGTAAATCTCTATAGTGATGCAGTATGGTCTACGAGAGAGTAAGCACCACACAAGTTCAGAAGTTTCTACTACATTTGGATTGTTTCATACAAGGGCACTGAAGAGTTCTATTCTAAATCTCTCTAGTGTTCCTATACTGGCTACAGCCTAGTAAGCAGCACCCAAGTTCAGAAGCGTCTGCTACATTTGGATTGTTTCATACAAATCACTGAAGAGTTGTATGGTAAATCTCTATAGTGATGCAGTATGGTCTACGAGAGAGTAAGCACCACACAAGTTCAGAAGTTTCTACTACATTTGGATTGTTTCATACAAGGGCACGGAAGAGTTCTATACTAAATCTCTATAGTGATGCAGTATGGTCTACGAGAGAGTAAGCACCACACAAGATCAGAAGTTTCTACTACATTTGGATTGTTTCATACAAGGGCACTGAAGAATTCTATTCTAAATCTCTCTAGTGTTCCTATACTGGCTACAGCCTAGTAAGCAGCACCCAAGTTCAGAAGCGTCTGCTACATTTGGATTGTTTCATACAAAGGCAATGAAGAGTTGTATGGTAAATCTCTATAGTGATGCAGTATGGTCTACGAGAGAGTAAGCACCACACAAGTTCAGAAGTTTCTACTACATTTGGATTGTTTCATACAAGGGCACTGAAGAGTTCTATTCTAAATCTCTCTAGTGTTCCTATACTGGCTACAGCCTAGTAAGCAGCACCCAAGTTCAGAAGCGTCTGCTACATTTGGATTGTTTCATACAAAGGCAATGAAGAGTTCTATGGTAAATCTCTATAGTGATGCAGTATGGTCTACGAGAGAGTAAGCAGCACCCAAGTTCAGAAGCGTCTGCTACATATGGATTGTTTCATACAAAGGCACTGAAGAGTTGTATGGTAAATCTCTATAGTGATGCAGTATGGTCTACGAGAGAGTAAGCACCACACAAGTTCAGAAGTTTCTACTACATTTGGATTGTTTCATACAAGGGTAAGGAAGAGTTCTATACAAAATCTCTATAGTGATGCAGTATGGTCTACGAGAGAGTAAGCACAACACAAGTTCAGAAGTTTCTACTACATTTGGCTTGTTTCATACAAGGGCACTGAAGAGTTCTATTCTAAATCTCTCTAGTGTTCCTATACTGGCTACAGCCTAGTAAGCAGCACCCAAGTTCAGAAGCGTCTGCTACATTTGGATTGTTTCATACAAAGGCACTGAAGAGTTGTATGGTAAATCTCTATAGTGATGCAGTATGGACTACGAGAGAGTAAGCACCACACAAGTTCAGAAGTTTCTACTACATTTGGATTGTTTCATACAAGGGCACTGAAGAGTTCTATTCTAAATCTCTCTAGTGTTCCTATACTGGCTACAGCCTAGTAAGCAGCACCCAAGTTCAGAAGCGTCTGCTACATTTGGATTGTTTCATACAAAGGCACTGAAGAGTTCTATACTAAATCTCTATAGTGATGCAGTATGGTCTACGAGAGAGTAAGCACCACACAAGTTCAGAAGTTTCTACTACATTTGTATTGTTTCATACAAGGGTACTGAAGAGTTCTATTCTAAATCAATCTAGTGTTCCTATACTGGCTACAGCCTAGTAAGTAGCACCCAAGTTCAGAAGGGTCTGCTACATTTGGATTGTTTCATACAAAGGCAATGAAGAGTTGTATGGTAAATCTCTATAGTGATGCAGTATGGTCTACGAGAGAGTAAGCAGCACCCAAGTTCAGAAGCGTCTGCTACATTTGGATTGTTTCATACAAAGGCACTGAAGAGTTGTATGGTAAATCTCTATAGTGATGCAGTATGGTCTACGAGAGAGTAAGCACCACACAAGTTCAGAAGTTTCTACTACATTTGCATTGTTTCATACAAGGGCACGGAAGAGTTCTATACTAAATCTCTATAGTGATGCAGTAAGATCTACGAGAGAGTAAGCACCACACAAGTTCAGAAGTTTCTACTACATTTGGATTGTTTCATACAAGGGCACTGAAGAGTTCTATTCTAAATCTCTCTCGTGTTCCTATACTGGCTACAGCCAAGTAAGCAGCACCCAAGTTCAGAAGCGTCTGCTACATTTGGATTGTTTCATACAAAGGCAATGAAGAGTTGTATGGTAAATCTCTATAATGATGCAGTATGGTCTACGAGAGAGTAAGTACCACACAAGTTCAGAAGTTTCTACTACATTTGGATTGTTTCATACAAGGGCACTGAAGAGTTCTATTCTAAATCTCTCTAGTGTTCGTATACTGGCTACAGCCTAGTAAGCAGCACCCAAGTTCAGAAGCGTCTGCTACATTTGGATTGTTTCATACAAAGGCACTGAAGAGTTGTATGGTAAATCTCTATAGTGATGCAGTATGGTCTACGAGAGAGTAAGCACCACACAAGTTCAGAAGTTTCTACTACGATTGGATTGTTTCATACAAGGGCACGGAAGAGTTCTATACTAAATCTCTATAGTGATGCAGTATGGTCTACGAGAGAGTAAGCACCACACAAGTTCAGAAGTTTCTACTACATTTGGATTGTTTCATACAAAGGCACTGAAGAGTTGTATGGTAAATCTCTATAGTGATGCAGTATGGTCTACGAGAGAGTAAGCACCACACAAGTTCAGAAGTTTCTACTACATTTGGATTGTTTCATACAAGGGTACGGAAGAGTTCTATACTAAATCTCTATAGTGATGCAGTATGGTCTACGAGAGAGTAAGCACCACACAAGTTCAGAAGTTTCTAATACATTTGGATTGTTTCATACAAGGGCACTGAAGAGTTCTATTCTAAATCTCTCTAGTGTTCCTATACTGGCTACAGCCTAGTAAGCAGCACCCAAGTTCAGAAGCGTCTGCTACATTTGGATTGTTTCATACAAAGGCAATGACGAGTTGTATGGTAAATCTCTATAGTGATGCAGTATGGTCTACGAGAGAGTAAGCACCACACAAGTTCAGAAGTTTCTACTACATTTGCATTGTTTCATACAAGGGCACGGAAGAGTTCTATACTAAATCTCTATAGTGATGCAGTAAGGTCTACGAGAGAGTAAGCACCACACAAGTTCAGAAGTTTCTACTACATTTGGATTGTTTCATACAAGGGCACTGAAGAGTTCTATTCTAAATCTCTCTAGTGTTCCTGTACTGGCTACAGCCTAGTAAGCAGCACACAAGTTCAGAAGCGTCTGCTACATTTGGATTGTTTCATACAAAGGCAATGACGAGTTGTATGGTAAATCTCTATAATGATGCAGTATGGTCTACGAGAGAGTAAGTACCACACAAGTTCAGAAGTTTCTACTACATTTGGATTGTTTCATACAAGGGCACTGAAGAGTTCTATTCTAAATCTCTCTAGTGTTCGTATACTGGCTACAGCCTAGTAAGCAGCACCCAAGTTCAGAAGCGTCTGCTACATTTGGATTGTTTCATACAAAGGCACTGAAGAGTTGTATGGTAAATCTCTATAGTGATGCAGTATGGTCTACGAGAGAGTAAGCACCACACAAGTTCAGAAGTTTCTACTACGATTGGATTGTTTCATACAAGGGCACGGAAGAGATCTATACTAAATCTCTATAGTGATGCAGTATGGTCTACGAGAGAGTAAGCACCACACAAGTTCAGAAGTTTCTACTACATTTGGATTGTTTCATACAAAGGCACTGAAGAGTTGTATGGTAAATCTCTATAGTGATGCAGTATGGTCTACGAGAGAGTAAGCACCACACAAGTTCAGAAGTTTCTACTAAATTTGGATTGTTTCATACAAGGGTACGGAAGAGTTCTATACTAAATCTCTATAGTGATGCAGTATGGTCTACGAGAGAGTAAGCACCACACAAGTTCAGAAGTTTCTAATACATTTGGATTGTTTCATACAAGGGCACAGAAGAGTTCTATTCTAAATCTCGCTTGTGTTCCTATACTGGGTACAGCCTAGTAAGCAGCACCCAAGTTCAGAAGCGTCTGCTACATTTGAATTGTTTCATACAAAGGCAATGAAGAGTTGTATGGTAAATCTCTATAGTGATGCAGTATGGTCTACGAGAGAGTAAGCAGCACCCAAGTTCAGAAGCGTCTGCTACATTTGGATTGTTTCATACAAAGGCATTGAAGAGTTGTATGGTAAATCTCTATAGTGATGCAGAATGGTCTACGAGAGAGTAAGCACCACACAAGTTCAGAAGTTTCTACTACATTTGCATTGTTTCATACAAGGGCACGGAAGAGTTCTATACTAAATCTCTATAGTGATGCAGTAAGGTCTACGAGAGAGTAAGCACCACACAAGTTCAGAAGTTTCTACTACATTTGGATTGTTTCATACAAGGGCACTGAAGAGTTCTATTCTAAATCTCTCTCGTGTTCCTATACTGGCTACAGCCTAGTAAGCAGCACCCAAGTTCAGAAGCGTCTGCTACATTTGGATTGTTTCATACAAAGGCAATGAAGAGTTGTATGGTAAATCTCTATAGTGATGCAGTATGGTCTACGAGAGAGTAAGCTCCACACAAGTTCAGAAGTTTCTACTACATTTGGATTGTTTCATACAAGGGCACTGAAGAGTTCTATTCTAAATCTCTCTAGTGTTCCTATACTGGCTACAGCCTAGTAAGCAGCACCCAAGTTCAGAAGCGTCTGCTACATTTGGATTGTTTCATACAAAGGCACTGAAGAGTTGTATGGTAAATCTCTATAGTGATGCAGTATGGTCTACGAGAGAGTAAGCACCACACAAGTTCAGAAGTTTCTACTACGATTGGATTGTTTCATACAAGGGCACGGAAGAGTTCTATACTAAATCTCTATAGTGATGCAGTATGGTCTACGAGAGAGTAAGCACCACACAAGTTCAGAAGTTTCTACTAAATTTGGTTTGTTTCATACAAGGGTACGGAAGAGTTCTATACTAAATCTCTATAGTGATGCAGTATGGTCTACGAGAGAGTAAGCACCACACAAGTTCAGAAGTTTCTAATACATTTGGATTGTTTCATACAAGGGCACAGAAGAGTTCTATTCTAAATCTCGCTTGTGTTCCTATACTGGGTACAGCCTAGTAAGCAGCACCCAAGTTCAGAAGCGTCTGCTACATTTGAATTGTTTCATACAAAGGCAATGAAGAGTTGTATGGTAAATCTCTATAGTGATGCAGTATGGTCTACGAGAGAGTAAGCAGCACCCAAGTTCAGAAGCGTCTGCTACATTTGGATTGTTTCATACAAAGGCATTGAAGAGTTGTATGGTAAATCTCTATAGTGATGCAGAATGGTCTACGAGAGAGTAAGCACCACACAAGTTCAGAAGTTTCTACTACATTTGCATTGTTTCATACAAGGGCACGGAAGAGTTCTATACTAAATCTCTATAGTGATGCAGTAAGGTCTACGAGAGAGTAAGCACCACACAAGTTCAGAAGTTTCTACTACATTTGGATTGTTTCATACAAGGGCACTGAAGAGTTCTATTCTAAATCTCTCTCGTGTTCCTATACTGGCTACAGCCTAGTAAGCAGCACCCAAGTTCAGAAGCGTCTGCTACATTTGGATTGTTTCATACAAAGGCAATGAAGAGTTGTATGGTAAATCTCTATAGTGATGCAGTATGGTCTACGAGAGAGTAAGCTCCACACAAGTTCAGAAGTTTCTACTACATTTGGATTGTTTCATACAAGGGCACTGAAGAGTTCTATTCTAAATCTCTCTAGTGTTCCTATACTGGCTACAGCCTAGTAAGCAGCACCCAAGTTCAGAAGCGTCTGCTACATTTGGATTGTTTCATACAAAGGCACTGAAGAGTTGTATGGTAAATCTCTATAGTGATGCAGTATGGTCTACGAGAGAGTAAGCACCACACAAGTTCAGAAGTTTCTACTACGATTGGATTGTTTCATACAAGGGCACGGAAGAGTTCTATACTAAATCTCTATAGTGATGCAGTATGGTCTACGAGAGAGTAAGCACCACACAAGTTCAGAAGTTTCTACTACATTTGGATTGTTTCATACAAAGGCACTGAAGAGTTGTATGGTAAATCTCTATAGTGATGCAGTATGGTCTACGAGAGAGTAAGCACCACACAAGTTCAGAAGTTTCTACTACATTTGGATTGTTTCATACAAGGGTACGGAAGAGTTCTATACTAAATCTCTATAGTGATGCAGTATGGTCGACGAGAGAGTAAGCACCACACAAGTTCAGAAGTTTCTAATACATTTGGATTGTTTCATACAAGGGCACTGAAGAGTTCTATTCTAAATCTCTCTAGTGTTCCTATACTGGCTACAGCCTAGTAAGCAGCAGCCAAGTTCAGAAGCGTCTGCTACATTTGGATTGTTTCATACAAAGGTAATGAAGAGTTGTATGGTAAATCTCTATAGTGATGCAGTATGGTCTACGAGAGAGTAAGCACCACACAAGTTCAGAAGCTTCTGCTACATTTGGATTGTTTCATACAAAGGCAATGAAGAGTTGTATGGTAAATCTCTATAGTGATGCACTATGGTCTACGAGAGAGTAAGCACCACACAAGTTCAGAAGTTTCTACTACATTTGGATTGTTTCATACAAGGGCACTGAAGAGTTCTATTCTAAATCTCTCTAGTGTTCCTATACTGGCTACAACCTAGTAAGCAGCACCCAAGTTCAGAAGCGTCTGCTACATTTGGATTGTTTCATACAAAGGAAATGAAGAGTTGTATGGTAAATCTCTATAGTGATGCAGTATGGTCTACGGGAGAGTAAGAAGCACACAAGTTCAGAAGCGTCTGCTACATTTGGATTGTTTCATACAAAGGCAATGAAGAGTTGTATGGTAAATCTCTATAGTGATGCAGTATGGTCTACGAGAGAGTAAGCACCACACAAGTTCAGAAGTTTCTACTACATTTGGATTGTTTCATACAAAGGCACTGAAGAGCTGTATGGTAAATCTCTATAGTGATGCAGTATGGTCTACGACAGAGTAAGCACCACACAAGTTCAGAAGTTTCTACTAAATTTGGATTGTTTCATACAAGGGTACGGAAGAGTTCTATACTAAATCGCTATAGTGATGCAGTATGGTCTACGAGAGAGTAAGCACCACACAAGTTCAGAAGTTTCTAATACATTTGGATTGTTTCATACAAGGGCACAGAAGAGTTCTATTCTAAATCTCGCTAGTGTTCCTATACTGGGTACAGCCTAGTAAGCAGCACCCAAGTTCAGAAGCGTCTGCTACATTTGAATTGTTTCATACAAAGGCAATGAAGAGTTGTATGGTAAATCTCTATAGTGATGCAGTATGGTCTACGAGAGAGTAAGCAGCACCCAAGTTCAGAAGCGTCTGCTACATTTGGATTGTTTCATACAAAGGCACTGAAGAGTTGTATGGTAAATCTCTATAGTGATGCAGAATGGTCTACGAGAGAGTAAGCACCACACAAGTTCAGAAGTTTCTACTACATATGCATTGTTTCATACAAGGGCACGGAAGAGTTCTATACTAAATCTCTATAGTGATGCAGTAAGGTCTACGAGAGAGTAAGCACCACACAAGTTCAGAAGTTTCTACTACATTTGGATTGTTTCATACAAGGGCACTGAAGAGTTCTATTCTAAATCTCTCTCGTGTTCCTATACTGGCTACAGCCTAGTAAGCAGCACCCAAGTTCAGAAGCGTCTGCTACATTTGGATTGTTTCATACAAAGGCAATGAAGAGTTGTATGGTAAATCTCTATAGTGATGCAGTATGGTCTACGAGAGAGTAAGCTCCACACAAGTTCAGAAGTTTCTACTACATTTGGATTGTTTCATACAAGGGCACTGAAGAGTTCTATTCTAAATCTCTCTAGTGTTCCTATACTGGCTACAGCCTAGTAAGCAGCACCCAAGTTCAGAAGCGTCTGCTACATTTGGATTGTTTCATACAAAGGCACTGAAGAGTTGTATGGTAAATCTCTATAGTGATGCAGTATGGTCTACGAGAGAGTAAGCACCACACAAGTTCAGAAGTTTCTACTACGATTGGATTGTTTCATACAAGGGCACGGAAGAGTTCTATACTAAATCTCTATAGTGATGCAGTATGGTCTACGAGAGAGTAAGCACCACACAAGTTCAGAAGTTTCTACTACATTTGGATTGTTTCATACAAAGGCACTGAAGAGTTGTATGGTAAATCTCTATAGTGATGCAGTATGGTCTACGAGAGAGTAAGCACCACACAAGTTCAGAAGTTTCTACTACATTTGGATTGTTTCATACAAGGGTACGGAAGAGTTCTATACTAAATCTCTATAGTGATGCAGTATGGTCGACGAGAGAGTAAGCACCACACAAGTTCAGAAGTTTCTAATACATTTGGATTGTTTCATACAAGGGCACTGAAGAGTTCTATTCTAAATCTCTCTAGTGTTCGTATACTGGCTACAGCCTAGTAAGCAGCACCCAAGTTCAGAAGCGTCTGCTACATTTGGATTCTTTCATACAAAGGCACTGAAGAGTTGTATGGTAAATCTCTATAGTGATGCAGTATGGTCTACGAGAGAGTAAGCACCACACAAGTTCAGAAGTTTCTACTACGTTTGGATTGTTTCATACAAGGGCACGGAAGAGTTCTATACTAAATCTCTATAGTGATGCAGTATGGTCTACGAGAGAGTAAGCACCACACAAGTTCAGAAGTTTCTACTACATTTGGATTGTTTCATACAAGGGCACTGAAGAGTTCTATTCTAAATATCTCTAGTGTTCCTATACTGGCTATAGCCTAGTAAGCAGCACCCAAGTTCAGAAGCGTCTGCTACATTTGGATTCTTTCATACAAAGGCAATGAAGAGTTGTATGGTAAATCTCTATAGTGATGCAGTATGGTCTACGAGAGAGTAAGCAGCACCCAAGTTCAGAAGCGTCTGCTACATTTGGATTGTTTCATACAAAGGCACTGAAGAGTTGTATGGTAAATCTCTATAGTGATGCAGAATGGTCTACGAGAGAGTAAGCACCACACAAGTTCAGAAGTTTCTACTACATTTGCATTGTTTCATACAAGGGCACGGAAGAGTTCTATACTAAATCTCTATAGTGATGCAGTAAGGTCTACGAGAGAGTAAGCACCACACAAGTTCAGAAGTTTCTACTACATTTGGATTGTTTCATACAAGGGCACTGAAGAGTTCTATTCTAAATCTCTCTCGTGTTCCTATACTGGCTACAGCCTAGTAAGCAGCACCCAAGTTCAGAAGCGTCTGCTACATTTGGATTGTTTCATACAAAGGCAATGAAGAGTTGTATGGTAAATCTCTATAGTGATGCAGTATGGTCTACGAGAGAGTAAGCTCCACACAAGTTCAGAAGTTTCTACTACATTTGGATTGTTTCATACAAGGGCACTGAAGAGTTCTATTCTAAATCTCTCTAGTGTTCCTATACTGGCTACAGCCTAGTAAGCAGCACCCAAGTTCAGAAGCCTCTGCTACATTTGGATTGTTTCATACAAAGGCACTGAAGAGTTGTATGGTAAATCTCTATAGTGATGCAGTATGGTCTACGAGAGAGTAAGCACCACACAAGTTCAGAAGTTTCTACTACGATTGGATTGTTTCATACAAGGGCACGGAAGAGTTCTATACTAAATCTCTATAGTGATGCAGTATGGTCTACGAGAGAGTAAGCACCACACAAGTTCAGAAGTTTCTACTACATTTGGATTGTTTCATACAAAGGCACTGAAGAGTTGTATGGTAAATCTCTATAGTGATGCAGTATGGTCTACGAGAGAGTAAGCACCACACAAGTTCAGAAGTTTCTACTACATTTGGATTGTTTCATACAAGGGTACGGAAGAGTTCTATACTAAATCTCTATAGTGATGCAGTATGGTCTACGAGAGAGTAAGCACCACACAAGTTCAGAAGTTTCAAATACATTTGGATTGTTTCATACAAGGGCACTGAAGAGTTCTATTCTAAATCTCTCTAGTGTTCCTATACTGGCTACAGCCTAGTAAGCAGCACCCAAGTTCAGAAGCGTCTGATACATTTGGATTGTTTCATACAAAGGCAATGAAGAGTTGTATGGTAAATCTCTATAGTGATGCAGTATGGTCTACGAGAGAGTAAGCACCACACAATTTCAGACGTTTCTACTACATTTGGATTGTTTCATACAAGGGCACTGAAGAGTTCTATTCTAAATCTCTCTAGTGTTCCTATACTGGCTACAGCCTAGTAAGCAGCACCCAAGTTCAGAACCGTCTGCTACATTAGGATTGTTTCATACAAAGGCAATGAAGAGTTGTATGGTAAATCTCTATAGTGATGCAGTATGGTCTACGAGAGAGTAAGCACCACACAAGTTCAGAAGTTTCTACTACATTTGGATTGTTTCATACAAGGGCACTGAAGAGTTCTATTCTAAATCTCTCTAGTGTTCCTATACTGGCTACAGCCTAGTAAGCAGCACCCAAGTTCAGAACCGTCTGCTACATTTGGATTGTTTCATACAAAGGCAGTGAAGAGTTGTATGGTAAATCTCTATAGTGATGCAGTATGGTCTACGAGAGAGTAAGCACCACACAAGTTCAGAAGTTTCTACTACATTTTGATTGTTTCATACAAGGGCACGGAAGAGTTCTATACTAAATCTCTATAGTGATGCAGTAAGGTCTACGAGAGAGTAAGCACCACACAAGTTCAGAAGTTTCTACTACATTTGGATTGTTTCATACAAAGGCATTGAAGAGTTGTATGGTAAATCTCTATAGTGATGCAGTATGGTCTACGAGAGAGTAAGAAGCACCCAAGTTCAGAAGCGTCTGCTACATTTGGATTGTTTCATACAAAGGCACTGAAGAGTTGTATGGTAAATCTCTATAGTGATGCAGTATGGTCTACGAGAGAGTAAGCACCACACAAGTTCAGAAGTTTCTACTACATTTGGATTGTTTCATACAAGGGCACTGAAGAGTTCTATTCTAAATATCTCTAGTGTTCCTATACTGGCTACAGCCTAGTAAGCAGCACCCAAGTTCAGAAGCGTCTGATACATTTGGATTGTTTCATACAAAGGCAATGAACAGTTGTATGGTAAATCTCTATAGTGATGCAGTATGGTCTACGAGAGAGTAAGCAACACACAATTTCAGAAGTTTCTACTACATTTGGATTGTTTCATACAAGGGCACTGAAGAGTTCTATTCTAAATCTCTCTAGTGTTCCTATACTGGCTACAGCCTAGTAAGCAGCACCCAAGTTCAGAAGCGTCTGCTACATTTGGATTGTTTCATACAGAGGCACTGAAGAGTTGTATGGTAAATCTCTATAGTGATGCAGTATGGTCTACGAGAGAGTAAGCACCACACAAGTTCAGAAGTTTCTACTACATTTGGATTGTTTCATACAAAGGCACTGAAGAGTTCTATTCTAAATATCTCTAGTGTTCCTATACTGGCTATAGCCTAGTAAGCAGCACCCAAGTTCAGAAGCGTCTGCTACATTTGGATTGTTTCATACAAAGGCAATGAAGAGTTGTATGGTAAATCTCTATAGTGATGCAGTATGGTCTACGAGAGAGTAAGCACCACACAAGTTCAGAAGTTTCTACTACATTTGGATTGTTTCATACAAGGGCACTGAAGAGTTCTATTCTAAATCTCTCTAGTGTTCCTATACTGGCTACAGCCTAGTAAGCAGCACCCAAGTTCAGAAGCGTCTGATACATTTGGATTGTTTCATACAAAGGCAATGAAGAGTTGTATGGTAAATCTCTATAGTGATGCAGTATGGTCTACGAGAGAGTAAGCACCACACAATTTCAGACGTTTCTACTACATTTGGATTGTTTCATACAAGGGCACTGAAGAGTTCTATTCTAAATCTCTCTAGTGTTCCTATACTGGCTACAGCCTAGTAAGCAGCACCCAAGTTCAGAACCGTCTGCTACATTAGGATTGTTTCATACAAAGGCAATGAAGAGTTGTATGGTAAATCTCTATAGTGATGCAGTATGGTCTACGAGAGAGTAAGCACCACACAAGTTCAGAAGTTTCTACTACATTTGGATTGTTTCATACAAGGGCACTGAAGAGTTCTATTCTAAATCTCTCTAGTGTTCCTATACTGGCTACAGCCTAGTAAGCAGCACCCAAGTTCAGAACCGTCTGCTACATTTGGATTGTTTCATACAAAGGCAGTGAAGAGTTGTATGGTAAATCTCTATAGTGATGCAGTATGGTCTACGAGAGAGTAAGCACCACACAAGTTCAGAAGTTTCTACTACATTTTGATTGTTTCATACAAGGGCACGGAAGAGTTCTATACTAAATCTCTATAGTGATGCAGTAAGGTCTACGAGAGAGTAAGCACCACACAAGTTCAGAAGTTTCTACTACATTTGGATTGTTTCATACAAAGGCATTGAAGAGTTGTATGGTAAATCTCTATAGTGATGCAGTATGGTCTACGAGAGAGTAAGAAGCACCCAAGTTCAGAAGCGTCTGCTACATTTGGATTGTTTCATACAAAGGCACTGAAGAGTTGTATGGTAAATCTCTATAGTGATGCAGTATGGTCTACGAGAGAGTAAGCACCACACAAGTTCAGAAGTTTCTACTACATTTGGATTGTTTCATACAAGGGCACTGAAGAGTTCTATTCTAAATATCTCTAGTGTTCCTATACTGGCTACAGCCTAGTAAGCAGCACCCAAGTTCAGAAGCGTCTGATACATTTGGATTGTTTCATACAAAGGCAATGAACAGTTGTATGGTAAATCTCTATAGTGATGCAGTATGGTCTACGAGAGAGTAAGCAACACACAATTTCAGAAGTTTCTACTACATTTGGATTGTTTCATACAAGGGCACTGAAGAGTTCTATTCTAAATCTCTCTAGTGTTCCTATACTGGCTACAGCCTAGTAAGCAGCACCCAAGTTCAGAAGCGTCTGCTACATTTGGATTGTTTCATACAGAGGCACTGAAGAGTTGTATGGTAAATCTCTATAGTGATGCAGTATGGTCTACGAGAGAGTAAGCACCACACAAGTTCAGAAGTTTCTACTACATTTGGATTGTTTCATACAAAGGCACTGAAGAGTTCTATTCTAAATATCTCTAGTGTTCCTATACTGGCTATAGCCTAGTAAGCAGCACCCAAGTTCAGAAGCGTCTGCTACATTTGGATTGTTTCATACAAAGGCAATGAAGAGTTGTATGGTAAATCTCTATAGTGATGCAGTATGGTCTACGAGAGAGTAAGCACCACACAAGTTCAGAAGTTTCTACTACATTTGGATTGTTTCATACAAGGGCACTGAAGAGTTCTATTCTAAATCTCTCTAGTGTTCCTATACTGGCTACAGCCTAGTAAGCAGCACACAAGTTCAGAAGCGTCTGCTACATTTGGATTGTTTCATACAAAGGCAATGAAGAGTTGTATGGTAAATCTCTATAGTGATGCAGTATGGTCTACGAGAGAGTAAGCACCACACAAGTTCAGAAGTTTCTACTACATTTGGATTGTTTCATACAAGGGCACTGAAGAGTTCTATTCTAAATCTCTCTAGTGTTCCTATACTGGCTACAGCCTAGTAAGCAGCACCCAAGTTCAGAAGCGTCTGCTACATTTGGATTGTTTCATCCAAAGGCACTGAAGAGTTGTATGGTAAATCTCTATAGTGATGCAGTATGGTCTACGAGAGAGTAAGCACCACACAAGTTCAGAAGTTTCTACTACGTTTGGATTGTTTCATACAAGGGCACGGAAGAGTTCTATATTAAATCTCTATAGTGATGCAGTATGGTCTACGAGAGAGTAAGCACCACACAAGTTCAGATTTTTCTACTACATTTGGATTGTTTCATACAAGGGCACGGAAGAGTTCTATACTAAATCTCTATAGTGATGCAGTAAGGTCTACGAGAGAGTAAGCACCACACAAGTTCAGAAGTTTCTACTACATTTGGATTGTTTCATACAAGGGCACTGAAGAGTTCTATTCTAAATCTCTCTAGTGTTCCTATACTGGCTACAGCCTAGTAAGCAGCACCCAAGTTCAGAAGCGTCTGCTACATTTGGATTGTTTCATACAAAGGCAATGAAGAGTTGTATGGTAAATCTCTATAGTGATGCAGTATGGTCTACGAGAGAGTAAGCACCACACAATTTCAGACGTTTCTACTACATTTGGATTGTTTCATACAAGGGCACTGAAGAGTTCTATTCTAAATCTCTCTAGTGTTCCTATACTGGCTACAGCCTAGTAAGCAGCACCCAAGTTCAGAACCGTCTGCTACATTAGGATTGTTTCATACAAAGGCAATGAAGAGTTGTATGGTAAATCTCTATAGTGATGCAGTATGGTCTACGAGAGAGTAAGCACCACACAAGTTCAGAAGTTTCTACTACATTTGGATTGTTTCATACAAGGGCACGGAAGAGTTCTATATTAAATCTCTATAGTGATGCAGTATGGTCTACGAGAGAGTAAGCACCACACAAGTTCAGATTTTTCTACTACATTTGGATTGTTTCATACAAGGGCACGGAAGAGTTCTATACTAAATCTCTATAGTGATGCAGTAAGGTCTACGAGAGAGTAAGCACCACACAAGTTCAGAAGTTTCTACTACATTTGGATTGTTTCATACAAGGGCACTGAAGAGTTCTATTCTAAATCTCTCTAGTGTTCCTATACTGGCTACAGCCTAGTAAGCAGCACCCAAGTTCAGAAGCGTCTGCTACATTTGGATTGTTTCATACAAAGGCAATGAAGAGTTGTATGGTAAATCTCTATAGTGATGCAGTATGGTCTACGAGAGAGTAAGCACCACACAATTTCAGACGTTTCTACTACATTTGGATTGTTTCATACAAGGGCACTGAAGAGTTCTATTCTAAATCTCTCTAGTGTTCCTATACTGGCTACAGCCTAGTAAGCAGCACCCAAGTTCAGAACCGTCTGCTACATTAGGATTGTTTCATACAAAGGCAATGAAGAGTTGTATGGTAAATCTCTATAGTGATGCAGTATGGTCTACGAGAGAGTAAGCACCACACAAGTTCAGAAGTTTCTACTACATTTGGATTGTTTCATACAAGGGCACTGAAGAGTTCTATTCTAAATCTCTCTAGTGTTCCTATACTGGCTACAGCCTAGTAAGCAGCACCCAAGTTCAGAACCGTCTGCTACATTTGGATTGTTTCATACAAAGGCAGTGAAGAGTTGTATGGTAAATCTCTATAGTGATGCAGTATGGTCTACGAGAGAGTAAGCACCACACAAGTTCAGAAGTTTCTACTACATTTTGATTGTTTCATACAAGGGCACGGAAGAGTTCTATACTAAATCTCTATAGTGATGCAGTAAGGTCTACGAGAGAGTAAGCACCACACAAGTTCAGAAGTTTCTACTACATTTGGATTGTTTCATACAAAGGCATTGAAGAGTTGTATGGTAAATCTCTATAGTGATGCAGTATGGTCTACGAGAGAGTAAGAAGCACCCAAGTTCAGAAGCGTCTGCTACATTTGGATTGTTTCATACAAAGGCACTGAAGAGTTGTATGGTAAATCTCTATAGTGATGCAGTATGGTCTACGAGAGAGTAAGCACCACACAAGTTCAGAAGTTTCTACTACATTTGGATTGTTTCATACAAGGGCACTGAAGAGTTCTATTCTAAATATCTCTAGTGTTCCTATACTGGCTACAGCCTAGTAAGCAGCACCCAAGTTCAGAAGCGTCTGCTACATTTGGATTGTTTCATACAAAGGCAATGAACAGTTGTATGGTAAATCTCTATAGTGATGCAGTATGGTCTACGAGAGAGTAAGCAACACACAATTTCAGAAGTTTCTACTACATTTGGATTGTTTCATACAAGGGCACTGAAGAGTTCTATTCTAAATCTCTCTAGTGTTCCTGTACTGGCTACAGCCTAGTAAGCAGCACCCAAGTTCAGAAGCGTCTGCTACATTTGGATTGTTTCATACAGAGGCACTGAAGAGTTGTATGGTAAATCTCTATAGTGATGCAGTATGGTCTACGAGAGAGTAAGCACCACACAAGTTCAGAAGTTTCTACTACATTTGGATTGTTTCATACAAAGGCACTGAAGAGTTCTATTCTAAATATCTCTAGTGTTCCTATACTGGCTATAGCCTAGTAAGCAGCACCCAAGTTCAGAAGCGTCTGCTACATTTGGATTGTTTCATACAAAGGCAATGAAGAGTTGTATGGTAAATCTCTATAGTGATGCAGTATGGTCTACGAGAGAGTAAGCACCACACAAGTTCAGAAGTTTCTACTACATTTGGATTGTTTCATACAAGGGCACTGAAGAGTTCTATTCTAAATCTCTCTAGTGTTCCTATACTGGCTACAGCCTAGTAAGCAGCACACAAGTTCAGAAGCGTCTGCTACATTTGGATTGTTTCATACAAAGGCAATGAAGAGTTGTATGGTAAATCTCTATAGTGATGCAGTATGGTCTACGAGAGAGTAAGCACCACACAAGTTCAGAAGTTTCTACTACATTTGGATTGTTTCATACAAGGGCACTGAAGAGTTCTATTCTAAATCTCTCTAGTGTTCCTATACTGGCTACAGCCTAGTAAGCAGCACCCAAGTTCAGAAGCGTCTGCTACATTTGGATTGTTTCATCCAAAGGCACTGAAGAGTTGTATGGTAAATCTCTATAGTGATGCAGTATGGTCTACGAGAGAGTAAGCACCACACAAGTTCAGAAGTTTCTACTACGTTTGGATTGTTTCATACAAGGGCACGGAAGAGTTCTATATTAAATCTCTATAGTGATGCAGTATGGTCTACGAGAGAGTAAGCACCACACAAGTTCAGATTTTTCTACTACATTTGGATTGTTTCATACAAGGGCACGGAAGAGTTCTATACTAAATCTCTATAGTGATGCAGTAAGGTCTACGAGAGAGTAAGCACCACACAAGTTCAGAAGTTTCTACTACATTTGGATTGTTTCATACAAGGGCACTGAAGAGTTCTATTCTAAATCTCTCTAGTGTTCCTATACTGGCTACAGCCTAGTAAGCAGCACCCAAGTTCAGAAGCGTCTGCTACATTTGGATTGTTTCATACAAAGGCAATGAAGAGTTGTATGGTAAATCTCTATAGTGATGCAGTATGGTCTACGAGAGAGTAAGCACCACACAATTTCAGACGTTTCTACTACATTTGGATTGTTTCATACAAGGGCACTGAAGAGTTCTATTCTAAATCTCTCTAGTGTTCCTATACTGGCTACAGCCTAGTAAGCAACACCCAAGTTCAGAACCGTCTGCTACATTAGGATTGTTTCATACAAAGGCAATGAAGAGTTGTATGGTAAATCTCTATAGTGATGCAGTATGGTCTACGAGAGAGTAAGCACCACACAAGTTCAGAAGTTTCTACTACATTTGGATTGTTTCATACAAGGGCACTGAAGAGTTCTATTCTAAATCTCTCTAGTGTTCCTATACTGGCTACAGCCTAGTAAGCAGCACCCAAGTTCAGAACCGTCTGCTACATTTGGATTGTTTCATACAAAGGCAGTGAAGAGTTGTATGGTAAATCTCTATAGTGATGCAGTATGGTCTACGAGAGAGTAAGCACCACACAAGTTCAGAAGTTTCTACTACATTTTGATTGTTTCATACAAGGGCACGGAAGAGTTCTATACTAAATCTCTATAGTGATGCAGTAAGGTCTACGAGAGAGTAAGCAGCACCCAAGTTCAGAAGCGTCTGCTACATTTGGATTGTTTCATACAAAGGCACTGAAGAGTTGTATGGTAAATCTCTATAGTGATGCAGTATGGTCTACGAGAGAGTAAGCACCACACAAGTTCAGAAGTTTCTACTACATTTGGATTGTTTCATACAAGGGCACTGAAGAGTTCTATTCTAAATATCTCTAGTGTTCCTATACTGGCTACAGCCTAGTAAGCAGCACCCAAGTTCAGAAGCGTCTGCTACATTTGGATTGTTTCATACAAAGGCAATGAACAGTTGTATGGTAAATCTCTATAGTGATGCAGTATGGTCTACAAGAGAGTAAGCAACACACAATTTCAGAAGTTTCTACTACATTTGGATTGTTTCATACAAGGGCACTGAAGAGTTCTATTCTAAATCTCTCTAGTGTTCCTATACTGGCTACAGCCTAGTAAGCAGCACCCAAGTTCAGAAGCGTCTGCTACATTTGGATTGTTTCATACAAAGGCACTGAAGAGTTGTATGGTAAATCTCTATAGTGATGCAGTATGGTCTACGAGAGAGTAAGCACCACACAAGTTCAGAAGTTTCTACTACGTTTGGATTGTTTCATACAAGAGCACGGAAGAGTTCTATACTAAATCTCTATAGTGATGCAGTATGGTCTACGAGAGAGTAAGCACCACACAAGTTCAGAAGTTTCTACTACATTTGGATTGTTTCATACAAGGGCACTGAAGAGTTCTATTCTAAATATCTCTAGTGTTCCTATACTGGCTATAGCCTAGTAAGCAGCACCCAAGTTCAGAAGCGTCTGCTACATTTGGATTGTTTCATACAAAGGCAATGAAGAGTTGTATGGTAAATCTCTATAGTGATGCATTATGGTCTACGAGAGAGAGTAGTTATAGTACATACCTTTCATCAAACTTGACAGGTCTAAGCCCCTCCCCTAGTCCCTGGGGCCTTGCTGTAGCAGTTGCTCCTACCCCTGGTCCTTTGGGGGCTATTTTGGGGTATTTTCGGGGAACTTTGGGGTGCCTCGGCCCCCGTGTTGAATGTTGGGGATCGGGGCCCTGTGGCCCCCGTTCCCCCCTTGGCCGTGGACCACTGGGCGTGATTTTCGTGTCCGCCGGACGAACCTTTGCGTCGGCCATTTTGTTGTCACTTTTTTTGATTTGGGGGTTCATGTGACCCCTCAATCAACTCAGCCCGTCGCCCCGGACCCCCGTGTCTGGTTTTCTTGTTCGCCGGACGAACTTTTGGCGTCGGCCATTTTGTGGGCGCCCCTTGGAGGGGTCCCCTCATTGTCCCCGACCCCCGGAGCCGGTTTTGGGAGTCTTGGCCCCCCTTTTTTTGTTACCCCCGTAACCGGCGCCCCGTGTGTATTCGGGGGCTGCTTGCCCCCCTCAGCCTGCTTGCCCCGCCGTCCCCCTGCCTCCTAGCCTAGGTTCTGAGACGGCGTGGTGTGCCTAAGTCCCAATTTGTAGTGTGGGGGCTGTGCCCCGCCCCTAGCCCCGACCAATCGGAAGGGGGCCTTTGAGAACATGCCCGGGCATGTCCAGGCTGCCAGGGGTGAACCACGCCTCCAGGGTCCCCGACCAATCGGAAGGGGGGCCTTTGAGAACATGCCCAGGCATGTCCAGGCTGCCAGGGGTGAACCACGCCTCCAGAGTCCCTGACCAATAGGAGGGAAGGGGCTTTGAGAACATGTCCAGGCATGCCCCGGGCATACTTAAGCCAGAGGCGCAAGCGTTCACGGCCAGCCGAGATGGAATCTGAACGCCAAAGCCCTCAGCCTTCGGAGGCCGGTGATGATGTGCCCCCAGCCCCTCAGAAGGCGAAGCAGCGCAAGCGTTCACGGCCATCCGAGATGGAATCTGAACGCCAAAGCCCTCAGCCTGCGGAGCCCCCAGCCCCTCAGAAGGCGAAGCAGCGCAAACGCTATCAAAGCACGTCTTCAGACGATTACCCTGCGCCGTCCCTCGGCCTCCTTTACAAGCTCGCGTGGGATCGCCATGCTAGGGGCTTTCCCGAAGACCGGTGTCTTTACTGTAGAGACAAGGATCCCCCCAGACCTCTGCTCAAGGTAAGTTACGCTTTCACGGGGGGCGAACGGGTGTGGGGAAAAAAAATAATGTGCTTCCAGCATGGGGTATTTCTAAAGTAGCGCTTTTCTTTTTCTCCCTAGGAGGACCATGGCACTATAGAGGGACAGCATACCCAGACGACTTTAAGGTTCCTGCTGGGCTTACGCCAAGTTCCGGTGGATGTATCTGCTTCGGCACGAACCTGGAGGGCGGCCACCAAATCTCTCATGAGAACCTCCTTGTATGTAATTGCGAATTACTGTCTAAGTGAATACCTGCGGAAGTACTGTTTTGGCTGCGAGGTACAATTGCTAACTCAAGAGAAACACCAGTGCACGACGTGGCAGCGTGCTGACATAAACAGGAGGCTGAGTGAAATGCTAGATAAAATATTTCTCCCCGGTATTTTACATGTTGTTCTGTCTGTGGGCTTTTCTCAGCATTGTTTGAAGCTAGATTTACACACGATTGATTATTTTCTGCGCCTAATCGCACACATGCAAGCTAGCACTGATCCTCAGAAGGAAATGGAGAAACTCCTGAAGCCCGCAGACAAAAAATATCTCGCGGATCTGCAGAGCATCGTTCGGCAGAAAAAACATACCCTGTATCTGGGGGAAAGGCGTGAGAATTTTGATCGCTGGTCTGAAACACCAATAGAACCAATGTACTGAAGTGAAATAAAAAAAAACATTTAAACATACTTGTTGTCTGAAGGTCTTGTGTGTGGGGCACCTCTATAAGTCCAGGACCAATAGGCGAAGGGGTGGGTGGGAGGAGGGGGCCAATAGGAACATGGCAGGGCGTGTCTACAAAACGGAGGGGTATATAGGCGGTAAACCTCCCGCACTCCTCGTGACTTACTGAAAATGGATAGCCCAGACGGACAGTGTTTGGGGACAACTGTTAATATTTATAACAACGGTGGACCAGAGACCCCAACCTCCCGGGGTCATAACAAAGAAGAAGAAACGCCCCCAAAATGGGTTCCCAGGCGATATCGTGCTTTAAGAGGTAGCCTAGAATCGCTGGCTGATACATCACCCTGGTGGGCAAATTCCACGGTAAATATGAAATGGATGTGTTTCTGGCCGGGGTGGTGGTGGTGGTTTCGGCAATATTCATATATTTTTTCAATAATCAGGGGTCGGAGTTAAATACAGAACAAATGGATGCTCTGGGAGTTGAACCACTGGAATGGGTGACACGATGGGCTGAAGTAGAGGACATCAGCGATCCAATCTCTGGGGATGAAGCTTAAGCCAAGTAGAGACGGATGCCGTACCCTGCTTTGATGAAGAGGCCATGGCCGGGGTTATTTCTTCGCTAGACAGTTTAAGCATGGCCGAAGCAGAGGAGGCCGTTCCCTGTTGTGCAAATAATAATGGTGGTGAAGAACTGGAAGAAGAACCGATGAGCACCCCTGTTACTGGGGAATCAGGAACGCTTGCAGAACCCCTGTATTCAGAATTGCAGGTAAATTAGGGCGGTGGGGTTTGTGAGGCTCTTACCACAGAACCGTGGGGGGGGGGCTGGCTTATAACCCCACCTCCTTTTTTTGTAACTAGGATTACTATTCAAAGAAGTTGGAGGAACTGAGGGTGTCGCCCCTGAAAGGTTCAGAATATTGGAAACGCGTTGCAGAGCGTATACGCCGAACAGGAATGCATGCAGCCCCCCTGTATTTAGCATTACAGGTAAAATAGGGTGAGGGCCTTTTAGCATAGAACTGCTGATGAGGTGCGTGTTTATAACTCCGATTCCTTTTAACACACAAAAAAACTAGGATTTCTTTTCAAACAAGCTGGAGGAACTTGGGGTCCCGCCCCCGGAAAGGCCGTCACAATGGGAATTGTGTAGCGTCCCACCTCTTGAATGGCCGACATATTGGAAATGTGTGGAAGAAGGCTTAACCCGAGCAGGATTGTATGCAGCAACCCTGTATTCAGATTTACAGGTAAAATTAAGAAGGGGGGGGGTTATTGATTTTTTTTTTTTTTTGCAAAGATCTGTGGATGGGGGCTTGGTTATAACCACAGCTTTCTTTTTTTTTAAACCAGGTTTTCTTTTTGAAGAAGATGTTGGAACTGGGGGTTCCACCCCTGGAAAGGACGAAATATTGGGAACTGATTAACGTCAAAGGCCTGGATTGGCCAAGATATTGGAAATGGTGAATTCCTGGAGGCTGTAAAATAAAAATGTTAACGACAAAAGGGTGTGTGTGCATATGTGTGTTAGCAGGCGCCATGGCGGATCATGAATCTATTTTAAAGAAAATATATTATACGCCGGAGGCTGTCGGGAGTTTTGGGGGCGTGAACACCCTTTTTCAAGAAGCCAAAAAGCATAGTAAAACACTGACAAGAAAGCAAGTTAGTCGGTGGCTTTCGGACCAGGATGCTTACACACTACACAAACAGGCAAGAGTCCGCTTTAAGAGAAACAAGACGATTGTTTCAGGGGTGGACGCGCAATGGCAGGCAGATTTAGTGGATATGCAACAGTTTGCAAAGTACAACAAGGCTCACAAATACATTTTAACGGTGGTGGATATACTCTCTAAATATGCTTGGGCTAGGTGTCTGAAAGACAAGACAGGTAAACAAGTGGCAGCCGCTTTTCAGAACATCTTTAAGCAGGGGAGAATACCACGCAAGCTGCAGACTGATGCCGGGAAAGAGTTTCTAAACAAAAATGTGCAAGGGCTGCTAAAAAAACACGGCGTACACCACTTCGTCACCAACAACGAGGTCAAGGCGGCTATTGTGGAACGGTTTAATAAAACACTGAAAACAAAAATGTGGAGATTTTTTACGGCTAACAACACTTTCAGGTACGTCAATGTG
Organism: Plestiodon gilberti rubricaudatus; assembly: GCA_026170595.1. NCBI lineage: Eukaryota > Metazoa > Chordata > Lepidosauria > Squamata > Scincidae > Plestiodon > Plestiodon gilberti. The sequence goes on along the minus strand of JANXHW010000001.1, from coordinate 153,941,422 downwards.
TTGCCGAGACTTATGAAGAGCTATAATCACAGCTGGCACAGGACTATACGTGCACGCCCCGTGGATGTGAACCAAAGCAATGCTCTGGCTGTGTGGAAAACGGTATACGGGGACTGCGTTAGCAGGAAAACAGAGACTCCTCTGCTCAGAAAAGGGGATCACGTGCGTATCTCTAAGCTCAAGGGGTTTTTTGAAAAAGGTTATGAGCAGAGTTTTACTAGCGAGATTTTCATCATTAACCAGGTGCGCAACCGGGGAAGAAGGCCGGTGTACCTGTTAAGAGATTATGAGGGGGAGAGCATTGCAGGGACTTTCTATCCTGAAGAATTACAGAGGGTGAGCGACAAGGAGGACAGGGTTTACAGAATTGAAAAAGTGTTAGCTACGCGGGGGAGGGGTAAGACAAAGCATCACCTGGTAAAATGGTTAGGCTGGCCTGACAAATTCAACAGTTGGGTCGCGGCAGAGGATCTGCGTGAAGCTACGTAGGGGAACATGGGGGACAGCGGGTTTTACATCACCCTTCCCAGCAATGCCAGTGCTAGAGTATTTCCTCGGAACACCAGCGCCGCTTTCACCACGCAGCTGGCACGCCCTATTGACCTGCCTGGGGACTGGGAAGTTGGCCTGACAGAAATTCAGTACCCACACACTTGGTACACACTCACAGAGAGCGCGAAATTTGAAATTAACCATTTGCAGAGAACATGGACCTGCGGTCTACGGCCGGGGTATTATGCAACCATACCTGAACTGCTGGTTGAAATGAACAGGCAAATGAGAACGCACCACGAAATCCCCCGTGAAATGGAACTGACCTATGACCCTGTGGATAGGAAGATCCGTTTGCAGGCAACCCGTGGATACTCATTGAAAGCAGACGGGGCACTGGCCCGTATATTAGGGGTGTATCCGAAGGCAGCGTTCAAAGAATCCGTTCTCAGCGCAGACATTACAAGAGGTTTCAACACCCTGTACGTGTATACAGATATCGTAGAGCACCAGATAGTCGGGGACTATTACGTGCCCCTGCTGCGCTGCGTCCCTGTCCGCGGGGAGAACACAGAGCGTGTCACCATAACATATGACAAGCCTCACTACGTTCCTGTGAACAAGGATCACGCAGACACTATTACTGTAGAGATAAAGACGGACCAGAACAAAAACGTGTCATTTCGTTTTGGCAAGGTGATACTAAAGCTTCACTTTCGGCCCCGGAAAAGATGGTCCTTCTAAAACGTTATGGAGACCCGGTCCTTTATGGTAGTTATTATCGTGCGCAAGCGGGCGCCAGCCTTCCCGGTTACCATGGCGCCCCCGTTATGTACGGGAAAGGTATTGGTGGCGTATTCCGGAGTCTTTTTCGGAAAGCTGTCCCTCTTTTGCAGAGGGGGATAGATATTATTAAGCCGCACGTCAAAACAGCTGTTCGCAATATTGCTCAGGACGTTGTGGGGAACGTTTCTCAGGCTGTGCTGAATAAAGTGACCCGCCAAGGAGGGTCGGGGCTTCTGTACATGAAAAGAAGAAAAGCGGTCAAACGAAAAGCTTCACAGAGGCGGCTAACGGGGCCACCACACCCCTTTAAAAGAAGGGCTAAAAGGCAGCGGGTGGCACAGAAGAGAAAGGCAAAGAGACATCGGGGGAGGAAGAGGTGCTTCTCCAGAGATATCTTTTAAACCGCCATGGCTTTTATTCACGGGGGGTCTGAAGAATGCGCCAAATCTGAATTAGACCTGTTCCAAATAGCCCCCACCCAGACTAGCGTCGAAGGGAGTGTGTTTATCGAGGTGCTTCCGTTGACGGCGTTGTCAGAGAACGCTCCGGTCGATTTCTTCATAGCAGGAAATGGCGAGGAATATATGGACTTAAACAACACGTTACTATACGTGACCTGCAAAATTGTAAAAGAAGACGGAACCAACATTGAGAGGGATGCCAAGGTAGCAGTGGTGAATTACCCGATCGCCTCCCTCTTTAGCCAGCTGGATGTGACCCTAGGGGACCGGCTCATCAGCCAAAGCAACAACTGCTATCCATACCGAGCCTATATCGAATCTGTGTTAAACTACAGCGAAGACACGCTAAACACACAGTTCTCTGCAGGGTTGTTTTACAAAGACACCCCTGGTAAACACGAAGCAGCAGACCTGGATGGGGAGAATAAGGGATTTGCTAAAAGAGCATCCTTCACAGCCGGAAGCAGGAAAATAGAACTCGTGGGACGTCTCCACGGTGACCTGTTTTTTCAAGAAAAACTTCTGTTAAACGGGGTGGATGTGAAAATCAAGCTGACCCGCAGTAAAGATGCGTTCTGCTTAATGACGGATGACGCCAGCAAACACTACAGATTGAAGGTTTTGTCAGCATCCCTGTTTGTAAAGAAAGTAAGAGTTTCCCCGGGGGTGCGCCTGGGGCACGCTGAAGCATTGCTCACGGCTACGGCGAAATATCCCGTGGACCGTGTGGGCATGAAAGTGATCAGCATCCCTGCCGGGAGTCGTGTCAGTAATCAGGAGAATCTGTTTCTGGGGCAGCTGCCAAAGCTGGTCGTAATAGGTCTGGTGGACAACGATGCGTTCAGCGGGGTCTACAACAAGAACCCCTTTAATTTTCAGCATTACGACATCAGTTTCTTCGCAATTTACCTTTCGGGGTATCAGATCCCGGCAAAACCGTTCCAACCGCGGTTTGATGAGGGGTGCTGTGTGAGGGAATTCATGAGTCTGGTGCAGACCACCGGCAAACATTTGAACGACAAAGCACTGCTGATCAACAGAGAAAGTTATGCCAAGGGGTATACCCTCTTTGCGTTTGACCTTACGCCTGATCAAGAATGTGGCGATCATTATTCCCTGATTAATACAGGGAACCTGCGGGCAGAAATACAGTTTGCTAGACCCCTCCCACAAACGGTTAACATGCTCGTTTACGGAGTGTTTGATAACCTTATCGAAATAAATCACCGGAGGAACGTGTTGTTTGATTATATGTGACATGGATACCCTCCAGTTAACGCGGCTGCTGTCTACAAACCCTCACACCCGCAAGATATTCGCCGGTGTGTTCCCTTGTGACCAGCTTCCTACAAAGAAACTGCTGCGGAGGCCTGCGGGGCTAGTGGTCAACACAGACCCCCACGACCGGCCAGGGGAGCACTGGTTAGCCATATATCTGCCAGAAGACGACACCCTTGGAGAGTTTTTCGATTCTTACGGACACCCCCCAGACCACCCCCGTTTCCCAAAATCCATCCTTGCTTTTTTAAGGACAAATGCCTCTGTGACGACATTTACAGAAAAACAAGTACAGTCCTCAGACGCGGCGACCTGCGGGTACCACTGTGTGTTTTTTCTGTGGCAGCGCTGTAGAGGCCTGAATTTCAATCAGATTCAAGACCTGTATTCACCTGATTTACAAAGGAATGACCGGATGGTGGTGCAGTTTGTACAAAAGGAGAGGAACATGCCCAAACTTGCCCCCACATTTTTTCAACATGAGCAGAGATGTGTCTCGTGCAATGATTTTCATGGCTGTGATTTTCAATAAAACCTTTTCCCATAAAGGAGAAATATCAGTGTCTGGCTTTTTTTTTCCTTTGGGGTTAATAAAGACGCAAGAGGGGGGTTAGGGTTAAAAACATGATTTTATTTTAAGGTTAACCAGGTAGCAGCGCTAGTATCAGAGCTAGATTGTTTCTGCTTTTTGGAAGACCTTCTGGAAAGGGCGGGGGTACGCACCGTCTCTGTCATGGAGGAAGGATTTTTCAAGAGCTCCAAAGCGGTCCGGTTCTCAGAATTGCCAACGACTGTGGATGGGATGTTTAGTTCAGCCATGGCCTTCAGAAAGGACCCCCAGCCTTTAGGAGCCCTATGAGCAGGCATGCCATGGACCTGCGTGACCCCCTTTACCAAGTCCATAATGTTGGACCCCGGGATGGCTTCCCCTTTGTAAACAAAAGTTCCTTTTTCATCCCATGAAGACACCCCTTTGCTCTGCCTCATTTTATTTAACAGCAGCCTTGCGGGGGTCTTAAACCTGTTAGACAGGCTGTCGAGGACTTCGTTTAAGACAACATCGGGTGTTGCATGGTTTTCTGCGGCGGGGGCCGCCTCTGGAGGGAACAGCAGCGTTAGTGGGCCTTTTTCAGCCTCCCCCTGTTTCACATGCATTAGATATTTCTGAAGCAACGCAGAATATAGTTTTGCCTTCTCATACTCTGACAGATCCCTCCTCTGAAGAATTCCTTGCATTTCGGTGTCCAAGGAAGAGAGAGCCGCGGTTCTGATGTTTTCCTCTCTCGGGGGAGCCGCCTTGAGTTGCTCTAGCTGGTGACTAGGCACCAGATACATTTTTTCGGCATGCTCCATCAGCGATTAGCTAGCAGCCCTGTTATCAGGGGGATCGCGATACTTAGCAAGGGAGCAAGAAAGCCCCCTGACTGTTTCACCAGTTCTTTCTTCCTTCTTAAGGAGACCCTCTTATTGCCCAGTTTTCTGATGAACCCCTTCTTTTTTCTGAGCGCAGACACCTGACGAGCAGACAGGGGGATGTTGCCTTTTAAGGTGTTGAGCGCGATTTCAGAGATGGCTTGAACCAGATCAGGCGAAGCAGAACACAGAATAGCCCTTCTCTGTCGCGGGGGGGTCTTGATAAGCAAATTTAAAAGGGGGAGATTTCTTTTCACACACGCAGACATGATGGGGTCACCTCTTTTGGTAAAGGGTTGTGCCTTTTTTCATAGTGTAGACGACCGGCCAGTCTGGAGGGAAAAGCCCCGTACGCAGTCTGTAAGGTTCTGGAGTGGTAGCGTTTAAGTCTACCACTAAATATCCGTAAGGTTTGACGGTTGCATCCTGGAAACTCTCCAGAAAAAACCGAGCATTCCCGGGGTACATCTGTCGTGCCAGAGTCACGATTTGAAGTTTGTCCCTGGGGTTCTTGAACAGCACCATATACTTAGTGTTTAAGGTAATGGTGCGGTTGGATTTCCCTTGGTGGAAAATGTTCTGCGTGATGAAAATAATACTCAGGTTGCGATGGTGAACGTACTTGGTAAAGGCTTCGCCGATCTCTGTACTTGAAGAAGCAGACGCCATGAGATCATCAACGATAAGTAAATTCACTTTATTAGGAGGTAACAACTGGTCATCATTTAACGTTACAGGAAGCCCCTCCACAAATCTCATGTGGGGGTACTTACAAAGGAGTTCTTGATACAGAGGCTGCCAACAGCTGTAGCACCATACTATGTTTTCAGGCATGACAGAAAGCACCGCCGTCGCATGGTCCAACATGTTTTTTATAAAATACGTTTTCCCGCAGTTGCTGGGCCCCGCTAGTATAGCAGAAAAGGGGTGTTTCCAGCGCACATCCATCTTAATAACCGTAAGGCAGCGTTTTGAAGTCTTCCTGCACAACCCTCTTGTCATATACGACCTTTAGCGTTTTCTTCAGGGGCCCGGTTTCAATTCGCCACTTCTTTTTATTTCTCAAGATGCCCCTCTGATGTAAAACAATTTCTTTTGAGCCCACCCCGTAATCCAGAACCAGCTGCTTCAATGTGTCAAAATTAACTTTCTCTGAATTTACCGCATTAAGAGTAATTCCCTTAGCCTTCATGCAGGAGCCTCCCCCCGATAATTTGTACCCATAGGTTTTGGGGCCCCCTGACACAAACTGCGTGATATGTTCATTGGGGGGAATTTCGCTCGTCAGATCCCCTAAATAGTCCCCCAAGGGGGGACGCCACTCCCCTGGTCTGTGTACAAAAATGACAGAATCCGTGTCGTGGTACAAACAGCGTTCCCCCAGCTTGTCTAACAAGTTATACAACTCCAATCGGGCATACGCGGTTGTAAAGGCGCCTATCAGGACATTGGCTTTCCCACTCGGTGTGAAGCGTTCCTTAGAACGCCTCCAGGACACAGAGACCGTTTCCTCATCAACTATTTCAAAGCCTGAAACATCATAGTCTGGAGAAAAGGCATACTCCAGAAGCACCGTGGGGTCCCTCACGATGGTATTGTTCATCAGATTTGAACGCTGCGCAAACTTTCCCCACAAAGAGTTTAGAAACAATTTCGCTATTTGGCGCTTTGCGGGGTTCACACTAATCTTCTCAGGCCGTAACTGGATCCCTTCTCTATCCTTATAGTCCCTAATGTATTGTGTTTTTTTCTCCTCATCAGTGCACCAGGAAGGGTACCCTGACGCTTCCTGTTTCTGCTGCAGGTGCATTTGGATGTAGCTGGAAAACAATTTTTTAGTTTTCTTTTTAAAATGCCAGATTTCAGAGATTGACAAAATCCTGTAACCCTTCTCTAAAGCTTTAATCAGTTCCACGGTAACCCAGGTGCCTTCAAGGCATCTTTCTTCATCTGAGTGTTCACAAGTCTCCTGCTGCTTTGCTTCAGCGCAGCTGCGACAAAGGGGGAACATGAGCTTATCCTCCACCCTGTATGGTAAAACGGGGAAAAAGAGGCCTCTTGGTGGGAGCACTTTAGTTTTTACCACCCCGAAGTAGTGAGAGAGAGATGGGTGAAAATCCTTGTAGATTATTTCAGGGTGTCCCAATGGGTATTTCTTTGTTTTGTTGACGTACGGGTACAAGCTGGTAAAGTCATAATAGCATATTTCCTCCCCTGCTTTTGGCATGTAATAGAGCGTGATAGCATTTGTTCTTCCACCATACAGAGCATCACGGGGGTATAGAGGCTCGGGCAGATTGTTTTCACGTAGAAACGTGCTAACCTCCTCATTGGTAGCCACAATTTCCCTCCACTCGTGCTCCCATATGGTTCTGACTTCAAAGCCCCTGCTTCTGAGTAGCCCCTCTCTGCGCTCGGTAAAATAATGAAGGTCCCCATACCTAGCCCCTGCCACGGGGTTTAGAGTGTTTTCACTGTAACACACAGTACAGCCGTGAAAAAAGCAGCCATAAAATTCAAAGGCTGTAGGACGCCCCTCAACCACCGCGTACCCATCCAGGAACAGCCGCCCAGCCTGAAACTCTCCGCCCTTCAGAGCGTGTTGAATCTGTATGGATTCTTTATGCTCTGTGTACATCAGCCACTGTATGGCGGGGGTGGAAAATCTTTTTTTCTGGCTGTGGTAGTTGTCCCAAGGAATAATGGCAATGGTTTCTTCATGTACAAACATGTGCCTAAACATGGTCATCGCTACGGTGGCGAGGGTCAGGTACTGAAACGGGTCTACCCCCATTGTGTGTGGCATTTTGGTCATTGCCAATATTTCAGACCTGTAACGTTGACACCCCTTCCTTAATATCCTTACATCCTGTTGGCAGTAGTACGCCAACTCTTTCTGGAGATCAAAAGTTTTATGTTGATTCTCCTCATGCCAAGCGAGAAAAACTTGTTTCTCGTCAGGCATCATGCTGTCGACCCCATAAAACTGTTTTGCTGGTAAGGGGCCGACATAGTCAGCATTTTCAGCTGTGTTGAAAAAGTGGGGGAAATAGCCCTTGCACCCCTCAAACCCCAAAGCCTTGGGAATTTTGGAAAGTTTCATGGGAAGGAAATTTAAACTGTCTATAAACCGGATACTTAGTGATTTCACCGTGACCCCCATCAGTTTTCCCCCTTGCGCTATGAGGTGGATGTCCATTTTCTCCAGCAGCAGCTGTTTCACGATAAAGTAGCTATCATAGCCCTTAGCGTTGTGTGCCAAAAACGTATACTGACGGAATTTTCGGTCAATGAATTTCTTAACAAAACTTGCAATGCACCCTTCTCCTTTGAACTCCCACTTTCTTTGGTCATTCAGTCCCATGGCGAAAATGTAATTTGGGATGTGAACCCCGGTCTCCTGCATGCATTCAAAATCGTAAACGATATACTTTTTAGAATATTTTGGCTTATACACAGGCGGGATGTAACACATATGCCCCTGAACAGCAGGCTGAGAACACTCCTTGCATTTAAGGAGTTCGCAATCGTGCTTCTTTGAGACATAGCGTCTACATTTGTAGCACATTTTTTTAGCATGGCAATCGATCTCATTCCTGTCTGCTAATTCTTTATGGACGGAAAAACACAGCCTAGACTTGCAATATAATTTACAGCTGGGGCATTGTACCGACCCCTCACGTATGCATTGTTTCCGTAAACATATGCGACAGGAAAAGCGACAGTTGTGTGTGTGTGCATAAGCCGTTCCACAGAGGTCACAAAAATTTCTAGTTCCGAAGAAACCGAGGGGGTTTAAAACACCGTAGAAATGCTCATTATGTAACAACATATAGTATGATTTATCGTGGACAGGCGCCCCCGCTCTGAAAATATCCCAACCTTTAGTGGCATGGATTACCACTCCGATATTAATCTGCAAATACCTTTCGAAGGTCGCCACATCCGACAGCAATATTTTTTCCCCTGAGCCGTATCCGAGTAGCTCATACAGCCTCCTGGCATCCTCCAGCAGCTGGCAATCCTTTACCTTTCCGTCTGCCATGATGGCTAAGAGACCCGCCCCAAAACATAGGTTTCCACCAAACTCATTGAAATCCACCAGATGTCGTTTTTTTTTCTCAATGATCTGACTGTAGAGAATTGAGCTTACTAACCGCCGCCCACGCCCCCCTCTGTTTCGAATAACCGATACCACTAGCCGCAACAGCCCATTCAGGTGAAGTGATGCATTACTCTGCATGAGTTTTGCGATACTATTGAAAAAATCTACCCCATCCAATGCCCCGCGCACCCTCCTCAAAGAGTACAGGGCATTGTTGAGGCCTCCGCCCTCCAGGCGCATTTGAATCAAGTCTCCTTCTTCCAACACCTGGTTCATGACATCAAGGAGCTGTTGAATGGCCCTCCTTATTGCGTCCTGAAGAAGCAGCGGGTTATTTATTCTCTCCAAATTTACAAAACGGAATGAAAAACTGTAACGAGAAACAGGTAGGTGTGGGGCATGCCATTCCCACTGGTCCACCCTTTGGAGATAAACTCCTGGTGGCTCGTCTGCCTCTGATTCAGAGGAGTCACTGTCTTCAGCAGCAGCTGGTGCAACTCCTGACAGTTCCTCTGCCTCAGATTCAGAGAGGTCACTGTCTTCAGCAGCAGCAGCAGCAGCAGCAGGGGCTACTCCTGGCAGTTCCTCTGTCTCTGATTCAGAGGACTCACTGCACTCACTGACACCAGCCAAAGGGGCTTGTGGAACTCCCTCCCCTGACCCTGAGTCATCACTATCAGAATCAGAATCAGTGTCTTGATGAAGACCTCCCCCCTCCTGTATCACCCCTTGTTCACCCCTCTCAGGAGTGTTTGGCAAAGAGGGCGTCCCTCCCCCCTCTACTGGGGACAACTCTGGATAATTGGTAAATTGTTTAATTTCGTCTTGAAAAGAAACAAGCATGGTTTTATCAAGCTCCCCTTTCCCCATGCTATGCCAGTAGGAATTTATGCGTTCTTCCCAGGCATGAATTGTTGCGGAAAAACGGCGCACAGAAAGCACCGTATCCACCATAAGGTTTCCAAGCTCAACACTGTCTCGAGCAGAATCCGTGTGTCGCTCCTTTCTCTTCTTCTTAGTTCCAGGGGCGTCTTCACCCTCAGGGCTTGAAAAGCCCACACGTTTTCTCCCATTACCAGGGGCAGGCCCCGGTCTTCCTGTAGGTGTTTCAGTTCCTCCTAAAATGAGAGACATGTTTTAATGTACATATAGTGATTACAGGGTGTATGTGGGGGGGTGGTGGTGTTACATTAGAGGGCCAGCATATACCTCTAAGGAGGGGAGGGGCTGATGGTCCTGGTTTGGGGGAATTTCCTTTTCCACGATACTGAAACAGATCATCCTCAGGGCTTCTGGAGACCCCCCCCTGAAGCATTTCCAGCAGCAGCAGCCGCATTTCCAATGGGGTGAAGAGCAGCCGCTGAAATTACATATGTTTTTTATAATTGTACATGGGTGTGTCATGTCTGAAATAAGTTCTTTATTGTGCATGGGTTGGGGGGGGGGTTATTTAAAGATGCTACTTTTTTATACCTCTTTGGCCCGCTGGTCTTCCAGCATTTCTAAACAAACTAGGCTTTTGCTTCGAAAGCCTTGTCCCCTTCGGAGTGTTTATTTCCTCCTCCATGACTGAGACAAAAAGAACTAAAAAACAAACATGGATAACTTGTGATTAGCATGGTCCTCTTCAACTTACTATTCATATTTTTAGTATTGCTGTTATTATCATTCACATTATTATTTATTGTCTTACCATCAGAATCTTGGCTATTATTTGCAGACTCCATCCTCCTTTTTTTCCTCACTCCCCCTATAATTGTATAAACACCCCTGTTAACATCTCATTAAAAAACACCCTACAGCCTTACAAAATAGGCAAAGGTTTGCTTTAACTGCTCAACCTTTTGAAAGTTAGACCCCCAGCCCCAGCCAAAATGCATGCCTTTCCCTGGTCCACGAGTCAAAAACACCACAGCTTGGTATTGGCATAGGGCCCCCCTCTCCTTTCACATTTCAAAAAAAAAAAAACATTTAGGACAGCACAAAGCCAAACATTCATTTAAAAACCATCAGACAGAACAGTGGATGCTTCCCCTTTTGTGGAGGAAACGGACAAGTTTGTGTCAGAGTTCATACAGAAAATTGGATGGCGAAAGCTGTACCCCATGAGGGCAGAAATATGCAGGCAACATTTCCTTGATTTATCTACATCAGAACTCCTTATTCACCCCACCCCGGAGTCCATAGGATAAAAACATGGCCTGTTACTCTGAATAACTTTGAGGGCAGAAATATGCAGGCAACATTTCCTTGATTTATCTACATCAGAACTCCTTATTCACCCCACCCCGGAGTCCATAGGATAAAAACATGGCCTGTTACTCTGAATAACTTTGAGGGCAGAAATATGCAGGCAACATTTCCTTGATTTATCTACATCAGAACTCCTTATTCACCCCACCCCGGAGTCCATAGGATAAAAACATGGCCTGTTACTCTGAATAACTTTGAGGGCAGAAATATGCAGGCAACATTTCCTTGATTTATCTACATCAGAACTCCTTATTCACCCCACCCCGGAGTCCATAGGATAAAAACATGGCCTGTTACTCTGAATAACTTTGAGGGCAGAAATATGCAGGCAACATTTCCTTGATTTATCTACATCAGAACTCCTTATTCACCCCACCCCCACAATACACAAAACCACAATTGCAACTCCTTAAAACTGTCTGTCTGACATACACATGCCCCAAATAACTGTAGCATCCAACATATAGGCAGGCAGGCAGAGAGATAGAGATATTGTTACTCATTTGTGGAGAAAAATAATTCCACCACACCAGGTCTTTCTCCTTATTAAACTCTTACACAGAGTTTAACAGAAGTGGCTGCCCCAATTAATGGCATTAGGTGTGCCCAAAAAAATATGAGTAACAGGTCTATAAAAGACAACATTTAGACAGCAGGCAGAGAGATAGAGATATTGTTACTCATTTGTGGAGAAAAATAATTCCACCACACCAGGTCTTTCTCCTTATTAAACTCTTACACAGAGTTTAACAGAAGTGGCTGCCCCAATTAATGGCATTAGGTGTGCCCAAAAAAATATGAGTAACAGGTCTATAAAAGACAACATACAGACATAGAGAATACTCACCCTTCCAATAGGCTTTTGCTTCAGACACTTTGTGGTAGGATCTGGAGTCCTCAGTAGAGGATGGAGTTGTGTGTCCCATCCCTGCCTTTTTATAGGAAAAACCCACACCCTGTGGTCCGTACATCAAAGCCCCCACTGATTAGACCCCTGTCTCCTGCACCCAAAATTAATGGCACAATCTATCTTACACATATCCTGACATTTGCACCCCTAAATTTCATTATCTGACAAACAAGTTTGGGTCCGATATCGGATGGCATGTGCCCCCTGACCCTGGCCAGCGTTTTTCTCACAGGCTGCTGGGCTGCACTCTCTCTCTGGTATTACAAGCACCCATAATCCTGTGTTTCACAGGACAATTGTAATTTACAAACAAATCATACACCACGTTTGCTGTGTTGTAACTTTTATTCTGTTTTTTTACATTACACACAATCATAGAGACATCGCCCATTACAATGTCTTATGTATTTTATCCTGTATTTTACATGCACTGCGAAACATCGTGCCCCTTGTGAAACCGTGAAAGGAAATCGGTATATTTGCTGATCCATCAACAGCAGCCTAGATATTAAGATATATTAGGGAAACCCCCACAACTGCCATCTATAGCCAAAATGAATATGTGTCATATAAAGGCGAGATCACTTTGACGTTCTATTACTAAAACCAGATAGTTAGCTATCTGTTTGGTGCGTAATTCATCCTCACCAACCACCCCATAGGTAATATATGACTTCTGAATCAGAAAATCCTGTGTGTTTCATCAAACTCGGTCCTATATGGGATAAACGTAGGTCTTGGTAAAGATCACAATATAACAACAACATATGTGGCAAGGTTTCAAAAGGGTATAGCCGTGCTTCATGTGGCACAATTATATATTATAAAGAAAAGGCTGCTTGCCCCCTTTCCACCATTGAATTAAAAGCAGACATCCAGATGGGTGACCCAAACAGTAGCTAAAACCTTATGTTATATGTTTTCCTTAACGAAAAGCTTAAATGGAACATACAGTTTTTGGGATTGGTCTGCCTTAATGCTGGAGAACAAAATATTTGTATTATGTGTACATAGGCATCTCCCTAAAGTTGGCTTGTGGGTAAATTTTCCAATATGATAAGAAATGCTGTGTTCTTTATTGTGGGGCATAACATAGTAATCAAGTTTTTTTCCCCCCTTGTCCTTCACATAACCTTTTCTTGTTTTTTTTTTTTTTTTTTTTTTTTTTTTTTACTGCCAGGGTGAAATGGTTTTAACAGCCCCATTCCCCATAGGTAATGTGTGGGAAGCAGTATCAGTTCCACTAAACATAACATGATATTTTTCTTCAATTCTGACAACCACGCTTGGTGCTATCGTATGCCATGTGCCCCCCTGACCCTGGCCAGAGTTTTTCTCACAGGCTGCTGGGCTGCACTCTCTCTCTGGTATTACAAGCACCCATAATCCTGTGTTTCACAGGACAATTGTAATTTACAAACAAATCATACACCACGTTTGCTGTGTTGTAACTTTTATTCTGTTTTTTTACATTACACACAATCATAGAGACATCGCCCATTACAATGTCTTATGTATTTTATCCTGTATTTTACATGAACTGCGAAACATCGTGCCCCTTGTGAAACCGTGAAAGGAAATCGGTATATTTGCTGTGGTTCAGAATCCTCTTAAGATCAGAAACAAATTTCTGATCTTCAGGTTTCAAAATATTAGCCAATTCTTTCTCAGGTTCTGCAGCTTGTTGGAGATGAGACAGTAAACTGAGCAGATAATCCACACTGAGACAATCAAGTTCAAGAATGTACAAGCAAAATCCAACACATGTTATGATATGAAAAATTTTTGGAACAAACAAAAGTTGAACCAGTTGATTCAGGTGTTTTGATTTATCAGCAGGTGTCCATTCCAAGCAGTGATGATCGCTGCTTTGCGCCTGGCCTTGAGAAACACATCCTGGGCACAGGTCGTGCAAATACCTCTCATAGCAGTGGTTAACAACCTCATGAATCGTGGCCCTCATAAGTGATTTGGTGGCCGCCCTCCGATCCGGTGCAGACAGAGCGTGAAAATCTGGAGAAAGTTGTATCCCATAAGAACATAAGAACATAAGAAGAGCCCTGCTGGATCAGGCCAAAAGCCCATCTAGTCCAGCTTCCTGTGTCACACAGTGGCCCCACCAGATGCCTCAGGGAGCACACGAGACAACAAGATACCTGTGTCCAGTCGCCACTCCCTTGCACCTGGCACAGAGAAAACCCACTTCTAAAACCAGGAGGTTGCTTATGGCTTGTAACCTGTGATGGTCTTTTCCTCCATGAATTTGTCCAAACCCCTTTTAAAGGCATCTAGGCCAGGTGCCATCACCACATCCTGTGGCAAGGAGTTCCACAGATGAATCACACGCTGGGTAAAGAAATATTTTCTTTTGTCTGTTCTAACTCTCCCTCCACTCAATTTTAGTGCGTGTCCCCTGGTTCTGGTGTTGTGCGAGAGGGAGAAGAATTTCCCTCTATCCACTCTCTCCATCCCATGCATAATTTTATAAGTCTCAATCATGTCCCCCCTCAGGCGCCTTTTTTCTAGGCTGAAAAGCCCCAGACGCTGTAGCCTTTCCTCGTAAGGGAGGTGCTCCAGCCCACTAATCATTCTGGTCGCTCTTTTCTGCACCTTTTCCAATTCAGCTATATCCTTTTTGAGGTATGGTGACCAGAACTGGACACAATACTCCAGATGTGGCCTTACCATCGATTTGTACAAAGGCATAATGATATTGGCCGTTTTATTCTCAATCCCCTTTTTAATGATCCCGAGCATGGAATTGGCCTTCTTCACAGCCGCCGCACACTGGGTCGACACTTTCATCGACCTGTCCACCAGGACCCCAAGATCTCTCTCTTGATCCGTCACAGACAACTCAGAACCCATTAGCGTATATATCCCCAGCACTGTCCGTAAGTGGGCCTGTGGTACGTCAGCCATATTCACATCCCCCTTGTAAGGCTGAAAGAAAAAAAAGTTTTTAAATATCCAGGGAAGCCTTTTTTTTTTTTTTTCCCCCATTCGCCACCCCTCTGAAAAAACATGACTTACCACGAGCGGAGGATCTACGTGACTCTTCACTCTACGGCAATCACACCAATCGTCATCCGGTTCCACAATCATGTTTTGTTCCCACGCGAGCTTGTAAAGGAGGCCGAGGGACGGCGCAGGGTAATCGTCTGAAGACGTGCTTTGATAGCGTTTGCGCTGCTTCGCCTTCTGAGGGGCTGGGGGCTCCGCAGGCTGAGGGCTTTGGCGTTCAGATTCCATCTCAGATGGCCGTGAACGCTTGCGCTGCTTCGCCTTCTGAGGGGCTGGGGGCACATCATCACCGGCCTCCGAAGGCTGAGGGCTTTGGCGTTCAGATTCCATCTCGGCTGGCCGTGAACGCTTGCGCCTCTGGCTTAAGTACGCCCGGGGCATGCCTGGACATGTTCTCAAAGCCCCTTCCCTCCTATTGGTCAGGGACCCTGGAGGCGTGGTTCACCCCTGGCAGCCTGGACATGCCTGGGCATGTTCTCAAAGCCCCCCCTTCCGATTGGTCGGGGACCCTGGAGGCGTGGTTCACCCCTGGCAGCCTGGACATGCCCGGGCATGTTCTCAAAGGCCCCCTTCCGATTGGTCGGGGCTAGGGGCGGGGCACAGCCCCCACACTACAAATTGGGACTTAGGCACACCACGCCGTCTCAGAACCTA
Organism: Plestiodon gilberti rubricaudatus; assembly: GCA_026170595.1. NCBI lineage: Eukaryota > Metazoa > Chordata > Lepidosauria > Squamata > Scincidae > Plestiodon > Plestiodon gilberti. Next base: position 153,926,046 of record JANXHW010000001.1, on the reverse strand, counting down.
GGCTAGGAGGCAGGGGGACGGCGGGGCAAGCAGGCTGAGGGGGGCAAGCAGCCCCCGAATACACACGGGGCGCCGGTTACGGGGGTGACAAAAAAAGGGGGGCCAAGACTCCCAAAACCGGCTCCGGGGGTCGGGGACAATGAGGGGACCCCTCCAATCAAAAGGGGCGCCCACAAAATGGCCGACGCCAAAAGTTCGTCCGGCGAACAAGAAAACCAGACACGGGGGTCCGGGGCGAAGGGCTGAGTTGATTGAGGGGTCACATGAACCCCCAAATCAAAAAAAGTGACAACAAAATGGCCGACGCAAAAGTTCGTCCGGCGGACACGAAAACCACGCCCAGTGGTCCACGGCCAAGGGGGGAACGGGGGCCACAGGGCCCCGATCCCCAACATTCAACACGGGGGCCGAGGCACCCCAAAGTTCCCCGAAAATACCCCAAAATAGCCCCCAAAGGACCAGGGGTAGGAGCAACTGCTACAGCAAGGCCCCAGGGACTGGGGGAGGGGCTTAGACCTGTCAAGTTTGATGAAAGGTATGTACTATAACTACTCACCACACAAGTTCAGAAGCGTCTGCTACATTTGGATTGTTTCATACAAAGGTAATGAAGAGTTGTATGGTATATCTCTATAGTGATGCAGTATGGTCTATGAGAGAGTAAGCACCACACAAGTTCAGAAGATTCTACTACATTTGGATTGTTTCATACAAGGGCACTGAAGAGTTCTATTCTAAATCTCTCTAGTGTTCCTATACTGGCTACAGCCTAGTAAGCAGCACCCAAGTTCAGAAGCGTCTGCTACATTTGGATTGTTTCATACAAAGGCAATGAAGAGTTGTATGGTAAATCTCTATAGTGATGCAGTATGGTCTACGGGAGAGTAAGAAGCACACAAGTTCAGAAGCGTCTGCTACATTTGGATTGTTTCATACAAAGGCAATGAAGAGTTGTATGGTAAATCTCTATAGTGATGCAGTATGGTCTACGAGAGAGTAAGCACCACACAAGTTCAGAAGTTTCTACTACATTTGGATTGTTTCATACAAGGGCACTGAAGAGTTCTATTCTAAATCTCTCTAGTTTTCCTATACTGGCTACAGCCTAGTAAGCAGCAGCCAAGTTCAGAAGCGTCTGCTACATTTGGATTGTTTCATACAAAGGTAATGAAGAGTTGTATGGTAAATCTCTATAGTGATGCAGTATGGTCTACGAGAGAGTAAGCACCACACAAGTTCAGAAGTTTCTACTACATTTGGATTGTTTCATACAAGGGCACTGAAGAGTTCTATTCTAAATCTCTCTAGTGTTCCTATACTGGCTACAGCCTAGTAAGCAGCAGCCAAGTTCAGAAGCGTCTGCTACATTTGGATTGTTTCATACAAAGGTAATGAAGAGTTGTATGGTAAATCTCTATAGTGATGCAGTATGGTCTACGAGAGAGTAAGCACCACACAAGTTCAGAAGCTTCTGCTACATTTGGATTGTTTCATACAAAGGCAATGAAGAGTTGTATGGTAAATCTCTATAGTGATGCAGTATGGTCTACGAGAGAGTAAGCACCACACAAGTTCAGAATTTTCTACTACATTTGGATTGTTTCATACAAGGGCACTGAAGAGTTCTATTCTAAATCTCTCTAGTGTTCCTATACTGGCTACAGCCTAGTAAGCAGCACCCAAGTTCAGAAGCGTCTGCTACATTTGGATTGTTTCATACAAAGGCAATGAAGAGTTGTATGGTAAATCTCTATAGTGATGCAGTATGGTCTACGGGAGAGTAAGAAGCACACAAGTTCAGAAGCGTCTGCTACATTTGGATTGTTTCATACAAAGGCAATGAAGAGTTGTATGGTAAATCTCTATAGTGATGCAGTATGGTCTACGAGAGAGTAAGCACCACACAAGTTCAGAAGTTTCTACTACATTTGGATTGTTTCATACAAGGGCACTGAAGAGTTCTATTCTAAATCTCTCTAGTGTTCCTATACTGGCTACAGCCTAGTAAGCAGCACCCAAGTTCAGAAGCGTCTGCTACATTTGGATTGTTTCATACAAAGGCAATGAAGAGTTGTATGGTACATCTCTATAGTGATGCAGTATGGTCTACGAGAGAGTAAGCACCACACAAGTTCAGAAGCGTCTGCTACATTTGGATTGTTTCATACAAAGGCAATGAAGAGTTGTATGGTAAATATCTATAGTGATGCAGTATTGTCTACGAGAGAGTAAGCACCACACACGTTCAGAAGTTTCTACTACATTTGGATTGTTTCATACAAGGGCACTGAAGAGTTCTATTCTAAATCTCTCTAGTGTTCCTATACTGGCTACAGCCTAGTAAGCAGCAGCTAAGTTCAGAAGCGTCTGCTACATTTGGATTGTTTCATACAAAGGTAATGAAGAGTTGTATGGTAAGTCTCTATAGTGATGCAGTATGGTCTACGAGAGAGTAAGCACCACACAAGTTCAGAAGTTTCTACTACATTTGGATTGTTTCATACAAGGGCACTGAAGAGTTCTATTCTAAATCTCTCTAGTGTTCCTATACTGGCTACAGCCTAGTAAGCAGCACCCAAGTTCAGAAGCGTCTGCTACATTTGGATTGTTTCATACAAAGGCAATGAAGAGTTGTATGGTACATCTCTATGGTGATGCAGTATGGTCTACGAGAGAGTAAGCACCACACAAGTTCAGAAGCGTCTGCTACATTTGGATTGTTTCATACAAAGGCAATGAAGAGTTGTATGGTAAATCTCTATAGTGATGCAGTATGGTCTACGAGAGAGTAAGCACCACACAAGTTCAGAAGTTTCTACTACATTTGGATTGTTTCATACAAGGGCACTGAAGAGTTCTATTCTAAATCTCTCTAGTGTTCCTATACTGGCTACAGCCTAGTAAGCAGCAGCCAAGTTCAGAAGCATCTGCTACATTTGGATTGTTTCATACAAAGGCAATGAAGAGTTGTATGGTAAATCTCTATAGTGATGCAGTATGGTCTACGAGAGAGTAAGCAGCACCCAAGTTCAGAAGTTTCTACTACATTTGGATTGTTTCATACAAGGGCACTGAAGAGTCTATTCTAAATCTCTCTAGTGTTCCTATACTGGCTACAGCCTAGTAAGCAGCACCCAAGTTCAGAAGCGTCAGCTACATTTGGATTGTTTCATACAAAGGCAATGAAGAGTTGTATGGTAAATCTCTATAGTGATGCAGTATGGTCTACGAGAGAGTAAGCACCACACAAGTTCAGAAGCGTCTGCTACATTTGGATTGTTTCATACAAAGGCAATGAAGAGTTGTATGGTAAATCTCTATAGTGATGCAGTATGGTCTACGAGAGAGTAAGCACCACACAAGTTCAGAAGTTTCTACTACATTTGGATTGTTTCATACAAGGGCACTGAAGAGTTCTATTCTAAATCTCTCTAGTGTTCCTATACTGGCTACAGCCTAGTAAGCAGCAGCCAAGTTCAGAAGCGTCTGCTACATTTGGATTGTTTCATACAAAGGCAATGAAGAGTTGTATGGTAAATCTCTATAGTGATGCAGTATGGTCTACGAGAGAGTAAGCACCACACAAGTTCAGAAGTTTCTACTACATTTGGATTGTTTCATACAAGGGCACTGAAGAGTTCTATTCTAAATCTCTCTAGTGTTCCTATACTGGCTACAGCCTAGTAAGCAGCACCCACGTTCAGAAGCGTCTGCTACATTTGGATTGTTTCATACAAAGGCAATGAAGAGTTGTATGGTAAATCTCTATAGAGATGCAGTATGGTCTACGAGAGAGTAAGCACCACACAAGTTCAGAAGTTTCTACTACATTTGGATTGTTTCATACAAGGGCACTGAAGACTTCTATTATAAATCTATCTAGTGTTCCTATACTGGCTACAGCCTAGTAAGCAGCACCCAAGTTCAGAAGCGTCTGCTACATTTGGATTGTTTCATACAAAGGCAATGAAGAGTTGTATGGTAAATCTCTATAGTGATGCAGTATGGTCTACGGGAGAGTAAGAAGCACACAAGTTCAGAAGCGTCTGCTACATTTGGATTGTTTCATACAAAGGCAATGAAGAGTTGTATGGTAAATCTCTATAGTGATGCAGTATGGTTTACGAGAGAGTAAGCACCACACAAGTTCAGAAGTTTCTACTACATTTGGATTGTTTCATACAAGGGCACTGAAGAGTTCTATTCTAAATCTCTCTAGTGTTCCTATACTGGGTACAGCCTAGTAAGCAGCACCCAAGTTCAGAAGCGTCTGCTACATTTGGATTGTTTCATACAAAGGCAATGAAGAGTTGTATGGTAAATCTCTATAGTGATGCAGTATGGTCTACGAGAGAGTAAGCACCACACAAGTTCAGAAGCGTCTGCTACATTTGGATTGTTTCATACAAAGGTAATGAAGAGTTGTATGGTAAATCTCTATAGTGATGCAGTGTGGTCTACGAGAGAGTAAGCACCACACAAGTTCAGACGTTTCTACTGCATTTGGATTGTTTCATACAAGGGCAATGAAGAGTTCTATTCTAAATCTCTCTAGTGTTCCTATACTGGCTACAGCCTAGTAAGCAGCACCCAAGTTCAGAAGCGTCTGCTACATTTGGATTGTTTCATACAAAGGTAATGAAGAGTTGTATGGTAAATCTCTATAGTGATGCAGTGTGGTCTACGAGAGAGTAAGCACCACTCAAGTTCAGAAGTTTCTACTGCATTTGGATTGTTTCATACAAGGGTAATGAAGAGCTCTAATCTAAATCTCTCTAGTGTTCCTATACTAGCTACAGTCTAGTAAGCAGCACCCAAGTTCAGAAGCGTCTGCTACATTTGGATTGTTTCATACAAAGGCAGTGAAGAGTTGTATGGTACATCTCTATAGTGATGCAGTATGGTCAACGAGAGAGTAAGCAGCACCCAAGTTCAGAAGCGTCTGCTACATTTGGATTGTTTCATACAAAGGCAGTGAAGAGTTGTATGGTAAATCTCTATAGTGATGCAGTATGGTCTACGAGAGAGTAAGCACCACACAAGTTGAGAAGTTTCTACTACATTTGGATTGTTTCATACAAGGGCAATGAAGAGTTCTATTCTAAATCTCTCTAGTGTTCCTATACTGGCTACAGCCTAGTAAGCAGCACCAAAGTTCAGAAGCGTCTGCTACATTTGGATTGTTCAATACAAAGGCAATGAAGAGTTGTATGGTAAATCTCTATAGTGATGCAGTATGGTCTACGAGAGAGTAAGCAGCACCCAAGTTCAGAAGCGTCTGCTACATTTGAATTGTTTCATACAAAGGCAGTGAAGAGTTGTATGGTAAATCTCTATAGTGATGCAGTATGGTCTACGAGAGAGTAAGCACCACACAAGTTCAGAAGTTTCTACTACATTTGGATTGTTTCATACAAGGGCAATGAAGAGTTCTATTCTAAATCTCTCTAGTGTTCCTATACTGGCTACAGCCTTGTAAGCAGCACACAAGTTCAGAAGCGTCTGCTACATTTGGATTGTTTCATACAAGGGCAATGAAGAGTTCTAATCTAAATCTCTCTAGTGTTCCTATACTAGCTACAGCCTAGTAAGCACCACCCAAGTTCAGAAGCGTCTGCTACATTTGGATTGTTTCATACAAAGGCAGTGAAGAGTTGTATGGTAAATCTCTATAGTCATGCAGTATGGTCTACGAGAGAGTAAGCACCACACAAGTTCAGAAGTTTCTACTACGTTTGGATTGTTTCATACAAGGGCAATGAAGAGTTCTACTCTAAATGTCTCTAGTGTACTCTCTCGTAGACCATACTGCATCACTATAGAGATTTACCATACAAATCTTCACTGCATTTATATGAAACAATCCAAATGTAGCAGACGCTTCTGAACTTGTGTGCTGCTTACTCTCTCGTAGACCATACTGCATCACTATAGAGATTTACCATACAACTCTTCATTACCTTTGTATGAAACAATCCAAATGTAGCAGATGCTTCTGAACTTGGGTGCTGCTTACTAGGCTGTACCCAGTAAAGGAACACGAGAGAGATTTAGAATAGAACTCTTCATTGCCCTTGTATGAAACAATCCAAATGTAGTAGAAACTTCTGAACTTGTGTGGTGCTTACTCTCTCGTAGACCATACAGCATCACTATAGAGATTTACCATACAACTCTTCATTGCCTTTGTATGAAACAATCCAAATGTAGCAGACGCTTCTGAACATGGATGCTGCTTACAAGGCTGTAGCCAGTATAGGAACACTAGAGAGATTGAGAATAGAACTCTTCATTGCCCTTGTATGAAACAATCCAAATGTAGTAGAAACTTCTGAACTTGTCTGGTGCTTACTCTCTCGTAGACGATACTGCATCACTATAGAGATTTACCATACAACTCTTCATTGCCTTTGTATGAAACAATCCAACGCTTCTGAACTTGGGTGCTGCTTACAAGGCTGTAGCCAGTATAGGAACACTAGAGAGATTTAGAATAGAACTCTTAATTGCCCTTGTATGAAACAATCCAAATGCAGTAGAAACTTCTGAACTTGTGTGGTGCTTACTCTCCGGTAGACCATACTGCATCACTATAGAGATTTACCATACAACTCTTCATTGCCTTTGTATGAAACAATCCAAATGTAACAGACGCTTCTGAACTTGGGTGCTGCTTACTCTCTCGTAGACCATACTGCATCACTATAGAGATTTACCATACAACTCTTCATTGCCTTTGTATGAAACAATCCAAATGTAGCAGACGCTTCTGAACTTGGGTGCTGCATACTAGGCTGTAGCCAGTACAGGAACACTGGATTGTTTCATACAAAGGCAATGAAGAGTTGTATGGTAAATCTCTATAGTGATTCAGTATGGTCTACGAGAGTGTAAGCAGTACCAAAGTTCTGAAGCGTCTGCTACATTTGGATTGTTTCATACAAAGGCAATGAAGAGTTGTATGGTAAATCTCTATAGTGATGCAGTATGGTCTACGAGAGAGTAAGCACCACACAAGTTCAGAAGTTTCTGCTACATTTGGATTGTTTCATACAAGGGCAATGAAGAGTTCTATTCTAAATCTCTCTAGTGTTCCTATACTGGCTACAGCCTTGTAAGCAGCACCAAAGTTCAGAAGCGTCTGCTACATTTGGATTGTTTCATACAAGGGCAATGAAGAGTTCTAATCTAAATCTCTCTAGTGTTCCTATACTAGCTACAGTCTAGTAAGCAGCACCCAAGTTCAGAAGCGTCTGCAATATTTGGATTTTTTCATACAAAGGCAATGAAGAGTTGTATGGTAAATCTCTATAATAATGCAGTATGGTCTACGATAGAGTAAGCACCACGCAAGTTCAGACGTTTCGAGTACATTTGTATTGTTTCATACAAGGGCAATGAAGAGTTCTATTCTAAATCTCTCTAGTGTTCCTATTCTGGCTACAGCCTTGTAAGCAGCACCCATGTTCAGAAGCGTCTGCTACATTTGGATTGTTTCATACAAAGGCAATGAAGAGTTGTATGGTAAATCTCTATAGTGATGCAGTATGGTCTACGAGAGAGTAGGCACCACACAAGTTCAGAAGTTTCTACTACATTTGGATTGTTTCATACAAGGGCAATGAAGAGTTCTATTCTAAATATCTCTCGTGTTTCTGTACTGGCTACAGCCTAGTAAGCAGCACCCAAGTTCAGAAGCGTCTGCTACATTTGGATTTTTTCATACAAAGGTAATGAAGAATTGTATGGTAAATCTCTATAGCGATGCAGTATGGTCTACGAGAGAGTAAGCAGCACAAAAGTTCAGAAGAGTCTGCTACATTTGGATTGTTTCATACAAAGGCAGTGAAGAGTTGTATGGTAAATCTCTATAGTGATGCAGTATGGTCTACGAGAGAGTAAGCAGCACCCAAGTTCAGAAGCGTCTGCTACATTTGGATTGTTTCATACAAAGGCAATGAAGAGTTGTATGGTAAATCTCTATAGTGATGCAGTATGGTCTACGAGAGAGTAAGCAGCACACAAGTTCAGAAGCGTCTGCTACATTTGGATTGTTTCATACAAAGGCAGTGAAGAGTTGTATGGTAAATCTCTATAGTGATGCAGTATGGTCTACGAGAGAGTAAGCAGCACCCAAGTTCAGAAGCGTCTGCTACATTTGGATTGTTTCATACAAGGGCAATGAAGAGTTCTATTCTAAATCTCTATAGTGTTCCTATACTGGCTACAGCCTTGTAAGCAGCACCCATGTTCAGAAGCGTCTGCTACATTTGGATTGTTTCATACAAAGGCAATGAAGAGTTGTATGGTAAATCTCTATAGTGATGCAGTATGGTCTACGAGAGAGTAAGCACCACACAAGTTCAGAAGTTTCTACTACATTTGGATTGTTTCATACAAGGGCAATGAAGAGTTCTATTCTAAATCTCTCTCGTGTTTCTGTACTGGCTACAGCCTAGTAAGCAGCAGCCAAGTTCAGAAGCGTCTGCTACATTTGGATTGTTTCATACAAAGGTAATGAAGAGTTGTACGGTACATCTCTATAGTGATGCAGTATGGTCTACGAGAGAGTAAGCAGCACAAACGTTCAGAAGCGTCTGCTACATTTGGATTGTTTCATACAAAGGCAGTGAAGAGTTGTATGGTAAATCTCTATAGTGATGCAGTATGGTCTACGAGAGAGTAAGCAGCACCCAAGTTCAGAAGCGTCTGCTACATTTGGATTGTTTCATACAAAGGCAATGAAGAGTTGTATGGTAAATCTCTATAGTGATGCAGTATGGTCTACGAGAGAGTAAGCAGCACAAAAGTTCAGAAGCGTCTGCTACATTTGGATTGTTTCATACAAAGGCAATGAAGAGTTGTATGGTAAATCTCTATAGTGATGCAGTATGGTCAACGAGAGAGTAAGCAGCACACAAGTTCAGAAGCGTCTGCTACATTTGGATTGTTTCATACAAAGGCAATGAGGAGTTGTATGGTAAATCTCTATAGTGATGCAGTATGGTCTACGATAGAGTAAGCACCACGCAAGTTCAGAAGTTTCTACTACATTTGTATTGTTTCATACAAGGGCAATGAAGAGTTCTATTCTAAATCTCTATAGTTTTCCTATACTGGCTACAGCCTTGTAAGCAGCACCCATGTTCAGAATCGTCTGCTACATTTGGATTGTTTCATACAAAGGCAATGAAGAGTTGTATGGTAGATCTCTATAGTGATGCAGTATGGTCTACGAGAGAGTAAGCACCACACAAGTTCAGAAGTTTCTACTACATTTGGATTGTTTCATACAAGGGCAATGAAGAGTTCTATTCTAAATCTCTCTCGTGTTTCTGTACTGGCTACAGCCTAGTAAGCAGCACCCAAGTTCAGAAGCGTCTGCTACATTTGGATTGTTTCATACAAAGGTAATGAAGAGTTGTATGGTAAATCTCTATAGTGATGCAGTATGGTCTACGAGAGAGTAAGCAGCACAAAAGTTCAGAAGCATCTGCTACATTTGGATTGTTTCATACAAAGGCAATGAAAAGTTGTATGGTAAATCTCTATAGTGATGCAGTATGGTCTACGATAGAGTAAGCACCACGCAAGTTCAGAAGTTTCTACTACATTTGTATTGTTTCATACAAGGGCAATGAAGAGTTCTATTCTAAATCTCTCTAGTGTTCCTATACTGGCTACAGCCTTGTAAGCAGCACCCAAGTTCAGAAGCGTCTGCTACATTTGGATTGTTTCATACAAAGGCAATGAAGAGTTGTATGGTAAATCTCTATAGTGATGCAGTATGGTCTACGAGAGAGTAAGCCGCACCCAAGTTCAGAAGCGTCTGCTACATTTGGATTGTTTCATACAAAGGCAATGAAGAGTTGTATGGTAAATCTCTATAGTGATGCAGTATGGTCTACGATAGAGTAAGCACCACACAAGTTCAGAAGTTTCTACTACATTTGGATTGTTTCATACAAGGGCAATGAAGAGTTATATTCTAAATCTCTCTAGTGTTCCTATACAGGCTACAGCCTTGTAAGCAGCACCCAAGTTCAGAAGCGTCTGCTACATTTGGATAGTTTCATACAAAGGCAATGAAGAGTTTTATGGTAAATCTCTATAGTGATGCAGTATGGTCTACGATAGAGTAAGCACCACGCAAGTTCAGAAGATTCTACTACATTTGTATTGTTTCATACAAGGGCAATGAAGAGTTCTATTCTAAATCACTCTAGTGTTCCTATACTGGCTACAGCCTTGTAAGCAGCACCCATGTTCAGAAGCGTCTGCTACATTTGGATTGTTTCATACAAAGGCAATGAAGAGTTGTATGGTAAATCTCTATAGTGATGCAGTATGGTCTACGAGAGAGTAAGCACCACACAAGTTCAGAAGTTTCTACTACATTTGGATTGTTTCATACAAGGGCAATGAAGAGTTCTATTCTAAATCTCTCTCGTGTTTCCGTACTGGCTACAGCCTAGTAAGCAGCACCCAAGTTCAGAAGCGTCTGCTACATTTGGATTGTTTCATACAAAGGTAATGAAGAGTTGTATGGTAAATCTCTATAGTGATGCAGTATGGTCTACGAGAGAGTAAGCAGCACAAATGTTCAGAAGCGTCTGCTACATTTGGATTGTTTCATACAAAGGCAGTGAAGAGTTGTATGGTAAATCTCTATAGTGATGCAGTATGGTCTACGAGAGAGTAAGCAGCACCCAAGTTCAGAAGCGTCTGCTACATTTGGATTGTTTCATACAAAGGCAATGAAGAGTTGTATGGTAAATCTCTATAGTGATGCAGTATGGTCTACGAGAGAGTAAGCAGCACACAAGTTCAGAAGCGTCTGCTACATTTGGATTGTTTCATACAAAGGCAGTGAAGAGTTGTATGGTAAATCTCTATAGTGATGCAGTATGGTCTACGAGAGAGTAAGCAGCACCCAAGTTCAGAAGCGTCTGCTACATTTGGATTGTTTCATACAAAGGCAATGAAAAGTTGTATGGTAAATCTCTATAGTGATGCAGTATGGTCTACGAGAGAGTAAGCAGCACCCAAGTTCAGAAGCTTCTACTACATTTGGATTGTTTTATACAAGGGCAATGAAGAGTTCTATTCTAAATCTCTCTAGTGTTCCTATCCTGGCTACAGCCTAGTAAGCAGCACCCAAGTTCAGAAGCGTCTGCTACATTTGGATTGTTTCATACAAAGGCAATGAAGAGTTGTATGGTAAATCTCTATAGTGATGCAGTATGTTCTACGAGAGAGAAAGCACCACAAAAGTTCAGAAGCGTCTGCTACATTTGGATTGTTTCATACAAAGGCAATGAAGAGTTGTATGGTAAATCTCTATAGTGATGCAGTATGGTCTACGAGAGAGTAAGCAGCACACAAGTTCAGAAGTTTCTACTACATTTGGATTGTTTCATACAAGGGCACTGAAGAGTTCTATTCTAAATCTCTCTAGTGTTCCTATACTGGCTACAGCCTAGTAAGCAGCAGCCAAGTTCAGAAGCGTCTGCTACATTTGGATTGTTTCATACAAAGGTAATGAAGAGTTGTATGGTAAATCTCTATAGTGATGCAGTATGGTCTACGAGAGAGTAAGCACCACACAAGTTCAGAAGCTTCTGCTACATTTGGATTGTTTCATACAAAGGCAATGAAGAGTTGTATGGTAAATCTCTATAGTGATGCAGTATGGTCTACGAGAGAGTAAGCACCACACAAGTTCAGAATTTTCTACTACATTTGGATTGTTTCATACAAGGGCACTGAAGAGTTCTATTCTAAATCTCTCTAGTGTTCCTATACTGGCTACAGCCTAGTAAGCAGCACCCAAGTTCAGAAGCGTCTGCTACATTTGGATTGTTTCATACAAAGGCAATGAAGAGTTGTATGGTAAATCTCTATAGTGATGCAGTATGGTCTACGGGAGAGTAAGAAGCACACAAGTTCAGAAGCGTCTGCTACATTTGGATTGTTTCATACAAAGGCAATGAAGAGTTGTATGGTAAATCTCTATAGTGATGCAGTATGGTCTACGAGAGAGTAAGCACCACACAAGTTCAGAAGTTTCTACTACATTTGGATTGTTTCATACAAGGGCACTGAAGAGTTCTATTCTAAATCTCTCTAGTGTTCCTATACTGGCTACAGCCTAGTAAGCAGCACCCAAGTTCAGAAGCGTCTGCTACATTTGGATTGTTTCATACAAAGGCAATGAAGAGTTGTATGGTACATCTCTATAGTGATGCAGTATGGTCTACGAGAGAGTAAGCACCACACAAGTTCAGAAGCGTCTGCTACATTTGGATTGTTTCATACAAAGGCAATGAAGAGTTGTATGGTAAATATCTATAGTGATGCAGTATTGTCTACGAGAGAGTAAGCACCACACACGTTCAGAAGTTTCTACTACATTTGGATTGTTTCATACAAGGGCACTGAAGAGTTCTATTCTAAATCTCTCTAGTGTTCCTATACTGGCTACAGCCTAGTAAGCAGCAGCTAAGTTCAGAAGCGTCTGCTACATTTGGATTGTTTCATACAAAGGTAATGAAGAGTTGTATGGTAAGTCTCTATAGTGATGCAGTATGGTCTACGAGAGAGTAAGCACCACACAAGTTCAGAAGTTTCTACTACATTTGGATTGTTTCATACAAGGGCACTGAAGAGTTCTATTCTAAATCTCTCTAGTGTTCCTATACTGGCTACAGCCTAGTAAGCAGCACCCAAGTTCAGAAGCGTCTGCTACATTTGGATTGTTTCATACAAAGGCAATGAAGAGTTGTATGGTACATCTCTATGGTGATGCAGTATGGTCTACGAGAGAGTAAGCACCACACAAGTTCAGAAGCGTCTGCTACATTTGGATTGTTTCATACAAAGGCAATGAAGAGTTGTATGGTAAATCTCTATAGTGATGCAGTATGGTCTACGAGAGAGTAAGCACCACACAAGTTCAGAAGTTTCTACTACATTTGGATTGTTTCATACAAGGGCACTGAAGAGTTCTATTCTAAATCTCTCTAGTGTTCCTATACTGGCTACAGCCTAGTAAGCAGCAGCCAAGTTCAGAAGCATCTGCTACATTTGGATTGTTTCATACAAAGGCAATGAAGAGTTGTATGGTAAATCTCTATAGTGATGCAGTATGGTCTACGAGAGAGTAAGCAGCACCCAAGTTCAGAAGTTTCTACTACATTTGGATTGTTTCATACAAGGGCACTGAAGAGTCTATTCTAAATCTCTCTAGTGTTCCTATACTGGCTACAGCCTAGTAAGCAGCACCCAAGTTCAGAAGCGTCAGCTACATTTGGATTGTTTCATACAAAGGCAATGAAGAGTTGTATGGTAAATCTCTATAGTGATGCAGTATGGTCTACGAGAGAGTAAGCACCACACAAGTTCAGAAGCGTCTGCTACATTTGGATTGTTTCATACAAAGGCAATGAAGAGTTGTATGGTAAATCTCTATAGTGATGCAGTATGGTCTACGAGAGAGTAAGCACCACACAAGTTCAGAAGTTTCTACTACATTTGGATTGTTTCATACAAGGGCACTGAAGAGTTCTATTCTAAATCTCTCTAGTGTTCCTATACTGGCTACAGCCTAGTAAGCAGCAGCCAAGTTCAGAAGCGTCTGCTACATTTGGATTGTTTCATACAAAGGCAATGAAGAGTTGTATGGTAAATCTCTATAGTGATGCAGTATGGTCTACGAGAGAGTAAGCACCACACAAGTTCAGAAGTTTCTACTACATTTGGATTGTTTCATACAAGGGCACTGAAGAGTTCTATTCTAAATCTCTCTAGTGTTCCTATACTGGCTACAGCCTAGTAAGCAGCACCCACGTTCAGAAGCGTCTGCTACATTTGGATTGTTTCATACAAAGGCAATGAAGAGTTGTATGGTAAATCTCTATAGAGATGCAGTATGGTCTACGAGAGAGTAAGCACCACACAAGTTCAGAAGTTTCTACTACATTTGGATTGTTTCATACAAGGGCACTGAAGACTTCTATTATAAATCTATCTAGTGTTCCTATACTGGCTACAGCCTAGTAAGCAGCACCCAAGTTCAGAAGCGTCTGCTACATTTGGATTGTTTCATACAAAGGCAATGAAGAGTTGTATGGTAAATCTCTATAGTGATGCAGTATGGTCTACGGGAGAGTAAGAAGCACACAAGTTCAGAAGCGTCTGCTACATTTGGATTGTTTCATACAAAGGCAATGAAGAGTTGTATGGTAAATCTCTATAGTGATGCAGTATGGTTTACGAGAGAGTAAGCACCACACAAGTTCAGAAGTTTCTACTACATTTGGATTGTTTCATACAAGGGCACTGAAGAGTTCTATTCTAAATCTCTCTAGTGTTCCTATACTGGGTACAGCCTAGTAAGCAGCACCCAAGTTCAGAAGCGTCTGCTACATTTGGATTGTTTCATACAAAGGCAATGAAGAGTTGTATGGTAAATCTCTATAGTGATGCAGTATGGTCTACGAGAGAGTAAGCACCACACAAGTTCAGAAGCGTCTGCTACATTTGGATTGTTTCATACAAAGGTAATGAAGAGTTGTATGGTAAATCTCTATAGTGATGCAGTGTGGTCTACGAGAGAGTAAGCACCACACAAGTTCAGACGTTTCTACTGCATTTGGATTGTTTCATACAAGGGCAATGAAGAGTTCTATTCTAAATCTCTCTAGTGTTCCTATACTGGCTACAGCCTAGTAAGCAGCACCCAAGTTCAGAAGCGTCTGCTACATTTGGATTGTTTCATACAAAGGTAATGAAGAGTTGTATGGTAAATCTCTATAGTGATGCAGTGTGGTCTACGAGAGAGTAAGCACCACTCAAGTTCAGAAGTTTCTACTGCATTTGGATTGTTTCATACAAGGGTAATGAAGAGCTCTAATCTAAATCTCTCTAGTGTTCCTATACTAGCTACAGTCTAGTAAGCAGCACCCAAGTTCAGAAGCGTCTGCTACATTTGGATTGTTTCATACAAAGGCAGTGAAGAGTTGTATGGTACATCTCTATAGTGATGCAGTATGGTCAACGAGAGAGTAAGCAGCACCCAAGTTCAGAAGCGTCTGCTACATTTGGATTGTTTCATACAAAGGCAGTGAAGAGTTGTATGGTAAATCTCTATAGTGATGCAGTATGGTCTACGAGAGAGTAAGCACCACACAAGTTGAGAAGTTTCTACTACATTTGGATTGTTTCATACAAGGGCAATGAAGAGTTCTATTCTAAATCTCTCTAGTGTTCCTATACTGGCTACAGCCTAGTAAGCAGCACCAAAGTTCAGAAGCGTCTGCTACATTTGGATTGTTCAATACAAAGGCAATGAAGAGTTGTATGGTAAATCTCTATAGTGATGCAGTATGGTCTACGAGAGAGTAAGCAGCACCCAAGTTCAGAAGCGTCTGCTACATTTGAATTGTTTCATACAAAGGCAGTGAAGAGTTGTATGGTAAATCTCTATAGTGATGCAGTATGGTCTACGAGAGAGTAAGCACCACACAAGTTCAGAAGTTTCTACTACATTTGGATTGTTTCATACAAGGGCAATGAAGAGTTCTATTCTAAATCTCTCTAGTGTTCCTATACTGGCTACAGCCTTGTAAGCAGCACCCAAGTTCAGAAGCGTCTGCTACATTTGGATTGTTTCATACAAGGGCAATGAAGAGTTCTAATCTAAATCTCTCTAGTGTTCCTATACTAGCTACAGCCTAGTAAGCACCACCCAAGTTCAGAAGCGTCTGCTACATTTGGATTGTTTCATACAAAGGCAGTGAAGAGTTGTATGGTAAATCTCTATAGTCATGCAGTATGGTCTACGAGAGAGTAAGCACCACACAAGTTCAGAAGTTTCTACTACGTTTGGATTGTTTCATACAAGGGCAATGAAGAGTTCTACTCTAAATGTCTCTAGTGTACTCTCTCGTAGACCATACTGCATCACTATAGAGATTTACCATACAAATCTTCACTGCATTTATATGAAACAATCCAAATGTAGCAGACGCTTCTGAACTTGTGTGCTGCTTACTCTCTCGTAGACCATACTGCATCACTATAGAGATTTACCATACAACTCTTCATTACCTTTGTATGAAACAATCCAAATGTAGCAGATGCTTCTGAACTTGGGTGCTGCTTACTAGGCTGTACCCAGTAAAGGAACACGAGAGAGATTTAGAATAGAACTCTTCATTGCCCTTGTATGAAACAATCCAAATGTAGTAGAAACTTCTGAACTTGTGTGGTGCTTACTCTCTCGTAGACCATACAGCATCACTATAGAGATTTACCATACAACTCTTCATTGCCTTTGTATGAAACAATCCAAATGTAGCAGACGCTTCTGAACATGGATGCTGCTTACAAGGCTGTAGCCAGTATAGGAACACTAGAGAGATTGAGAATAGAACTCTTCATTGCCCTTGTATGAAACAATCCAAATGTAGTAGAAACTTCTGAACTTGTCTGGTGCTTACTCTCTCGTAGACGATACTGCATCACTATAGAGATTTACCATACAACTCTTCATTGCGTTTGTATGAAACAATCCAACGCTTCTGAACTTGGGTGCTGCTTACAAGGCTGTAGCCAGTATAGGAACACTAGAGAGATTTAGAATAGAACTCTTAATTGCCCTTGTATGAAACAATCCAAATGCAGTAGAAACTTCTGAACTTGTGTGGTGCTTACTCTCCGGTAGACCATACTGCATCACTATAGAGATTTACCATACAACTCTTCATTGCCTTTGTATGAAACAATCCAAATGTAACAGACGCTTCTGAACTTGGGTGCTGCTTACTCTCTCGTAGACCATACTGCATCACTATAGAGATTTACCATACAACTCTTCATTGCCTTTGTATGAAACAATCCAAATGTAGCAGACGCTTCTGAACTTGGGTGCTGCATACTAGGCTGTAGCCAGTACAGGAACACTGGATTGTTTCATACAAAGGCAATGAAGAGTTGTATGGTAAATCTCTATAGTGATTCAGTATGGTCTACGAGAGTGTAAGCAGTACCAAAGTTCTGAAGCGTCTGCTACATTTGGATTGTTTCATACAAAGGCAATGAAGAGTTGTATGGTAAATCTCTATAGTGATGCAGTATGGTCTACGAGAGAGTAAGCACCACACAAGTTCAGAAGTTTCTGCTACATTTGGATTGTTTCATACAAGGGCAATGAAGAGTTCTATTCTAAATCTCTCTAGTGTTCCTATACTGGCTACAGCCTTGTAAGCAGCACCAAAGTTCAGAAGCGTCTGCTACATTTGGATTGTTTCATACAAGGGCAATGAAGAGTTCTAATCTAAATCTCTCTAGTGTTCCTATACTAGCTACAGTCTAGTAAGCAGCACCCAAGTTCAGAAGCGTCTGCTATATTTGGATTTTTTCATACAAAGGCAATGAAGAGTTGTATGGTAAATCTCTATAATAATGCAGTATGGTCTACGATAGAGTAAGCACCACGCAAGTTCAGAAGTTTCGAGTACATTTGTATTGTTTCATACAAGGGCAATGAAGAGTTCTATTCTAAATCTCTCTAGTGTTCCTATTCTGGCTACAGCCTTGTAAGCAGCACCCATGTTCAGAAGCGTCTGCTACATTTGGATTGTTTCATACAAAGGCAATGAAGAGTTGTATGGTAAATCTCTATAGTGATGCAGTATGGTCTACGAGAGAGTAGGCACCACACAAGTTCAGAAGTTTCTACTACATTTGGATTGTTTCATACAAGGGCAATGAAGAGTTCTATTCTAAATATCTCTCGTGTTTCTGTACTGGCTACAGCCTAGTAAGCAGCACCCAAGTTCAGAAGCGTCTGCTACATTTGGATTTTTTCATACAAAGGTAATGAAGAATTGTATGGTAAATCTCTATAGCGATGCAGTATGGTCTACGAGAGAGTAAGCAGCACAAAAGTTCAGAAGAGTCTGCTACATTTGGATTGTTTCATACAAAGGCAGTGAAGAGTTGTATGGTAAATCTCTATAGTGATGCAGTATGGTCTACGAGAGAGTAAGCAGCACCCAAGTTCAGAAGCGTCTGCTACATTTGGATTGTTTCATACAAAGGCAATGAAGAGTTGTATGGTAAATCTCTATAGTGATGCAGTATGGTCTACGAGAGAGTAAGCACCACACAAGTTCAGAAGTTTCTACTACATTTGGATTGTTTCATACAAGGGCACTGAAGAGTTCTATTCTAAATCTCTCTAGTGTTCCTATACTGGCTACAGCCTAGTAAGCAGCACCCACGTTCAGAAGCGTCTGCTACATTTGGATTGTTTCATACAAAGGCAATGAAGAGTTGTATGGTAAATCTCTATAGAGATGCAGTATGGTCTACGAGAGAGTAAGCACCACACAAGTTCAGAAGTTTCTACTACATTTGGATTGTTTCATACAAGGGCACTGAAGACTTCTATTATAAATCTATCTAGTGTTCCTATACTGGCTACAGCCTAGTAAGCAGCACCCAAGTTCAGAAGCGTCTGCTACATTTGGATTGTTTCATACAAAGGCAATGAAGAGTTGTATGGTAAATCTCTATAGTGATGCAGTATGGTCTACGGGAGAGTAAGAAGCACACAAGTTCAGAAGCGTCTGCTACATTTGGATTGTTTCATACAAAGGCAATGAAGAGTTGTATGGTAAATCTCTATAGTGATGCAGTATGGTTTACGAGAGAGTAAGCACCACACAAGTTCAGAAGTTTCTACTACATTTGGATTGTTTCATACAAGGGCACTGAAGAGTTCTATTCTAAATCTCTCTAGTGTTCCTATACTGGGTACAGCCTAGTAAGCAGCACCCAAGTTCAGAAGCGTCTGCTACATTTGGATTGTTTCATACAAAGGCAATGAAGAGTTGTATGGTAAATCTCTATAGTGATGCAGTATGGTCTACGAGAGAGTAAGCACCACACAAGTTCAGAAGCGTCTGCTACATTTGGATTGTTTCATACAAAGGTAATGAAGAGTTGTATGGTAAATCTCTATAGTGATGCAGTGTGGTCTACGAGAGAGTAAGCACCACACAAGTTCAGACGTTTCTACTGCATTTGGATTGTTTCATACAAGGGCAATGAAGAGTTCTATTCTAAATCTCTCTAGTGTTCCTATACTGGCTACAGCCTAGTAAGCAGCACCCAAGTTCAGAAGCGTCTGCTACATTTGGATTGTTTCATACAAAGGTAATGAAGAGTTGTATGGTAAATCTCTATAGTGATGCAGTGTGGTCTACGAGAGAGTAAGCACCACTCAAGTTCAGAAGTTTCTACTGCATTTGGATTGTTTCATACAAGGGTAATGAAGAGCTCTAATCTAAATCTCTCTAGTGTTCCTATACTAGCTACAGTCTAGTAAGCAGCACCCAAGTTCAGAAGCGTCTGCTACATTTGGATTGTTTCATACAAAGGCAGTGAAGAGTTGTATGGTACATCTCTATAGTGATGCAGTATGGTCAACGAGAGAGTAAGCAGCACCCAAGTTCAGAAGCGTCTGCTACATTTGGATTGTTTCATACAAAGGCAGTGAAGAGTTGTATGGTAAATCTCTATAGTGATGCAGTATGGTCTACGAGAGAGTAAGCACCACACAAGTTGAGAAGTTTCTACTACATTTGGATTGTTTCATACAAGGGCAATGAAGAGTTCTATTCTAAATCTCTCTAGTGTTCCTATACTGGCTACAGCCTAGTAAGCAGCACCAAAGTTCAGAAGCGTCTGCTACATTTGGATTGTTCAATACAAAGGCAATGAAGAGTTGTATGGTAAATCTCTATAGTGATGCAGTATGGTCTACGAGAGAGTAAGCAGCACCCAAGTTCAGAAGCGTCTGCTACATTTGAATTGTTTCATACAAAGGCAGTGAAGAGTTGTATGGTAAATCTCTATAGTGATGCAGTATGGTCTACGAGAGAGTAAGCACCACACAAGTTCAGAAGTTTCTACTACATTTGGATTGTTTCATACAAGGGCAATGAAGAGTTCTATTCTAAATCTCTCTAGTGTTCCTATACTGGCTACAGCCTTGTAAGCAGCACCCAAGTTCAGAAGCGTCTGCTACATTTGGATTGTTTCATACAAGGGCAATGAAGAGTTCTAATCTAAATCTCTCTAGTGTTCCTATACTAGCTACAGCCTAGTAAGCACCACCCAAGTTCAGAAGCGTCTGCTACATTTGGATTGTTTCATACAAAGGCAGTGAAGAGTTGTATGGTAAATCTCTATAGTCATGCAGTATGGTCTACGAGAGAGTAAGCACCACACAAGTTCAGAAGTTTCTACTACGTTTGGATTGTTTCATACAAGGGCAATGAAGAGTTCTACTCTAAATGTCTCTAGTGTACTCTCTCGTAGACCATACTGCATCACTATAGAGATTTACCATACAAATCTTCACTGCATTTATATGAAACAATCCAAATGTAGCAGACGCTTCTGAACTTGTGTGCTGCTTACTCTCTCGTAGACCATACTGCATCACTATAGAGATTTACCATACAACTCTTCATTACCTTTGTATGAAACAATCCAAATGTAGCAGATGCTTCTGAACTTGGGTGCTGCTTACTAGGCTGTACCCAGTAAAGGAACACGAGAGAGATTTAGAATAGAACTCTTCATTGCCCTTGTATGAAACAATCCAAATGTAGTAGAAACTTCTGAACTTGTGTGGTGCTTACTCTCTCGTAGACCATACAGCATCACTATAGAGATTTACCATACAACTCTTCATTGCCTTTGTATGAAACAATCCAAATGTAGCAGACGCTTCTGAACATGGATGCTGCTTACAAGGCTGTAGCCAGTATAGGAACACTAGAGAGATTGAGAATAGAACTCTTCATTGCCCTTGTATGAAACAATCCAAATGTAGTAGAAACTTCTGAACTTGTCTGGTGCTTACTCTCTCGTAGACGATACTGCATCACTATAGAGATTTACCATACAACTCTTCATTGCCTTTGTATGAAACAATCCAACGCTTCTGAACTTGGGTGCTGCTTACAAGGCTGTAGCCAGTATAGGAACACTAGAGAGATTTAGAATAGAACTCTTAATTGCCCTTGTATGAAACAATCCAAATGCAGTAGAAACTTCTGAACTTGTGTGGTGCTTACTCTCCGGTAGACCATACTGCATCACTATAGAGATTTACCATACAACTCTTCATTGCCTTTGTATGAAACAATCCAAATGTAACAGACGCTTCTGAACTTGGGTGCTGCTTACTCTCTCGTAGACCATACTGCATCACTATAGAGATTTACCATACAACTCTTCATTGCCTTTGTATGAAACAATCCAAATGTAGCAGACGCTTCTGAACTTGGGTGCTGCATACTAGGCTGTAGCCAGTACAGGAACACTGGATTGTTTCATACAAAGGCAATGAAGAGTTGTATGGTAAATCTCTATAGTGATTCAGTATGGTCTACGAGAGTGTAAGCAGTACCAAAGTTCTGAAGCGTCTGCTACATTTGGATTGTTTCATACAAAGGCAATGAAGAGTTGTATGGTAAATCTCTATAGTGATGCAGTATGGTCTACGAGAGAGTAAGCACCACACAAGTTCAGAAGTTTCTGCTACATTTGGATTGTTTCATACAAGGGC
Organism: Plestiodon gilberti rubricaudatus; assembly: GCA_026170595.1. Lineage (NCBI taxonomy): Eukaryota > Metazoa > Chordata > Lepidosauria > Squamata > Scincidae > Plestiodon > Plestiodon gilberti. The sequence goes on along the minus strand of JANXHW010000001.1, from coordinate 153,904,397 downwards.
AATGAAGAGTTCTATTCTAAATCTCTCTAGTGTTCCTATACTGGCTACAGCCTTGTAAGCAGCACCAAAGTTCAGAAGCGTCTGCTACATTTGGATTGTTTCATACAAGGGCAATGAAGAGTTCTAATCTAAATCTCTCTAGTGTTCCTATACTAGCTACAGTCTAGTAAGCAGCACCCAAGTTCAGAAGCGTCTGCTATATTTGGATTTTTTCATACAAAGGCAATGAAGAGTTGTATGGTAAATCTCTATAATAATGCAGTATGGTCTACGATAGAGTAAGCACCACGCAAGTTCAGAAGTTTCGAGTACATTTGTATTGTTTCATACAAGGGCAATGAAGAGTTCTATTCTAAATCTCTCTAGTGTTCCTATTCTGGCTACAGCCTTGTAAGCAGCACCCATGTTCAGAAGCGTCTGCTACATTTGGATTGTTTCATACAAAGGCAATGAAGAGTTGTATGGTAAATCTCTATAGTGATGCAGTATGGTCTACGAGAGAGTAGGCACCACACAAGTTCAGAAGTTTCTACTACATTTGGATTGTTTCATACAAGGGCAATGAAGAGTTCTATTCTAAATATCTCTCGTGTTTCTGTACTGGCTACAGCCTAGTAAGCAGCACCCAAGTTCAGAAGCGTCTGCTACATTTGGATTTTTTCATACAAAGGTAATGAAGAATTGTATGGTAAATCTCTATAGCGATGCAGTATGGTCTACGAGAGAGTAAGCAGCACAAAAGTTCAGAAGAGTCTGCTACATTTGGATTGTTTCATACAAAGGCAGTGAAGAGTTGTATGGTAAATCTCTATAGTGATGCAGTATGGTCTACGAGAGAGTAAGCAGCACCCAAGTTCAGAAGCGTCTGCTACATTTGGATTGTTTCATACAAAGGCAATGAAGAGTTGTATGGTAAATCTCTATAGTGATGCAGTATGGTCTACGAGAGAGTAAGCAGCACACAAGTTCAGAAGCGTCTGCTACATTTGGATTGTTTCATACAAAGGCAGTGAAGAGTTGTATGGTAAATCTCTATAGTGATGCAGTATGGTCTACGAGAGAGTAAGCAGCACCCAAGTTCAGAAGCGTCTGCTACATTTGGATTGTTTCATACAAGGGCAATGAAGAGTTCTATTCTAAATCTCTATAGTGTTCCTATACTGGCTACAGCCTTGTAAGCAGCACCCATGTTCAGAAGCGTCTGCTACATTTGGATTGTTTCATACAAAGGCAATGAAGAGTTGTATGGTAAATCTCTATAGTGATGCAGTATGGTCTACGAGAGAGTAAGCACCACACAAGTTCAGAAGTTTCTACTACATTTGGATTGTTTCATACAAGGGCAATGAAGAGTTCTATTCTAAATCTCTCTCGTGTTTCTGTACTGGCTACAGCCTAGTAAGCAGCAGCCAAGTTCAGAAGCGTCTGCTACATTTGGATTGTTTCATACAAAGGTAATGAAGAGTTGTACGGTACATCTCTATAGTGATGCAGTATGGTCTACGAGAGAGTAAGCAGCACAAACGTTCAGAAGCGTCTGCTACATTTGGATTGTTTCATACAAAGGCAGTGAAGAGTTGTATGGTAAATCTCTATAGTGATGCAGTATGGTCTACGAGAGAGTAAGCAGCACCCAAGTTCAGAAGCGTCTGCTACATTTGGATTGTTTCATACAAAGGCAATGAAGAGTTGTATGGTAAATCTCTATAGTGATGCAGTATGGTCTACGAGAGAGTAAGCAGCACAAAAGTTCAGAAGCGTCTGCTACATTTGGATTGTTTCATACAAAGGCAATGAAGAGTTGTATGGTAAATCTCTATAGTGATGCAGTATGGTCAACGAGAGAGTAAGCAGCACACAAGTTCAGAAGCGTCTGCTACATTTGGATTGTTTCATACAAAGGCAATGAGGAGTTGTATGGTAAATCTCTATAGTGATGCAGTATGGTCTACGATAGAGTAAGCACCACGCAAGTTCAGAAGTTTCTACTACATTTGTATTGTTTCATACAAGGGCAATGAAGAGTTCTATTCTAAATCTCTATAGTTTTCCTATACTGGCTACAGCCTTGTAAGCAGCACCCATGTTCAGAATCGTCTGCTACATTTGGATTGTTTCATACAAAGGCAATGAAGAGTTGTATGGTAGATCTCTATAGTGATGCAGTATGGTCTACGAGAGAGTAAGCAGCACAAAAGTTCAGAAGCATCTGCTACATTTGGATTGTTTCATACAAAGGCAATGAAAAGTTGTATGGTAAATCTCTATAGTGATGCAGTATGGTCTACGATAGAGTAAGCACCACGCAAGTTCAGAAGTTTCTACTACATTTGTATTGTTTCATACAAGGGCAATGAAGAGTTCTATTCTAAATCTCTCTAGTGTTCCTATACTGGCTACAGCCTTGTAAGCAGCACCCAAGTTCAGAAGCGTCTGCTACATTTGGATTGTTTCATACAAAGGCAATGAAGAGTTGTATGGTAAATCTCTATAGTGATGCAGTATGGTCTACGAGAGAGTAAGCCGCACCCAAGTTCAGAAGCGTCTGCTACATTTGGATTGTTTCATACAAAGGCAATGAAGAGTTGTATGGTAAATCTCTATAGTGATGCAGTATGGTCTACGATAGAGTAAGCACCACACAAGTTCAGAAGTTTCTACTACATTTGGATTGTTTCATACAAGGGCAATGAAGAGTTATATTCTAAATCTCTCTAGTGTTCCTATACAGGCTACAGCCTTGTAAGCAGCACCCAAGTTCAGAAGCGTCTGCTACATTTGGATAGTTTCATACAAAGGCAATGAAGAGTTTTATGGTAAATCTCTATAGTGATGCAGTATGGTCTACGATAGAGTAAGCACCACGCAAGTTCAGAAGATTCTACTACATTTGTATTGTTTCATACAAGGGCAATGAAGAGTTCTATTCTAAATCACTCTAGTGTTCCTATACTGGCTACAGCCTTGTAAGCAGCACCCATGTTCAGAAGCGTCTGCTACATTTGGATTGTTTCATACAAAGGCAATGAAGAGTTGTATGGTAAATCTCTATAGTGATGCAGTATGGTCTACGAGAGAGTAAGCACCACACAAGTTCAGAAGTTTCTACTACATTTGGATTGTTTCATACAAGGGCAATGAAGAGTTCTATTCTAAATCTCTCTCGTGTTTCCGTACTGGCTACAGCCTAGTAAGCAGCACCCAAGTTCAGAAGCGTCTGCTACATTTGGATTGTTTCATACAAAGGTAATGAAGAGTTGTATGGTAAATCTCTATAGTGATGCAGTATGGTCTACGAGAGAGTAAGCAGCACAAATGTTCAGAAGCGTCTGCTACATTTGGATTGTTTCATACAAAGGCAGTGAAGAGTTGTATGGTAAATCTCTATAGTGATGCAGTATGGTCTACGAGAGAGTAAGCAGCACCCAAGTTCAGAAGCGTCTGCTACATTTGGATTGTTTCATACAAAGGCAATGAAGAGTTGTATGGTAAATCTCTATAGTGATGCAGTATGGTCTACGAGAGAGTAAGCAGCACACAAGTTCAGAAGCGTCTGCTACATTTGGATTGTTTCATACAAAGGCAGTGAAGAGTTGTATGGTAAATCTCTATAGTGATGCAGTATGGTCTACGAGAGAGTAAGCAGCACCCAAGTTCAGAAGCGTCTGCTACATTTGGATTGTTTCATACAAAGGCAATGAAAAGTTGTATGGTAAATCTCTATAGTGATGCAGTATGGTCTACGAGAGAGTAAGCAGCACCCAAGTTCAGAAGCTTCTACTACATTTGGATTGTTTTATACAAGGGCAATGAAGAGTTCTATTCTAAATCTCTCTAGTGTTCCTATCCTGGCTACAGCCTAGTAAGCAGCACCCAAGTTCAGAAGCGTCTGCTACATTTGGATTGTTTCATACAAAGGCAATGAAGAGTTGTATGGTAAATCTCTATAGTGATGCAGTATGTTCTACGAGAGAGAAAGCACCACAAAAGTTCAGAAGCGTCTGCTACATTTGGATTGTTTCATACAAAGGCAATGAAGAGTTGTATGGTAAATCTCTATAGTGATGCAGTATGGTCTACGAGAGAGTAAGCAGCACACAAGTTCAGAAACGTCTGCTACATTTGGATTGTTTCATACAAAGGCAATGTAGAGTTGTATGGTAAATCTCTATAGTGATGCAGTATGGTCTACGAGAGAGTAAGCAGCACCCAAGTTCAGAAGCGTCTGCTACATTTGGATTGTTTCATACAAAGGCAATGAAGAGTTGTGTGGTAAATCTCTATAGTGATGCAGTATGGTCTACGAGAGAGTAAGCAGCACAAAAGTTCAGAAGCGTCTGCTACATTTGGATTGTTTCATACAAAGGCAGTGAAGAGTTGTATGGTAAATCTCTATAGTGATGCAGTATGGTCTACGAGAGAGTAAGCAGCACCCAAGTTCAGAAGCGTCTGCTACATTTGGATTGTTTCATACAAAGGCAATGAAGAGTTGTATGGTAAATCTCTATAGTGATGCAGTATGGTCTACGAGAGAGTAAGCAGCACCCAAGTTCAGAAGTTTCTACTACATTTGGATTGTTTCATACAAGGGCAATGAAGAGTTCTATTCTAAATCTCTCTAGTGTTCCTATACTGGCTACAGCCTAGTAAGCAGCACCCAAGTTCAGAAGCGTCTGCTACATTTGGATTGTTTCATACAAAGGCAATGAAGAGGTGTATGGTAAATCTCTATAGTGATTCAGTATAGTCTACAAGAGAGTAAGCAGCACACAAGTTCAGAAGTTTCTACTACATTTGGATTGTTTCATACAAGGGCAATGAAGAGTTCTATTCAAAATCTCCCTAGTGTTCCTATACTGGCTACAGCCTAGTAAGCAGCACCCAAGTTCAGAAGCGTCTGCTACATTTGGATTGTTTCATACAAACGCAATGAAGAGTTGTATGGTAAATCTCTATAGTGATGCAGTATGGTCTACGAGAGAGAAAGCAGCACAAATGTTCAGAAGCGTCTGCTACATTTGGATTGTTTCATACAAAGGCAATGAAGAGTTGTATGGTAAATCTCTAGTGATGCAGTATGGTCTACGAGAGAGTAAGCAGCACCCAAGATCAGAAGCGTCTGCTACATTTGGATTGTTTCATACAAAGGCAATGAAGAGTTGTATGGTAAATCTCTATAGTGATGCAGTATGGTCTACGAGAGAGTAAGCAGCACAAAAGTTCAGAAGCGTCTGCTACATTTGGATTGTTTCATACAAAGGCAGTGAAGAGTTGTATGGTAAATCTCTATAGTGATGCAGTATGGTCTACGAGAGAGTAAGCAGCACCCAAGTTCAGAAGCGTCTGCTCCATTTGGATTGTTTCATACAAAGGCAATGAAGAGTTGTATGGTAAATCTCTATAGTGATGCAGTATGGTCTACGAGAGAGTAAGCAGCACCCAAGTTCAGAAGTTTCTACTACATTTGGATTGTTTCATAAAAGGGCAATGAAGAGTTCTATTCTAAATCTCTCTAGTGTTCCTATACTGGCTACAGCCTAGTAAGCAGCACCCAAGTTCAGAAGCTTCTGCTACATTTGGATTGTTTCATACAAAGGCAATGAAGAGTTGTATGGTAAATCTCTATAGTGATGCATTCTGGTCTACGAGGGAGTAAGCAGCACCCTAGTTCAGAAGCGTCTGCTACATTTGGATTGTTTCATACAAAGGCAGTGAAGAATTGTATGGTAAATCTCTATAGTGATGCAGTATGGTCTACGAGAGAGTAAGCAGCACCCAAGTTCAGAAGCATCTGCTACGTTTGGATTGTTTCATACAAAGGCAATGAAGAGTTGTATGGTAAATCTCTATTGTGATGCAGTATGGTCTACGAGAGAGTAAGCAGCACAAAAGTTCAGAATCGTCTGTTACATTTGGATTGTTTCATACACAGGTAGTGAAGAGTTGTATGATAAATCTCTATAGTGATGCAGTATGGTCTACGAGAGAGTAAGCAGCACAAAAGTTCGGAAGCGTCTGCTACATTTGGTTTGTTTCATACAAAGGCAATGAAGAGTTGTATGGTAAATCTCTATAGTGATGCAGTATGGTCTACGAGAGAGTAAGCAGCACCCAAGTTCAGAAGCGTCTGCTACATTTGGAGTGTTTCATACAAAGGCAATGAATAGTTGTATGGTAAATCTCTATAGTGATGCAGTATGGTCTACGAGAGAGTAAGCAGCACACAAGTTCAGAAGCGTCTGCTACATTTGGATTGTTTCATACAAAGGCAGTGAAGAGTTGTATGGTAAATCTCTATAGTGATGCAGTATGGTCTACGAGAGAGTAAGCAGCACCCAAGTTCAGAAGCGTCTGCTATATTTGGATTGTTTCATACAAAGGCAATGAAGAGTTGTATGGTAAATCTCTATAGTGATGCAGTATGGTCTAGGAGAGAGTAAGCACCACACAAGTTCAGAAGTTTCTACTACATTTGGATTGTTTCATACAAGGGCAATGAAGAGTTCTATTCTAAATCTCTCTAGTTTTCCTATACTGGCTACAGCCTTGTAAGCAGCACCCAAGTTCAGAAGCGTCTGCTACATTTGGATTGTTTCATACAAAGGCAATGAAGAGTTGTATGGTAAATCTCTACAGTGATGCAGTATGGTCTACGAGAGAGTAAGCAGCACCCAAGTTCAGAAGCGTCTGATACATTTGGATTGTTTCATACAAAGGCAATGAAGAGATGTATGGTAAATCTCTATAGTGATGCAGTATGGTCTACGAGAGAGTAAGCACCACACAAGTTCAGAAGTTTCTACTACATTTGCATTGTTTCATACAAAGGCAATGAAGATTTGTATGGGAAATCTCTATAGTGATGCAGTATGGTCTACGATAGAGTAAGCACCACACAAGTTCAGAAGTTTCTACTACATTTGCATTGTTTCATACAAAGGCAATGAAGATTTGTATGGGAAATCTCTATAGTGATGCAGTATGGTCTACGATAGAGTAAGCACCACACAAGTTCAGAAGTTTCTACTACATTTGGATTGTTTCATACAAGGGCAATGAAGAGTTCTATTCTAAATCTCTCTAGTTTTCCTATACTGGCTACAGCCTTGTAAGCAGCACCCAAGTTCAGAAGCGTCTGCTACATTTGGATTGTTTCATACAAAGGCAATGAAGAGTTGTATGGTAAATCTCTACAGTGATGCAGTATGGTCTACGAGAGAGTAAGCAGCACCCAAGTTCAGAAGCGTCTGATACATTTGGATTGTTTCATACAAAGGCAATGAAGAGATGTATGGTAAATCTCTATAGTGATGCAGTATGGTCTACGAGAGAGTAAGCACCACACAAGTTCAGAAGTTTCTACTACATTTGCATTGTTTCATACAAAGGCAATGAAGATTTGTATGGGAAATCTCTATAGTGATGCAGTATGGTCTACGATAGAGTAAGCACCACGCAAGTTCAGAAGTTTCTACTACATTTGTATTGTTTCATACAAGGGCAATGAAGAGTTCTATTCTAAATCTCTCTAGTGTTCCTATACTGGCTACAGCCTTGTAAGCAGCACCCATGTTCAGAAGCGTCTGCTACATTTGGATTGTTTCATACAAAGGCAATGAAGAGTTGTATGGTAAATCTCTATAGTGATGCAGTATGGTCTACGAGAGAGTAAGCACCACACAAGTTCAGAAGTTTCTACTACATTTGGATTGTTTCATACAAGGGCAATGAAGAGTTCTATTCTAAATCTCTCTCGGGTTTCTGTACTGGCTACAGCCTAGTAAGCAGCACCCAAGTTCAGAAGCGTCTGCTACATTTGGATTGTTTCATACAAAGGTAATGAAGAGTTGTATGGTAAATCTCTATAGTGATGCCGTATGGTCTACGAGAGAGTAAGCAGCACAAAAGTTCAGAAGCATCTGCTACATTTGGATTGTTTCATACAAAGGCAATGAAAAGTTGTATGGTAAATCTCTATAGTGATGCAGTATGGTCTACGATAGAGTAAGCACCACGCAAGTTCAGAAGTTTCTACTACATTTGTATTGTTTCATACAAGGGCAATGAAGAGTTTTATTCTAAATCTCTCTAGTGTTCCTATACTGGCTACAGCCTTGTAAGCAGCACCCAAGTTAGGAAGCGTCTGCTACATTTGGATTGTTTCATACAAAGGCAATGAAGAGTTATATGGTAAATCTCTATAGTGATGCAGTATGGTCTACGAGAGAGTAAGCACCACACAAGTTCAGAAGTTTCTACTACATTTGGATTGTTTCATACAAGGGCAATGAAGAGTTCTATTCTAAATCTCTCTCGTGTTTCTGTACTGGCTACAGCCTAGTAAGCAGCACCCAAGTTCAGAAGCGTCTGCTACATTTGGATTGTTTCATACAAAGGTAATGAAGAGTTGTATGGTAAATCTCTATAGTGATGCAGTATGGTCTACGAGAGAGTAAGCAGCACAAAAGTTCAGAAGCATCTGCTACATTTGGATTGTTTCATACAAAGGCAATGAAAAGTTGTATGGTAAATCTCTATAGTGATGCAGTATGGTCTACGATAGAGTAAGCACCACCCAAGTTCAGAAGTTTCTACTACATTTGTATTGTTTCATACAAGGGCAATGAAGAGTTCTATTCTAAATCTCTCTAGTGTTCCTATACTGGCTACAGCCTTGTAAGCAGCACCCAAGTTCAGAAGCGTCTGCTACATTTGGATTGTTTCATACAAAGGCAATGAAGAGTTGTATGGTAAATCTCTTGAGATGATAAGATTGAACATTGACATCTTGGGAATCAGCGAACTAAAATGGACGGGCATGGGCGAATTTAAGTCAGGTGACCATCATATCTACTACTGTGGGCATGAATCCCTTAGAAGAAATGGAGTAGCCCTCATAGTCAACAAAAGAGTGGGAAAGGCAGTACTGGGGTGCAATCTCAAAAACGACAGAATGATTTCAGTTCGAATCCAAGGCAAACCATTCAACATTACAGTAATCCAAGTGTATGTCCCAACCACTGATGCCAAAGAAGATGAAGTTGACCGGTTCTATGAAGACCTACAACACCTTCTAGAACTAGCACCCAAAAAAGATGTCCTTTACATCATAGGAGACTGGAATGCTAAAGTAGGAAATCAAGAAATAAACGGAACAACAGGCAAGTTTGGCCTCGGAGCGCAAAATGAAGCAGGGCAAAGGCTAACGGAGTTCTGTCAAGAGAACACGCTGGTCATAGCAAACACTCTTTTCCAACAACACAAGAGGCGACTCTACACATGGACATCACCAGATGGTCAATACCGAAACCAGATAGATTATGTGCTTTGCAGCCAAAGATGGAGAAGCTCTATACAGTCAGTAAAAACAAGACCTGGAGCTGACTGTGGCTCAGATCATGAGCTTCTTATTGCAAAATTCAGGCTTAAACTGAAGAATGTAGGGAACACCACTAGACCAGTCAGATATGACCTAAACCATATCCCTTATGAGTATACAGTGGAGGTGAAGAATAGATTTAGGGCATTAGACCTGGTAGACAGAGTGCCTGAAGAACTATGGACGGAAGTTCGTAACATTGTACAGGAGGCAGCAACGAAAACCATCCCAAAGAAAAAGAAATGCAAGAAAGCAAGGTGGCTGTCAGATGAGGCTTTACAAATAGCTGTGGAAAGAAGGAATGCAAAAAGCAAAGGTGAAAGGGAAAGATATAAACAACTGAATGCAGATTTCCAGAGAATAGCAAGGAGAGATAAGAAGGCCTTCTTAAATGAACAATGCAAGGAAATCGAGGAAAACAACAGAATGGGGAGGACTAGAGATCTCTTCAAGAAAATTGGAGATATCAAGGGAACGTTTTGTGCAAAGATGGGCATGATAAAGGACAAAAAAGGCAAGGACCTAACAGAAGCAGAAGAGATTAAGAAGAGATGGCAAGAATACACAGAAGAACTATACAAGAAAGATCTTAATGTACCTGATGACCACGCTGGTGTGGTCACTGACCCAGAGCCGGACATCCTAGAGAGTGAAGTCAAGTGGGCCTTAGGTAGCATTACTAACAACAAAGCTAGTGGAGATGATAATATCCCAGCTGAGCTACTTAAAATCCTAAATGATGATGCTGTGAAAGTGCTGCACTCAATATGCCAACAAATTTGGAAAACTCAGCAGTGGCCAAAGGATTGGAAAAGGTCAGTTTACGTTCCAATTCCAAAGAAGGGCAGTGCCAAAGAGTGTTCAAACTACCGTACAATTGCACTCATTTCACATGCTAGCAAGGTTATGCTCAAAATCCTACAAGCTAGGCTTCAGCAGTACGTGGACCGAGAACTACCGGACGTACAAGCTGGGTTTCGAAGAGGCAGAGGAACTAGAGATCAAATTGCCAACATGCGCTGGATCATGGAGAAAGCCCGAGAGTTCCAAAAAAACACCTACTTCTGCTTCATTGACTACGCAAAAGCCTTTGATTGTGTGGATCACAACAAACTGTGGCAAATTCTTAAAGAGATGGGGGTACCAGACCACCTTACCTGTCTCCTGAGAAACCTGTATGCGGGTCAAGAAGCAACAGTTCGAACCGGCCATGGAACAACTGATTGGTTCAAAATTGGGAAGGGAGTACGGCAAGGCTGTATATTGTCACCCTGCTTATTTAACTTATATGCAGAGTACATTATGAGAAATGCAGGGCTGAATGAATCACAAGCCGGAATCAAGATTGCCGGGAGAAATATCAACAACCTCAGATACACAGACGATACCACCCTAATGGCAGAAAGTGAAGAAGAACTAAAGAGCCTCTTGATGAGAGTGAAAGAGGAGAGTGCAAAAGTTGGCTTGAAACTCAACATTAATAAAACTAAGATCATGGCATCGGGTCCCATCAATTCCTGGCAAATAGAAGGGGCAGAAATGGAAGCAGTAACAGATTTTACTTTTCTGGGTTCCAAGATCACTGCAGACGGAAACAGCAGCCATGAAATTAAAAGACGCTTACTCCTTGGAAGGAAAGCTATGGCAAACTTAGACAGCATAATAAAAAGCAGAGATATCACCATGCCAACAAAAGTTCGTATAGTCAGGGCGATGGTGTTCCCAGTAGCAATGTATGGTTGCGAGAGTTGGACCATAAGGAAGGCTGAGCGCCGAAGAATAGATGCTTTTGAACTGTGGTGCTGGAGAAGACTCCTGAGAGTTCCTTGGACTGCTAGGAGATCAAATCAGTCAATTCTAAATGAAATCAAGCCTGACTGTTCCCTGGAAGGACAGGTACTAAGGCTGAAACTCAAATATTTTGGCCACCTAATGCGAAGAGAGGACTCTCTGGAGAAGACTCTGATGCTGGGAAAGATTGAAGGCAAAAGGAGAAGGGGAAGGCCAAGGATGAGATAGTTAGACAGCATCACCGATGTAACAAACATGAAAATGAGCGAACTCAGGAAGATAGTGGAGGACAGGAAGGCCTGGCGGGATATGGTTCATGGGATCACGAAGGGTCGGACACGACTTAACGACTGAACAACAAATGGTAAATCTCTATAGTGATGCAGTATGGTCTATGAGAGAGTAAGCCGCACCCAAGTTCAGAAGCGTCTGCTACATTTGGATTGTTTCATACAAAGGCAATGAAGAGTTGTATGGTAAATCTCTATAGTGATGCAGTATGGTCTACGATAGAGTAAGCACCACACAAGTTCAGAAGTTTCTACTACATTTGGATTGTTTCATACAAGGGCAATGAAGAGTTATATTCTAAATCTCTCTAGTGTTCCTATACAGGCTACAGCCTTGTAAGCAGCACCCAAGTTCAGAAGCGTCTGCTACATTTGGATAGTTTCATACAAAGGCAATGAAGAGTTGTATGGTAAATCTCTATAGTGATGCAGTATGGTCTACGATAGAGTAAGCACCACGCAAGTTCAGAAGTTTCTACTACATTTGTATTGTTTCATACAAGGGCAATGAAGAGTTCTATTCTAAATCACTCTAGTGTTCCTATACTGGCTACAGCCTTGTAAGCAGCACCCATGTTCAGAAGCGTCTGCTACATTTGGATTGTTTCATACAAAGGCAATGAAGAGTTGTATGGTAAATCTCTATAGTGATGCAGTATGGTCTACGAGAGAGTAAGCACCACACAAGTTCAGAAGTTTCTACTACATTTGGATTGTTTCATACAAGGGCAATGAAGAGTTCTATTCTAAATCTCTCTCGTGTTTCCGTACTGGCTACAGCCTAGTAAGCAGCACCCAAGTTCAGAAGCGTCTGCTACATTTGGATTGTTTCATACAAAGGTAATGAAGAGTTGTATGGTAAATCTCTATAGTGATGCAGTATGGTCTACGAGAGAGTAAGCAGCACAAATGTTCAGAAGCGTCTGCTACATTTGGATTGTTTCATACAAAGGCAGTGAAGAGTTGTATGGTAAATCTCTATAGTGATGCAGTATGGTCTACGAGAGAGTAAGCAGCACCCAAGTTCAGAAGCGTCTGCTACATTTGGATTGTTTCATACAAAGGCAATGAAGAGTTGTATGGTAAATCTCTATAGTGATGCAGTATGGTCTACGAGAGAGTAAGCAGCACACAAGTTCAGAAGCGTCTGCTACATTTGGATTGTTTCATACAAAGGCAGTGAAGAGTTGTATGGTAAATCTCTATAGTGATGCAGTATGGTCTACGAGAGAGTAAGCAGCACCCAAGTTCAGAAGCGTCTGCTACATTTGGATTGTTTCATACAAAGGCAATGAAAAGTTGTATGGTAAATCTCTATAGTGATGCAGTATGAACGAAAGCTATTATAACCAGCGACAATCTTGGTAGAAGAAGGTTTTACGGGTATCGCGGTCATTATAATTCCAAAAACAGCGCTTCACAGCTGATCAAAAATAATGACAGTTTTATCCGGAACCAATCCAGATAAACAAAATTACTTAAAATCAGAAGACTGAAGACTTGAGGAACCCGACGTTTCGTGTCTTCATCTAGACACTTCCTCTGGGGTAATTTTCCAAAGCAATTTGGAGATGTTACAATGGTGAGCGTCTTGTTCCGATCTTATTTTTATTTTCAAAAGCGCGGGAAGCAGCTAACTGAAGCGGCAAGATTCAAACCAGCAACTCTAGTGTAACAAAGTGTGATCCTGCAAGTGCTTAATGCAACAGACTTACTCTTGGGGCTGAAGCCATACTAGTTGTCATTATGGTAACATATATGTCCCAGATAAAATAAAACTTTTGACAGTGGTTGCTAAAAATGCTTTTATCTGTTTTTTGTCTGTTTTATTATTGGGAGCCAAATTCGATTTGCCATGGTTAATTCCTGTTGCCTGTTCAGCAAATTCTGGGGAGATCTCTTACTTATTTCCAGAGCCTCCAGATGTTTTAATATGCTCAATTTATTTTCACTCCTTAAAGCACAAGTGTCTTTGAAATGAATAGAATGTCCTGTAGACAAGGCATGCTCGGCCAAAGCGGAAAGTTGAGGATGTTCCAATCTAACAGATCTTTCATGTTCCTTCAATCGGGTTGTTATAGATCTTTGTGTTTGTCCGATATATTCTTTCCCACATGTGCCACATGGAACACAATAAATTCCAGGATTTGACAATATTGGTCTCTTGTCTTTGGGATTTTTAAGCAGTTGTTCAATTTTTCTTGTTGGTTTGAAGATGGTTTTTATATCTCCTTGTTTGAGGACTCTGGCGATCTTATCAGTAACTCCCTTTATGAAAGGCAAGCATGTCCATGTTTTTCCTTTCTTATCACTTTCTGCTACATTATCCGTATTAATTGTATTGGTGTTATTTGTCCCTTCTCTTTCTTTTTTAATTTTGTTCTGTTGAGTTAGCCAACCTTTGTTGATTTGTGCCTCAGGATATCCATTAGATCTCAGGGTATCAAACACTATTTCTTTTTCTTTCTTTATAGCTTCAGTATCACAAATTTTGATCGCCCTATATGCTAGGGAGATCGCCCTATATGCTAGTAACTTAGAGAGATTAGCTATTAAACAACTGAATAACAAGCCAGACATTGTAATTTTGCCAGCTGACAAAGGGAATGCTACTATAATATTAGATGATGAGGACTATAAACAAAAGATTAGGGATCTTTTAGATCCTGAAACATACCACATTCTCAAGCGAGATCCAACAAAAAAGATTTTAAAAGAAACAAATTTTTTAATAAAGAATGCTAATTTTAAAATAGAAATAATAAATAAATTAACCAAATCTGAAGCCTTACCACCCCGTTTATATGGTCTTCCAAAAATACATAAGGACAAAGTGCCTCTGAGACCAATAGTGAGCAATGTTGGAGCACCAACGTACGGCTTGTCCAAACACTTAGCAGGAATCCTGCAGCCACTTATAGGGAATACTCCTACATATATAAAAAATTCATATCACTTCATTGAAAAATTACAATGGATTAAATTAGCTCCTAGTGCCTTACTGGTTAGTTTTGACGTGGTATCCTTATTCACCAAGGTGCCTCTGAGAGAAGTGTTAAGACTAATAGAGGAATTGACTATCCCTAGGGAATTAGTACCATTATTCAAACACTGTTTGACATCCACATATTTTGTGTGGGAAGGGACGTACTATGAACAGAAAGACGGGGTGGCAATGGGAAATCCCCTGAGCCCCCTAGTGGCCAATCTGTTCATGGAATATCTAGAACAACAAGTACTCCAGACGGCCCAGTTAAAACCGGACATTTGGTGGCGGTACGTCGATGATATTTTTTGCATTTGGTCCCATGGGGAAATAGAATTACAAAAATTTCTTACACATATTAACAGTTTCTGCAGGGAAATTCAGTTCACTTTAGAAAGAGAAAATAATGGCTCTTTAGCCTTTCTAGACGTATTAGTGACTAGGAGGGAGGATTTGGACTTTAGCCTGGCAGTCTACAGGAAACCCACTAATACGGGCAGATATCTTAATTACGGCTCAAATCACCATCCCGCACAAAAATGTGCGGTTATCAACACCCTAGCATATAGGGCGATCAAAATTTGTGATACTGAAGCTATAAAGAAAGAAAAAGAAATAGTGTTTGATACCCTGAGATCTAATGGATATCCTGAGGCACAAATCAACAAAGGTTGGCTAACTCAACAGAACAAAATTAAAAAAGAAAGAGAAGGGACAAATAACACCAATACAATTAATACGGATAATGTAGCAGAAAGTGATAAGAAAGGAAAAACATGGACATGCTTGCCTTTCATAAAGGGAGTTACTGATAAGATCGCCAGAGTCCTCAAACAAGGAGATATAAAAACCATCTTCAAACCAACAAGAAAAATTGAACAACTGCTTAAAAATCCCAAAGACAAGAGACCAATATTGTCAAATCCTGGAATTTATTGTGTTCCATGTGGCACATGTGGGAAAGAATATATCGGACAAACACAAAGATCTATAACAACCCGATTGAAGGAACATGAAAGATCTGTTAGATTGGAACATCCTCAACTTTCCGCTTTGGCCGAGCATGCCTTGTCTACAGGACATTCTATTCATTTCAAAGACACTTGTGCTTTAAGGAGTGAAAATAAATTGAGCATATTAAAACATCTGGAGGCTCTGGAAATAAGTAAGAGATCTCCCCAGAATTTGCTGAACAGGCAACAGGAATTAACCATGGCAAATCGAATTTGGCTCCCAATAATAAAACAGACAAAAAACAGATAAAAGCATTTTTAGCAACCACTGTCAAAAGTTTTATTTTATCTGGGACATATATGTTACCATAATGACAACTAGTATGGCTTCAGCCCCAAGAGTAAGTCTGTTGCATTAAGCACTTGCAGGATCACACTTTGTTACACTAGAGTTGCTGGTTTGAATCTTGCCGCTTCAGTTAGCTGCTTCCCGTGCTTTTGAAAATAAAAATAAGATCGGAACAAGACGCTCACCATTGTAACATCTCCAAATTGCTTTGGAAAATTACCCCAGAGGAAGTGTCTAGATGAAGACACGAAACGTCGGGTTCCTCAAGTCTTCAGTCTTCTGATTTTAAGTAATTTTGTTTATCTGGATTGGTTCCGGATAAAACTGTCATTATTTTTGATCAGCTGTGAAGCGCTGTTTTTGGAATTATAATGACCGCGATACCCGTAAAACCTTCTTCTACCATGATGCAGTATGGTCTACGAGAGAGTAAGCAGCACCCAAGTTCAGAAGCTTCTACTACATTTGGATTGTTTTATACAAGGGCAATGAAGAGTTCTATTCTAAATCTCTCTAGTGTTCCTATCCTGGCTACAGCCTAGTAAGCAGCACCCAAGTTCAGAAGCGTCTGCTACATTTGGATTGTTTCATACAAAGGCAATGAAGAGTTGTATGGTAAATCTCTATAGTGATGCAGTATGGTCAATGAGAGAGTAAGCAGCACACAAGTTCAGAAGCGTCTGCTACATTTGGATTGTTTCATACAAAGGCAATGAAGAGTTGTGTGGTAAATCTCTATAGTGATGCAGTATGGTCTACGAGAGAGTAAGCAGCACAAAAGTTCAGAAGCGTCTGCTACATTTGGATTGTTTCATACAAAGGCAGTGAAGAGTTGTATGGTAAATCTCTATAGTGATGCAGTATGGTCTACGAGAGAGTAAGCAGCACCCAAGTTCAGAAGCGTCTGCTACATTTGGATTGTTTCATACAAAGGCAATGAAGAGTTGTATGGTAAATCTCTATAGTGATGCAGTATGGTCTACGAGAGAGTAAGCAGCACCCAAGTTCAGAAGTTTCTACTACATTTGGATTGTTTCATACAAGGGCAATGAAGAGTTCTATTCTAAATCTCTCTAGTGTTCCTATACTGGCTACAGCCTAGTAAGCAGCACCCAAGTTCAGAAGCGTCTGCTACATTTGGATTGTTTCATACAAAGGCAATGAATAGGTGTATGGTAAATCTCTATAGTGATTCAGTATAGTCTAGAAGAGAGTAAGCAGCACACAAGTTCAGAAGTTTCTACTACATTTGGATTGTTTCATACAAGGGCAATGAAGAGTTCTATTCTAAATCTCCCTAGTGTTCCTATACTGGCTACAGCCTAGTAAGCAGCACCCAAGTTCAGAAGCGTCTGCTACATTTGGATTGTTTCATACAAAGGCAATGAAGAGTTGTATGGTAAATCTCTATAGTGATGCAGTATGGTCTACGAGAGAGAAAGCAGCACAAATGTTCAGAAGCGTCTGCTACATTTGGATTGTTTCATACAAAGGCAATGAAGAGTTGTATGGTAAATCTCTAGTGATGCAGTATGGTCTACGAGAGAGTAAGCAGCACCCAAGATCAGAAGCGTCTGCTACATTTGGATTGTTTCATACAAAGGCAATGAAGAGTTGTATGGTAAATCTCTATAGTGATGCAGTATGGTCCACGAGAGAGTAAGCAGCACAAAAGTTCAGAAGCGTCTGCTACATTTGGATTGTTTCATACAAAGGCAGTGAAGAGTTGTATGGTAAATCTCTATAGTGATGCAGTATGGTCTACGAGAGAGTAAGCAGCACCCAAGTTCAGAAGCGTCTGCTCCATTTGGATTCTTTCATACAAAGGCAATGAAGAGTTGTATGGTAAATCTCTATAGTGATGCAGTATGGTCTACGAGAGAGTAAGCAGCACCGAAGTTCAGAAGTTTCTACTACAGTTGGATTGTTTCATAAAAGGGCAATGAAGAGTTCTATTCTAAATCTCTCTAGTGTTCCTATACTGGCTACAGCCTAGTAAGCAGCACCCAAGTTCAGAAGCGTCTGCTACATTTGGATTGTTTCATACAAAGGCAATGAAGAGTTGTATGGTAAATCTCTATAGTGATGCATTCTGGTCTACGAGGGAGTAAGCAGCACCCAAGTTCAGAAGCGTCTGCTACATTTGGATTGTTTCATACAAAGGCAGTGAAGAATTGTATGGTAAATCTCTATAGTGATGCAGTATGGTCTACGAGAGAGTAAGCAGCACCCAAGTTCAGAAGCATCTGCTACGTTTGGATTGTTTCATACAAAGGCAATGAAGAGTTCAATGGTAAATCTCTATAGTGATGCAGTATGGTCTACGAGAGAGTAAGCAGCACCCAAGTTCAGAAGCGTCTGCTACATTTGGATTGTTTCATACAAAGGCAATGAGGAGTTGTATGGTAAATCTCTATAGTGATGCAGTATGGTCTACGATAGAGTAAGCACCACGCAAGTTCTGAAGTTTCTACTACATTTGTATTGTTTCATACAAGGGCAATGAAGAGTTCTATTCTAAATCTCTATAGTGTTCCTATACTGGCTACAGCCTTGTAAGCAGCACCCATGTTCAGAATCGTCTGCTACATTTGGATTGTTTCATACAAAGGCAATGAAGAGTTGTATGGTAAATCTCTATAGTGATGCAGTATGGTCTACGAGAGAGTAAGCAGCACCCAAGATCAGAAGCGTCTGCTACATTTGGATTGTTTCATACAAAGGCAATGAAGAGTTGTATGGTAAATCTCTATAGTGATGCAGTATGGTCCACGAGAGAGTAAGCAGCACAAAAGTTCAGAAGCGTCTGCTACATTTGGATTGTTTCATACAAAGGCAGTGAAGAGTTGTATGGTAAATCTCTATAGTGATGCAGTATGGTCTACGAGAGAGTAAGCAGCACCCAAGTTCAGAAGCGTCTGCTCCATTTGGATTCTTTCATACAAAGGCAATGAAGAGTTGTATGGTAAATCTCTATAGTGATGCAGTATGGTCTACGAGAGAGTAAGCAGCACCGAAGTTCAGAAGTTTCTACTACAGTTGGATTGTTTCATAAAAGGGCAATGAAGAGTTCTATTCTAAATCTCTCTAGTGTTCCTATACTGGCTACAGCCTAGTAAGCAGCACCCAAGTTCAGAAGCGTCTGCTACATTTGGATTGTTTCATACAAAGGCAATGAAGAGTTGTATGGTAAATCTCTATAGTGATGCATTCTGGTCTACGAGGGAGTAAGCAGCACCCAAGTTCAGAAGCGTCTGCTACATTTGGATTGTTTCATACAAAGGCAGTGAAGAATTGTATGGTAAATCTCTATAGTGATGCAGTATGGTCTACGAGAGAGTAAGCAGCACCCAAGTTCAGAAGCATCTGCTACGTTTGGATTGTTTCATACAAAGGCAATGAAGAGTTCAATGGTAAATCTCTATAGTGATGCAGTATGGTCTACGAGAGAGTAAGCAGCACCCAAGTTCAGAAGCGTCTGCTACATTTGGATTGTTTCATACAAAGGCAATGAGGAGTTGTATGGTAAATCTCTATAGTGATGCAGTATGGTCTACGATAGAGTAAGCACCACGCAAGTTCTGAAGTTTCTACTACATTTGTATTGTTTCATACAAGGGCAATGAAGAGTTCTATTCTAAATCTCTATAGTGTTCCTATACTGGCTACAGCCTTGTAAGCAGCACCCATGTTCAGAATCGTCTGCTACATTTGGATTGTTTCATACAAAGGCAATGAAGAGTTGTATGGTAAATCTCTATAGTGATGCAGTATGGTCTACGAGAGAGTAAGCACCACACAAGTTCAGAAGTTTCTACTACATTTGGATTGTTTCATACAAGGGCAATGAAGAGTTCTATTCTAAATCTCTCTCGTGTTTCTGTACTGGCTACAGCCTAGTTAGCAGCACCCAAGTTCAGAAGCGTCTGCTACATATGGATTGTTTCATACAAAGGTAATGAAGAGTTGTATGGTAAATCTCTATAGTGATGCAGTATGGTCTACGAGAGAGTAAGCAGCACAAAAGTTCAGAAGCATCTGCTACATTTGGATTGTTTCATACAAAGGCAATGAAAAGTTGTATGGTAAATCTCTATAGTGATGCAGTATGGTCTACGATAGAGTAAGCACCACGCAAGTTCAGAAGTTTCTACTACATTTGTATTGTTTCATACAAGGGCAATGAAGAGTTCTATTCTAAATCTCTCTAGTGTTCCTATACTGGCTACAGCCTTGTAAGCAGCACCCAAGTTCAGAAGCGTCTGCTACATTTGGATTGTTTCATACAAAGGCAATGAAGAGTTGTATGGTAAATCTCTATAGTGATGCAGTATGGTCTACGAGAGAGTAAGCCGCACCCAAGTTCAGAAGCGTCTGCTACATTTGGATTGTTTCATACAAAGGCAATGAAGAGTTGTATGGTAAATCTCTATAGTGATGCAGTATGGTCTACGATAGAGTAAGCACCACACAAGTTTAGAAGTTTCTACTACATTTGGATTGTTTCATACAAGGGCAATGAAGAGTTCTATTCTAAATCTCTCTAGTGTTCCTATACTGGCTACAGCCTTGTAAGCAGCACCCATGTTCAGAAGCGTCTGCTACATTTGGATTGTTTCATACAAAGGCAATGAAGAGTTGTATGGTAAATCTCTATAGTGATGCAGTATGGTCTACGAGAGAGTAAGCACCACACAAGTTCAGAAGTTTCTACTACATTTGGATTGTTTTATACAAGGGCAATGAAGAGTTCTATTCTAAATCTCTCTAGTGTTCCTATCCTGGCTACAGCCTAGTAAGCAGCACCCAAGTTCAGAAGCGTCTGCTACATTTGGATTGTTTCATACAAAGGCAATGAAGAGTTGTATGGTAAATCTCTATAGTGATGCAGTATGTTCTACGAGAGAGAAAGCAGCACAAAAGTTCAGAAGCGTCTGCTACATTTGGATTGTTTCATACAAAGGCAATGAAGAGTTGTATGGTAAATCTCTATAGTGATGCAGTATGGTCAATGAGAGAGTAAGCAGCACACAAGTTCAGAAGCGTCTGCTACATTTGGATTGTTTCATACAAAGGCAATGAAGAGTTGTATGGTAAATCTCTATAGTGATGCAGTATGGTCTACGAGAGAGTAAGCAGCACCCAAGTTCAGAAGCGTCTGCTACATTTGGATTGTTTCATACAAAGGCAATGAAGAGTTGTGTGGTAAATCTCTATAGTGATGCAGTATGGTCTACGAGAGAGTAAGCAGCACAAAAGTTCAGAAGCGTCTGCTACATTTGGATTGTTTCATACAAAGGCAGTGAAGAGTTGTATGGTAAATCTCTATAGTGATGCAGTATGGTCTACGAGAGAGTAAGCAGCACCCAAGTTCAGAAGCGTCTGCTACATTTGGATTGTTTCATACAAAGGCAATGAAGAGTTGTATGATAAATCTCTATAGTGATGCAGTATGGTCTACGAGAGAGTAAGCAGCACCCAAGTTCAGAAGTTTCTACTACATTTGGATTGTTTCATACAAGGGCAATGAAGAGTTCTATTCTAAATCTCTCTAGTGTTCCTATACTGGCTACAGCCTAGTAAGCAGCACCCAAGTTCAGAAGCGTCTGCTACATTTGGATTGTTTCATACAAAGGCAATGAATAGGTGTATGGTAAATCTCTATAGTGATTCAGTATAGTCTAGAAGAGAGTAAGCAGCACACAAGTTCAGAAGTTTCTACTACATTTGGATTGTTTCATACAAGGGCAATGAAGAGTTCTATTCTAAATCTCCCTAGTGTTCCTATACTGGCTACAGCCTAGTAAGCAGCACCCAAGTTCAGAAGCGTCTGCTACATTTGGATTGTTTCATACAAAGGCAATGAAGAGTTGTATGGTTAATCTCTATAGTGATGCAGTATGGTCTACGAGAGAGAAAGCAGCACAAATGTTCAGTAGCGTCTGCTACATTTGGATTGTTTCATACAAAGGCAATGAAGAGTTGTATGGTAAATCTCTAGTGATGCAGTATGGTCTACGAGAGAGTAAGCAGCACCCAAGATCAGAAGCGTCTGCTACATTTGGATTGTTTCATACAAAGGCAATGAAGAGTTGTATGGTAAATCTCTATAGTGATGCAGTATGGTCTACGAGAGAGTAAGCAGCACAAAAGTTCAGAAGCGTCTGCTACATTTGGATTGTTTCATACAAAGGCAGTGAAGAGTTGTATGGTAAATCTCTATAGTGATGCAGTATGGTCTACGAGAGAGTAAGCAGCACCCAAGTTCAGAAGCGTCTGCTCCATTTGGATTGTTTCATACAAAAGCAATGAAGAGTTGTATGGTAAATCTCTATAGTGATGCAGTATGGTCTACGAGAGAGTAAGCAGCACCCAAGTTCAGAAGTTTCTACTACATTTGGGTTGTTTCATAAAAGGGCAATGAAGAGTTCTATTCTAAATCTCTCTAGTGTTCCTATACTGGCTACAGCCTAGTAAGCAGCACCCAAGTTCAGAAGCGTCTGCTACATTTGGATTGTTTCATACAAAGGCAATGAAGAGTTGTATGGTAAATCTCTATAGTGATGCATTCTGGTCTACGAGGGAGTAAGCAGCACCCAAGTTCAGAAGCGTCTGCTACATTTGGATTGTTTCATACAAAGGCAGTGAAGAATTGTATGGTAAATCTCTATAGTGATGCAGTATGGTCTACGAGAGAGTAAGCAGCACCCAAGTTCAGAAGCATCTGCTACGTTTGGATTGTTTCATACAAAGGCAATGAAGAGTTGTATGGTAAATCTCTATTGTGATGCAGTATGGTCTACGAGAGAGTAAGCAGCACAAAAGTTCAGAAGCGTCTGTTACATTTGGATTGTTTCATACACAGGTAGTGAAGAGTTGTATGATAAATCTCTATAGTGATGCAGTATGGTCTACGAGAGAGTAAGCAGCACAAAAGTTCAGAAGCGTCTGCTACATTTGGATTGTTTCATACAAAGGCAATGAAGAGTTGTATGGTAAATCTCTATAGTGATGCAGTATGGTCTACGAGAGAGTAAGCAGCACCCAAGTTCAGAAGCGTCTGCTACATTTGGAGTGTTTCATACAAAGGCAATGAATAGTTGTATGGTAAATCTCTATAGTGATGCAGTATGGTCTACGAGAGAGTAAGCACCACACAAGTTCGGAAGCGTCTGCTACATTTGGATTGTTTCATACAAAGGCAGTGAAGAGTTGTATGGTAAATCTCTATAGTGATGCAGTATGGTCTACGAGAGAGTAAGCAGCACGCAAGTTCAGAAGCGTCTGCTACATTTGGATTGTTTCATACAAAGGCAATGAAGAGTTGTATGGTAAATCTCTATAGTGATGCAGTATGGTCTACGAGAGAGTAAGCACCACACAAGTTCAGAAGTTTCTACTACATTTGGATTGCTTCATACAAGGGCAATGAATAGTTCTATTCTAAATCTCTCTAGTGTTCCTATACTGGCTACAGCCTTGTAAGCAGCACCCAAGTTCAGAAGCGTCTGCTACATTTGGATTGTTTCATACAAAGGCAATGAAGAGTTGTATGGTAAATCTCTATAGTGATGCAGTATGGTCTACGAGAGAGTAAGCAGCACACAAGTTCAGAAGCGTCTGCTACATTTGGATTGTTTCATACAAAGGCAGTGAAGAGTTGTATGGTAAATCTCTATAGTGATGCAGTATGGTCTACGAGAGAGTAAACAGCACCCAAGTTCAGAAGCGTCTGCTACATTTGGATTGTTTCATACAAAGGCAATGAAAAGTTGTATGGTAAATCTCTATAGTGATGCAGTATGGTCTACGAGAGAGTAAGCAGCACACAAGTTCAGAAGCGTCTGCTACATTTGGATTGTTTCATAGAAAGGCAGTGAAGAGTTGTATGGTAAATCTCTATAGTGATGCAGTATGGTCTACGAGAGAGTAAGCAGCACCCAAGTTCAGAAGCGTCTGCTACATTTGGATTGTTTCATACAAAGGCAATGAAGAGTTGTATGGTAAATCTCTATAGTGATGCAGTATGGTCTACGAGAGAGTAAGCACCACACAAGTTCAGAAGTTTCTACTACATTTGGATTGTTTCATACAAGGGCAATGAGGAGTTCTATTCTAAATCTCTCTAGTGTTCCTATACTGGCTACAGCCTTGTAAGCAGCACCCAAGTTCAGAAGCGTCTGCTACATTTGGATTGTTTCATACAAAGGCAATGAAGAGTTGTATGGTAAATCTCTATAGTGATGCAGTATGGTCTACGAGAGAGTAAGCACCACACAAGTTCAGAAGTTTCTACTACATTTGGATTGTTTCATACAAAGGCAATGAAGATTTGTATGGGAAATCTCTATAGTGATGCAGTATGGTCTACGATAGAGTAAGCACCACGCAAGTTCAGAAGTTTCTACTACATTTGGATTGTTTCATACAAGGGCAATGAAGAGTTCTATTCTAAATCTCTCTAGTGTTCCTATACTGGCTACAGCCTTGTAAGCAGCACCCAAGTTCAGAAGCGTCTGCTACATTTGGATTGTTTCATACAAAGGCAATGAAGAGTTGTATGGTAAATCTCTATAGTGATGCAGTATGGTCTACGAGAGAGTAAGCAGCACCCAAGTTCAGAAGCGTCTGATACATTTGGATTGTTTCATACAAAGGCAATGAAGAGTTGTATGGTAAATCTCTATAGTGATGCAGTATGGTCTACGAGAGAGTAAGCACCACACAAGTTCAGAAGTTTCTACTACATTTGGATTGTTTCATACAAAGGCAATGAAGATTTGTATGGGAAATCTCTATAGTGATGCAGTATGGTCTACGATAGAATAAGCACCACGCAAGTTCAGAAGTTTCTACTACATTTGTATTGTTTCATACCAGGGCAATGAAGAGTTATATTCTAAATCTCGCTAGTGTTCCTATACTGGCTACAGCCTTGTAAGCAGCACCCATGTTCAGAAGCGTCTGCTACATTTGGATTGTTTCATACAAAGGCAATGAAGAGTTGTATGGTAAATCTCTATAGTGATGCAGTATGGTCTACGAGAGAGTAAGCACCACACAAGTTCAGAAGTTTCTACTACATTTGTATTGTTTCATACAAGGGCAATGAAGAGTTCTCTTCTAAATCTCTCTCGTGTTCCTGTACTGGCTACAGCCTAGTAAGCTGCACCCAAGTTCAGAAGCGTCTGCTACATTTGGATTGTTTCATACAAAGGTAATGAAGAGTTGTATGGTAAATCTCTATAGTGATGCAGTATGGTCTACGAGAGAGTAAGCAGCACAAAAGTTCAGAAGCGTCTGCTACATTTGGATTGTTTCATACAGAGGCAGTGAAGAGTTGTATAGTAAATCTCTATAGTGATGCAGTATGGTCTACGAGAGAGTAAGCAGCACCCAAGTTCAGAAGCATCTGCTACATTTGGATTGTTTCATACAAAGGCAATGAAGAGTTGTATGGTAAATCTCTATAGTGATGCAGTATGGTCTACGAGAGAGTAAGCAGCACACAAGTTCAGAAGCGTCTGCTACATTTGGATTGTTTCATACAAAGGCAGTGAAGAGTTGTATGGTAAATCTCTATAGTGATGCAGTATGGTCTACGAGAGAGTAAACAGCACCCACGTTCAGAAGCGTCTGCTACATTTGGATTGTTTCATACAAAGGCAATGAAAAGTTGTATGGTAAATCTCTATAGTGATGCAGTATGGTCTACGAGAGAGTAAGCAGCACCCAAGTTCAGAAGCGTCTCCTACATTTGGATTGTTTCATACAAAGGCAATGAAGAGTTGTATGGTAAATCTCTATAGTGATGCAGTATGGTCTACGAGAGAGTAAGCACCACACAAGTTCAGAAGTTTCTACTACATTTGGATTGTTTCATACAAGGGCAATGAAGAGTTCTATTCTAAATCTCTCTAGTGTTCCTATACTGGCTACAGCCTAGTAAGCAGCACCCAAGTTCAGAAGCGTCTGCTACTTTTGGATTGTTTCATACAAAGGCAATGAAGAGTTGTATGGTAAATCTCTATAGTGATGCAGTATGGTCTACGAGAGAGTAAGCACCACACAAGTTCAGAAGTTTCTACTACATTTGGATTGTTTCATACAAAGGCAATGAAGATTTGTATGGGAAATCTCTATAGTGATGCAGTATGGTCTACGATAGAGTAAGCACCACGCAAGTTCAGAAGTTTCTACTACATTTGTATTGTTTCATACAAGGGCAATGAAGAGTTCTATTCTAAATCTCTCTAGTGTTCCTATACTGGCTACCGCCTTGTAAGCAGCACCCATGTTCAGAAGCGTCTGCTACATTTGGATTGTTTCATACAAAGGCAATGAAGAGTTGTATGGTAAATCTCTATAGTGATGCAGTATGGTCTACGAGAGAGTAAGCACCACAGAAGTTCAGAAGTTTCTACTACATTTGTATTGTTTCATACAAGGGCAATGAAGAGTTCTATTCTAAATCTCTCTCGTGTTCCTGTACTGGCTACAGCCTAGTAAGCAGCACCCAAGTTCAGAAGCGTCTGCTACATTTGGATTGTTTCATACAAAGGTAATGAAGAGTTGTATGGTAAATCTCTATAGTGATGCAGTATGGTCTACGAGAGAGTAAGCAGCACAAAAGTTCAGAAGCGTCTGCTACATTTGGATTGTTTCATACAGAGGCAGTGAAGAGTTGTATAGTAAATCTCTATAGTGATGCAGTATGGTCTACGAGAGAGTAAGCAGCACCCAAGTTCAGAAGCGTCTGCTACATTTGGATTGTTTCATACAAAGGCAATGAAGAGTTGTATGGTAAATCTCTATAGTGATGCAGTATGGTCTACGAGAGAGTAAGCAGCACACAAGTTCAGAAGCGTCTGCTACATTTGGATTGTTTCATACAATGGCAGTGAAGAGTTCTATGGTAATTCTCTATAGTGATGCAGTATGGTCTACGAGAGAGTAAACAGCACCCAAGTTCAGAAGCGTCTGCTACATTTGTATTGTTTCATACAAAGGCAATGAAAAGTTGTATGGTAAATCTCTATAGTGATGCAGTATGGTCTACGAGAGAGTAAGCAGCACACAATTTCAGAAGTTTCTACTACATTTGGATTGTTTCATACAAGGGCAATGAGGAGTTCTATTCTAAATCTCTCTAGTGTTCCTATACTGGCTACAGCCTAGTAAGCAGCACCCAAGTTCAGAAGCGTCTGCTACATTTGGATTGTTTCATACAAAGGCAATGAAGAGTTGTATGGTAAATCTCTATAGTGATGCAGTATGGTCTACGAGAGAGGAAGCAGCACAAAAGTTCAGAAGCGTCTGCTACATTTGGATTGTTTCATACAAAGGCAATGAAGAGTTGTATGGTAAATCTCTATAGTGATGCAGTATGGTCAACGAGAGATTAAGCAGCACACAAGTTCAGAAGCGTCTGCTACATTTGGATTGTTTCATACAAAGGCAATGAAGAGTTGTATGGTAAATCTCTATAGTGATGCAGTATGGTCTACGAGAGAGTAAGCAGCACCCAAGTTCAGAAGCGTCTGCTACATTTGGATTGTTTCATACAAAGGCAATGAAGAGTTGTATGGTAAATCTCTATAGTGATGCAGTATGGTCTACGAGAGTGTAAGCAGCACACAAGTTCAGAAGTGTCTGCTACATTTGGATTGTTTCATACAAAGGCAGTGAAGAGTTGTATGGTAAATCTCTATAGTGATGCAGTATGGTCTACGAGAGAGTAAGCAGCACAAAAGTTCAGAAGCGTCTGCTATATTTGGATTGTTTCATACAAAGGCAATGAAGAGTTGTATGGTAAATCTCTATAGTGATGCAGTATGGTCTACGAGAGAGTAAGCAGCACACAAGTTCAGAAGTTTCTACTACATTTGGATTGTTTCATACAAGGGCAATGAAGAGTTCTATTCTAAATCTCTCTAGTCTTCCTATACTGGCTACAGCCTTGTAAGCAGCACCCAAGTTCAGAAGCGTCTGCTACATTTGGATTGTTTCATACAAAGGCAATGAAGAGTTGTATGGTAAATCTCTATAGTGATGCAGTATGGTCTACGATAGAGTAAGCACCACGCAAGTTCAGAAGTTTCTACTACATTTGTATTGTTTCATACAAGGGCAATGAAGAGTTCTATTCTAAATCTCTCTAGTGTTCCTGTACTGGCTACAGCCTAGTAAGCAGCACTCAAGTTCAGAAGCGTCTGCTACATTTGGATTGTTTCATACAAAGGTAATGAAGATTTGTATGGTAAATCTCTATAGTGTTGCAGTATGGTCTACGAGAGAGTAAGCACCACACAAGTTCAGAAGCGTCTGCTACATTTGGATTGTTTCATACAAAGGCAGTGAAGAGTTGTATGGTAAATCTCTATAGTGATGCAGTATGGTCTACGAGAGAGTAAGCAGCACCCAAGTTCAGAAGCGTCTGCTACATTTGGATTGTTTCATACAAAGGCAATGAAGAGTTGTATGGTAAATCTCTATAGTGATGCAGTATGGTCTACGAGAGAGTAAGCACCACACAAGTTCAGAAGCGTCTGCTACATTTGGATTGTTTCATACAAAGGCAGTGAAGAGTTGTATGGTAAATCTCTATAGTGATGCAGTATGGTCTACGAGAGAGTAATCAGCACCCAAGTTCAGAAGCGTCTGCTACATTTGGATTGTTTCATACAAAGGCAATGAAGAGTTGTATGGTAAATCTCTATAGTGATGCAGTATGGTCTACGAGAGAGTAAGCACCACACAAGTTCAGAAGCGTCTGCTACATTTGGATTGTTTCATACAAAGGCAGTGAAGAGTTGTATGGTAAATCTCTATAGTGATGCAGTATGGTCTACGAGAGAGTAATCAGCACCCAAGTTCAGAAGCGTCTGCTACATTTGGATTGTTTCATACAAAGGCAATGAAGAGTTGTATGGTAAATCTCTATAGTGATGCACTATGGTCTACGAGAGAGTAAGCACCACACAAGTTCAGAAGTTTCTACTACATTTTTATTGTTTCATACAAGGGCAATGAAGAGTACTATTCTAAATCTCTCTAGTGTTCCTATACTGGCTACAGCCTTGTAAGCAGCACCCAAGTTCAGAAGCGTCTGCTACATTTGGATTGTTTCATACAAAGGCAATGAAGAGTTGTATGGTAAATCTCTATAGTGATGCAGTATGGTCTACGAGAGAGTAAGCAGCACCCAAGTTCAGAAGCGTCTGCTACATTTGGATTGTTTCATACAAAGGCAGTGAAGAGTTGTATGGTAAATCTCTATAGTGATGCAGTATGGTCTACGAGAGAGTAAGCAGCACCCAAGTTCAGAAGCGTCTGCTACATTTGGATTGTTTCATACAAAGGCAGTGAATAGTTGTATGGTAAATCTCTATAGTGATGCAGTATGGTCTACGAGAGAGTAAGCAGCACACAAGTTCAGAAGCGTCTGCTACATTTGGATTGTTTCATACAAAGACAATGAAGAGTTGTATGGTAAATCTCTATAGTGATGCAGTATGGTCTACGAGAGAGTAAGCAGCACACAAGTTCAGAAGCGTCTGCTACATTTGGATTGTTTCATACAAAGGCAGTGAAGAGTTGTATGGTAAATCTCTATAGTGATGCAGTATGGTCTACGAGAGAGTAAGCAGCACCCAAGTTCAGAAGCGTCTGCTACATTTGGATTGTTTCATACAAAGGCAGTGAAGAGTTGTATGGTAAATCTCTATAGTGATGCAGTATGGTCTACGTGAGAGTAAGCACCTCACAAGTTCAGAAGTTTCTACTACATTTGGATTGTTTCATACAAGGGCAATGAAGAGTTCTATTCTAAATCTCTCTAGTGTTCCTATACTGGCTACAGCCTAGTAAGCAGCACCCAAGTTCAGAAGCGTCTGCTACATTTGGATTGTTTCATACAAAGGCAATGAAGAGTTGTATGGTAAATCTCTATAGTGATGCAGTATGGTCTACGAGAGAGTAAGATGTGATTCTGCGGAGAAAGATGAGATTCTGCGGAGGATACTGGAGGAAGAACGGGAAAGAGAGAGACCTGAGGAGCCTCCGGAGCAAACGAGGGGATCGGGGGAGCCGGCGGAGTTGGAACCGCAGCTGCAGAGACAGGACTAATGGGAGTCTGTCAACAGGAGAAAGAGAGGCGGGGTGGGTTCTGGTGGGAGGCAGCAGGAAGTGGAGCCGAAAAATAGCCAGTGGTCCAACAGATTTCAGGCTCTTCAGAAGCAGGAGGAAGATCCAGTTGAGGTGCGTGAGGTGGAGGAGAGGCAAATAGATACGCCCAGAGAATAAACGGTGGGGCAGAAAGCATCTAGGAAAAGATCACAGGAGAAGAATACTGGTGCTTCTCCTAAAGGGAAAGAAGGTCAGGGAGGAAGTCCTAAACCTCAAAGATCCACAAACCAGGGGAAAAAGAAGGATAGGAGGGACCCTCCATCCCCAGAGCAGATAACGCACCTGTCGTTGATGGAACTGGAGGAGGAGAGGAAGAAGAAGGCCATCTGGCGCTTTAACACGTGTGGTCTCATAAAGGTGTGGAGGGAAACGGTGAACCCCAGTAAGGAGGTTTACTGTCAAATCCGGAGGCTAGAATCTGAGGTCGTCTTGCTCGACTCTCAGCTGGTCCATCTGGAAAGGGAGATCTCCAAGGCCAGGGACGCTCAAGCGAGAGAGGACCGGAGAGAGATGGCCCCCCACCGCAACCCCCTGAGGGACAGCCAGGCGAGGCGAGTCGTACCTCAAGTGACAGTAGGACTACGCCTTGGGACCCGCGTCACGAGGAGGTAGAATCTATGGAAGTGCAGGAGCCAGGGGCACCAAATAAGGAGCAGAAGCTGTCACCACCCCCCTCCAGTGGGACATTGGCCATATAGAATTTGAGACTCTAAGGTTTTTTATTTCAGACACACAACACCATTCATTTCCCAAAATACAAACCAGCTAAATTTAAAAATACTCACCTGGAATGTCAAGGGGCTGAATCAACAGGCCAGCAGGGAGGACATCCTTGACTCGGTTCACCAGTTGAACTACGACCTGATGGTTATTCAGGAACTGAACTTCAGGGACGAAGGGGACAGGAGCAAGGTCCAGAAGTTTTGGGTGTGGGGCCCTTCCTTTTGGTCCTACAAGACCGAGGGGGCAGGAGGCATCGCCGTCCTAGTGAGAAATAGAAGAGGCCTAGAGGTACGGAGAGTGGTGGAAGTTATCCCAGGTCACCTGGTGGTCCTCGATTTTGATATCACAGGGATCAGGACAGCAAGTCGCATCGGAAACCTTTCAGGCTTTGCGCGCTCTACGCCCCGGTCCAAGCCAGACCGAGGAAGGATCTGTGGGCTTAAGGACTACTCTGTTACCGCCAGGTCCCTTATAGTGGCAGGGGATTTTAACAACAGGTCCAGGAAAGAGGACAGGTGTAACCTGAGGGGCGGTGGGGGCCAGGAACCCTGGAAATCCCCTTCCCCTGACTCTCAAGGAAAGAAACTTACAGACTGGTTTAATTAATTTAGGCCTGGAAGATAAAGCTCTTTTGATTGAAAACCAGTTAGAATTATTTCCCATGAGTTGCAGGAAGGTCTTTATGGCTAATTACCCGGAGAAGGCGAAAGAATGTTACACTTACTACCAACCGACAGCGGCTAGCAGAATAGATAGAGTGTGGGCGGAGAAAGATTGGAAGGTGGCCTCCTGTAACGTAGGGCTCACCCCTTGGTCTGACCACGGATACCTTTTGTTGGAGCTGTATGGCGGCCGACTGATGGTTCGCGGCAGACCATGGTGGAGACTACACCCCTCGATGCTCAAGGAGGAGGAGTTTAAAGACCTGATAGAGAAATGCATTACTACTTGGAGGAAACTGGCAGAGATTAGAAAGACGGACCCCATCAGGTGGTGGGAAGAGCTAAAGAGGGAGATTAAAAGGAAGTGCATAGCCACATCATCTTATGCCCATAGGAAAGAACTGGTTCGGTACCACAGAGCCCGCTTTAGATTCCTAAGGGCCCATCAAAGAATGAATAGGGGATTGAGATGGGATAAGAGAATGTTGGACAGGGACGGAAAGACCATTCAGGACTTCCATCATAGGAGAAGGGCGACCAGGATAGAGAAGCAGAAGTACAGATCGAGGGGGCCACTGGTGGAGAGCCAGGAGTGGGAGAAGAAGCGATCGGGAGGAAGGGAAATTAGGAACTTTGAAGGCCTGAGGAAGTCGGAGGAGGCAGAGATAAAGCACTCTGCTGAGGAGATGTTAGAAATTATGGAGGAACATTATCGGGAGATGAAATTATGGATGAACATTATCGGGAAAGAGGATAGGGGAGCAGACCGTAGCAAACTTCCTGAGGAAAATGCCAAGAGAGGGACTAGAGTCGCCAAGTGAAGCAGAGGTCGAGGAACTGACCAAGCCCGTGACGGAAGAGGAGGTGCAGAAAGTGATACGTGAGGGCAGGGACAAAGCTGCGCCGGGCCAGGATGGTTTGACGTATACGTTTTATAAAATGTTCCAGAAAGAACTGGCGGAACCTCTGGCTGCGACTTTCAACAGGGCCCTTAGTAAGGAGGGTCAATTTGATGATGATTTCTATGGGGGAATATTAAGTTTCATCTACAAGGAGGGGGATCCCTCGCTTCCCAAAAATTGGAGGCCCATCGCCGTGACAAATATAGACTATAGGATTTTGGCCAAAATCCTGAATACCAGATTGTCCAAATTAGCCCCCAAATTGATCATAGGGACCCAGACCACTGTGGTTCCGGGGAGGAAGATGAGCAATTCCCTAGTCTTCATCAGAGAGATTTTCCAGATGGTGAGAAAAGGAGAATGGAAAGGCACCCTGGTGCAGATGGATCAATCGAAGGCCTTTGATAGAATAAATAGATCCTACTTGTGGCAAGTCCTGAGGGCCAAAGGTGTCCCATAGACCTTTGTCGCTTACCTGAAAGTGCTCTATGAGCACGCCTCCGTCACGCCTCTGGTGAATGGATGGAGAGGACGTCAGATCGCCATAGAGTCCGGGATACGGCAAGGATGCCCCTTGAGCCTGCTCCTATACGTCCTGCCGCTAGATCCCATATTAGGGATCATTCAAGTATATATACTCAAGTATATATGAGGACGGGAGGGAGAGGGAAAAATGGGGAGATTGGATACTTACGTGAATTCCCCTTCTCTGTGGTTTTATCACTGCCCCCCCCCCGAGAGGCAGAAGAGGTGGAGGGGGCAGGGGCTACTTCAGTGTCCTGCTGCAACTCTAAAACTCGCACTACTTTTTGGCTCATCCCAACGTTGACACTGGGCCAGACCTGGAACCACTGGAGAATAGGGAACACCATTAAGACGGTAGTGCACACGGATGACGTGTACATCTTAGTCAGGAATGCAGAGTAGCTGGAGTATTTGAAAGAGCGAATAGAGGAGTATAGCAGAGCCTCGGGGGCCGTGATAAATGAGGACAAGACCAAGTGTTACTCTCTGTGCCAGGGTGTTGAGGATATCAAGGTGACGCCTATGGGAACACAGGCAGGTACGGAGGGACAAAGGCAGGAAGAGAAAGTAGAAACATCGGTTAAGATATTGGGCGTAACCTTTGGGCTGCAGTCAGGGGCATGGGAAGAAAATTGGAAAAGGTGGGCTTGCAAAGTAGAGGAAAAGTTGAAGAGGTGGGGAACTGGAACTTGAACATGTACCAAAGAGAGATCACGGGCCTGTTCTTTAAGTTTCTTTGGGGTACGGCCTTTTCCCCCCTACCCCACGCCACAGCATATAAAAGGGTCAGTGAGGTTGGCCTGGGGGCCTGGGCTCTCGGGCCCTTTTCCTGGCAGCCTTTGTCGCCCATAACTTCGGGAGTTGGGCTAAGTGGAACAGGAGGACGAAGGGGGCCTGGTCTGCGCGGCTTCCATATGGGTCAGATTCGCAACCACATGGGAGAAGACCACCTGGGGCCAAAAGTGGTGGGTAAACGAAGAAAGTAAGTTTATTCTCACCCAGGCCATGAAGCCAGAGGCGTATCTAGCCCTCCTGGCGCCTTGTGCAAGGAGGGCGGTCGGGCGCTCAATAGCGATTGGGGGGGTGCCCGGTGCAAGAATTACGCGCAGCGCGCGCATACAAACACGGCAGGCGATGGTGCACCAAGTTCCTCCTGGGTATGTTTACACAGAGCGAACAACAAGCCTGCAGTATTTAGCCGGCGGGGGAAACGAGGTGTGGGAGGGAAGGGCTGAAGCAAGAGATGAGTTTGGAGTTGATGCACAGGCTTGAGCAGCAGTAAAAAGATCAGTGGGTAAACGGGGAAAGGGGGGAGGGGTGCCAGGCTGACTGCTGGGGCCGCCTCGTTCCTGCTGATTTCGCACAAAGAGATGAGATAATAGGCCGGGTGTATATTCAGTCTGTGCCCTCCAGGAGATCTCCGCAGCTTATCTTATCTTGATGAAACTGATGGGCCGCCTGTGTTCTTCTCTGCCCTGGAGCGAGTGCTCAACGCGCTCCACCCAAACTCCGCCTCTGCATGAAGCTGTCGCTGCCCGATTACATGAGGGAAGTGGCGATGTGGATTAAAGATCTGGGGGTGAAAGCTAAGGGCCGCAAAGTGGAGTAGGAGGGAAAACAACTGAAGCAGGCACTATATGAGGAGACCCTGAGAGAGCGCATCCTACAACCTAAAGGCTGAGCTACATTACAGGCAGAGGCTCTGCCGCCGCCTCTGCTTCTGCGCTTGGAGCGGGGGAGTGTGTTCCCTCCTGTTGTCCCTCCTGTTGTCCTGCCTTCTTAAGAAGGTGATTGGAGGTAGTTCAGATTGGCATGCAGCCACCCTCCCCCCCTCTTCTACGATTGGCAGGCTGCAGTAGCTCCGCGAAACGCCCCCTAGCTCTGCGTGCCCACCCCCTCAAAAGTTGGATTCCAGTTTGAGGTACGCGCTGGCCGTGTGGAGGTCGCAGCGGCTCCGCTTGCTTCAAAAATGAGGTCAGAAGCTCCGCGACGCGTGTAATGTAGCTCTGGCTTAAGGAGGCCAAACAGTGGAGCAAGTCTCACCGCTCTGCGTACCTGACACGTGACAGGGTCGCCCGGAACAACTTTGGGGACAGGAGGATCCCTTTTAGCTTGTGGGAACTGAGGTGGTGGGCCTTCCATCAGGTGATTAGAGTGGGGAATACTGCCCCGTGGTTAACTGAGGAACAGAAAAGATGTATAAGACCAGGGTTCACGGGAACAGGAGTGTCTGGAGCGAGGCGCACAGACCCCCCAATAGAAATAGTACAGCATTTCATGCAAGACTGTACGCCGGCGAAAGAGTTGTGGCGGGGAGTGGCCAAAGCCTTTAGCTGGCCGGATTTGGCCCCACAGTCTTGGGAAACTGTACTCTCCGGGGAAGAACCGGCAGGAGGAGCGAAAGGCCCTAAGAAAATAGGAAGAGACGGACGGGGAGGGACAAACAGATGGGAGGTGCCATGGACAACAGTGAGGTTGATAAATTTGTATGTTCTGTTAGTACTGTCGATCCAACGAAGCAGAGAACTGAAGGGGGGAAAGTCCACCGACACGACGGGATGGGTCCGTTTTGTAGTTTCACGAGTCCAAGGGGTAGCAGCTTATGAAAAACTTAGGAACAGCAGGGAAATGGTGGGCGTGGCTGGAGGGCACAACCCCCCCCCCCCCGATAACCTGAAGGGAGTCTAAATAACATTCTGTATTATTTTGTATTACTCTTATCTTTTGTATGATGAAAAATTTGTATTATATGGCTTTGTTAGTACTTTATGTACTTCTAATTTTAATTAGTAGGTAGTTTGTTTTTCCGTTTTTCTGTTTGTTTTGTAATTTTGTGTTGTAGTATGATTGATTTTAATAAAAAATCTATTTCATTAAAAAATCTTCTTCACTGCCCTTGATTGAAAAAATCCAAATGAACCTTTGCACTGCTTACTCGCACGAACAATGTATCGGATCACTAGAGAGCTGTAGCAAAGAAGTCTTCCTTACCCTTGTATGAAACAATCCAATTGTTGCAGACGCTTCTGAACCTGAGCACGGCTTACGTGCCTGTAGACTGTATGGGATCAATAGAGAGATGTAACATAGAAGTTTTGTTTGAAAAAATCCTTGTTTGAAAAAATCCAATTGTTGCAGATGCTTCTGAACCTGCTTACTCGCACGAAGACTGTATGGGATCACTAGAGAGATGTAACATAGAAGTCTTCCTTGCCCTTGTTTGAAACAATCCAATTGTTGCCCACAATTCTGAACCTGTGCACTGCCTTATTCGCCTGATCAGCTTCTGCTGGGTTCCCCATATGGGAAGAGAAAGGTAGGATAGAGATTCGATTAAAAAAATCTTTATGACAGGAAACTATGCCATAAGAGCGGGAATGGCCAAAGACTTCACATTCACTATCTCTGTGTCAGAGGTCCCTGATTAGCCAGGTGGTCATTTCTCTCTTCTTAGAGAGATGCAGTTCCTATAGACATTAAAGGGAAAGCTGTTTCCCTAGACTGACTAGGCACCAACAGTCCCAGAGGCTGCTGCTTTTGTCTTTCAAAAGAACTGCTTGACCTCAGGATGTTTTGCTCGCCTGCCATTGTAGCCGTCCCATCATTTCCCACACTTCCTTCTTGGATGTAGAATCTCATCTTCCTCCTTTGGGCCTATTAAACTGGGGGAAAAATGGACGGTTGAAGAAGGAGCTGATTACACAGCTCCTGGACCACTGAAGCACGACGGCACAATTGTTTTGTGGAGGTCTATAGCTTTATAGCAGTGTATTATTGCAGGGATGGTATCAGGAAGATCAAAGGGTCACTTTCAACCCTGAAGCCATGGCCTTTCTAAGGTCAGTCAGATTACACCTGCTCCCTTCTACAGCTCAGCTCCTGATTAACTACTTGCATGCTTCCTTGCTGTTAGAAAACAGTAATCCATATCGTTTTGCCTATTACAGCAATCATATTGTATAAAGTATTACCAAAGGGCAGTCTTTGATTTCTTTAAAGATGCCATGGTGGCAAATGCCTAACAGGCATGACTTTTCTCAAGGCAAACGCTCTATGCAAGGTTGCCAAATGTCCTGAACAAATGTCACTGGGCAATTAAGGTGACACCCAGTGAAGGTCAGGCATGCCTGTGCCCTATTGAAATCAATACAATGGAAGTTCATAGTTAAACATTTAACGTTGCAATCCTAAGCACCTTTTTCCAGGAAGGTAGTCCCATTCAATTCCATGGGATTCCTTTCCAAGTAATGATGCTGAGGTCAAGCTGACTTACTGGGTATTTCACTAAGACTTTTAAAAAAAGTTTGTGTTGCCAAAATACATAGAATTATGCCTTTCAAAATCATGTCTTTCAGCAGCAAAGAGGAAAAAAGAATTTGCAATGAAAAGAAGTGCCACCACTTCCTGGCTACTCTGGCTGC
The DNA here is from genome assembly GCA_026170595.1 of Plestiodon gilberti rubricaudatus. Classification (NCBI taxonomy): domain Eukaryota; kingdom Metazoa; phylum Chordata; class Lepidosauria; order Squamata; family Scincidae; genus Plestiodon; species Plestiodon gilberti. Next base: position 153,867,229 of record JANXHW010000001.1, on the reverse strand, counting down.
TGGAAGAAGTAGGGGGGCAGGATTGGCAGTGGCATGTGCTGCATCCTGTCCCCCGATCTGCTGACACAGGACAACGCGGACTGCACCATATAGAGCATGCAAGTCTGTGTTGCCCCCATGGGCAAGGGGACAAATGTCCCCGTACGTCGCGGAGACCTCCAGCAGCCGCAATTCCCACGCAGGATGTAGCGCAACCTGTGCTGTTGCCACTGTACCGCTGCATAGGAATTTGCCCTGGATTGGGCTACCCATGAAATGTGAGCTACATACCGTATCTCAGGTGGCCCCTGGGAAAATGTTGTAGCCTAGAGACGTTAAAACATTCCCCCCCCCCCCGGCAAATTTACCTTCTGCTAAGCCTGATGCTTCTTGTTGTCAAGAAAAAGTCATCAGACCGGTTTTAACGATACTGCTCATGGTCATTGTCCCCCTCAAGCGAAAACAAGGACACGTGCATCCTCCCCAATGTGTTGTTCTGCTCCTCATATTTGTGTGGAAGGATGGAACCACTCCCTAGTAATAATAGTTTAAATACTATTAATTTGAAGCAATGTAGTAACAGCGCTCCGTGTTCCAGCCGCATGCTACGCGCTGCGGCAAGGAGAGTCATGCCGGCCACATGACCACGGAGGCGTCTTCGGACAACGCTGGCTCTTCGGCTTTGAAATGGAGATGAGCACCACACCCTAGAGTCGGACACGACTGGACTTAATTGTCAGGGGTCACCTTTACCTTTTTAGTATGGGGTAATTCAGAAATTTTATCCCCACATGTGACTACGTGAAGCAGAAGAGTGTACAGATGGGGAGCAGGACATGCACATTCATGTTTTTACTTGACAGGGACAGTGTTGTCTGAACCAGTTCAGAGGGAGAGCCAATCCTATCATTTGACAGCATCTCAGTTGTCCTTCTCGGCTCCAAGAGAGGACAGTAGCTCAGGGGTTAACCAAGAAGAATATTTCAGACAGCAGTACTTTTTAATAATTATTTAGTAACTGATCTTCTGAGAAAAAAAGGAAAGTTTTGCAGGATTCAGCAAATGCAAAAAAATATCCCCAGCTTTGGAGCTGAGAGAGACCAAAAAGAACTGAGGGACAGACTGAGGTCGTTGAAGCAGCACATGGGAGAAGGAATCACTTCTTTTTTATACTCTGTGAAATGACTGACCTAACACATGGGGTACATTTCCTGTTGCTTTTCACTCTAGCTGTTACATCTCTCTCTCTCTCTCTCTCTCTCTCTCTCTCTCTCTCTCTCTCTCTCTCTCTCTCTCTCTCTCTCTCTCTCTCTCTGCGGGGACCTCCAATTGGTTAGGGATAGCATCTGACCTCTCAACTTGGCTGTAATGAGAAACAGCCAACACAGTAAGCTCTTGTGTCTGAAGGCCCTGAGAGAACTGGCTGCAGAAGGATCTGCACCTCTAGGTCCACACCTCCTACTGTATTGGATAGGACACATCATTTGTACAGAGGGTGCAAAAAACAGTGAATGTTAGGACTGGTAAAAATTTCCCAACGTTGAATTTGAGAACATTCCCCGAGTCAGGCTGTTCATGACCGTCCAGTTCTTTCCCAGCCTTGGCACCTGAAATCCTTGTTTAATTGGAAATGCCAAGACTCGAGTTGGGGGTGTTCTCTGTGCAAGACATGAGCTCGGTCCCTAAACTACGGACCCTCCCCAATCAGTAAGTAACTGATCTAGTCGTTTTCTGTGCTAGGTTTCCCATCTGTAAAGAAACAAAAATTCCAGTCCATGGGAGAAGTATTTGTTAAGTTTCATTCCTCTAATGTTTGAAAGATAACATTAATTTTGTGCGTATGTGTGAGAAATTCCAAACCTGGGAACAGAACAATTTTTCCAACAGTAGTAGAGCAAACGGAAGGAAATGAGTCCGTTCTTAATCACTGCTTGCCTTGGTGGTAAGCTTCCTGATCTCTCTTCCTGCTTGTACTCTCCAAGAATTGCCGGAAATTAGGCATCTCATGTGGAAAGAAAAAAAATCACAACAACATTTTGCGTAGAAGTTGTAAACATCTCCACCCAGGAGAGGTAGCACTTAACTTTGCTGAGAAAATGACAATTGAGATTATTTTGGCAAGAGTTTGCACAGCAAAAATTTCTGCTTCCCACACCAAAACTTCAATTATCTTCAGTTGCTTTAGGAAGAGGAATAAAAGAAAATGCACACCACTCATGATAAGGCAAGGTGAACATTATGATGGAGGTAGATGGGAGAGAGTACATAGATATAGAGATTTATGGCCTTATCACATCTCAGAAGTTCTTGCAGTAAGCTCTCCTTCCTCTCGGAGAAAGGACTCTTACCAAGCGAAGGGAACTGGGGATAATCTTCTAACCCCTCCTACACTGCAGATTTAGGCAATTTATTAGATGAAACATGGGTCATTGGATTTGCACAACGTGTTAACAGATTCATTTTTATCCTACTATAGTATTTGCAAGGCTCACCTTGCAAATAGTATTTGCTCACCTTGCTCAAGTATTTGCTATTTCAATTTCCCCCCAAATCTTTTCCCAACATTTAAAAATCTCATACTCTTAGCAAAACGTAGGTCTGTGTCCACAAACCACTTGATCTGGGAAACCACACTTACTTAACATGTGGGATTTTTTTTTTAATACATTAGCATGGGTGAGCGCTTATCAGGTAGGGTGAGCTGCTCTCGTGGTCCACTTGGCTTGCAGCCACCATACATTTCTTGAACCTGCCTGCTGCTCTCTTTGGCTACTGACACCCAGCTACCATGCTATTGTACATGCACAAAGGTAGCAGTTGGGAACAAGAGAGGTCCAGCAGCCACCGCCATTATCATTATCATTATCATTATCATTATCATTATCATTATCAGCAGCAGCAGCAGCAGCAGCAGCAGCAGCAGCAGCAGGGACAAGGTTAACACTCTTGCCAGGACCTGAATGATATCAAGGACCAATTTGCCCATCTTCTTCAAATGTGGACTCATTCACCCAAGCAATTATTGTGCTTTGATATGCACATAATTGCATTTGGTGAACCATTTACACTCACAAATCAAAACACTGACTCTGCAGCAATGCCAAAGTGGTAAGCTACATATTTTTGCAGAGCTACAGTTTCTGGGTTTGTTAGGGAGAAGGCTGCATGCATAGTCATGCGTTTACAGAAAAGGAGAGCACTTGTAGCCTTGTTGCAATCAAAATCCTACCTCTACAAAAAGGAACACTGAAATCCTGTCCAATCCAGTAGGCAATGTTCACGTCAGGGAGAATGTGTAAAAACCTTATTTTTAAGAAATCTGCACTGACAAAAAGCTGCAGGCAGCAGATCTAACTCAGGAACTTTACATGCACGAGCACAGTGCTTTTTGAAGTCTACTAGACTTGCCATGAGGGCTGGAAAAAAGAAGAAACGTTCTATCTATAATGTTTCGTAATTTAGGAGAATGCTATTTCTGGTGCTGCTCTCTACAATTTTAGAAAAGAACTGAGTAAGGAGGTGCTGCCTTCACCCTATGCAGGGACCACTACATGCTGGGACTTCCAGAACATTCTACAAGGTTCTGCCCATGTTCTGTTTGCAGACACATGTCCAAATGTGGGGGCTGCCTAAAACCCACAAAGAATTAGTCTTAACCTGAACCCCCCTCCCATTTTGCCACCACTTGGGGGCATTTCAGCAATAAATGGTTTGGAGAGCATGAAATGGGACAAAAGGTGAGCTCTGCTGGTGTTGCCCCTCTGGGTGGTGGGGGTGGCTGCTATGTTAAATTTCCTATAAGTCCTGATAATTTATGGGACAAAAATGGCTGCTGTTACCACTGTTATGAAATTAGAGGTGGCCAAAAAGGTGAGAGGGCAACATTCACTCCCCAATTTTGAGCTGAAAGGTCTGATTGGAACCTTACAAGAACTTGCCTTCAAAATTCATTTGAATTTTGTAATGCATTGCAATTACTGCTGCCTAGAAACAGTGTAGCTTTTTTCATGCAGGAAAGAATGTGATGGCCATAGGTAGAATTGTCACAGAAATTTTGTCTACAGCCCTACATTAAAATTTGAGAAAGCAAATTTGAGGAGGACAGGGCTCTCCTCATGGAAGACATCTTAGAAATTTTGAGAGTATCAAAGAGTACAGTATTGACAAAGGCTACTGGAATGTCTTAGGGAGAGTGTTGTACTTTAGTCACTGGGTTTTACCCAAGGTCAAATCTGAAGCAAAATTGGGGAAGTTCTTCCTCAGGCAAAACACCTAGGAGTTCTTCTGAGGCAAGTCCAAATAGTTTTGATAAGAGGACTGAACTTCTTCAGAGGGTTTTGGCATATCCCTAGCACTGGCAGAAGAAAAAAGATGTTGAAGATAATAAAGTTGAAGTGCAGGGCCCAATCCATAACACTCTGCAAAATAGCACTAGCGGTTACTGTACAGTCCCACAAACCCCCGTCACACTTGGGTCCGAGGGATTTTCCACCTCTGCTTCTGTTCTCATTTGTCATGGTTGGCAGTGATGTAGACTTGAGTCTATTGACTCGGACTTGAGTCGGACTGACGACTTGGTGATTGTAAAAGACTGGAAAGACTCAACTCGAGACTTGGAGCCTTTTATGACAAGTTCAATTTTATTCAGGTTTAAACCCATTTTCCCTATTAAATAGACAGGGACTTGCAACTAACAATCAAAGACTTGGGACTTGGACCCAGAGACTTGATCCACATTCCTGGTTTTGGGTGACTCAGAAGAACAATATGAGATTAGAGCCCCTGGAGAGGAAGTACCAAGTGTCCTATTTTCTGGCTGGATATTTGTATATCTGTTCTGTCCAGATAGTTCTGGCCTATCAAGATCAGGAATAGGCCATGTGACTCTTGCACAGTTTCTCTCCATGGTCTGCAGGAACAGTTCCTCCTCGCAACAGCAGTGTCAGTGACATAGCAACAAAGCTAGGCAAATTTGGGGTGGATGAACCTGTGTGTGTGTGTGTGTGTGTGTGTGTGTGTGTGTGTGTGTGTGTGTGTGTGTGTGAGAGAGTGAGTGAGTGAGTGAGTGAGTGAGTGAGTGAGTGAGTGAGTGAGTGAGAGAAGCTGAGAGAGACCCTGTAACAACATCCTGCAGTGCCACATGGTTCATAGTGAGTGGCTTTATCTAAAGCAGGGCAATAAATAAATAAATCCTTCCTCTGAGTGACATACATGGTGATCTCTTATCTACATATGGCCAGGCCCAGAGCTGCTCAAGTTTCAAAACTGGGACTATGACAATACCTTCAGACCATTCCCAGTATAATCATAGGAGCACCTATTGAACAAGATGAAAATTAGTCCAGAGCTCAGATGTTGAAGGCCCTATTACCAGTGTGATGTATCAGTTTCCCATGATCCTTTCTCACTCGAGGTGAAAGGTTTGCAGAAATCAGATGCATCACGACATGCTGGATGGACAAGGCCCCTTGCAGAATTTCTTGATTCCCCAGTGTGTGAATTATTATTAATTGGATTTTTGTCCTGCTTTTCTCCCTGTAGGGGACCTAGTCTGGTCCTCCATGTTATCTAGACCTTCTTTGTTTCTTGCCGAGTTTTCCTTATGCCCCAAAGGAAAATAATATCCAGAACACCTTGAACCATTCTCAGGCCAAACACATTCTACTTTTTATTACACATATTACATTCTTAAATAAAAATGCGTCACATAACTTTTTTTTTTGCATAGATATTTTACAATATACCAATTTAAAAAAGAATTATGAAACAGACCAGTAACAAAAATAAATCTTCTTCTTCATTAATAATCTTGTAACATTAACATACCACCATCATATAATACAAATAATATTTTTTAAATCTTAAGACTTTTGTACAGCCAAAAAAATTGACAAAGTAATATATTCATATATATATATTTATATATATAAAAGCTTAAAAAAAATAAAATGCCAACCAAAAAAAGGCAGAACTGAGGGCTACAAGATTGGGTACTTCTGCGATATACTAGAAATACCAGAGAAGGCCTGAGAGAATGTGACTGAAGGTTTCTCCAAATGCACTTGGCAGACACATCTGGCAAAAAAAAAGAAAAAAAAGGAAAGCTGTAGTGCAAAATGAAAGTCCTTCAAGCGTGGTGTGTTGTGGTGGGAGTTTTGTGGTTTTTTTTTTCTCTTTCAAAAGGAATGACTGAGTTTGAACACTGAAAAAGAAATTATATATATTATTTTTACACACACACACACACACACACACACACACACACACACACACACACACACACACACACACACAGAGTTAGGATAGCAAAAGGACTTCATTGATTTGTGTGTTAAAGGTGTGCTAAGCCTTTGCTTGCATGAGGTGGACACGCTTTCTGTCTTGGTGCTTTTTCTTGGAAATATCTTGGAGGCAGAAAAACATTCCAGGGGAGTGATTTACGCTAGCCGGCTTCAGAAACCATCCTGCCCCTCCTTCCACTACAACAGAGACGGTAGCAATCCTAGAGAAAAGCCAGGTCAAACCAATATTGAAATTCAATTGTTCCAGTCCTGCAGGGGGGTTGCCCATATGCGGAATCAGGTTTCAGAGCCAGATCACCCCCACTGCAGGTATCAATCTAGAGATCCAGACATGCAGCAATAGGCTAGGATGCCATGGCTGTGTTCATATTCCTCCCCCCCCCCCCACCCGTGTTAATGGGAGGTTACTTAACCCCCTTTCTTCCCTGCTGTCTACAACGCTTACATTGGGGAAAGGGGGCTTCTGAGAATACTCTCAGATATCTTTTGATTGAATCCTGTGAGCACAAAATATACAGTATACGGGTGGCAATCTTTAATTCACTTGCACAACTTAAGAGTCAATCACTGAAACTTCACTAGCAAATATGGATCTGAGCTAATCAGACACCTCTGCTGTTTTCAACTATACACAATTGGTTTTCACTTCTTACTTCAGTGTAGTAACACAACTGAAAATCAGTCCTGACCAACATTCTCTCTATCTTTGTTCCCAACTGCATGGGGCCCTATGGTGGCTGCATGGCATGGCTGTCAACATCCAGAGCGCTTAGTGATGACATCACCACCAGGCTTTGTGGCCATGGAGTTGCAGGCGGTGTGTAGCAGCATTGTTCAGTTGCACGGAACTTCAATTCCAGCTGCATGGCCGCGCTGTCACAGAGCTTACAGGGAAGGCTGGTCCTGATCACACCACAATTTCAAAATGGACAACTAAATGATTGGGGAATTCCCTCCACCCATTTCTAAGGCAAATTGAGGCCCAAGAAATAGATAACTGGCAGTGGAAACTGTCAGGATGGAAGGGTTGCTGCAGATGTGAGACCTTGTAAGTCTCATCCTTAAGGTCTAGATGCTCCTGAGGATGTTTAGGACCCATGTTTCCTGCTGGGGTACATGGGAATGGTAGTTTCCTATGCCTCCCAATTCAATGAATTGGGCTTCTCTTGTCTGCAACAATCCTTCCATGCTGGCTGTCTCACCTCCCTCTTCACAGGGGTAAGTTTGTTGCTTGTCAGTCCCCCCTTTCCTAACAAGCTCAGTAAAAGCTGGGTCTCAAATTCGGAACGGAGTTGTCTCGGCTCATATGAGGAGGGGGCGGATTTCTGAATTCTCCCAATTCCAAATTCACCCTATCACTAATTACAACTGATAAAACAGTCATTGAATTAGTTCATTTTGCAGTTAGATCGTTTTATTTATTGCTCGTTTTATTTTATTTCTCATTCAGCCTGTGGCAGGGGATAGACCTTTTTCCACATATGTCATCACAGGTTAAAAAATACAGCTGGTAGTACAATGCACCAATAAGGTGACTGCTAAGCCAACTGTAATGGGCGCTGAACTTTCCACTGCTAAGGACTAATTTTTAGACATGTATATCTGTCCTCAATCTTTTGCAAGTAGTCAGCAGAAGTGCTTATGAACCCTTGAAGGTATGAATATGCTTAAGCACCTAATGGCAGAGGCTGCTTCTGGCATTATACCTGATTCTAGCTGGACACAGGGTTCCCCCCCCTAACTTAAGTTGCCTATTGTCTGTGCACTCCATATATACTTGTTTTGTTTTCTGTTCCAATTTTCTCACTGGTCAAACAGGTCTCATAATGTTTCAAAACCCCACAAAGTCTGTTTTAACAGGTGACAACATTGGGACAAAAGAAATGAGTGTGCTGTGTGTACACTCCATAGACAAGGCCTATGGTATGGAGTGTGTACACCATAGGCCCTGCCTCTGTTATACCACGTTCAACTCTATGAAAACCTCTAGCCCATTTCAAACCAAAGTCTTCATTTTGCTGATGGTATGTACTGGAGACATCTCAGTGCTACTGATGTTTTGTTAAAATAAAGCAGTTTGCACCAGTTTCACGAAGTCTGTGGAGTAGACGCAAAACAAACAAAAAAACCTAATGCAACTTATCATGTAGCAAAGCCTCAGTAGCAAGGTAGTGTATAAAACCAGTCTCATATATTTGGCGTTTGGGGATTAGCAGGCGCAGAGCTCTCAAATGCATGTGAAATTGACAAAAGACATGCTGGATTATTACAATGCATAAAATATATAAATTGAGCATCAATCAGTCTGGCCAATTAACCTTTCAGGGAACTGTATGTGCATTGGCCATGGGCCATAACCAGTAACAAAAACATACAAAAGAAAAGCACAATGTTACAAAATAGAAATATTAAAGAAGTTAAAGAATAGACACTCTTAGGAATGTCCTTCCAGATGGACCTTACAACCATATATACCACACAGATTCATTTATCCAGGTAAATGTCCGTCACATAGGAATGAAAATAAATTTTATGTTCCAGGAAACTGTGTTTATAGGTGATTTTTGCCCACTTCAACACCTCAAATAGAAGGGTTCTTTAAAAAAAACGTTACCTCTCACCATATGATTTCACTCTCAGAGTACTCCTGTAACCCAATGTCCACCCTAGTCTGCAGTCTATTCACTCACAGTACACAGTAAAATATATATTCCAGCACAGGGAAAATCTTTCCTACATAAGCTGACAATTTCTAAAACCCACTGGTAGTTGTTTGTACCCTCACCAAACCAGACAGAAATAGGCACTGTTGGTTACTACACTGGAAATAGTTGGTGCTAGGTTTTAACTGCGGAGGGATATGTTTAATTCAGGTGCTTGAGCACATCGGCATGCGTGCGCAAACACACACAAGCAATGCACATGGAGCAAGAGAGTATCGAACCTATGTTCTGGCAGTATGCCCAAATGAAAATTAACAAATGTCAAAGTTTTTATACCTAAAAATATATATAAGTAGGCCAACCGTGAATCCAAGAACATTGCGAGAAAGTTTAAAACCAAAAATACATGTTGTTTGAACATGTTCCAACAGGTAATAAATGCTTGATATGATCTTCCCACTTCCTTCCAACCCACTGTTTTTGGAAAGATATGTAGTATTGGTCTAATCCCAATGTAAAGGAGAAAGCCAGATTCATCTTGCTAAGAGTGTTTGGGGTCAAATTTGGTGGTTTCTCTACTGAGCCCACGGTGTGCCTCTCTCTATAAACATGATTTGGACAGTGCTAAAGCAGAGATGGTTGACTGGAAATCCACAAGCTGCATCTAGGCCCCTTCCTGGATTTTGCCCTCCATGCCCCTTGTGGGAGTTCAAGATGCCGCCTCTTACTTTCAGATGCCCTGGAAGCCCTGGGAAATGGCCAGCCCCAGGCAAAAGAAGTTGCCATAAATTATGAGGATCCTCTTTTTAAAATTCTGGCTTGTACACCATAGTGAAGCCAAGATGAGCCGGGACAAATAGTGAAATTTGATTTTTGAAATATTGACAAACCCTTTCAGTTTCATCAGTGTTTGTAAAGAGCCTATGCAAAAGGACCCCTCCCCCACAAAGAGTAAAATTTAATATGGTTCTGACACACCCATTAGGCACAATTTCTTTTGCGAAGTTGACCAAACAAAATCCCAACAGGAAGACCATTTTTGTTTCTCTCTCAATGCAATCCTGATCATGTCTATTCAGAAATTATATCCCAGCAATTTTCAGCAGACTAATTTCTTAGGAAGCATGATTAAAATTGCAGCATTAAAGCCCAATCCTACCAGTAACACCGGGGGAATAAGAGACTGCCAACACTAAGTGGTGACCAAGGGGAAGGAAAACCACTGCCTTAATGTTGGAGGTATGGGAGGGTGCTAGGTCAGCACTATGCAGTGGCACAGCTGTTAGCTGACCAGTAGCAGCATGTATCCTTGATGCCATGGCCCATAGTGGGCCCTGTTGGCCAGTCAACAGTAATGTGACTGCAGGATGCTAACTTGGTAGCCTTCATGCCTTCACCACCACCTCGTAAGACTGTTGGGTTCCCCTCTTGTTCGGTTGCCATTGAGCAATGCTAGCATCTTGCTCACTACCTCACCAGTCATTGCTGGATCCTACACACATTTACTCTGAAGCAAGTCCCATTTATTTCAATTGATCTCACTGCCAAATAAATATGTATTGTTCTCTCACTAATGTTGGAAAGCCATTAGATAGCAGGGCAATGTAGGAAGCTAGAGAAATCTTGAAACCAATCTGACTTTGAGGTGTTTCTCAACTGAATATTTTAGTTCTGCCTATCCTATTTTGAAAAACAATGGGCAACACGACAGAATTTTTGCTTTAACTCACCAAGAATTAGGGTTTTCACCAATCTGATGGAAACTGAGGATTTCATATTCTGTTGCACTTAACAGTGTTGCAAGCAAGGTCACAAGTGACAACAGAAATTAAAACCAATATTGTTTCTTTTCCTAGCTTCCCCTTCCCACTCACTTTGAATTACTTAAAATACAGGGTTACATTAAATGAAATTGCCACTAATTCTTGTAGATAATCACTAAGAATTCTAGAGGCAGTAAGATTCAATAGCAATTCACATCAGCAGCGTCACTGCAGGGGGCGGAGCTCCAAGTTCCGTCGGGCTCTGACCCTCCGTTACACGACGGGAGAAAGCGGCCCCGCCTCCTCGCCTTTGGAGCCATTCCGGCCGACGAAAGCACTTGCTTTCATCGGCCGGAATGGCTCCAAAGGCGAGGGGGTGGGCCCGCTTTCTCCCGTCGTGTAACGGAGGGTCAGAGCCTGACGGAACTTGGAGCTCCGCCCCCCCTGCAGTGACGCTGCTGATTCACATGATGATATTCATGGATATTGGTACCCAATACTGTCATAAAAATATGTATGCATGTTACTTAGGATAGGACAAGGAGGATTTATTGGATAGTATAGATGCTATTAACACATTGTCTAGATGATCTGTAACCCCTGGGTGGAATAGAAAATATGCAAACATAGGTATAGAGAACTACAAGATTGTCAGCAAGCAGTGCTCCAATATTTTTTAAATCATGGTTAACCATAAATCTTTGGAATAAAAACTTAGATCTCTCCCTCATTCTTAAACACTAACATTAATTGCCCTCCCCCCAGAGACGGTTAGATTTTGGTCCATTTCTCATCCCATCCTTATAGGTCAGACCTTGTATTTGCAACACAAGAGGGCCACTGATAGTTACAATATGCACAGGAACTGTGATCTAAAAAGAGCATCATTTGAAAACCTTGGTATTTTGGTGAAATCAAAGATGGAAAAAGTAAAAAAGGCCAAGTGCTAAGAATCCCTGTGTCTGTACTTACATTATACAATATTAGTTATTCTGTATATAAAAAAAGAATTTTTAAAGTTTTGCATCCTAAACATAAATTAGGAAATTACTGAACAGTCAGCGAGTCAAAAAACAGTCAAAAGGAGGGCAGTGAGCTAGTTTAAAGAGTGGAAGAGCAGCAACCAAGGGAGATTCACATATGCCATTTTCATTTGTCGGCCCATCTTGCAAGGATATTAACTATACACAAATCATTCCCAATGACTAACTCTCCACCTGCATGAGAGATAGATTGAAAAGGCAGTCTTTGGAATCAGTGCCAGCTCCAACTAGCTAGAAATAGACATAATGTACGGTATATATAGAGTAAATTGTTCTTTTTTAAAGTACAGGGAAATTAATCCACTTTGAGCCACAACCATCAAATTATCTACAAGATTCAAGGATGAACCTGATGCTTTCATTGATCAGTAAGATATAACTATTTGTCAAATTGGACTCATGCGTTACCTTTTTATTTTGCTTAATCTTATCATTTGGAAGGAAGTTAGTGCTCAACAAAAAGCCAATTTCTTTCATTCAACCCATAACATGTTAGAAGGGTTGGAACGTTTTATCATCTTGAGAAATTGGACAGGAGAACCTAGGTAGGTATTTTCTTTAAAGCAGAATGCTGTACAGATCGTATTAACTGGAAGAGGTTCTCGCTTTTCCATTAATGATGATCATTATAATATTTTCTATAGATCTGCTCAACCCAAAATATATCTTTTGCAGGTGCCAGACACACAAATTAGTTACCAGACATATGACTGGGTAAAACGGCTAGCAAGAACAAGCAACCAGAGTTGCTAACCAATTGTAACCAACAAGCATGCCCCCCTCCCCATGGCGCAGAAGGAAAACCTGAAGTCATGCCTGAGTGATAGAATCCAAGACAGATATCCAGGTGAGGAAATGAGTTCTGAGGAACATGGAGAAAAGGTTCAAGCTTCCAAACAAGCTTTTTTTTTTCTTTCAAGTTTTCACTAGGCAATTAAATAGGAAGTCTGAACTATGGCAATATGGTGATGCCTCCAAAGATATACTGTGGTGTTGCTCAGGGACTTTGCAGGCAAACCACTGTGAAATCATTTCCGCAGTTTTTGCAGTCCCCTAGTGCACATGATGTGCAATGACCAAGTATCAACATTTAAGGAACCGAACCAAACCAAACATCCTTGACCAAGTCCACACCAGCTCAAGCAAAAAAGGTGGTAGGCGTGTCCTAGGTGTCACTCCACAGTCTACTGCCAATTAAGGCCATTGGTATTGACTTAAAACGGATCTTGACAGCTCAGTTCTATGAAGAAGAATAAAAACCAGAGCAGATCAAAATGTTCGTGAGGCGTCTTGATGCATCATTGTATGGAAGGGAGTCTCAAAACAAAAACAGAAAGGAACCAAGACATTTATGTTTTGGCTACCAAACTGGGATTTGGTTTTTCTAGGTCATTAGTTTTCCCTCCAAAATCTATTTAAAAACAAAAATTAGTGCTACAAATATGAACCCCCAAATCATGTTTTCCCCCATCAAGTTCCATGGAGAAGCAAGTTACATACACTCCCACTGCTGTCCACCTGCAGGGAATCATCTTCCATCTGCCTTGATTTCCATTGGCAATAAACAGAAAACAAAAACTCTAGAGTGCTGAAGTACTGTAAGCAACTGTTTTTGTCTTACTGACTTCTCCTGTGCCACATTTTCGTTCACGTGTCTTCTGCCGTCCTGACAGGCAAGGCATAAAGAACTGAAGTACATCGTTAAGTATAGTTGGGTGCACGACAGCATTTTAGTGCATGGTTTGTGTACAGAGGTTTATATGCCATCCATCCAGTTCTCCTGAAAGGAAGCAAGATACAACGCCGTTCCAACCTTCTTCTCCTCCACAATGCACAAGTTTGGCTGCCGCCTCTGGGCCCCGCTGAATCAGCTCAGTTATTTAGATGTGTCTCTTCATGTGCAGAGCAAGGTGATCAGACCTTGAAAAACACCTGTGAACATAAATCAGGAAATGAATCCAGGGTGAACAACATAAAATCTCTCAGTTTTCATTCCTCTCCATAAAAGAGCATTGCCAACAGGCTGAAAGTTTCTCTGCTTACAGCAGCACCATGAAGTTGCAGAATTGGCTAGGGAAGTGCAAAAGCTAAGCAGCTGCTTGCCAGTTTGCTCTTCCCAGTTATGGTCAGGTGGACTCTCCAGAGATCCTGCTTCTCTTCAATCAAGGAGGACACCTGGACAACAACATTCGCATTCTAACAATGCATGTCACACTCCATGTGCGTCTGCATCTGCTGTTTTTCTCTGAGAAAATGTTGAGGTATTCTAATGTATAGATCTTAGAAAGATGCACAGCTGCAATTCTTGAGGACAACCCCCTGCCAAGAAGTGGATAATGGCCTAGACTGACATTGAAATCCAAAATAGAGAAGTTAGTTAAGGCTCAGGTCTGAAACTGGTCTGATTGCCAGATCTTTGCTTTAAAACTGGCATTGTAAGAAAAAAGTACTTCCTTCCTGGTTATTTGATGCTCGCAGTGCACTACGAAAAAGCCATGACTAGGGAAAGGGCTTCCAGATCAGAGAGAGTGGCTTCTGCGTATGCTTAAGCTCTGCCTTCTCTCTTTTAGAAATTAAACATTTGGAGTCATTTCTTTTACTGGGCCAGTAAACTGGAATCCTGTGTACTTTGATGTTCCAAGAAGGGACACTGCATTGCCTTCTTTGGTGGGAGACAATAAAGCCTCATTATAACCAATGTGTTGTAATCCAGAAGGCAGTCGCTGCATCTAGAATTTTCTACTACCAGCAGCCAGCATACCAAATAAGTCCTGGCGCAGCAATCCCTCCAGTCTATAACACTGGACAAAGCATCACATTCTAGCTATTAGCAATGCTACAACAAACAGCGATTTTGAATGGGTGCCAGGAAGATAGGCCCTTGTTGGCATTTTGGTGCTACAACTTGGATACAAATCACTCTGCAAAACACCCTCTCTCATGTCAAGCAGGAGAGAAGGAAGGCTCTTTATACTAATCAAGTCAAGGCAGTATGAAGCAGTGCGCTGAAACAGAACGATCCTGTGTGTTAGCAGCCGCATATTAACAATTACCTACTAATGTACAATTTAATTTCACTCCTAAGAAATGGAGTGTAGTTGCATTTGTATATTAGAAGAAAAGCCTCACAATATTTATGCATTATATACAGCAGCCTATTTAAATACAGCTAAGCTAGCCGCACACTTCCTGGTACCTATTCAAATACCTTTAAAAGATTACTACACCGTACCACCCTTGTACCCTCCCACTCAGGGTGGTTAACAATCACACTTACGGCCCAATCCTATCCCCTCCCCCACTGTGTTGCACCAGCGGGAGGCTGCTTTATGGTAGTTGCAAAGCAGCCTTTGCCAGCGCGCACTGCAGGCCCATTGGTGGAGAGGCCAGAGCGGCCTCCCACATGCCAGCAGATCTATGAAGACCAGCTGGAGCAGGTAAGCCCATGCAGGGAGAGAGGTGGGGAGGGGGTAGAATGGGGTGGGGGAGGGGCCAGCATGGGACAGTGACTGGGCAGGGGGAGGGCGAACTGGGCCTGGGAGGGGGGCGGATTTGACGTCGGCACATGCTAAATCCCCCCTTCCTGGGTCTGATCCACCTTCATGGATCATCACTGGCGCAGGTCAGAGTTGATCCATAGAGGCTACTAGGGCTTACCCCAAGGAGACCTCCAGCAGCTGAAAATCCCCTGTGGGATACAGTGGTAGCTGCGCTGGTGCTGCTGCATCACCGCACAGGGATTTATGTAGTATTGGGCTGTCCATATCAAAACCATACTAAAATAATCAGAGTTTATGCAAGAGTTTGTGCAAGATTATCCACACTGACTAGCAGCAGTCTTTTTTCAGGCCTACCTGGAGATGCCAAGGAAACATGTCTTAGAAAATATAAGGGTAGATTCACATAACCTTTTGTCCCCTACCACAAGTTGCCATTTTCCAGTTGATGTCATGGCTTTCCCGAGAAAAATGATCTTTGGAAAGATCCAAACTCAATATAGTCTACTGCATGCCAGATCAACAAAAAAGGAGATTGTTAATCCCAACAATCCTGTGTTTACTTCCTTGACTGGTGAGAATCAACTGACAGCTAAGCTTCTCTCTCTCTCTCTCTCTCTCCCTCAAAAGAACGTACAATGCAACAACCTCATCCTAAGCATGCAGGCTGAGCAGAAGCTCCATGCCATATCAGTACAGCTTTTGCATACCTTCTCATTTAATCAACTGATAAATTGATAAGATTTTTTTAAAAGTTATTTTTATAGGGGATTCCTGAGAAGGTGGCTATGATTCAGTTACAGTTGGACAACAAGATATGCCTGGAGAAAAAAAACACCTCAGAACAGGTCAGTTATGAGGAAAGGATGAAGTAACATTGCCATCAAAGGACCTGTGCTCAGCCCCTGCTAACTGGGCAAGAGGCACTTTTTCAATTGGTGCTCCTCTTATATTTAGCAGGGGGAGAGTAACTGCTCCCCTTTCACCCCAGCACAGTCTCTATTCTGGTGGCTGTTTGCTGGTGGTGTTCTGCATCTTTTTTAGATTGTGAGTCCTTTGGGGACAGGGAGCCATTTAATCATTTGATTTTGACTGTAAACTGCTTTGTGAACTTTTTGTTGAAAAGCGGTATATACTGTTAATACTAATACTACTAATAATAATTTTGCTCATCTTAATGTTCTAGGGGACTATATTTCGTGTGGTATGCAAGCTCTCCCTCTGCATTTCAACTGAAATACCCAACAAAAGCTCATAACAAGGTTGTTGAAATGGCCCAAGGCAACTCCCTTTGGGACCATCTTGGCTCCCTTGCCTCTTTCCCCCTTGCCACCTCCAAAACACACATTATCTTGCAGCACATATGCTGATGTTGAAGGGTAGCAGCCTTCAGTAAACAATAAACAATACAATAAAGAATACAAAGAATAAAGAACAATACAAAAATACAATACAATAATACAAAAACAATAAAGATTTGCTGATCCCTCTTCTTCCATTTGGAAAGATAATGTTTTTGTATAATTTCACAACATAAGGCATCTATCAGCTAGAAGATTTGAAATGTATAAACAAGGCCAAGACATGCTGCATGACCAACACGTCATCTTGTTAACACCCCATTTTGTTAATCACATGGCAAACAAGCATCAAAGTGGGTGAAGGACCCACTTATATAGGCAGCCCACTTATATAGGCAACCACTCGCTAAAAATCTGGAGTGAATGAGGACTTGATTCCATCTATCAACTTCACACACATCTGTGCCATGATTAGGAGAGATTTAAAAAAATAAATTGTTTTCATTCTTACATGTCTTGTCTTTTCTCCAAGGAGCTCAAATCTGTGTTTTTGCCTCAAAACAACCCTGTAAAGCTAACAAGGTGTGATTTGCACAAGATCACTTATACTTGAGCAGGGATTTGAAGAACACAAGGTTTTCCACATCTAAATCCAACACTATAAACTTGACCAATTGACACATCTGGGCTTCCAAAGTTAACAATTTTTGGTTCAGAAAAGTAGTCATCTCTGTATGCGACCCATGGTTTTTCAACCTATTTTGTTTTTTCTTGCAAGTAACGTGCAAGTACCCAGTGGCATCACAGTGGGGGTGTGACTGGTGCGGGCTGCACTGGGTGCACCCCCAGGGGGTGCCACCATGCAGCCCATGCCTCTGCTCAGCGGCCCCAGCCTGATCTGGGCCCAGCCGCCTCGTGTGCCCCCGCCGACAAGTGTGTTTTTGCTGCTGGCAGGTGAGAACGTGAAACGCCAAAGAGTTCTGGGGCGGACTGAAGCCTGCTGAGTGGAGGTGGGCTTTCCGCATATACAGAAAGCCTGGTAGATCGGGATGATGCAATATGTCATTGCATCACCCCGACCTTCCTCTTCCGGGTAGGCACTGCACTGTGGGTGTCGCCCTCTCTAGTGACGCCGCTGCAAGTACCACTGTCTCTAGGAACTTCAGCTATGTGTGGGAGTAGACAGCTCACCAGTCATTTCCTGCTATAAGTGAGAGGCTACTTCAGTTGCTGCTGCCTCCTGGTCTCTCTGCCCCTCTGTGCCCGATTCTCCTGCACCCTCTTTGAAGGACGGCAGTCTAGGCTGCAGCCAGCTGCACTTTATTGCTGGTACGTTGTCACCCTGATCATCTCCACTTCAGGTGTGGTTGGGCCATGCACAGCAATGTCACGTGGTCCTTGTGTGACAGTGCAACACACATGCGTTGAATCATATACATGGTCAAGAACCACCTGCCATACAATGAAAAAACACTGGTGGGGTATTACAGTGCAATATAATGCACTGGTACAGCCAGAAGAGCAGGTTGTATCCAAAAAGGTAGCGAGTGGCAACTTCTGCTGAGGAGTGGCGATAGAAGGCCTAAATGACCACATGCTGCAACTATAAAGCTTCCACTGATCAGTACAAGATGGAGAAGAAGAGGTTAATACCAGATCCAACACAAACCATCATCCAGATATGACGAAAACAGGACTTAGTTCGGTTGTCCGTGTAGGAAAGCATCCCTATTCAGTTAATCACAAGCTTATTTTCTCTCACAAATGAGAGCTTAAAAGAGATTATGCTAGGTACTCTTGAGGATAGAGAAGGAAGAGGGAAAGTAATGAAAGCAAATGTTACAATCAAAGCTGGCTACAATTAAATAAGAAAAACCATCACTCTGCCAATTTGAATAAAGTAAGTTTCTGAATAAGCAGTAAGACTCCCATTCCCATAGATAATCTAACATGGAAAAAAATATTTGACGGAACATATTTGATAAGAAAAAGTGTGACTCTTCACATGGCAAAGTTCCCCCCCCCCTTCAGTGCATTTGGATATCTGGCTGAGAGAGTGTTTATTTCATCAGCCTGTTCAAACAAGATGTACAACCTATTGTGATTACTCTGACAGAAGGGAAAAAACCCAAGAGGCAGGCTCCCTACATTTGCACTAAGCATTAGATATCTCAGAGACAAGGTCAGGTGTTATATCAATTTCCAGGCAGCCTGCCGAATCCCCATTTGCTGTCCACTGGCTTTCTCCACAGTGTAGGAGGTTTATTTATTTATTTACAGTATTTTTACCCCGCCTTTCTCCCCGAAGGGACCCAAGGCGGCTTGAGGGAGAACAGAAGGTGGAACAGGGAAAGGAGTCAAAGGATGAGAAGGAGAAGCTTTTAAAAAATGAGAAGTATTTGGAAGACGCTAGAGAAGTCTGAGCAGCAGAACCTCTCCTCCCCGGTCTCTGAAACTAGTCCGAGGCACAAAGTAAACGTGCAGCTATTTCATGGGGAAATGCACCCATTAGTCACATCCATAAGTTTCAACCACATGTTTACTGCAGTCCAGGGCTTTCTTTGAGGCAAAAGCTGTGCCTTTGGCAGACTTCCTGAGTCTGCAGGTATCCCAGCAGCACCTGCCAGACGAAAGGGGTGGGAGCTCCCCCCTGAGGACTTGCCCAGTAAATGTCCTGCTCTTGCCAGAGACAGCAGGATTCATGTGCTGTTTGTTTTCTGTTCCAGCATGCACAGGGCATGACCCGCTTGTGCAGGAGCAAGCTGCTGGCGACTCCTTGGGACTTCCAGGGTAAGCAGGCAAACGATTATGCCCCAAACCTAGTCTGGTAGATTTCAGGAGTCATGACAAGCAGGGATCACACAGCAAACACGCTCTCACAACTCCCAGCTCCAGAGTGCTGGTCCCAAGAGCGGGACCAACACACACCTGTGTCCTCATCCATGTTTTGGAAGACTGTCTCTCTGCGAAGGGAACTGAGTGAGGCAGGGGAGAAAAAAAATTGCTCAATGGAAGGAAGCCACAAGTTTAATGCATTGGTCAGCAACAAGACCAATGCAAGTGGTAGTGGTAGCTTATAAAAAATTGTGAGCCTCCTTCCCTGTGACTTGGGCTGCAGTCCTATATACACCTTCCTAGGAGTAAGTCCCACTGAACATAATGGAACACTTCTGAATAAGCATACATAGTATAATATAAACAGATGGTACCTTCCCCCTGTCCAGGAGGAAGAGGATTGAAGCGCTGTTGGCTTCCCCCTCCTGCTCCTCCCACCCATATCCTAAGCATATAGAGCAAAAGATCAAGCAAAAGCCCTATTCGCTGCTGTCTCCCCAACTCGCCACCAGCAAGGGGGAGAGATGACTGCCCTTTAAAAGTTGAAAAACAAAGAGGAGGAGCTGTGGTGAAGAAGGTCTCTGCTGGAAGCCAGTCTAGGATGCTGTCTCACCTACCAAACTCATGGATATTGTGAATCACATGAATTTTGGAACCACATGCTCAAAAAAGCCACGTGGAAGAATCCAAATTTATGGATTAAGAGGGAGATGAGTGGCCAAGAGATACTTGGATATTCTGTGGCACAACACCCATATAAGGAAACCCACATGAGTTTTGCATCCTAAACAGGGGCGTCGTCTGATATGGTGCGGTGGGCCCCAGGGCGTTGGGGCGGAAAGGCTCCGTGGGGGGCGGGAGCCTCCTTAACTTTTGTTTTTTTTCCCCTTTTTCGGGTTTTTTAAAAGGTTTTTTTAAAAGGTTTTTAACGCTAACGGGGCTTCTAAAAGGGTATGTGTGCTTTGCGCAAACTTATCTGTAGTTCTAGGACTCTCCAGCGACGATCAGGGGCGCAGATCGTCCCTCTGCAGCTCTGCTCCCGGACGCGAACTCTGCAAAGCGTCCAGGAGCGTGCTGCAGAGTTAACGCACGCGCAGAGCGACGATGTTTCCAATCGTCGCTCTGAGCATGCGTTAACTCCGCAGCGCGTTCCTGGGCGCTTTGCAGAGTTCGCGTCCGGGAGTAGAGCTGCAGAGGGACGATCTGCGCCCCTGATCGTCGCTGGAGGGTCCTAGAACTACAGATAAGTTTGCGCAAAGCACACATACCCTTTTAGAAGCCCCGTTAGCGTTAAAAACCTTAAAAAAAACCCGAAACTCATTATGCAAATTAATTATTTAATTTGCATAATGGGGCGGCGGGCTTTTCCGCCACAGTAGCAGGGGCGCCTGGCTACGCCTCTGATCCTAAAGTCTGTTTATTCTGTGCAAAATGCCCACTACCACACAGATTTCTGCACATGTAGTTTGGGCTCGAATCCTTCAAGGAGGAGGGGAAAAACAGACGCAGGCTTACAACTACATTCCATACATACATCAGGTTGAGTATGTCCGACACAAAAATCTAAGAGGACCGGAGTGTTAGAAATAGATTTATATTGTGGATAAGGGCCTGGATCCAAAAGAGCTATTTTACAGCAAGCCCAAGAGGGTTTTTGACTTTCTTTCTTTCTTTGAACAGCAGGTTCATCCCCTGTACTATCACAGGCAACTGTTTCAAATACCACGAGGCATGATAACCCCACAGCTGGCTTGGGCACTTGGACTTCGTTGTGCAGTTCCTTGCATCTCAGCCTCTCTAAATTATAGTGCTCATTGGGCTGATGAATATTTAATTATTTTACAATCCATATCTTCTTGTCTTTCCCCTCCCCACAATAAGATGCTGAAGGACTAAGGGAGGAGGCAGGGTTAATTTTAGCACCGAACTCTGTGCTGAGATGAACCCAATTGCTTCAGCCCCAAGTCAGTAACTTGTCTGGCGGCTTCTTAAAAGATAAAGATGAGAAGGAAGACCGTGGTCTCACTCCAAGAGGACAAATCCCTGACTGCTTCCAACCACGACAGTTCCACCAACATCAATGGAACAGCGGTTGTTTCAATGCTCTCCCCCACTTCCCACTCCCTGTCCCCCAGAAAGAGAGAACAAATCTTCCTTTGGTGCACAGAAGAGGCAAGACTCCAGAGATCTTCTCGTAGTTTACATTATTCCACATTCTGAACAAACAAAAGCAGAGTCTACTGTCCACAGATAAAAGGGATGGGAAGGCAGAGCTGACAGAGAGCAGAGGGAGAACAATCTCAGTGGGGTGAATGAAGGCCTCAGAAAGACAGGATGTGAAAAATGATCAGATTTCCTTCCCATTAAAGACCGGGACCCTGTTTATGTCCAGTGCATCCTCTTGAGCCTTGGCAGTCTAATCTGCGCAGGAGCTAAATAGATCTTTGATTGTATTATACTGTAAGCATTTTCTTATTACAGCAGAGGTCTTGAGGCTGCTTTAAAAAGACGGGTAATTTTCTAAAAGCTGCTTTCCAACTTACATATATAAATAGGATTTTAAAAGATGGCACAGCCAGATGTAAGCCTATTATTTGATTATTGCCTCAATTGGATCTTGGCTTTCGACTAGGCATGGCCAATATCTCCCAATTAGATGGTTTACTGTTTGGCTATCAGTTTTTATTACTAGGAAGTCTGCTCTGTTGCCATGCCCATCCAAGATTTATTTTATTTTATTTTACCAGTGATATGCTAAGAGCCAGATATTCTGAAGGACATGGACCCAAGTGTTCCTGACTTAGATTCCTGAGTCTAATAGTCAGATTGCAAAAGGAACCGAGTCACTTCCAAAGGGAGAGTGGCTGCAGTTGCTGCCTCCTAAGTCTGAAGGTCTGTGAATGGCCGATCTGTCCCCATACAGCTGCTATGGACACTGTAGATTCAAGAAGACATGCCCAATCCTGTAATAGGAGCATTGTCTAGTAGACTCTAGTTTGCTTAGGCATATTTCCATGCTTAGTAGGGAAATACTACATACTGGATACCTTTAGCTGTATTGATGTAAACACTTCCCATCATGAACTGACATTCATCTTTATGCAAGAGCAATTGCAACAGGATTAAAGGCTTTAGAAAATAAGCACTTTGCAAATATGCCAGCCATGAAAATTATTAAGCTGCCTTGTGCCACGTCTGATCAGTGGTCCATCTAAGCCCGAAATGTCTACTTCGATTGGCACCAGCTCTCAGAGTGCCTTTTAACTGCCCAGGATTGAACCTGGGACCTTTTGTGTGCCTTGTATACAAGGTTAGCTTATGCACTTGCCAGAACAAACTTCTATCTAAAGTACAGGGAAGTGGAATCAACCTCAAAATGCGGAGAAAGTGCATTGGGGTTGCTAGGCAACAAAACGGTGTTTACCCTTCCAACAAAACCATCCCATTTATTTTATTGTGGTTTTTTTTAAGAGGAGGCAGAGATTATATTTTAAAATATTGCTTTTTATGATTTGATGCAAGTTGCCTTAAGGGCTCTTGATGTGTCAAGAGGCAGGATCAAAGTTGAGAATAAACAGTAACCATTACCTGTCACAATGGTTGCACTTAAAGGGTTTTGCCCCTGTGTGTTTCCTGTAATGCCGTGTAAGCTCATCACTTCGTGCAAAACGCCACTCACACCCTTCCCACGAACACTTGTAAGGCTTCTCACCTGCAGAGGGGATGAAAGCAGTCAAGTTAGCGCAGAGGAAACAACTCCAGACCCATATCTCTTCCATATTTCCATTTGACACCGTACCGTAAGATTCTCAGCATGCTTTCCCCTTGTATTTAAAGAGCAAAGTTTCTAATCTTAAAACCGCAGAGGTGGGCAACATGTGAGTGAGGCCTGAATGAAAGTTCCAGCAAAAGGCTGAGTAAATCAAGGGGCCAGGCCTCATTGATCTTCCCATGACTAACGTTCTAGCTGCATTATGCTAGCATGGAAACTAACTGTTCTTAATCGGCTTGCAGAACTGGCACTTTTGCCACAGAATTTGATGGAGGAGGTTACGTATACCTCAACAAAAGACTGAATACAGTGACATGAATGTTAACAACATATCGAAATAGCTGGACATTTCTCATTCAAAAATCATTAAAGGCAAAGGAGATGAGATTTTGTCAAATTGACACTTCAAAGACAAATTGCTGCTTCCGAGGGTCAATGTTCACCTTTAAAAGGGGGGGGGGGAATCTTTCCTTCCCCACATGTTTCACACTGAATTGGGCTGCCCCCCTGATCAGCTGATTTTATCCCTCCCAAAAAGATCTTTCACTCCGAAGCCCAACTTAACAGAATGTATTTGCAGGCATGTCTAATGTGGGCCTGAGAAAACTAGGGTTGTTATCCAGTTAATCAGCTAAGATTTATTTAATATATGAATTCATTTTGCATTAATTTGCATAAAGATAAAACTACTTTTGAAGCATATGTTCTTTTGTTTTTAGATAAACCACAAGTATATTGTAGTAGACATCTTAGAAAAGGTATTTCCTCCTGCAGGAGAGAAAATGGTAATGCCTCTTAAGATGATGCTTGCCACTTGCACTTTTTTTAATGAAAAATATTTGTATTAAAAATAATACTCGACAACACGAAATTGGCCTGGAAATGAAAGAAGTTAATTTTTACTAATTTCTTTGTGCTGAAAATGAAAATGACAATCAAGTCTGTTGATTGGCTCTAGTTTAGGAGAAGCAGTCCACATTGTGTAAATATGTGTTGTAAGTGCAGATCTCTCACAAACCGTAGTCAATTTTGCATTTTCATTGTCATATTCGTGTTTAGCACCTTGAAATCTATAAGAAATGACTAATTTAATCCTGGGGGCATGACCTTTGTTGAAATTTGGTATCCATTGTAATCTGCTGCCAAATTAATTGGGGTCACCTTTTTAGTCAATTTAAGAAAACTTGAAAGGAATACGACTTGTTGTGTCCTACTGCTCCCAGCTCAAACTTATTGAGGAAATCAGCAAGAACCCACACAGTCCATCTTGGAATATTGTCTCTCAAAGGCTGGGTGGCAGGAGAGAAGTCCTGTCCTTGTTTACAAACAGCTGCCCCACCCACCCAACCTGAAGCCCAACAACCATGGGTTAACAGATGGAGGCACAAACTAACGCCTATACCAAAGGAGCTCTCTCTGTGTGTGTGTGTGTGTGTGTGTGTGTGTGTGTGTGTGTGTGTGTGTGTTCGTTGTTCGTTCATCACACCTCTTTGAAAGACAGCATTAATCCAATCCAGCTAACTAAGAGAGAACTCAACATCTTGTTTTAGTTCTCAGGTCTTCTCTCCCATCTAAACGTCTCCCTTACAGTTCATATAACTTGCCTTGCATCTAGTTCTGGATAGGGGATGGATCCTCTGTCAGTCTATATTTTAACATGAGAAATTATCCCCCTGTTGAAAGCAAGCACAAAATCCTACACATTAAACACATGCTGCTCAGCAAATCAAAAGTATGTGGACACAGTGGAAGGACGCAGGAGAAAGAGCTCTCACAAAGAGAGAGAAAAAACATGGTCCTCATTGTTGAGCTTTTAACAAGGAATTGTAAGCATCAGGGAGGGCAGAAATAGCTTTAAAAAAAATTACTGGAAACCTTCTGAAAGTCTAAAGATGCCCTTTAAAAGATCACTCCCAGGCATCGCCTTCAAAGTGACAGGCACACACAGGAACAATCACTTGATCGCAGTTTGTCTTGAATCCTAACTGCAGGTCTCTGTGTTAAATGGTGCTCTTTTTGAGCATTGGGGGGGGGGAATAGGAGATCCAATTGTTTTATAGCCCAAATTGGAAGGGGGAGCCACATGTTCAAGAGTCAGCAAATTAAGACAGGTGAGAAGACAAAGTGGGGCCAAATTAATTTCTGGCGTAAGCTCTTCAATTATAATGAAGCTAACATAAGCATTTGGGCCCAAGGAAGGCAGAAAAGCTTCTGTGTGGTTAGTCATTTACTAAACATTATTGATTGCAAGCTAGGCTCTGCTGCTCCAAAGATAAAGTGGAAATCTGGCACAGGCAGAAGAGGAGAATGGGCAGAGATATCTCGTACAGTTCAGCAACCAGAGCCTTTTATCCTCAGCTCAGAGGGGTTTCAAAATGAAAGGGGGAAAAAAAACAAAGGGAAAAAGCTAAACTAAAAAGCAAAGCAATGCAGAGAGGAAACCCTACACAACATTGCAGCAGGTGTAGTGAAGCCAAACACCAACTGATTCATCTGCCATCAGCCAAGCAATCGCAGCGCACAAGACATCAAGGATAAAGTGACAGAGCAGAGAGTTTGATTTCAAATAATTTCTTGCAGCTCACTTGAACTCGTTTGCTGCTAATTTAGAATCTCATATGTGACCCAAAAAATATGTTGTGTTGGAAAATCTAGATGCTGAGAAAATGATTCCTCTACAATCATTCCTCATACAATCATTATTTTCCACAATAGAGGAAAATGATTCCTCTAGCATAACTGCAGCCAGTACCTGCCTGGTTAGACGAGGATCCTTAAAAAGGACAGAGATATGCATATACGCCATGCTAGACACAACCCAAATTCTGTGCTCAAAACCATGAAGCATATCAACGTAGTTCTTTAAGTTTCACAATCTGACTCAATTGGCTAAAAATCAATGATTTTGGAATTATTTGGCAAGCAGCAGATGGCTGGAATAAGGAGAGGTATGGAGCCATAGGAGTGCATGGAAACACAGCACCAGTAAAGTAAATGCTGCTCAACAAGGAAGTTAGAAGAAAAGGCAGGTAAGACAGCAGGACACACAAGATCATTTTTATGAACCTTGCAGATACTAAATGAATATTTTCCAATGTACATTTGCATCAAGTTTCTAGCTCATGCCTTTTTCTACCCCCTGACTTTGGCAAGCCCAGTTTGTGGACAATGTCTATGCATTTGCAAATCCATTTCTGCATATCTAAGGAATAAAAACTTAATTTAAAAAAACCCCAAAGTACAAGATACTCAGGAATCTCAAATCCAACAACAAAAGATTCTTCAGGTTTTCTTGTGGACAATGAAGATGACCAGCCCTGATAAGGAATACACAATACTATATACAGTATCTGTATATATTTCCAAACCTTTGTTGGTTGTATGACTTTAGAGAAATGTGGACATGGGGCTATAAATGTGGGTTGCTAAAGTTCCAAACATTCCTGCATCTTGGGCATCAGAATATTTTTCTTTTGTAAAGAGAGCCAAACTGTCTTGAATTTAAGGACCGAGTCCTCAAGCATATCAATGGTCTCATTCCCCTCTGATGGGAAATTATTAATTATTATTCTTATTAATTACCGGTAATCATACTTATTAATTATGGGTATTATTTAAAAAATACCGAGGTCCACACAGAATGCTTGTGAGCATGTAGAGTGCCCTCCCACTGCAGGGGTATTACAAAAAGACAAACAAGAAAGTAGGGAAATAAATACAGTATGCTATCTGTTGAACCTTGGCTATTGGATATTCAGGAAAAACACAAATGTTAGTAACTTAACTACCAGTAATTTATTTCCTAGGTTATACGTACAGTTCCTAAAACAAGCCTGCACAGGGTTTCCCTTGGTCTCAAGGATGAGAAGGAAGGGGGAGTCTGGGCAGTAGTTAAGGAGACAATGCACAGCCAATTTACTGTGCCTGAATGCAACAAACATACACTACTACACCTTTGCAACTCAGGGTTCATGGTTTTTTCTGGTCAAGAGAAAGATATTCTAAAGGCCAGTAAAATTCTGGCCAGTTGGCAATTCTTACGTAGGATATTCTCTAGATTAGAATCTCATCCACATATCTTGTTATTTGAAAAAAAGAAAAGAAAAAACTAGGATTGCAGCTGCCTAATACCAGAGAAAAAAGTAATGTAAACCTTATTATTAATACTTGCTGCATTTTTCCCAACAGAAATTACTTCTCATATCAGCCCCTGCTGTCGTTTTGGTGTTGTATCATCATGGGCCTAGAATAGATAGAGACAAATGCAGGGAAAGAGGAGCACAGGCAAGTAAACAGGGCCATTAGGAATAAGGGCCCTGGGGCAACAAACCAGAGCCAAACAGGCAGTGAGAGTGTCTTTCTGGAAAGCTATACACTTGCATTGAGATCCTGGCAAAACCCAGCAATAACCAGGGTGGAATGTTTCATGAGAATGCAGATTTGGTTCAGTAAGACTAAATGTGAGGTTCAGGCCCAGGAAACTAGGAACTCTCCCATGTTCAAGCTGACCGACAAAGTCTGAAACTATCCTTATGCTCAGTTTCAAGCCTCATTCACGTGGAGCATTGTGCGACCATCAGTGCTACAGAACATATTTTCAATGCATCACATCAAACGGATAAAGAGTTGCTAGGGGATGCTTGCAAAGGGATGCACATCTTGCACATCTAGCCTGTGCAGAGGGAAAATGCAGAGGAGGAAAGGGGTAAGTTTGTATACCTGTCTTGAGCACTAAGCAGCAAGCAAGGGAGATAAATTGGTTGGGCAGACAGCAGGGACAATCCATTAAGCATGTCACACTTTTAGAAACCCAACCTTCACCTTTCTCTCTCACACACCCATTTTAATCAATTCTCCATCCCTCCTTTGTCCCAATTCGCCATCCCTTCTTCACATAATCTGTGCTATAATGCCTTGGTAGTTCCATGATCTGCTATCCTGCATTGGGAATCTGGAGTGGGCAAGAATGAATTGCAGAGGGAATTTTACTCATTTCCCAACACTCCCACAATCTGTTTTGCTCCTCCATCCACTGTTTAAACTTAAGGCAGCTCTAAACTCTAGGTAGAAAAAACAATCATCGTAGGAATCCTGTGGCACTCTAGCATCTCCTGCAGGAAACACCTAATTTCTGAATGACATGTGAGTGTCTTTAAATACCTGTGTACACGTGTCCAAGAGCCCCTGCCCATGTACACTGGAATATAAAGACACCCTTATGGCAACTACAGTTTAAGTCTTTGCTTCTGGAGACACCAGAACAACACCTATATATCCACAGCAGTCATGCATATCATGTAAAGTAGTGGGGTGCCCTTCAAACCTGTGGAAGCAGAGAACAGTATACAGGGCGTCCCCCCATATCTATGGATCCCACATCTGCGGTTTCAGTTACACGTGGTTCTGTGCCATTGCTATCCATGCCATTCTGAAGTTCTCTGCAGCTCTCCGCAGCCATTTTAAAGCTAGTAAATTACACCAGCCAATTACAGGTAGTGCCCCAGAATGCCTTCCATGGCCACTCTGAAGCTCTCCGCACAATTCTGCAGCTCTCCGCTGCTGCAAGGTAAATTAAAAATAACTTTTTTTCTTTTTAAATAGGGTTCACTATTATCTATGGTTTCGGGTACCTGAGGTGGGTCCTGGAATGTATCCCCGGCAAATATGAGGGGACGTCTGTATTTTTATTCATCTACTATCATCTTCCCCTGAAAGAGCTGTGTTATCAATCCAAAGAACTGATTAAATACAGAGTACAGTATATGTTCATACAGCTAAACATGCAAAAACAGCATTCCGAAACAGCAAGCCCCTAGATCACAATGTTGCACTAGCAACAGTGTACACTTCATATCTAGGCATGCTTAGCAAACATCATTTTGTTAAGGTGCAGCAGCAGTTAGCTGTTTTTCTGCTAGGACAAAGAATTCACCAATTTCTACAGCAGCCTGAGATTTTTAATATTCTGGGTGCACTCAGGGCAAAAGTTAGCCACTCTGATTCTCACAGAAGTGAGAAATTCCCTTGGTGCCTAATTCAATAGTCAAGATCTAGTCTAACAAACAAAATCTCTTGCAGGCAGTAATTGGGTGGCCTTCAGCCAGAACTAACTGGAAAATATGACCCAAGATTGACGGCTTTGACAATATGAAGTGCTGTGTGAAACCCAAGCAGAGCCACTGCTAAAGCGTTCTAGAGAGAGCATTTTTATTTCAGTCCCAGAGATACCTCTTCTAACAACTAGGATAGCCAAGCTCCAGGGGCATTCCAGAATGGCTTTGCAAAGCACAGAAACCAGCCTTCCTTTCAGATTCTTTTCCTTTGTAATACGAGCTGTTTTCTGCCAGATGTCAGGCAGTGTCTCTTTGTGTTCCCAGGCACTGCATGCTTGCTTACAGTATGTAGTGCAGAGGCAAAATATAAAAAGGCAAAGGAGAATGTGACCTTTAAAAGCCATGTCTAAAGGAATCCTTGACCCACAGACCTCAGCAAAGATTAGGCTGCTCTCCTGCCCCCCCTCCCCAAGGCTATTCAAGCAAAAACATGGGAATAGTTAAGCAAGATTGTCTCACAATATGAACAAGAAAATCCCAAGAATGTGAACTGCTTTCCTTTCCCTGATCAGGAAAGCATCTGTTAGTGACATCCTACAATGAGAGTGAGTGATCCCAAGAAGAGCGCAAGAGAGGACGCTTTTATTTGTTGTTGTTGTTGTTGTTGTTGTTGTTCAGTCGTTAAGTTGTGTCCGACCATTCGTGATCCCATGAACCATATCCCGCCAGGCCTTCCTGTCCTCCACTATCTTCCTGAGTTTGCTCATTTTCATGTTCGTTGCATCGGTGATGCTGTCTAACCATCTCATCATTTGCCTTCCCCTTCTCCTTTTGCCTTCAATCTTTCCCAGCATCAGAGTCTTCTCCAGAGAGTCCTCTCTTCGCATGAGGTGGCCAAAATATTTGAGCTTCAGCCTCAGTACCTGTCCTTCCAGGGAACAGTCAGGGTTGATTTCATTTAGGATTGACTGATTTGATCTCCTAGCAGTCCAAGGGACTCTCAGGAGTCTTCTCCAGCACCACAGTTCGAAAGCATCTATTCTTCGGCGCTCAGCCTTCCTTATGATCCAACTCTCGCAACCATACATTGCTACTGGGAACACCATGGCCCTGACTATGCGAACTTTTGTTGGCATGGTGATATCTCTGCTTTTTATTATGCTATCTAAATTTGCCATAGCTTTCCTTCCAAGCTGCCCTAAACACTACTAGGTTGGAGGGGAAAGGTGGATGTAAACGTTTTAAAATAAAATAAAATCTAAAATTAATTTTTATGACAAGAAGACTTAAATACAATATATACAGGTGCCCCCCTATCCTATTCGCTATCTGCGGTTTCAGTTATCCATGGATCACAGGGAAACCCCCCCCCCCAGGTTTTTACTTTTTTTCCCCAGCAAACTTCATTTCTTCCTTAAACAGGAGAAGCAGCCTTCGGCTGCTGTATATGCAAGTAGAATGAGACTGACAGCGCAATCTGGCTTAACTTTTGTGCCGGTTTAACCAGCGGCGCAGTGAGAACGGGAAGCCCGAGAACAGAAAAGGGATTCAAATTCCCTTTGAATTCCTCTTTTGGAGGGGATTTGAATTCCTTTTCCGTTCTGGGACCTCCTGTTCTCGCTGCGCCGCTGGTTAAACTGGCACAAAAGTTAAGTCGGATTGCGTTGTAAGTCCTAGAGAGGCTCTACAAGGTTAACAGAAACCTTGCAGAGCCTCTCTAGGACTTAGTCTCATTCTACTTGCCTGCAATGGAGGCTGCTTCTCTGTTTGTTTTAAGGAAGAAACTAAGCTTGCTGAAAGAAAAATAAGAGCGGGGGGGGGCGTGCGCGCCTGCCTGCAGGGGAGGCAGGGCGGGCCCCCTCAGGAAACCATGGTTCGCCCCATCCATGGTTTCAAGTATTCATGGAAGGGCCTGGAACATATCCCCAGTGGATATGGGGGCAGTACTGTATTCACAATATTATTTCTATCAGAGATGTATCCCATCGATTGCAACCTGGCTTTTAAAAGTACTTACCAAAAATGGAGTGTATGCAGAACCTGTACTTGGAAAACAGCTTTACAATACTGGCTGTAAGTGCCATCACAATAACTGGGAGGTAGGGTCACCATTATGCCCATTTTATGGACAATAAACTGATGCTGTCTTATGCAGGGTTACATAATGAGCTTTTAACAAAAGTAGGCTCAACTCTCTGTCCACCAGGCTGCACGCTACTTGCTCAGTGCTCCACAACTACGTAAGATGAAGAAAGGGGTGAGCAATGGTATGTTTTCAAAATGCATGGCTCTTAGAGCCTTTCACATATAATTTGTTGTCTTCTGGCAGACTGAGAATGCTAATGGCAGAGCACATGCATAAAAAGTCCCAAATTCAATCACTGGCATCTCCAGTTAAACAGGATCTCTGGCAACAGTGCTGAGAAGCAGCTTTGACTGAGATCTTGGGAGAACCACTGCCAGACAGAGTATACAATACTGGGTTCAATAGACCAATGGTCTGATACAGTTATAGGTGGATTATATTGCCTAAAATACATATTTTTGTATGTATTTCTCTTTTTGCTGTAAGCTGCCTTGGGTCCCTTTGGGGAGAAAGGCGGGATAGAAATATTGTAAATAAATAAATAAATAAATAAATAAATAAATAAATAAATAAATAAATAAAAATAGGTGAATCCCAATTACTTGCTACTACAGAAATACTGTACCAATCAAGTAATAATAATGTCTAGTCCGGGTGAGGCAGTGCCCACAGGGGAGCCTGTGGGAAGCTGGCCCAGCAATGGTCTGGAATTGACAGTGAGAGCAGAGTGGGACTGATAATCTGGAGCTTTGGATCTACTCCAAGGTTCAGAACCAGAACCAGGAATCAAGGGTGGTCAGATCAAGGTCATTCAGGACCCTGGACAGGTCTCAAGGGGAAGATAACTTGCTCCCTCATTTCAGACATTCTTCTCCCACACGTAGTCATGTGGGGGTGGGGGGTGATAATGACAGTGTGTGTGTGTGCCAGCTAGCCACATCCCCTGACTCCCATCCTCCAGCCATGCCCCCCAGTGGCTGCACATTTGGAGCTGGTCTGCACAGGGAAAAGCAGGGTTCCTATGTGCAGTTTGGAATCCTGACTGGCCAGCGTTCTAAATTGTGTGAAAGAACCCTCCATGTGTTTGGCTCTGCGTTGTGCAGACAAACACCAAATACGCTATCATCTGGGTGTGAGATGCATGCACCAGTATCCCCCTCATACATTGGCTGCATGACTGAGAAAGAACAACTGAAAATAGCTGCGGGGATAACTGAGTCCTAATATGCTCCCTGGCTACCCGTCCCAGACCCACTCCCTTGCCAAGGAATGAAAAGAAGGACAGCCATGTGGCCTACAGCCTGCCAGTCCATGATCTCCTGTTGGCACACTGTCTGTGGTGGTCTACTGAGGCCCTCAGTAGGAAGGATGCTATTGGTGGTATCTGGCCCAGGTGCTGTTAACACTGGGAGGGGGGTTGGCTCAGGGAGGTACTTAGTTGCTGGAGTCTGGGTCAGCAACAGGGCCCCAATCCAGTGCCTTTGCCATCTGTATTGCTGGTACTTTTGATCCAGCTGTTCCCTCTCCCACCGAATCAGTCTCCAGGTCACTGCTTGTAGTCTGGGTCTCCAGGAGAGCTCTGTGTGAACCAGTTCCTCCTACTCAGTCAGGCTGTATTTGGCACCAGGTCAAAATCAATTTCTCCCATGAAAGTGATCCAGCAACCTGACCTGGATTAGTTATCCTACACACCTAAAAGACCACATTTGATGCGCATACCACCTTTTCAAAAAAATGCTCAAGGCAGTGAAAAATATAAAACAATGAACAAAAATACAATAAACGGGCTTAAACACAAAAAATCAATTAAAATGAACCATGAAAGAAACAAAATGGCAGCAGAGATCAAAGCAAAGCAGCTCACCATGAGGACTATAGTCACAGATCAGCCAGGAATTCCATCTATGAGTCAAATTTGGACAATAAGCGCACACAGAGCGGCCCTGTGACCCTTGCCAGTGGTTGTCCCACAGCTGTGGAATGCTCGTCCCCTGGAGAGTTGCGGAGCCCAAGCAACGGATATTTGATGCAGTTACCATACTCTCATGACAAACAAAGAATCCATACGTTCAATACTATGTTTTTAAAGGGTCTGAGATTTTTGGGGCCAGGGCTAGAGCAGAAGAGGGCTTTTTCTCAGAAGAGAACAGTTTTCTAACTCCAAGGACCTCCCACCTCGCCCGAATTTCTTCTCAGGACAGCTTCCTATTTCCTGTCTCTTACAGGCCAGACTGACAGGCACTCCAGGCCCTGTGTCGTTTCCCCACCAAGTCGGCAGGTGACGGCAGTCTGAATCTAGTTTCAAAGCCTGCAGCTATATGAACTAACAGCAATAGTAAGGAAAACTAACCTGCAAACAGTTTGGTTTTCTCGCTGACACATACAGCATTAGTACAGGATTCATGCCCAAGCAGTGCCAGATCTAATGTGCTAAACTACACATCTGGTGGCTGAGGACCCATGCTCAGCATCATGTTTAAATCACACCTGAACCCTGAGAAACCAGGATTCAGGGTCCAGGGAACAGTCACCTTCAAAACCAAGACAGCCACCCACCCCTCTCCCCTCTGGTTGGTTTTTAATAAGATCTTCCTCAAGAATGAGGTTGAGGCCACCATATATAGTGCGTTAACAAGTCCTGGGCTGAAAGACTGTGTGAAAACCATTTTTATCCTCTCCACAAGAGTATTCCCTCCTTTCCCTCCAGTTCTCCTAATACAGTCTCAATTCTTATTATTTGCTATAGTTTTATTCCATATCTGTCAGATGATGTTCGTTCAGCCATGATTACAGGCTTACAGCACAATCCTATGCATGTCTCCTCAAAAGTAAATCACATTAAGTTCAATAAGACTTACTCCCAAGTAAGCATCTTGCAGCCCTAATTTTTCAATATTCTGAGGTTAGTTGTCTACACAGATTATTCTACCTTCCTGTTCTATAAAATTGTAGCCACAATGCACACTTTTAAATTAGGGGGAGGTAATTAAAGTATGTCGAGGCAGTAATGGGGGGGGAGGGGGTCAGGTAGGCAGCCACCATATCAGATCCCCAGAACTTGCCTCACCACTATATATTCCTAATGGTGAGTAGGAGCAACACCCAAGCATCCACATACATGCTTCAGATTTTTTTTAATATTTCAAAGTCTTTGTTTAAAAATTCAGCAAAAATTCTAGAAGCATATTAACTAACAATATTTTATATATATATATATATATATATATATATATATATATATATATATATATATATATATATATATATATATATATATATATATATATATATATATATATATATATATATATATATATATATCAGGTGTATCTCTTTTGATGTGCCATAATATATGGCAAAGTATTTAATATTTGTGCTGCTCCTGTTGTCAAAAATGTACTGATGGCAGATCTTTATTTAGCTAAAACTTCTGGAAAGTCATTTTGCCACACTGAAGATTTCCAACCAAAGGCTGCGGTTTAAAAACCTCTCTCTCTCTCTCTCTCTGTTTTATTGTGGCAGGGGTTACAAATGGAAAAAAATGACATTTTTTCAAAGGCACTGGAAGTTAATGATTTACAATACAATCATCCCCTCTAACATCCCAATACAAAATACTCTGGGAGTTGCTTTCAATCCCAAATGCATCATGTACAAGTAGGATTTCTAGATGGAAAATACCACATTTTGATGCTTTTAGAGGGAGAGAGAACTAACATAGCTGTTGAACATACACAGCTTTTGGAGGTCAAAGATATAACCTCAGCTTGAAATGTATGCGATTCTTGAGTCAGTCAGTGAAACTAATCGAAAAATCTATTTAATCTATTTCAGTTTCTTTTAAGGTCCTTTCATTCCTAAATGTGCCTCTAATTGATTTCACTGAGAAAGAAAAAGGGTCACTCCTTACTAAGGTGGCAAGGTAATGGATAATATTTTATTACCCCATCTCTATTTTCTGACATGAAAAGCCAAGAGAGAGAGAGAGAGAGAGAGAGAGAGAACATGAACACAATGTAATATTTTAAAAGTACAATTTAGAAAAACATCATCAAAAGCCTGAATGAGCTGGAGAAGTCACACAGGTACAGTCAGATGAACAATGAAGAAGAGAAGCATGACAGAAGTATGAGATGAGCAGCAGCACAATGCTACTGGGACACTGCTTTTCTTCACCTCCTTCACACAGTTCTTTGTATCTCAGAGGCTCAAAATGGCTAGATGCGAAGAAAGAGCATCATGGCCTCTAGCTGCGAGACAGGCAGGCAGATCAATGACTGCTCAAGCCACAGAATTACCCATAGCAAGCAGATACAGCATCAACATACTATGTTTAACTCCTTACTTGAAATGCTCCTTTGAATGCAAGGTAGGTGCTGGCTGCCTGTTATTAAGCCGTGAGTACTACGGTTCAGAGCTGTATTACTCCCCCCTTTGAGATGCCTTTCTACTGGTAAATGATATTCGGAAAAGTGGTAGGAGTAGGTGGTAGGAGTAGAATTCTTTGTGTTCAGCCCAGAAGTGTCTTTCTCTCCCGCCGCTTACTGCTTTGGGGAGCCTTGCAAAAATGTGAATATCACCATTACAGGGACACGGACACACACGCACGCACGCACGCACGCACACCAGAGTTTCTTGTCGGATCACTGTACAAGACCTACACCAATCCCTCGACAAGGATGCGATGCGGGTACAGAAGTCCATTGAGGGCCTGTTCCACCAGGACTCTGTTTTGGTTCATCCGTTTCTTGATGGCACACAATTCAAGGTGTGAACTGACTCCACTGAAAAGCACTGCTTGAGGTGGGGAGAGATGCCGAAATGGTCATCCAGGGCACTTGATTTGCAAGCAACTGCTTGATAAGGCTGCAGTCATAGCAGGGGAACATGCATGCCCAAATAGAGCCAACCACCAACCCCCCTTTGAGGTGCTGCTGGCAGATATTGGTCAGTTCTCCCAATCTGGCCCAAGAAAAAGCTTTTAGCAGCTAGAAGAAGCTGTTTAAATTTATTTGCATAAATTGTGGGTCAAGTCAGGAATTGCTCCCTTAAGCTCATAAAGGCTGTTTCCATAACAGCCTTTATATAGTATAATTCAACTCATGAAAGTCAGTGTACATTTTTTTTAAGTCTCTCTCTGGGCAAATAATGTTTTGTTTGTTTTTTAAAGAGTAAAATGGCTCAAATGTTTAAGCAATACATTCAGATGGTTTGTCTCCCCCCTCCCCTGACCCAGTCTGCATGCAGGGAAGTAATGGTTCACCGCATACTGCTGACTTACACAGAACATACTGAGAAATGGTACATTTATCCCTTCACTGTTCATGCAAGTCTTCTTTTAAAAAGGGACAAAGGTTCTGCAGTTCCTTTTAAAACCTATTCTTATAAGCTTAGCAAAGAAAGAAGCTTGAGGCACCTGATGTGTGTTCAGAACAGAAGGATTTTGTTGGGGGTGGGGGAGAATTAGAGGACACAGGTGCCAGACCTTCTGTAGAATGTGCACTTCTGCTCCATTAATTGCTGACATATCCTCCCCCCCCCCCCACACACACATCTCAGACCCCTGGGAGAACAGCAGAGCGGCAGGCCCAGACTGGTACCCAGCAGCAACACCAGCAGCAAAAGTAGACAATTAGGTGCCAGAAGAGGAGGAAGGGAGGGAGGGCGGGGAAAGATGCAGTTGCCTAGCAACCAGACAGCAGAAACAGCTGTGTAGCTGGCCCAGGCTGGCACCCAGGCACTGACAAGCTAGCCAATTAGCACACAGTATTTAATGCTGATGTGATGTCCTAGCAACAGGATGCACAGGTCCGTCTGCCCCCCCTTCATTCAAACCATTACCTTTTTTTGCCCTAATTGACAACTCTCTGCTGCTTCAATTTGCCATTATTTTTTGTCCCCAGAGAGGTTAGGAGAACTTTTAAAAATATCTGTAACAAGAGCTTTTAGTTTCAAATTCACTTTAGCACTAAGAGCTCAGGATACCTGACAAGGCAACAGCTGCAAAACCAACAGATTAAGACTGTGGTTTGACCAAATGACCAAATTTCAATTCACTATATTAGATTTCCTTGGGATATCTTAACAATTAATTTTTTAAAATTTGTTTGCATTTTACTCATGTATCCAATAGGATGCTATTTATAACCACAACTGTAACACAATGCAGAGTGTGAAAGCAAATACCAAGATTTTGGGTATAAGTATCTAAAAAAAATAAATGCTACCACCAGACCACACACACAAAAGCTCATTATTAGCTATTTGGAATGGCACGAAGCAGGAAAAATGTAACCACTGCTGACACTCTTATAATTTGTGAAATTTTGAAATTTTGCTGATATAATAATCTACCTCCTTCCTAGACATATAAGGAAGCAGATGCACAAGTGCCGAAGTACACCGGTATATGTCTGTTGCACACAAAATTCATGCAACTGTACTACACGGTCTGTATCCATCCCACTATGATGCCTTTTCCTCATTAGAGTTATTATTACAAAGTGCAAAGACTTTGCACTATCCTTTAGTTATTTAAATGGATGAAGAACTTAATGTTGTGTGAGGCACCTCATGAGTTAAAACAAACAAAAAGAACAAGCCCATCTCATCTTTGGGACAGTGTGGATCCTGGCAACTCACTCAGCCTTAGGCCTTGTTCACTGGAACACTTATTTCAGTGTAATTGAAGTCCTTAATGTCCTTTACCTCTGGTAGTATACATTCACAGTGAGCAAGAGGAGGAGGAACAGGTATGCCTTGTTGTTGTTGTCCAGTCGTTAAGTCGTGTCCGACCCTTCGTGATCCCATGAACCATATCCCGCCAGGCCTTCCTGTCCTCCACTATCTTCCTGAGTTCGCTCATTTTCATGTTCGTTGCATCGGTGATGCTGTCTAACCATCTCATCCTTTGCCTTCCCCTTTTCCTTTTGCCTTCAATCTTTCCCAGCATCAGAGTCTTCTCCAGAGAGTCCTCAAAGATTGCCGGGAGAAACATCAACAACCTCAGATATGCAGACGATACCACCCTAATGGCAGAAAGTGAAGAAGAACTAAAGAGCCTCTTGATGAGGGTGAAAGAGGAGAGTGCAAAAGTTGGCTTGAAACTCAACATTAATAAAACTAAGATCATGGCATCTGGTCCCATCAATTCCTGGCAAATAGAAGGGGCAGAAATGGAAGCAGTAACAGATTTTACTTTTTTGGGTTCCAAGATCACAGCAGACGGAGACAGCAGCCATGAAATTAAAAGACGCTTACTCCTTGGAAGGAAAGCTATGGCAAACTTAGACAGCATAATAAAAAGCAGAGATATCACCATGCCAACAAAAGTTCGTATAGTCAGGGTGATGGTGTTCCCAGTAGCAATACAAGTGACTGAACTCTCAGCCCTGAACTCTTCGTGTAAGTGTTAGAGTGGAGCCCACTTTCCAGTTTCCCAAGATGCATCTCAGAAGGCCAAGAGAAGCTACTTGCACTATAGGAAGCTGCTCTGTGGGATATCCTCACAATTTCGTTGCACATGATCTTCCTTAGGGAAGAAAGGAGAAGCTTTCTGTCCTTAAACAGAAGAACCAAATGCTGTTGTTTTTTTTAAAGGGGACAGTGCAAGGCTGCAGGCTAAACATAACATAAAAACATAACATAAGAAGAGCCCCGCTGGATTAGGCCAAAGGCCCATCTAGTCGAGCTTCCTGTATCACACAGTGGCCCCACCAGATGCATTTACTTGGAACATTTACCGTACTTGGAAGTAAGCTCAGGGCGAAAGTACACATCACATTAAAACTGGTCATTTAGAGATGGGCTTAAAACAGGAAGAGTCTCAAAACAGGGAGAGACACGTAAAAAAACAGCTGTTGGATAGAGTCGATGTGAAATGTAACATTGTGCGTGCGTGCATGCAACACCTTCTCCCCTGCATTGTGTTCTGGTTGAAAATCACCCCCAGAAGCAGCTGTTTGTATTTGAAAATAGCCACATTGGGAGGATTTTGGCATGCCCCCCCCCATGTGCTGTGCTTACAGTACACATCAGCTCCCTCCCCCCATCTGTTTTGTGATAACAAAGAAATGCTTCTTGTTTTACACACCTCTTGGGGTTGGTTCGGACAAGACCTTCCCCGTCTGACTGGCTGCAAAAGATTACTGGTGTGTCACTCTCACTCTTACATATCCTGGCCCCTCCCCTTTCTTCCCAGTTACTTTTGTCAATTGTGTGGGAGGGCAGTTTGGATGAATCTCCCCACTACACGAACAGGTAAACTTGCTTTGAAAGTAAGTTGAGAGATACAGATAGAGAGGGGTGGTTCAGATGAACTGATCCCCCAGGCAATTAGGGAACATAACCAGGAAGCAAGGGGAGAGGTCAGGGGGCAACATTTGTGCATGTTTCCAACATCAATAATTGTGTGGAACTGGCTGGACAATTAAAGTACGGTCTGAGCTAGCCCTTAATTAATGTATTGTTTGACCCTCAATCAAAACAAACATTTCCTTCCATGTAAAGATGCCTCCGGGCCAGCGGGTGCCGCAGCGGGTTAAACCGCTGAACCATAAGCTGTTGATCGAAAGGTTGGCAGTTCAATTCCCGCGACGGGGTGAGCGCTCATTGCATGGCCAGCTCCTGCCAACCTAGCAGTTCCAAAGCATGTCAATGCGAGTAGATAAATAGGTACCGCTTGCGGGAAGGTAAACAGCGCTCCGTGTTCTAGCCGCATGCTACGCGCTGCGGCAAGGAGAGTCATGCCAGCCACATGACCACGGAGGCGTCTTCGGACAATGCTGGCTCTTCGGCTTTGAAATGGGGATGAGCACCACACCCTAGAGTCAGACACGACTGGACTTAATTGTCAGGGGATACCTTTAAAGATGCCTCCGTTCAAGATTAAGTAGTCAAATTAAAACTGAGCCTTCCAGACTTTAGAACCAGGTTCCATCTAGTCCGAGTGGGGCTTCCCTTCACTGCTACCCCTACACTATTTTGCAGTTTCAGTCAGCCACCCATTGCTAGGGGTCCCTGGCTTATCACTCTGCAGGCCATGAGTTCTGGATTCCAGAATCCCAACTAGGTACAGCTACTCTCCCCCAAGATACCCTCCCCTCCCCTGGTGCTAAGCAAACTGGTCTCCTTGTCCACCCTTCCCTGCTGCCATTGCCTCCTCTTTCCTGACCCACCGTTGCCTCTGTCCTTCCCCTCTTCCATCACATCCAGCTGTTTCAGAATAGCAGCCTGTGTCCCAAACTGGCTTCCACTGCCATCTGCTTCGGTTAACAAAAACTGCCCCTGACAAGGCACTCCCCTGGATATTCATTATAGCAGGAATTTTGCTTCCTATCTTAGAAAAATGACAAATTTATGTGCTTTTTCTTTGTTTTGCTTTTGTTCGCTCTAAATTAGCTCTCCTTCTGTCACTCGCCTCATTGGCATTTGCGGAGATGGGACTGAAAACTGTCATTGCTTGCAGAAGTATCTGCTATGCAATTAAAAGGGGACAAATGTGTTAAAGCTGGATTTCTATCCCCCGACAATTATCTATTTCGGTTCTTCCTCACACCCAGGCACTAGGTGCTCTTTCTCCAGACAACCAGTCTCACCTTTTTCTGCCACCTAGAGCTCGCTTTCACACATGTCTTCCCATGTGACAAGTGACTTCTCCAATTTCCTCCAAGCCAAAATCTGGTTCCACCTTTTTGCACATTTGTCTTTTGCAACAGCTCCCTGGCGCAACATAAATTAGCACCACCACCACCACCACAAAAAAAAAAAAAAAATCCTTCAGTGCATTGGGATGAAAATAGAGGACTGTTGAGTTAACTCCCTTTTTGCAGAGAGCTGCACACCAAACTCTTCATATGGCAAAAGAGAGAACAGCTCTCACTTCTCCTTATCTTCCAAATGCCCTCTACATCCTTAATGCTTCATTTCCCTCAACAGTACCCCCAAGTCATGGTCTCTTTCTTTAGCTTGGCCCATGAAGCACCCTTCCTTTGGGTGCTACTTCTACCCTTTTTCTTTTCCTCGCAGAGTTCTTCAGTTCTAGTATGGAGCCAAGAAGGAACTGGGGATGGAAGCATTCAGACCCAGGGTCAGTTGCAGTGCTTTGTTGGCCCCCAGGTAACAGAATTGTAGTATCTCTTCTGGGCTACGATGCTTCCCCAGCAAGGTTGTGGTTGCTTCGTGTTCCTTGACTAAGCTTCCTTACCTGGGAGCCAGATGAACAGTGGGGAGAGTGACTTGTGCTCCAAAGCTGGGCTGCATGGTGCTCTTTAGTGTACCTGGGCTGCAACCCAACCTGACTGAGTGCGGGGCACCAGCCATGTCTAAATTCCAGGCCTTGCTCACTATATGATCTGCAGGTCAAAAAAACCGTCAGCCATTATGACTGCAACAGCAGAATTGTTTAGGATTATCATAAAGAGTGTTGAAGACTCTCTATTTTCTAATGTTTCCCTCTATATACGAAGCTGGTTGATTCTTCTGCTGCACTTGGTTTTTAACAAAAAAAGTGGTATATAAATAAGTACAATATTAAAAAATAACAAACAAATAATAAGTTGGGCTACATGTAAATGTATAAGACTGCCTTGTACCTCAGGTCAGGTCACCCATCCCATCACTGACTACTCTAACTGGCTGCAGCCCTCCAAGATCTTGGGCAGATGTCTTTCCAAATTCTGTGAGCTGAGATCCATTTTTTTAAAACAGAAGATGCCGAGGTTTGAATTCGGGACTTTCTTGTATGCAAAGCCTGTCCTCTGCCACTGAGCTATAGCAGATTCTGCTGCTGTTTTTCAAAACGTATTGTGATCTCTGTAGTCAGTTAGGTCCATTGTATGGAGGCTTCCAATACAGGTGTGGCTCCATAGGGAGGGTCTCATAGGATATGTGCCAGTGGCCCACACCTATGCCCAGTCGATCCCCAAGGAAGTAAGGGTCTGCTGCGGCTCCCCATTGCCACACAGCAAGGCAGAGCCCCTGCAGGTTGCATACCAGGCAATTGTGAGAAAGCAGCAGCAAGAGACTGTCCACTCGAAGTGTTTAAAGCAAAAATTGTGTCTCGGGTGCTATATGGCATCCCAATATGGATTGGAGCTTGGAACTATACACTAGAGAGGATACAAGCAATGTTCCTGCGCAAAATACTAGGTCTTCCGCCTGGTGTCCCTTATGCAGCATTATGTATAGAAACTGGACAACTTAGGCTGGAGACAACAGCATGGCTTAGGACATTTAAATTCTGGTTGACATTTTTTTATTATCCTCAACAGGATAGTTTATTACCCCAGCTCATGTCTGATTCTGCCCCTTTAGTAGGATCGCACTTAATTCTCAAGAAGTTAAAGACAATTGGAATTGAGACCGATCTGTTAGGATCCTTAAGTTTTAATGCAGCCTACCGTATTATTAAACAAAGATTATTAGATACTGATCAACAGGAACTGCATTTCGCTGCTAACAAGTTATGTTCCCCCCTGCATTCTTCTATTTCTGTACGCCATGGGCAGATGGCTTCTTTTTTTAGTTTATTAAAAGATCCATATGAACGCAGGATTTACTCGTTGGCAAGGTGTAATGTGCTGTCTTCTGCTGTTACTTTAGGCAGGTTTGCAGGTACTCCATATTCTGACAGATGTTGCCAGTGTGACCCAGGAAGAATTGAAACTGTGTTGCATATGATTATATCGTGCCCTTTATATGATGACCTCCATTCATTCTATCTAGGCCCGATTTTGGGAGGTCTGAGAAAATTGTCTGAGCAAAGTATGCTATGTTTTCTTTTAACTGCCACTGATGTGGAGGTTTTATCTAGGGTTGTTGCTTTCTTAAAGTTGATGGTTGCCCGACGGAAGTGTAGCCTTTAGCTAACTGGCACAGGGGCAAGGAGATGGCTTCTGGTTTTATACTGCGTGTTGTGCTGGGTTTAGCATTTGTTGTTTTGTGTGTTTGTATTTGTACTGTTATGTCAATAAAGGTTACGAAACGAAACGACTGTCCTCCCCCAGTGCAAGTTTACAATTCCTAGATTTTCTGTCCCCTATCCCCCCCCCCAACGCTGCATTGCAGACATCCATAAATTGTGAAATGGCACTGGGAAGAGAAAAGGGATGGCCTGCTCCCCATTGTCTGTGCTGGTGGCCTGCAGTGGGTGTCAGAGTGTGAAAGCTAACCAGGAACCCTGTAACAGACAGACAAGAGCCCTCCATGCCCCCACCCACAACTACAGCAGTGGCAAAGAATGACTCGTGTTGTCTGCTATCTGGTTCCTGGGCACCATGA
Organism: Plestiodon gilberti rubricaudatus; assembly: GCA_026170595.1. Lineage (NCBI taxonomy): Eukaryota > Metazoa > Chordata > Lepidosauria > Squamata > Scincidae > Plestiodon > Plestiodon gilberti. The sequence continues at coordinate 153,823,656 of JANXHW010000001.1, read as the reverse complement.
AGGGGCAGCTGGCACATGCATGAGCTTTCCAAAGCATGGGGCAGTGTCATTTGGGGCCCTGGGTCTTTCCTCCCCCCCCGGCTTTCCAGAAGCTGAAGCCCCCGCTGTTCCAGTATGACTATCCTTTCAGCAAAGCTTGTCAAAGTCTACTGGAGTGAACCACATGATGGATTGCTTGAGACATTCTACCTCCTCCACATATGTTCCACTGTATGGCTACTTCAATAGTTACTGCACAATGAAAGAAAATTCATCCACCTAATAGTCAAGGGCAAACACATACAGAGGACTTTGTCTTTCCGTTTTTTTGCATAGATGCAGAACAACTACACCACAGAGAGCCTCCTCTTCTCCTGCATATAAAAGAGTCAGCAGCAGCCAAAAGGGAAAAATAATATCACAAATCTTTTCAGACCTTCAGTTCAGCTGTCAGCCGAGCCAAGTGGCTGGCAGCCATTGGCATTGCCAAGCATGTTTCACAATTGACAGTGCATTACACTGATGATGGTTCCAAGAAGCTACAGCCATGTGCAGAGACAAAGGAACCAGCAAAATGACTGCTTCGTGTCTATAATCTTGGGTATGTGCATTTGGGATCCTTACAATACACCCCAACATTTTTAAGCCACACCCCTTTAATACTTCCTATTTTGGTTTTGGAGGCAATTCAACTCTCTTCTTGCATAAGTAATGTTAGCTTTATTGTTTAGAGGGATCAGAAGGAGCAGAATGAGAAAGACGAGCCATGTAAACATAAGCACAGCTGTTCTGGGTCATACTCTGGGTCCATCCAGCTCAGTATCTTCTCCAAGAGTGACCTGCATCCAGCAGTTTTAACTGCACAAGGGAAAAATGGAGTGGTCCACTCCCAAAATCCAGACCATGAATGTGTCAGGAGTATCCTAGGCATAAGGATGGCATAATAACGGACATCCTATCCATGGCCGCTGACATTCCTTTCTTTTCCATTAGTCTGTTGAAGACTAGGAAATATGGGCCACGATCTGCACACTGGGCTTGGGCAGTCTGCAATGGGGAGGCCTTACTTACAGGCATTGCTCTGCTTTGTCCATTTGTCCACCTAGATTTGAGCTGTCCTAGATTTGAAATTTAGCAGAATTTATAGAATCAGAGAACTGGAATGGGCCAAATGGCCATTCAGTCCAAGCTGTCTCCACCACCACCTCACACTAGTCACATATCAACTCACACAATCCAAACAAAACCAAAAAGTGCCATGATCAGATTACGGATGTACCACTCAAACGTTTCAGCAGAGCAAACAGCCTCAAACCTACACATATCTCCTCTGGACCCAGATGGGACCCGTATCTTTTAAAAGATTCAGAGTGAAGGCAAGCACAACTTTCTTCAACCAAGGGCTTCAGGCTGAAGCCTGCAGTTGTTCAGCTGCCCATTCAGATTGCTTATTGTGAAGAAATCTCTTGCTGTACTGCAGAGACAAGAAGGTGAGCACTGTACTGTACTAGGATTCTGAAAAGAAAGTTGATGTGCTTTTCCTAAACCCTTTAAACTACTTATTTCTGAAAAGGATGGAAACCTCTTTCTAGGTTCAGAAATGGCAAGCCTATGACAAACTGTCAATGTCTTCCTGCAGAACTACGATAATCTTAATAAAAGCTTCTGCAAAGTTAATTATGATTTTGTGTACTGTATCCCAGGCATACTCATGGGAAATGTGCCTACCATAGGCTAGAATGAATCTTGCCCAAGAGTTTAGGCTCAGAGACTGAGAAAAACAAGCAATGGACTGGCTGCCTTACAACCATTCTGTGCCAAACTTCTGCCCATTGTGTTCAATGGGGCTTGCTTCTGAGTAGACATGCCTAGGATTGTGCTCTAAGGTTTAACAAGCTACACCTGCCCACATTCCTTTTCCTAAAGGTCTAGCACTCTGTCCTGGTATGGATCTGGTAAGCCTACCTATTATGGTGCAGGCTCACAAACCCTGCCACAACAGCAACATTTATAAATAAAAATGCAGTCTGGGGGGGGGGGGGGGGAGGAAAGAAGAGTAGAATCTAGAATCTATCTGGTTGTTGTCCAAAATGATACACATATCACCTACACATATCTCCTCTGGACCCAGATGGGACCCGTATCTTTTAAAAGATCTTTAAAAAAAAACCCCAAACAAACACACCACACTATTACAGAAAGAATCCAAAGGGCAATTAGTTCAGTCTCCCAACCTAGCAGAAGACAGCACATAAAGTAGCTTCAGAAGAAGCATTTCATTAAAAACCTGAATGATGCTCTCCCAATCATACTAACAGTCTCACTGATTCTTTCGCAGATCTGATCTTCTATTTAGCAGATTTTCTCCTAGTGTTAACTCATACTGTAGTTTAAACCAATACCAATTTCCTGCCATTTGAAATAACAATAACTTAGTATCTGAATAGCACTTTAGAGGGTGCAGGGGCCCGCCACAAGACTTTGTCCCAAGACCCCTGGAGCCTGGCATTGACCCTGCAGATTTGAACTAGGCTCACTCTATTATTTAACATATTTATGCACCGCTTTTCCAACTTAACATAGGTATAACATGATTGACAATAAAAACAAAATATAAAATCAACACACAACAAAAATAGATTAAAAATCCAGCAGTATAAGTGACTTGCTAAAATTAATATATCAGCTAAAAGCCCAATCAGCAATAAAAGCCATGTCTACAATTAAAACAGACTAAAATCCACTAAAAGCCAGGTGAAACAGGTGTGTTTCCAGGGAATGCTCAAAGATGGATCACCTCAGGTGAAGCAGTCCATGTGCCACCAACATCACCGAAAAGGCCGTCTCTGGTTTCTGCCAACCAAATTTGGGTCAACTGTGAACCAGAGAGGAGGGATCTAGATGACCTAAAGACCCAAGTAGGCTCTCATGGGTGAAGGTGATCCTTCAAATAGCATTGTCTTAAACCAGTGGTTCTCAAAGTTCCCCTCACAAGGAGGGGGGAACTTTGAGTCTTTTCAGGGGTGGGGACAGCGGCAGTAGCGATTCCAGGGGTCCTGATGGCCTTTCCTGGAAGAAAACAAGAAGTAGTTGCGATCACATCGGCGCGGTGATCGACAGCACGGGGAGGCCCACAGAGGGGTCTGCAGGCCTCCCTGCACCCTCGGGAGGCTGTCAGGACCCCCAGTGAGTTAAAAGGAAGAACACTCTTCCTCCTGCTGGCGGCGCAATCCCAGGACTGCTGCTGCTATCTGTCCCACTGTCCCCGCCCCTTAAGGGGTCAACAAGAAACAGCAGTTCTCCTGGTGGGCCACAACCCACCAGTTTGAGAACCGCTGTCATAGACCATGTAGAACTTTTAAAGAAAATAACTAGAACCTTGGATTGGGCCTAGAAATGAAACTGGCAGACACTGCAGTACAAGGCAGGCGTGATGCTCTGAATGCCATATACACCTCAACAACCTGGCTGCTGCATTGTGTGCCAGGCCAGTCACACACTCTAGTCTAAGTCACTATCCTGACCCAGCTCCATCATATGGATGGTGTAGTGGTTTGGGAGGCGGACTTAGACCTGGAAGATCCAGGTTGAAATCCCTACTCAGCCACGAAGCTTCCTGGGTGACCTTGGGCCAGTCACTATCTCTCAGCCCCACCTACCTTACAGGGTTGTTGTGAGGACAAAAAGGAGGGGAGGAAATATGTACACCACTCTGAGCTCCTTGGAGGAAGGGCGGTATAAAAATATGAAAATAAATAAAAAATACCGTATTTATTGGCGTATAAGATGCACTTTTTTTCCTAAATTTGTGACCCAAAATAGTAGGGTGCGTTTTATACGCCAATACTAAAAATCCCACTCCCCCCCACCCGTTTTAAAGCATTTTTGGGGCTTACCGGGCTTTCTGGAGCCAGAGAGCTCCCTTGTGCTTTCTTCCCTGACTAATCTATCCGATCTACAGCTGTTTGTCGGGTTTAATTTATGCACGTGCATGAGTTGAGCTTCTCAGCAGCCAGCAGAGGGTGCTGTGCTCAGTTCAGTTCAGCTGAGCTGCAAAGGCCTAGTCTTCTCAGCTTTCCTGGATGCAGCTTGGGTGAGCTTCTGAACTGGGCCTAGTTGGGAGGCTTTGGAAACTGTTCAGAGGTTAGGTGGGGTGGGGGAAAAGAGTGGAGTCTGGGGTTTTTGTATTTGGGATTTATGTTGTTTAAGAGTTGGTAAGAGTTGAGTCTGGGGGTGGTAAGGTGGTAAGAGTTGAGTCTGGGGTTTGTTTGTTTTTGCACTTGTTTTGTTCTGGTGCATTTTGTTCATGTGTCTTATTGCTGTGTGTTTTAAAAGAGATCCTGGTATTTTTGTGCAATTTATGTAAATTAGCTAATTAAGCAGCCAAGCAGTAAGTGGCCAAGTGGCCCAAAAATGCTTTAAATGTTTTTTTCTTGAAACCCAGGGCCAAAAGGAAGGTGCGTCTTATACGCCGGTGCGTATTATACGCTGATAAATACGGTAAATAAATATGGTGAATGGTTCATTACTCGTGTAATCCATTTCTTCCACCAGTCTAAAGAACTATTTTTCTATCTTACTAGGGGCAGAAACCCTCTATCTAGGAACTCTCTTCTATAAAGGTAGGATAATGGCTTAAATGAGGCACACTCATAGATGATAGATTTTACAACAAAACGGAGGAAACTGACTCAGCAGTTCCTTTGGCAGCAAAAAATAGCCGAGCATTCATGGAACCTTATCATCCTCACATGGGAAGTTGAGGAGAAGAGTGATATTAGTAAATTGCAGAATACTTTTTGAGAAATAATCCAAGTAAAAGAACACAAATAAAAGACAAGACAATTCCAAAAGCAAAGATGGTGCGTGTGCGCACGCACGCGCACGCACGCACGCACACGCACACACACGCACACACACGCACAGTACAGCTCTGCTCTCTCATACGTCTGTACCACCTCAGAAACGAGCAATTCTACCATCTGCTTAACAGCTCCCTTGTGTCAAAATTTTCTCCTCTCCAACGTGTATGCATTCCAGAGGCATTGAGATGTTTTACGCAGGAGCTCTTGCAAACAAGTAGAGTCCTTCATGCACACTAAGATGGTAGAGTGCCATAAAAGGCCTGCAACACATGTCTCCCGAATGTCTAAAGTTGGTGAGAGTGCGAGTGTGTGAGAGAATGCTCTTGGAAAATGAAGTGGTTTAATAGACAAGAACATTAAAATTCTTTGACTGAGAATGTGCTTTGACTGGAAACCTGCATGCAAATTTATGGTCAGCTACAGGAAAACCTTGGGCAAATTGAGCCTTCTCAACAAGGTTACTCTGAAGGCCAACCAAATGTGCTGTTAAATGCATCATCATCATCTAGTTTGGGAGTGTTTTATATCTTAGGCTGTGGGGCCCTGATCTGGATCAGGACCATAGCACATGAGTAGAGGGCATTTAACCCTTTAACTCTGCATCATTTTCTCTCTAAAAATCATCCCCACTGAAGGTGTTACTATGGGCCCCTGAAGGTGCCACTTGCTGTCATGGCACCATCAGGGACTCATGGTAGCAAACTGTGCAATTTTTTGGGTGGAAAAACTGCATGAAATTAAAAAGCCCTCTGTTTCTCTACTGCAGTCCCAATTCATTCAGCCCCCCCCCCCGCGGCTATTGTAAGATTAAAAAACCTCCGAAACTATTATTATTATTAACAACAGTATTTATATACCGCTTTTCAACAAAAAGTTCACAAAGCGGTTTACAGACAAAAATCAAATGATTAAAAGGCTCCCTGTCCCAAAACGGCTCACAATCTAAAAAAGATGCAGAACACTATCAGCAAAGAGCCACCAGAAAGACACTGTGCTAGGGTGAAAGGGGGGCAGTTACTCTCCCCCTGCTAAATATAAGAAGAGCACCAATTGAAAAAGTGCCTCTTGCCCAGTTAGCAGGGGTTAAACTAGACGGTGGCATGTCTAACATCATGCCTAGCTTGGTCCCGAGTAGAATCAAGATACAGATCGGATAGGGTTTTACAAGTACTGTACAATGCGTGAAAATGATATGTAAAATTAATAGCACTTAATAATCACATCTCTCTGCTGGTCTTCCTTTCATACACAGATAAGCAGAAAGAATACTTGCTGTACTCTTTTCTATTCTGTGTCATTCCACTGCAATATTTATATTCCATGGCACCAAACAATATAAATACACTATACCATCACAAACGTTTGTTTAAGTATAACAGTATAAGAGTTTAAGTAAAGAGTATAACAGCCTCATGAACCTGGAAAATGGGGAGAAGGAGGGGGCCATCTAGCTAACAATTTCACATGCTATAGAAAATGTATAAGAACAGGGCCTCTAAACACAATAATTGTATATGAGAATGAGGGTGCCCTGAAGTGGTTTTGAAGCCTACATTTATTTTAAACAATAGGACTAATGGTATTTCTACAAGATTTCCATTGTTCAGAAAAGTCCATTGTCTTAACTAATCCACAGATTTTACTACATCAAATGCATGGTGTGGCTACCATGGATCCAGCCCTCTCTTTGGCCCACAATCTGTTCCGTTAAATAATACTGTACACAGAACCACACACCAGGTGTGAGACAAAGACCTTCTATGGCAACATTTGTTTGGCAGGATCCTCAGTGCACTAATTCCCCCCATGTTAACCAACATCATGTACCTGAGAACAAGACATGGTCTGCAGAAGATGCCTTCTGTGCCCAAGGAATACAATCTAGGTGGCTCAAACAGCAGACCCAGAGCAATTCCCTTGTGAAAGCTTTTCATGTCAAGTGACCTGCATGATTCTCTGTGCCCCCAATGTTTTCAGGAGTTCTGAAGCAACACACTGAACACCAGAAAACATGAAAATTGTCAAGAGAGAAGTCTAAACCAGGTCACTGTTGGTTGGTGGAGTCTAGTCCTTCTTGACAGAAATGTGCTGCATAACGTTCTTCCAACCCACCTTCCAGTAACCAAGACCTATAATTGTCATCTAGGGCAGTGGTTCCCAAACGTTTTAGCACTGAGACCCACTTTTTAAAATGGCACTCTATCAGAACCCACCTAGTGTTAATGAGGCTTTTAAAAAAAGGTGGTCTAGAAATAAATATTTGTATTTATAAGTAATATTTTATTTATTTATTTGCGAAAAAACCTCGATCCATTTCTCGTAATGAGGCTGCCTTAACGAATAGCCTCAAGGCCTGTGGGGCTTAGTTATGTGACCCCTGCCAAGTTATGTGACTTCACCTGCCCCCACTACCTGTCACTGACAGACTTAGAAAAAAAAGCACCAGAAAAAAGATGCTCAAACATTTATCTCCCTATATTTACACAAGCTTGTAAACAGCAGGAGCTCAGCTCTTTGAAAGGCAATTAGCAGCTACTGTATCTGGTTTTTGAATAGCCTCAGGGCTTGAGGTAATTAGTTATCTGATCTTTCCATCACTCATGTTTTCATTGGAGGCTCTGCGGGACCCACCAGAAATCAGGTCATGACCCACCAAGTGGGTCTCGACCCACAGTTTGAGAAACGCTCTTCTAGGGACTTCAGCTCTGAACACAAAAAGCCCTTAAAACAAACAAACAAAAACAAACAAAGAGTAAGTCTGGCAAAAGCATCCAACATGAGTACCTGTGTGAGTCCTCTGGTGCGCTTTTAAGTGTGAGCTCTTCGTATAAACCTTCCGGCACCCATTAAACTGACAGCGATGAACCCTCTTCTTGTTTTCTGGGGATGCATCAGCCCCTGCCCCTCCTTGCTCACTATCGCTGAGTGCACACTTTGTTGTGCTAGCTGGTGCCACCACACTGACTTTTACTGAGCTGAGGGCGGCTTTCTTTGCCACTAATTTCAGCGTAACTGTGCCGTCCACTGAAGAGACCGTTTGTGAGGTTTTTACAAGATGGCGACTGAGCTCAGGGGAGGAGGGGGGCGTTAGTGAGGTCACTGCGTTGAGTTGGGCCTGGTTAACGGCAGTATAGCCCTCTGTAGAGGAGCTGGTCGGCTGTAAGCTGAGGCAGGTCTCGGACAGCAGCTTGTCCCGTGAGAGGATAACGTCCATGTTGGCATTTTTGTCACACGTACTCATGTCTACTGGTAACAAGAGGGGGTCTAGCCGCTGGATACTGTCTTCTGTGTCTTGAATAGAGGAAGTGTGAAGAAAACAGTCCAAGTCATCACCAAAACTCTCCGAGATCTTCCTGGGCTCTGTCTGAAGATATCGTTCCAGCTCAAGGCATGTCTGGAAGGAGACAGAAGGAGAAAGAAGCCCTCATTAGATAGCCAAACCTGCTCACTGCTCAAAACAAAAGGAAAAGTTTAGTAGTTGCTTTATTTGGAGACAATAATTAAAAAAGGAGACAGAAATAATACATAGCACCAAGATTAGGCACAGTGACATTTTCCACAGAATAAAAATGTGTCACCCTCTGTCTTTTATAATACCTGAATTGCAAGAAGAAGGTGATAGAAGGCTCAAGAAGCGCAAGTTGCCTTAGCAAGTATTCACTTCTGAAGCGAGCCCCAAATATTTGCTTAACTGCCAATTTTATTAGCCACTACTTTGATAGAAAGGCATGGTTATAAATATTTCAAAATAAATAAAATAGCATTTTTTTTAACCTCCATGCCTCCCCCCAACCAACACAGCATCTAAATGGGAACTGAAGCACAACTGTGGCAGTGAGGAATTGAACTTCTTAGAAGAGGTTTCCGGGCAGGCCCAGATAGAAGTCACAAAATCAACACGTCCTGCTGGTGCAGGAATTTTTCTCCCAGCTGTTTTTTTTTTTTAAATCAGTAACAGCTTTAGAAGGCTGTGAATTTTAACTGAAAGAACTGTGGGGGAGGGGAGGGGGAAGAAGTGTGGCCCTTTCCCCTCCACCTCCTCTAAAAATGGCTCTCCTCAGGCTGCTTTTCTACCTGCAAGGGAAAGAACACCTGAGCACTTATTACACAGCCCAACCAAAAAAGTTTTTTTCGTCTGGTGCTTTGGAAGTTAGATTTACTCTTGGGTATATTTGGAACGTTGATTCCAAAAATGGCATTGGTTTTGCCCTATCAGCTCTAGTTTTGGAGATGTGGCATAGCCTCCTTATATGCCGATTCAAGCAGCTTTCTCATGAGGAAGCCATGGCATCAGCGTATAAGGTGGCATTGAATTCGCATATAAGGTGGCTATGCCATATCTCCAAAACTAGAGCTGATAGGGCAAAACCAATGCCATTTTTGGAATCAACGCCCCAAATATACCCAAGAATAGGTATAACTTTTAAGGCACCAAAATGTGTGTTGTGTTGTGTTGTGTTGTGTTATTATGACTAAGGAACTGTATCATGGAATCAGATAGCTTAACAGAATTTGACACGGCATCCAACTGGAAAGGAAAAATCCAAACTGCTGGGTCAACATGACCATGCCCAGATGATATTGATGTGCACAAGATGATGAAGGGGGCTTTGTAGATCATCAAGTCTAACCCCTTACTCGATCTAGGAAATCCAAAGCTAAAGTATCTCAATCAGATGGCTGTACAACCTCTGCTTGAAATCCTCTACCTAAGGAGAGCCCATTCACCCCTTAGGCAAATTGGTTCCATTGTTAAATTGCTCTTATCATTAAGAAGTTTCTCCTAATGTCCAATCCACTATTCTGCAACAAGCCCATTAGATCTAGTCCTGCCCTCGGGCAGCAGAGAACAAGTCTTTGCCCTATATAACAAAATCGGATATATGGGTTCTGGAGCCATGTAGACGATAACAGCTGCAGATATATATTTAAAAACACATCCAAAACTAGGTTATGAACAAGTTTAAAAACATAAAAAGCAGGTAAAAATCACTAAAGAAAAACCCAACGTTTCGTCCCTCATCCGAGGACTTTTTCCAGAGAGCTACAGCAGCAGGCTGTGCCAGATGTCCTTTGCCCTCTTCTACATGACAGGCGTCTAGGCATATGAAGCGTGCCCCCCACCCAATCGTCTCTTTTCCACACTTGACATACTCAATTCCTTCAACCTTTCCTCATAGGGTTTGTTTTCCAGACCCCTGGTCACCATTGCCTTCTTGTGAGTTCTTTCTAATTTGTCTACATCCTTTTTAACAGCGACACTCAGAACTGAACAAAATACTCCAGATGAGGACCAAGAAGTAGTGCAGAAGAATAAAGTGGAACTATTAATTCTCAAGAAGGCAGACCAATTTCACCCCATTTTGCAAGGCCTTCTTTCTATTCTACAGTGGCTACTTCTCTGGGCCTAGCATATCAATCCAGTTGCATATTATCCGACCTTGCCCACTCACAGTGGAAAGGAGATGGAGTTGACTCAGAGTAGGCACGAATAGACAGATTGTTGCAGCAGGAGAACAGGAGAAATGGACTGTTCAGTATTCTCCCTGCTCCAGGACAAAAAAAGCCATCTCTGGAGGCTGGCAACCACATAAATATACAATACAAATACCTTCCACTGCACAAAAGAGGGGAAAGCCTAAGGATCTGTGGGCATCACCCAAGATAATCAGAGGGCAAGGACAGGTTGCTTTAGGTCTATGTTCATGCTCCTTTCAGCTAGGCTCAAGAAAAAAAGAGCAGACAAAGCTCTTGGAGGTCCAGCACTGTATGGTTATGGAATGAGGGAAGTGGGATTTTAGGGCCCTGTGTAAACATTCACTGATATATGTCAGTCCTTTCAATTTTCAGTCACTCAGCACAAGGCTGAACGTTCAAGGAAATACGGCAAGATAACATGGCTTATTTTCCACAGTCAGTGGATATCCAGTGAAGGTAAGTTCAAGTATTCCTCCTAATCTATAGGACTGCAATCTTTCCTGCTCTCTCTTTGACCTTGATATACGCTCAACTCACAAAACAGAAACACAGAGCTCACACTGTAAGAGTGCATAATCCACAGGTAAGCAAAAGTGGAGATGAACTAAGACAAAAGGCAACAAAAACCTAGTGCTACTCATACAAAATCTCTGTTGCCTGGACATTACAGTGCTATGCTTGGTCTCCTAACTTCCTGTTGAGAGGACAGTGGGGGGGGGGGCTGTCCCTTTAAGGCATTGCTCCTCAGTCTTATGACAACCATAGTGATCCTGACAGTCTTTGAGCCTCATCATTAATTTTGCATAAAGAACATTTTCTCCACAAGCCCCTTTCAGGCAAGGCCCGATGCTTCAGAAACCTATAATTATTCTTAGATCCCACCCCCTGCAGTCTTTGCACCTGTGTCAGTTCAAGATACCAGCTGGTCAAGTCTTGCCTTCTGCCTCTGAAATACAAAACCACCTCATCAAGCCCATCTCCCCTTAAAAGGCTGGGGGGGGGAACCAAAACAGGCAACATGAGGGGGGGGGGAAACAAGAGAGAGAGAGGAGTGTTCCAAACAGGCATACACACAACCCCAGAGGTAGACAAGATTTCAATCTCAGCAGGGGTGAGTGACAGAGCGGCTGTATACCACATGTGGCCTTCAAAGCATCCCCACCAGCCTGTGGGCAATTGACAAGTCCCAAAGAATCTTTGTTTTCATTTTTAAAATGGATATATACGTTTCTCCCCCCCCCCCTCCCAGTTACATTAGGCTTTGAAGTGTGATGGCAGGAATGCTAACCGACTAGAAATGAAAATAAGAGAAGTGTTCATTGCATTTTGAGTCTCATGATTTCCAACTCCATATGGCAGTATTTTTTTTCCCAAGTGGTGACTCAGACTCTCTCATATTTGACGAGAATTTGGTACAAAAGAAGTGTGGAGTGTCCACAAAGTTCATAAAAGCGAGATACAATTACCGGTATATGCAGTCAAATGGGCAAATGACATTGTCTTCTAATTTATATATACAGTATTTTCCCCAACATGGCCCTCTGTGTTGACCATTTTGCCTAGACCTTTAGAGTAGTGGAATCCACCTGATTCCAGGGTGGCTGTTGAGGTTCTGGAGCGCTGCCTGGAGGCGGTTGGGATCTGGATGAGGGCTAATAAGCTGAAACTAAACCCAGACAAGACAGAGGTTCTCCTGGTCTGGAAATCCACGATGCAGGTACTAGAGTATCGTCCTGCTCTGAAGGGGGTTGCACTCCCTCTGAAGGAGCAGGTCCGCAGCTTGGGGGTCCGCCTGGATCCGCACCTGCTCCTGGATTCCCAGGTGGCGGCTGTGGCCAGGGGGGCCTTTGCCCAGTTTTGGCTGGTGCGCCAGCTGCGACCGTATTTGGATCGTGCAGACCTGACCATGGTGATCCATGCCACGGTGTCACGACTAGATTATTGTAACGGGCTCTACGTGGGGCTGCCCTTGAAGACCGGAAACTGCAATTAGTGCAGAATGCGGCAGCCCGTGTAGTCACTGGAGGTAGGCGGTTCGACTCCGTCGGGCCACTCCTCCGACAGCTGCACTGGCTGCAGATTCGTTTCTGGGCCCAATTCAAAGTGCTGGTTTTGACCTTTAAAGCCCTATACGGCTTGGGGCCAGGATATTTGAGAGACCGCCTACTTCTATATAGTCCGGCCTGTCTCCTTAGATCATCAGAGAAGGCCCTTTTGCGGGTGCAGTCGCCCAGGGAGGTGCGAGGGGCAGCGGCCAGAAACAGGGCCTTCTCAGTAATGGCACCAACCTTATGGAATTCCCTCCCCTTTGACTTACGAACTGCTCCCTCCTTGGGACACTTTCTGGTGAGGCCTAAAAACCTTCTTGTTCAAAGAGGCCTTCTGAGTCCTTGTCTTTTTTAACATCTTGCTGGTACAGGTGGGGGTGCTGCTGTTTTTATGCTCCTGTTTTAATTGTAGCAATAATCTTTTTAATCGGTTTTTAGATACTGTTTTTATTAATTTTCATTAATTGTTTCTTACTATTTTAAAATGTGATTATTTTTGTATTGTATTTTCTTTTTTTCTGTTATAAGCCGCCTTGGGTCCCTTTGGGGAGAAAGGCGGGATAAAAATATTGTAAATAAAACATAAATAAATAGTGTTACAGATAAAACATTCCCAAACCCAAAGGGATAAGGGGTACTACTACTGCTGTCCCCTGAACCCTAATTCAACTCCTGCCTGCTACTCCCCATGCTACAGGCTGCCATTTTCCCTACATGCTACCAGAATTTTCTCTCACATGAATTTTTGCTGTTCTGGAAAAGAGTAACATGAAAACACAAAATACTTTCCATGACCTTCTTTCCTCTCAGGCCCACATCATCAATGAAAGCAATATTTTGCAACTGAGGTAGTGTTATAAAACAAAGCTCCTTGGTACAGTCCCTCCACAAACAGAATATCAGAAGGGAATGCAACATTGTATCCATTTAACTGCTATACTGTATAGTGGTGGTCCTCTTATATTTAGCAGGGGGAGCAATTGTCCCTCTTCACCCCAGCATAGTGTCTTTTCTAGTGGCTGCTTCCTGGTGTTTTTCTGCATCTTTTTCTGGATTGTGAGTGCTATGGAGACTACTGTATTTAGTTATGCAAACCACTTTGTGAATTGTTTTTGATTGAAAAGCAATATACGTATGAACATTAACAATAGCAATAATAATAAAAAAATATTCCCCCAAAATATTCTGAAACATCTTGGGAACCCTCTATTATGCTACATTTGCATCCACTTGGTTTTGCCTGTTGCATTTCCCTGTGCAAGTCTCCTTTTTTTTGTTTGCTGGCTACACAACAAGCCTGCTTCTTTTCATAACCTCTGGAAGCTAGAATCTTATCAGGCATGGGAAAGAGCTGAGCTCCTCAGGAATGTAAATTTGCACCAGATAGAGTCCACACAGCAGCGGTCAGAAGGCAGACAAGCCATGGAGATAGTCCAAGAAGGATACATTTTGCCTAACAGATATTGATCATGTCTCGAATAGATGCTTAAAGAATAATGCATGCTAATGGTCGACATAAAGCAAACTGGGGATGCATGTGACTCTTGGTTATTTAATGATTTATAGCCTGCCTTTCCCAGCTCTGGCAGTCTCCCCTCTTATCCCTATTCGGGTCTGGTGGTGGTAGCCACAATACCAAGAACGACAGAAACTAGAGTCCTATTTTGGAGAAAGAATTTCTGCAGCAACCAACGGTAGCTTGGTGGCCCCTGGAGTTTCAGACTGAATGCTTTGCTCAAAAGATCTCCATTCCAAATGGGCCCTTGGCTCTTTCCTAGTGAACACAAAAGAAACCAACAGGGGGGAACAAACCCCACATCAGCAGAAAGAAAACCGTTTCACACCAGGACACAACTACCAGAAGCGAAGAATAAGATGGATTGGTATTGTGAAGGTTGATACTGAACAAAGACACCTGAAGATATAGGAGGCAGTGCAGCTGCTACAAGATAAAGAGAAATTGATAGATGTTATTCATTGCCAGTGTCATGGCTTGAAATGATGGACAAGGCGGGGGGGGGGGAAGGTGTCTTCAAAGAGAAATGTGAATTTGGATCCTCCACGTGGAATTCCCAGTCTAGAAGAATACTCTAAAACGGGTTCTCAACCTTTGGAGGCCCGTGTACTCCCTATCATGGTCCAATTTTCTGAAGTACCTCCTGCTAATTAACTGCTAATTAATTGGATTGATCAATTAATTAATTAGGTAATTAATCATTAAATAAAAAGTTCTAACATCACCCAATGTATCCTTTTCCAGGACCCAGAGCACAATGCCTTAGAGGGAGATCCTCAGAAGCCTCAGCTCTTTCTATCCTCACAGATTGTTCTGTTGCATCACTAGAGCTGTCAGATAACCTGCACCTGAGACCTTGAACCTGCAGGAGATGGAGCCTGGGAGCTAAGAGTTGGTGGGGAACCTGGCAGAAGATGGCACTTAGCTGATTGAGGAAGACAGCCGGGCTGTGCCAGAAGACACAGTATGGTACTTGGTAGATACCAAGATATGTAATCTAAAATCAAACAGAAAGTAACCTGCCCCTTGATTCTATCCATCCATCCATCCTCGAAATTTAAATCCTTCTTTTGGAGACCCTGAGAAGAAGGCTAGAATCCAGAAACTTCTGGTCAAACCCTGAAACTTAGCAACCTTAAAACTTCACTTCTACCCACTGCAGCCTAGAACATTCACAACATTGTCTGGGTATGTGGCTGTTTTCTCCTTGGCATTTCTCCCCTTGGAGTGACCACATCTCAGCTTTTGCTTCTTGTTACATTCTCTAGTCACTCTAGTGGCTGCCCAAATCCCCGACAGCAAAGAACATTCCCTGGTTGCTTTCAGAAGACTGTATCAAATAGTCATCTACCATGACATAAGCATGCTGACTACACTTCAGAGTTTGCAGTTAACTGCGTTTAAATAGCCAGCCTATGCCACATTGTGTATGTATAACCCACAGCAATAAAGATTTTATATTATAAAAAACTGAACTGGAAAATGAAAAAATAAACTGGATCAAGTAAGGGGCTACTGAAAAGGGTGCTTTCCCCCCCCAGAATTGGGGGGGGGGAGGATGGAGTTTTGCTTCACATGCCTCTGCATGAGGGGTCTGACCTAAGATTTCTAGAAGCTTGTGCCATAGGTGTGGTGCCACAACAGAGAAGGCCCTGAACTTTGCCACCATCTCCTTAGCCTCAGATGGTAGCAGTATCCTAAGCAGGGCCCTCTCTATCTTACAAGGCAGGCAGGATTATGTGGGAGAAGACAGTTTCAGTATTTCTAAACCATTTCAGGAACTTAAACCTATGTTGTCCATGTGTGCATCTATATACAGAACTATATCTTTAAAAAGAAAAAAAAAGGAATTCTGTGCTCTTTTTAATTGCTTCCTTACTCTCAAGCCTCTGGGAATTGTGTTTTTCAGATATTCTCATGTAAGCTCAAGAGCTAGAATGTAACTTTTTTTTTTAATAATGAAAGCTGAGATTCTTTTCTAATTGCTTGACTGGTGCCTGGGGCATTAATAAAAACATCTAATATTGCAATAGAAGTGATAATATTGCAGCACTGATTACTGGAGCTTTTTATTATGCTTCTGAGTGCTCTTGTGGCCTTGTCTTGGGCTTACAGATGTTGAAGGCAATTTTCCACTGGCTTCTCAAGAGCTTTTATTGAAGGTTACCAGTACCACCTGACGCTGTGCATGCCTGGTGTGATCATCACATGAAACGCATGGCTGTGTGGATCTGTCTTATATTTTCCTGTATGCCCTCCAGTGGAGGGCACCGACGTGAACATGTAAGACGACATCCGCCAGGCTTTTATGCATCATAACCTAACAACATTTATTTTTAAATATGGGCCTCTTCACATGTGGTGTTTTTTCAGGTGTGCACCTAACATTATTTAAATGTACATCAAAAATGTGACCAAGAAGTCTTCGTGAGCAGGTTATCATACTAGTAAACTTTTCAGGGAACCAGAATTGGTTGTGGTTCCCTGCCAAGTGTACACTTTGAGGCAAATCCAGGCTTTCTGCTGCCTAAACATTAAAAGAGTCATATATCTGTCTGGATGTCTTCTGCCTGCTCATTCAGTATTCTTACAGCTTGGATTCAGTAAGAAAGATTTAAGAAATCCCTTTCTTGTAGCTTATTTTAAACTGAAAACATCTCTTTACAACCTTCTGTGAAATAGATCACAAACCAAGCCAGCATTTTCGGTGAACTCCATTGCCCCTAGAAAAAGAGAGCGCATAATGGCTGGGTGGTAAATTCCCATACCACCCAGAGCCACAAACACCCTGCCCAAGTCCCTAGTCACCTTGAATAAAGTGAAATTTGCTTCTGAGGAAACAAGCATAGGACCACATTGTTAGTTGTACTATAGGAAACTTTGTTTTAGCAAAGCTTACATATTGGTACAGTGCCCTCGGGAGAAAGGCGGGGTATAAATTCTTTAAATAAATAAACAATAAATAAACAATAAAAATGCAGACAAAAGAAGAACATGTTATCTGTGGCTGTACCCTCATTCACAATGGCACTTGTTGCGATCACGTTGTGCAAAATGGGAAGAGTTTCTGGCAGAAGAGAGTGAGAGATCTGCTATGATGCAGGATGAGATCACCTGACAGCTCAGTCGTGATAGTTTGCCAACATCATGAGGGGAACTTAGCAACAAGCCTCATCAGACAGCATTTGTGAGGGTTTGGAAATTATTGTTTCATCACCATGCTGCTGAAGTTGGATTTCTTATGAGGCTTGGTGGGATCACTATTATGGACACTGCCTATGTGATTGGCTGAATTTCCCTGTTTGGCCTATGAATGGCTCATGCCCCTTTAAAGACGGGCAAGGAGATTTTTTTTTCCCAACCCCACTTTTCAGGTAGCTCCACACTTTGTGTCAAATAGGTTTGCTGCATGTACACTTGTGTTTCCTGCAGCAAATTAGTGCAGATAACACACACACACACACACACACACACACACACACACACACACACACACACGCACTTCTCCACCTTTAAATAACCATAAACATGTGCCTGTGAACCCTCCAGGGTTGCCTGACACATGTATGTGGCTGTTTCAAGATGTATGCACATCACCCAACCTTCATATGCTTGCTGCAGGCAAGTACAATGGGATACGGTGTCCATATAGTAAACCCACTTGCCACAGAAAGTGTGGAAGTGCCCCGAGTCAGTTACATTAAACATCTACATAGAATACAACTGTATCCTGTTAAAATCAGGCACAACAAAAGGTTTTCAGGCTCACTGCCTTAGGGGAACACTGCCCACATTCACTTGTTTGTTGAAGGACACCCTGAGTATCAGCCATAGACCCCCCCATGTGTAGCAGAAGATTGAGGGAAATGTTCTAGGTTGCAAACTTAGTTCAGATGGATGCTGCTGACCATGTTTCTTCGGCCTCATTGTCACCTTGTGTGAACTAAAGAGCACACCCTCTAATGCAGCGGTTCCTTACCTTTTGCCAACTGTGGACCACTGTGCCTACACTTGGGTCCATTGTGGACCACTGAGTGTACAGCCACGGAAGTACATGGTGGTGGCACGATGATGTCATCGCGCCACCGCCAATAGCTGCTGGATTGCCCCAATTTTGGGCCAATCAGAGCCAAGGGATGGCAGGAGGGCCCACACAAATGCCAGCAACGCGATAAGCACATGGTGCACAGCTCCCCTGCCAGCTGCGAGGACCAGACAGCTTCCAGCCAGCTCACAGACCACCTCCTGTGTTCCCACTGACCACGGGTTGGGAACCACTGCTCTAATGTGTCCAAGATGCAAGCTGTACAGAAATAATCAGTAATGGTACATAATCTGCCTTCAGGAAAAGAGGTCCACTGATCATCTCACTGAGGAACCTTTGTTCCAAGGAAAAAACCCGGTTTCTCTGGAGCACAGTTTGAAAATCACAATTTCACAGAACTGAAGCTAAGAAGATTGAGGTGGCAAAGGAAAGTCAACATACATCCTTGCCTCTAAAACTGCCTCAATCTTTGCTATAGCACTAGAAACACCTTCCTTGCTACTACACAGAGATGCCCCTTTTCACCTGTCAAATGGTGGAGGGAATGCATGTGGACATGTCTAAATGTCTGATCCAAAGCCCTCTGAAAGCAATGAAGTTCTTTCACTTAGCTCTAATAGGTTTTAGATAGGACACTAACATAGATTCCTGACCCCACCAAGTTAGAATGGCTAAATGAGGCAAGACTCTTGCCTCTCCTCCTCCCTCTGCCTAAGACTCTGCTAAGAAAACAGTCTGGTGTGGTTATTTTGACAGAAATCTCATATACAGAGGATAATGTACAGTTGGACCCCGTATCCGCAACTTCTGCATCTGCAGATTTGGCTCAATGCAGATGCTTCGCAGATACCAGAGCCAACCTAAAAAGGTTTTAAAAACAAAAAGGTTAAAAAACGCTTTCCTTACCTTTCCATGGCAAACCGCTGCATTTTCTTGCTTTTACAAGGTGAAATGTTGCTCCGGAAGCCGGCTCCGGGTCACGCAACTCCTCCTCCCTTTTCCAGGATTGCCCCAGAATGCATTGCAATGCATTCTGGGGTGAACTACCTAGGAACACTCAAAATATGATTGAAATGGTTTTGAGGGCCTAACTCGTTTTTGGCTATGTTTTGTGTGATGGACTGCAGTTGTAGAGCAGATGCTGTGCCAAAACAAAGACCCCAGATTCAATTTCCAGTACCACCAGTTAAAGGATTATAGGTAACAGGATGAGAAAAACATCTGCCTGAAGCCTTGGAGTCCACTTGTCAATACCAGGTGAAATATACCAATGACTTGACTCAGTATAAGGTACTCTGATGCATTCATTACGTCTCCTACATGTTTTCACATATTTACAACAGGGCTCATTTGTTCCTTCAAGCCCCTGCAACAATATATTTCTTTTGCCACTTCTGCCCAAGAACAAAGCATATGGAATTTTTCATAGAGCAAAGTCCCATCATTGTACAGCAAAGGGATTCACTGGGACACACAGTTCTTGTATTCCCTTAATGGCATTAGTATTTTAAAGCTTCTGTCTGAGCCTGGCTTTCAATAGTTTTAGCAACAGCACCATTAAACCAAACACTGCAGGAAATTCTTGTCCCTTATGATTTCAAAGTCCAGCAATTAGGTCCCATGCGTGGTGTGTCTACAGCACAAGATGGCATTTTTATTACAGCTTACTTTGTTCTTTGCTAAAACAGAAAAATTGACAAGGAGAGACCTGCATCTCTCTCAGATTCATATTTCTCTAGGCTTAGCTCTCTGGGACTTCACACAACTTCATGTTCAACTTGTATTCTACACCCAATTCCTTTGTTGTTTTCTGTATTGCCACTGCAACAGGGGGAGGGGATTTTTGTCCAAATTATGTAAAAAGGTAAAGGTTTCCCTCACTCGTAAGCCAGTTGTTACAGACTCTAGGGGCGGTGCTAATTTCCATTTCAAAGCTGGAGCCAGTGCTGTCCGAAGACGCTTCTGTGGTCATGTGGCCGGCATGACTCAATGTCGAGGCGCACAGAATGCTGTTACCTTCCCTCCAAGGCAGTACCTATTAATCTACTTGCAATTTCTTGCTTTCGAACTGCTAGATTGGCAGGAGCTGGGGCCAAAGACGGTAGCTCACACTGTCACGCAACACTCATGTCTCGAACTGCTGTCCTGCCTGCCTTCCAGTCTGCAGTTCAGCATCTTTACCACTGGTTAAGCCACCGTGGAGCCACCATGGCTCCTTCCAAATTATGTAGACAGCACTAAAGGCTCATCATCTATTAATACCAGGACTACCTTGAAAAGTGTCAGGCTCAGAGTGAACCATAGTAGCAACAAGGTTCCATCCTCCCATTGCATGAATCCACCCTTCACAGCATTACTGAGATATGCAAGCAACACACATCTGTATTCTATATGGGAAAGAATGGGAGTGAGGCTGTTGCTCTCACTTTACATGCAGGCCCAGGCGCTTGAGCACCTTGGACAGCTGCAAATGTGAGCTCTCTCAAGTTCACGTTTTGTGCTCCCTGACTTTTGGGGAAACAGCGTGAGCCAAAAGCAATTCAGGCACCCTGTTTTTCAGTCCTTTTACTTTCCTCCAAGAAGCTGCCACACTCCACCTCTGCAAACTTCAAAATGTCCTGAGAAGGACAAGATATCGGAGAGAACCCTGGTCTAGTAACGTGCCCAACACTAGAACAGCAGAGAAGAATGCAAGAGCACACAAAAGCTTTCCTTGTTCCCAGCCTGTTACTGTACATACAGGACTCTACAAGCAGCACTCTTGTGACAGGAAACAGTAAAATGGAGAGATCAGGTATCTTCCTACTGAATTAAGCAGCAGGACCAACTTAGCTTGGAATCCACAGAGAATCTGTTTGGCATCTCAGACTGAACTGAGGGACACAGCAGCAACATTCCTTCTAACACTGAACTCAGGTTATTGAGTCCCTGATTTTGGATATGAAGTAAGGTGACTCAAGAATAAGGTAGCAGTATCTACATACTGGGGTGCCGTGGTGGCTTAGTGGTTAAAACGCTGAACTGCAGACCAGAAGGTAGGCAGAACAGCAGTTCAAGAGCCATGTGCCACGTGATGGTGTGAATTACCGTCTTCGGCCCCAGCTCCTGCCAACCTAGCAGCTCGAAAGCAAGAAATTACAAGTAGATGAATAGGTACTGCCTTGGAGGGAAGGTAACAGCATTCTGTGCACCTCGGCCTTGAGTTCCGTGTGCCTTGAGTCATGCCGGCCACATGACCACAGAAGTGTCTTTGGACATCGCTGGTTCTTCAGCTTTGAAATGGAGGTGAGCAACACCCCTAGAGTCGGTAACGACTGGCTGTCAAGCAAGGGGAACCTTTACCTTTTTATCTACATACTTGGGGTGCAGAAGTTGATGTTTTAATTAGCAAAGAAAATGTTTAAAGAAACAAACACAGTCTTGTGAGCTTCTTGCACATTATAGAATGTTGAGGGCATAGAAAGTTTAGAGGGGGATAGTGGAGGAGACACACACACCTGCCTTTGCTGTTACTTTTTGTTTGGGAACATACTGCTGTCCAGGCAACTCTCTCGTATACTCTGAGAGGCAGAAAAAGTCTAAACAAGTCAGAAGCCAGGCAGGCTGTGTAAGGTGGAGGAATGAGAGACGGCACTAGCCTGTTCAGGCCCTAACAGCTTGTAAGGATCCAAAAGGGAAGAATTTGGGTAGGAAGAATGTGTGCCATGATGTTTAAGACCTTGTTTACCATCGTTTCACTATTCGTTGTTTTGCTTTGTCGTCCTCCATGGCTGCAGTTGCTTCTGGGTCGTGCCGGGCTCACGACCCACTTCCTGGTCCTATTCTTGCAACAGAATGCCTGCCAGAGCCCCCTGGAGCATCACTGAGCCAAACAGTGAGAACTGGTTTCATTATACGTGGTTTCACGTAACGTTGCAGTTTCCAGGAACCTATCTACAACGTTAAGTGAGGACTTCCTGCATAGGGATATTTCAGAAGGAAGGAAAGAAAAAAGGATACACCTTTCCCTTTCACTAAAACTGCCCCCTCTCCCCCACTGTATAGCATTAATATGCTCAGGGTTAGGAACTAGCACCCCCAAATCTGACCCTCTTCTAGCATTATGCATTGCTTTATGGGAAGGCCTCAAGGGAGTGGGAAAGAAAGATGTCCTTTTCCCTCAAAACTCCTGCTTACTGTTAAGGCCTGAACATGCTCCTGTTCCAGGTTGGCTGGAGCCCTGAGCAGCACTCTTCTTAGGGGACAGGGATACACTGCAACTCGCCAGAAAGTAATAACGTAAAAAGCAATGTACACATTCATAAGAACATAAGAACATAAGAAGAGCCCTGCTGGATCAGGCCAAAAGCTCATCTAGTCCAGCTTCCTGTGTCACACAGTGGCCCCACCAGATGCCTCAGGGAGCACACGAGACAACAAGATACCTGTGTCCAGTCGCCACTCCCTTGCACCTGGCACAGAGAAAACCCACTTCTAAAAACCAGGAGGTTGCTTATGGCTTGTAACCTGTGATGGTCTTTTCCTCCATGAATTTGTCCAAACCCCTTTTAAAGGCATCTAGGCCAGGTGCCATCACCACATCCTGTGGCAAGGAGTTCCACAGATGAATCACACGCTGGGTAAAGAAATATTTTCTTTTGTCTGTTCTAACTCTCCCTCCACTCAATTTTAGTGTGTGTCCCCTGGTTCTGGTGTTGTGCGAGAGGGAAAAGAATTTCCCTCTATCCACTCTCTCCATCCCATGCATAATTTTATAAGTCTCAATCATGTCCCCCCTCAGGCGCCTTTTTTCTAGGCTGAAAAGCCCCAGACGCTGTAGCCTTTCCTCGTAAGGGAGGTGCTCCAGCCCACGAATCATTCTGGTCGCTCTTTTCACAAGAAACAGAAACATTCACAGGCACACAAGCAAGAAACAGAATGCATAAACCTACAATTCTCTTTCCCCCCACCCCACCCCCTTTTCTCTGCTTGTCATTCCAGGACCTGAGAACAGTTCATCTAAGGGAAAGGTTTTAGCCAATGAATAATAGCATTTTCTCTTATGAGAAATGCCACAGATGTATTAATTATGCAGGTAGAGTGCATGGAGCCTCTATTTGCATTGTCTCAGAGATCTTCCTCCATGGACAAAATTGGTTGCAATCTGTCAACGAAATATGAAAGGAGTCAGCAGACAGCCCATACCCATATTTGGGGCCTGAAGCTGCCTGAATTTTTTTAAAAAGCTGTCTCACATGGCTCTTACTTACTTATTTATTTTAAGTCTGCTGCTTAACAAGGCCTACCATAAACAGTCATTTGTCCGATTGCCTGAAAAAAAGGGGAGAATCACCTCTAGCAGCCAGGCAGGAAAGCTTTATAAATGGTGTTTCATTCAGTCCAAGATCTTCTGACGCAGCATGCCAAATGTTGCCTCCTGGACCTTTACCCAATGATGTGTCAGCCTCTGTTCCTCTCACTCTCCAATGTTCTAGCTCAGCACTCCCCTCCCCTCAACATTTCCTCTTCCTCTCTGCTCCCCACTTCCTTTCTCCATCTGAGGAGTGGAAAGTGAAGCAGTGGAGGTAAGTAGGTGGACAGAGATGGGCATTCCCCACTAACCTGCTGCTTGAGGTGACTGCTTCAGTTGGCCTCATGGATGGGCCGGCCCAAAGTCCACAAATAACTAACAGTGAGTCAGTTAGCTATTGGCCCCTCTTTGCAGAATCAGCCCCTCTTTGGATGAAGCGGAGCAGGGATCATGCACATCCGCTCCTCCTTCCAGCACATTTACCCCCCTTTTTTTAACTGATTGCATGCTGGGGCAGTTCATCTGCCCCCTCACACATTCTCTTTAAAGATTGTATGTGGCTTGCATCTATACACAATTAAAGAGGAAAGCATGCTGCAAGGAGGCTGGTTCTGAAAAGATCATCAAACTGACCCATAGTTTTGATACAAGCAGGCAGGCTAGTAAAGTCTTTTGTGGAATAGTACCTTGGGTGTTCTTATTTTCAAAGCTAACCTAAAGCATATCTTCAAAATGGGAAGGTACACAGAGAATATACCTTAAGGTAAAGGCCAGGTCAAACATTTCAGCAAAAGCATATCTATTCTGTCATTAAAGATCTACCTTTCTTTTAGTTTGTTTTTAATGCCTTTCCATAATAATTATGACTTAAAGGTGCAAGTAGAGAAGAGGGACTTCAGAATTGACCTGACCTGAATGCCCCACAGGCAAATTACTATTGTTACTATTAAGATAGTAATAATCTTAATTAACCTCTTCAGATAGAGTGATCTGCTAAACAGGGTCATGCTCAGCAGCTTTTAAATAAGAGTACTTTGAGAACATTCTCTTACACACAATTTTGTTTCTGTTGTTTTGCTCACCTTAATAAGAAACTTCTCTTGTTCCCGTAAGGGCATGTTTATCCACATTCCAGAAGCAGAAAGCACTCACTAACTGCCTCCTTGAGGAGCTTCTCAAGGGCACAGAATCAGATCTTGTTATAATCATGTGCTCAACCTGAAGCTGGCCAAGTGCCGGTACAGAGAAAGCACATGGTACAGTCCTCACAGAGTACGGCTGCTTCAGAATGCAGCTGGGAGAACAGAACCAAATACCTTTTTTCTGCATATTTGAATGAACTATGAAAATATTTAAAGCAGAAATACCTTAGAGATAGTGAGCACACAGGAGAGAGAAACGATACTTGGACACCTGAAATCTTATAATAGCACCACAAGCTGTAATACAACTGCCTTTTTAAAATGGCAGGTAGAAAATGCATTTCAAAACTACACACTGCTTGACCTAAAAACAAATACCAAGTGACAGGAAGCCTGAATAAATCAATACGTATTGTGTAGAGAGGAAAGGGGGAAAACCATGTATAGGCTATGCTGAGCAGCAGGGGGACGAAGACACATTTTTGAATCACTTTTTTCCCCAGAATGCTAAAAAATTGCCCAAGGAGGGATATGAAAACTAGGTTCCTCACAAATAATTGTATCCATGACATTTTCCAGCACAGTGTGAACAAAACCAAGATTGCACAAGGAGGCATAATCTGGTAACTAGTCAAGATTGCCGCATGCTTCAGCTTGCCTATGTCTGTTGCGGAATGACACTGCATATCACCAGATGGTTTTAAATGATTGTGAAACTAAGTTGTGAAGGGCATTAAAAACAGAAAACAGATCATTCAAATGATCAGAAATTGGAATTCTACAATCCCCCCACCCCGAAAACATATTCCTTGCAAAACTAATTTTTTTAAAAAAAAAATGCAGCTACTATCCTTTTTCAGTCTTAATTAATAGCAGTCAGTTAAAGCCTTAATAGTAGATTGGACAATTTGTTTCCACCACCATAAATGCCCAAGGTTATTTTAAGGTGGTCTATTCAAGGTGGTCTTTGTCCTGCTGCATCAAGACACCCTGTTTACAACAACCTGGGAATGTCAGTTTGCACAGTCTTCTCTCCCTACTCTCGATTTTAGGCCCACCTCTGCTGACATAAGACAGTGGTCGCGCTGCTGTTTGCATGCCTTTTGTTCCTGAATTGAAACAGGGACAAGTCATGAGCCTCTAGCTACCATGTGGCTCAAACCTTCACTTTCAACCTGCTTCTGCCTATGATTTATTTGCTGACTTGAATTGAGAAATTAATTAAAACGAAGCAAGTTAAGAATACACATTACCCCTGACAATTTATCCTTGCACAGTTCAAAACTTATTTTCAATGGTCGCTTACGAGCTCCCAATCACCTTCTCTTTATACAGGTATGCACCGCGTAATGGCGGGGCTACGTTCAGCAAACTCCATCGTTAGGTGCATCAGTCATTGCCCGGACAACTGCTAATGGCTGCCTTGGCAATGCCTTGGGGCAGCCCTGTAGCACCCCAGACTTCTTTGCCGGGGCCTGGAAAGCAGGAAGAAAGGAGCTAGCCAGCAAAGGTGCTAACAGAAAGTGCACAAAGAAGAATGGAAGGCAGCTAACTTAGTGAGACCACCGTTGTATATGAAGTTGGTAGTTTGCCCGAACATCGCTGTGTGGCGCATACCTGTACATTTATATAGCTGCTTGCAGGTGTTTCCAAAATGTTTAGACAGAAGCACAAAACCAATAACCACCTAGATTTATAAGAAAGAGCCACTGAAGGCAGAGAAGCTGTGCCAATGTATGCCATGTTGAACATCTGGACCCATAAAAGACATGCAGTCAAATGTTCGTAGATTCAGCAACAGAATCAAACCTGCTAACCAGAGGGGCTGACGTGTCTTATTCTTGCACTCTGCCACACATAGTGAGTGAGAGCCCATAAAGAAGTGTCTCTTCTCTACAGCCAACCTCACACTTCATAAATGTTTCCCTAGTTATTGGGAATACACACATAAAGGGTTAGTACATGGGAAATATAACCACGAGTTGCAAGAAAACGGGCTAGCATGCGAATGCCATCAGAAACAGGGCCAAGTAGTAGAGCAATCCCCAGAGGAAGATGTGCTCCCCAGAGAAAAGCTCTGCTTAGAGAAATTACTGGTCAGGGCAATTAGATTCCAGGAAATGAAGCAAGAACCTTCAAGGCTACCGGGGGGGGGGGGAAGAGAGAGAGAGAGAAGACCACTCATAGTAACCAGTTCCCACCGTGTCACCAAGACATGCAAAAGATCACACAACTGCATTTCTTCACACGCGTACTTGCACCAGCGATTGAGCTGGTGCAAGTCCATGTTGAACCATAGCGGCTGCTGGGGCTTACCTCTGTGCAGGGGGATAGATGTCCTCTTGCCTGAAAGAGACCTCCAGCAGCCAAAAGTCCCCTGTGGGATGCAGCGGAAGCCATGCCAGTGTCACTGCATCACCGCACGGGGCATTAGGTAGGATTGAGCTGCCTGTGTTTCAACAGGTTTAACTACAGAACACTCACTCAAACACAATCTTCTCTAGTCTGTACTCGTGAACAAGCATGTTTATTGTGGAAACTTTTTACATGAAATCTCAATTAGCCAAATGATCGCTCCAGTAATTGAAGCAATGCAATTATAATAGAATTGAATAGCAAAATACGTTTGATGAATATACACACAAATGTGGCCAGTTATGGAGTAACTCTAAATGAAAGACAGACAAATTACTTTTTATTGGGTAAGATAGCTGAAGAAAGAAACAACATCTTCAAACTCTGATGCTTGATCAGGATTATTTGCTATCCTTTCAAAAACAATGTCCCTCTTCAGCCCAGCATGGTGTCTTTTCCAGTGGCTGTTGCTGGTGTCTCTTCTGTATTTTTTAGACTGTGAGTCCTTTGGTGACAGGAAGCCATTTATTGATTTATTTTACTGTGTAAACCGCTTTGTGAACTACTCCTGTTGAAAAGCGCTATATAAATATTCATCATCGTCGACTAAATATCTATTTAGCAGAGTTTTAATGCCAACATACCCAATCGAGTCACCTATTGACAGAACTATTTAGACCAGATGCCATTGCAGAGTGTTGTTTAGAAAAAGGTTCATGTGTTAAGAAATCCAACATTTATATAATAAAACTGATGAAACGCAAGCCTCAGATTTAGATTTGTGAAGAATAGGGTAGGATATTAAGCAGGTGTCAAAATATTAGTACAGATCCCCAAAATGTTTCCTTAGGTATCAACTGGATTATACATTAAGAACTATATAACACAAGGTTATTTTCATAGGCTATAGGACAACTTTATATTTGTTATGGAGAGGCATAACCCCTACTACCAATTGTTGGCGATATGGAGTGAGGCATACCTTGTGTATGTGTTGCGGCAATGCTAGATCATGACTCGTTTCGGGAAGCCAGTCGTGGATTTTATTAGGGTTGGGTTTTCTATTTATTAATAGACTATGAATTCACATCTAAGAAAGGAATTTTAGGAAAGTTTCCCAGTGTGGGCTTTCTGACAAACTGCCAGAGAACTTCATCACTGTGCGAGCTTCGCTGGATGAAAGGAGGAGGGTAGTGGAAGGATACAAAATACTCCAGGAGTCGATGTGTGTGGCTTGTTTCAGGTTGCTGAGCTGGCAGTAAATGAATTGAGAGTGTCTAAGAGCAGAAATAAGATAAAGGATTATAATGAAGCATTGCCTGCACTTACAGAGGAGGCTGCGAACTAAACTGAAATAAGAACGTTCTGCTTTTTAAGGTTTCTGTCAGCTTTACATTGTCTGCGGCGATAAGAACATTTATTATGCTGTAGGCCTGAGTTTTATGGTGCTATGCATGCTGTACTTTATAAGAGTAGGAAGATGTGAAATGCATCATCATATTTCCATCTCTTTAAACTTCTTTTTAAAATAGCAACCATGGACGGACGGATACCCCAAGGTGGGACCCCAGCAAGGAGAGAGGGAGAGAAAAGTTGAGCCCGTTCCCCTGAACTATTTTCCCCACAAAAACTGCCCACCAAAGCTGCTGTTTGTGCCTATATGTGTTCGTTCCTCCCAGGATCAATTGAAATTTTGGGGGAGGGTGGTTTTCATGGGGAAAACTGTGCAAGAGGAAGGATTAAAAATCCCACAAATCACTCCCTCGACCTGAGCCCTACGGCTCTCAGTCTGGACAAGTACCTCCCATGGCTGCAATCTGAAGGGGAAAAAAGTTTATAAAGAGATGAAAGTGCAATCATACATTTCACATCTTGCTTAGTTTGACCCTAAGCGACTTTTTAAAAAGTTAGCTAAATGGTCATAACCTGGGCCAGCCTCACCTCAGATGTCAGGATAAAGGGCAGCATTTTTTTCAAGGTTTATTTCATTATTTATGTCATCAATTATTTATGTCATTTATGTCATCACTGGGGAAAGTGCTTGGATTTTCTTCCTCAGGCACTAAGATATCTTAGATCGATTCTGAAACCCTAAATTTTATACCGAAAATTCCAGAAAATTTCAAGTAAAAATGCAGCCTGTCCCATAGCCAATTCTACTAATAATGTTGCTTGCTCACTATCTCCAGTCCATGCTCACTCCTCACGATGAAATTTTTCTCTCTCTCTCTTTCTCTTGATGGCACATTTTAAAATCTGCTTTTCAAGAAGACCAGAGTCCCCTCTTCCCACTGGGCTAGTATGCTAGCTGTCGGAGCATTCATCTGCAGTTCAGTTTTTAAACACAAAAAAATTCATTGCATTTTTACATCAAGCTTGCATATCATTCTCTGCTTATTAGCAGCTGGTTGGTTTTATAGATATTTACAGTCCCATTAAGCCAACTCCTCCAGCCTGATATTAAATGGAAATCAATGTGGAACAGGAAAGGAGTGTCATTAAGTCATGTGGGAAGCTCCAGGGTGCCCCTGTATTCTCAGCACTTTCTTGGTTTATCCATCCTAAATTGTTGCTTGTTTAGCATTTAAACTAAAGTTTGCATAAGTGATCTGTTCATTGGCAGGAACACCACAGCTGACAGGTGCTTGACACAGACAGATCACCATATAAAACAGTGTCTTGTGACTTGAAGATCAAACACATAAGTTACCAGAGATGTCCTGACCTAGACAATAGAATGCAATGCAGCAGAAAGGTCATCTAAAGCAGGCATCAAGATCATTGCAGTTCTTTCTGCCGACTCTAATGGCTTTATACAAATTTTAAAAGCCTGATATTTTGGGCTCCACAATGCCCTTCCTACAAAGTTTGCAGGAATGACATCAAGAATGTCTTTTAGTCCAGAATGCACCGCTTGCGAATAAGCAAGTGCAACCACTTGCAAGATGGAAAGCTGAAGATGGACAGTTGTTTCTTAAACATGTATTCCAATGAAAACGAGGGTGAATTTTTAGATAATTTTCTTTTATTGCTGCAACCCAGAGATCTACACTGTATCTTTAAAATCTCCAGTGAAGTAGATCGGCTGCCTGGATGGGAGACGGGGACGTTGCTGGTGTATCAGTGTATAAAAAAGGATTATTATTTTTTTTAAAAAGGATATCTTTGAGAAACCAGTCTGAAGCAGCTGCCTGCAAGAGACTTAGAAAGCGCAAGAGTTGGCAGCCAGGATGACGACTGCACTGTGAAGGGAAACCTCTGGAGAAATAAAGGTTTCTATGAGATGTCTGTAAAAATCTCATTGAAATTTACATTGCTTAAGTATGAGTCTATTGAGAAAGGCAGTATATAAATATCGTAATAAATAACTACCTATATCAGCATCCATAGCCTCTCCTGCATGATTCCCTTGGAGCCTTTCAACCAAGCTCTTGTGTAGAAAACCTGGAATCCTGGAGTGACTAGGAGAAAACCAGGTGCGAAGGTCATAGCTGTTTCATCTTAAATTGGAATTATAAATAGGTACAGCACAGATCTCCAGGTTGCACACAAGAGGAATGCAAAAGCCAGGCATTAGATACAACATATGCCATGGAAACCAAACACCACAACAAACCAGCCAATATGCCCACAGATGTTAACACTCTGACTAAGTATCCTGCTCTTTAATTTTGCCATCACTTGCAACTGCAATACTATATTCAGGTTCGTGCACCTTACTGCAGAGCAAGGATCTTGACAAGCTGGCAAATGTCCAAAGCAGATCAATAGAAATGGCCGAGGTTGGGAAAAGTCTATTTATAGAGAAAACAAGTGCTCTATATTCAATCTACAACAATGGCTACAGACCTGATCACAGATCAAATCCTGACCATGCAAGACATTTGCCAGAAGCCAGGTGAAATGGTAAAACGAACATTAATTTCTACCTGGCCTATTCCTTAAGTCTGTAGCCAATAACAATTCCACAAATTTGATGATTAAACTATGATTTAGTATTACGAGAACAAGCCTCAGGCTCATGCACAAGAGAAGAAAATTGGCTGCTACAAATCATGACTTCTTATTGCATCCAGACCCAAACAAATATATTTGTTCTAATCACAGTTTGTGAATGAGCCAGGATATCAAACTAGCAAGAAACAAACTGGAATTTGTCAGGATCAGACACAACAATAAGTCATGGTTTGTTTAAGTAGCAAATTTCTTCCCCACATGTGCAATGAAGAGGGGGGAGCAAATGAGCCCGAGGTTTGCGCTAATAATGCTAAACACGAATTATCATTGTTTGACCCCATCTGGTGTGGCCATTTTAGCCTAAGCATCTTCCCCATCAAACTCATCTGTCTTTAAAATGAAACAGGTGGATGATCCTTTACCAAATCCTCATATTTTTCTCATTCTTCTCAGCCTGAAATCCCACATTGTAATCACACAGATTGTGAAGCATTGTTTTTAACTTTTGTACTATTAAAGCAAGAAAAGAAGAAACTCTCATAAAAAGATTTAACCACAAAAGACCTGATCAGCATTTATTTAAATTACACTCCAAAGTATGACTCGTAAAGGAGTATCAGGCTGGGGAAATTTGCAAGGTTCTAGCAATCAGTTAAGAACATTTTTCTCTGCAGCTCATCCCCTGAAAGCAGAGTTCTAAGCTCAAGACTATAATGAATTCCAGTCCGTTTAATGGGCAGCAGTGCAGCAAGGATCACCAAAGCAATCCTAAGAACAGACTTTACAAAGATGCTCTTTTCTACTAGGCTGTAAAGATATGTCTTTATAACACACCAAACAGTCCATGATGGTAGGCCCCTTAGCAATCTGGCACGGTTTACCTAGCATGCCATAAAACACACAGCGCAATCCTATCCAACTTACACCACTGGTATAACCAGCAGGGGAGGGAAGGGCGGGAGGCTTTGGAGAGGAGGAGAGATTTGAATCCCCTTTGAATCCCCCTTTGGAGGGGATTTGAACCCCTTTCTGTTCTGGAGCCTCCTGTTCTCGCTGCACCGCTGGTTATACCGCTGGTGTAAGTTGTATAGGATTGCGCTGTCAATGATGCCTGCCAGGCCAAGCCCATTTCAACACTGCCCTGTTATGCACACTTTAGCAAACATATACACACAAAACCCAAACACACACTACACAGATTTTCTATCTTTAGAAAAGCATTCAAGGCAATGTATAACAAAAAAATAATAATAATGGCACATCAGACAATTAAAAATCAAAGCCCAGCAAAACATAGGCACATATGTGAACATCCTTAAAATAGTCATGTTCCTAGGTACAAACGGCCACATCTTGAGTACAGCGATGCCTGCTTCAAGATGGGAGTGTGTAGGCTGCAAATTCAGGCCCATCACATTAAGTCGTTCTGGGCAAATGTCCATCTTCATTGCATGTGGGACTCCTGTAGGAATTCAGTCCATCTTTAGTAAAAAGTAGGACAACACTATTTACAGCCCAACCCTACCTAACTTTCCAGTGCCAATGCAACAGTGTCAATGGGGTGTGCGCTACATCCTGCAGTGAGGGGGGGGCAGTCACGGAGGGCTGCATCGGCACTAGAAATCTGCTCACGATTGGGCTGTTAAAAAGGCTGGATACCTAAATGGATAGTACTTAAGAGCATTTTACAATGGTATCATTATGGCCTGGTCCAAACCTAAGGACAATAATGCATTCAGTTTTATGATCTTCTCCGAAACAGCAGCATCACTTCTGTAACTAGGCAGATTTATAGTCTGGATGCATTCAAGAGAGAATACAGATTAGCTGGCAACGTTCTGGGTAAACGATCTTGCAAATCAAGGTTGAGGTCAGTGCAAGAAAAACTCCTACAATGTCACCTTGAAGTTACATAAAGATAGTTCCTGTATCTGAGGCTGCCAGTAGCTCTCCGAGATTATTCCATTCACCAACGTTATAGCTAGGGGTTGTCAAATTCTTAATATTTCGGTTTTTAGGCTCCCAGCTCAAAGCACGGTTTAAAAAGGCACGAAGTCGCAGACAACAGATATTTAGCAATTTATTTTGAAGAAGACTGCAAATTTGCAAATGTTATCACAGGGAGCCACCTTATTTAAGAAAAACAAACATTAAGAGCCTCCCAAACGCAAGCAGCAAAAGCAAGAGAGAGTATTTCCGAGTGTTTGTCATGAACGCATGGGACTAAAAGGATTCACTTTGACAAGGCATGTGGAAGCATTTCAGAACTTCACAGACCAGCACGAATGTTCAGATGGGAGAGAACAAGCAGATAAGGTGAAGGCTGACCTTCACCGTATCTGCTTTTGTATTGTAACGTCCCTTGGAAGCAGAGGAGCAGCTAAATACCACTACCGAGTCCGTTCTTTTTCCTGTTTTCCTATGCATGGTGAAACCCCTTTATGGAACAAGAGCCTCTGTTTTGTTCCAACACATGTTTGGCTGGCTAATACCAGCACTAACCTTAGAGACCCACTGGTACCCAAGAAGCCCATGCACACCTCAAGATCCCTCTCTTAGGCACAGCTTCCAAAGAATACAGGGAAAGGGAGCGACTTAGGAGGTTGTTACACTGAGATTTTTCCACCCTACAACACCATGGGCAACACAAGTAGGTAGGCACACAGTTCACAGGTACTACCACTGTACAGATTCAGAAGAGCCTATGCAGTGAGCTGGTATTCTACTTCCTGGTCTACATCGATAATATAAGTAACCTCATTCCTCCCTCTCACAAAAGAGTTGAAACGTTAGAGGTAGGAGGTAATAACCAGGTAGCAGTTCATGCCTTCCTTAACATTTTTTCATACCCCCTGAAGGAAACTCACCTTTCTGTTTGAAAGTGATGGCCTTTAAAGCATCTTCACATGTTCCCTAGGCAACACAGTAGCTGCTAAAAAGCAAAATGGCACAATGGCAGCTGCTGAATAACCACTAATGCACAAGTGCGCATGGAAATGCTAGTGACTCCATGTGATTGGCCCTCGTTTATCTTACTGTTGAGTGACATGCAGAGCCCCAACTAGAGAGGTGTGGGGTGTTTTGTTTTTTGTTTTGTTTTTTGGTGGCTACCATGAGATCACTGTTCTAGACACTCTTATACTCACTTGTTTCTCAGTCCCATTATACTCGAAGGGGCTTATTTTCAAACAAGCATGCACAAAATCAGACCACTCCTCAGGTTTGTAAGCAGTTACTCTTCTAGTCATCTGTGAAAGTGAGAACTGCTATAGGTTAAGCAGACAGGGAAGTTTTACCAGAAGAAGTTCATTCTTTTAAGTGACAGTGACTAACATCAAGATTCATAGACAAGTAAATTTTGTAGGCTAATTTGTATGGTTGGTCTAATGGATGAATTTGCAATAATCATGCACATAGCCCCTAGCTACATTATATTTTTCAATATCCCGGGAGGACGTCTATCCTGTCAGGGGCCCTGAGAAGTGGGGGTCTTGGGCTCCTGCCTGTCATTGGGGTCCCTGCCGGTATAGGGTCAGTAGCCTTTGTAGGGTTTCCCAGCCCATACCCAGCTGGCTTTTCTTCCTCTCCTGGGCCTCCAAGCTAAAGCAGGGAAGGAGTTTACAACACCCTACTCCTCCCCCACCTCACCTTCTCCAGCCTCCCAGGGCTCTGGAGTCTCTCGGTCGGTCTCCAACCCTCAGTCAGCCCCTTCTCATCCCTGGCCCACTCCTTTTATTCTCCTGGCTTTGGCTGCCCCCCCCCTTCCTGGTTCCTCCCTGCCTGGTCACCTTCTGGGTCTATACCTCCTCTCCCAGGGGACAGGAAGGCTCCTGCAGATGGGACGGGAAGGTTCCTGCAGATACTTGACATGTGGGTAGACGTGCTCCACTCAACCAGCTGATAGCCCATGGTCTGCCCCGCTGAGGCCTTCCCAGCCCCTCCAGGTCTGGACCTGGACCTGGGCTCACCAGGCACGCTGCTCCCTGAGGCGGGTAAGTCCAGCCCCAGACACCTTCCACCATTGCACAGAAGCAGCAGCAGCAATCTTTAGGAGGTTTCACAAATTCATATTTCCTCATGTATTTCCACACAACACGAAGACTCTGGCAGGAGAGGCTGAGACAGAAAGTGACCATGCTTTCAGGCTAAACTCGCAATAGTAGCAGCCATCCTTCAGAGCCCTGGCAAGGGCATTTGCATGTTGCACCCTTGCCCAGCTTTTATGGTTATCCTGTGAAACAAAATACAATAATTCAGGAGTCTACACACATCTATAACATTTTGAAATGCAGCACTGAAAGATGCACCCCCCAAAAAAAAAACCCTTACAGCAGACTTTCATTGCTGGTCCAATCTGTTCAGTAATATGCAAAGTTTGTCCTTGCTGGCACTCCTCCAAGTTTCCATTAGAGTAGACAATGCCTAACAATGAGCAACACGTCAGACAAAGCAATATTTGAATTATGCTTTTTATGTATTATTTAAATGATTTATACCCCACCTCTCCCTCTGAATAAAGGGAAACACACAAGGTGGCATCATTTCTATTGGCATCAAATGCTCCTTTGCCATCCAACCCCCTTCCTTTCAGCAGCCCCTGAGCAGCTGCCATTTTTCAGTGCAATGTAAACACTGCAAAGCAATTGTGAGACTACATGGCAACACACCCACCCACCCAGAGATTTCATAATATTATTTCAATGGCTCCTCTGGTTGTATGGAGCAATTTTACAATGAGTAACAACCGGGTCACTACTTAGCAGAAGGACAAAATCAGACAGCTTTTCACCTTTGGCTTGGGAGCTCAAAGGAAAAAAAAGTGGCACAAATGAGCATGAAACTTTGAGCAATTCATGGAAGAGGTTTCAAAATGAGACAGCTGACAAGGCCACTTATGGCCGAAAGAAGTTACATTGCTAGGGCTACCAGATATTCCGGGACCCAGGCGCCGGCGTCTCATGAAATCAGTGGCTAATCTCCCATTTATTTTAATGACTCTGGATTGCATCCCATCTTTCCAAGGGCTATCCCTAACTGAAGATGCTACTTCCGAAGAACTTCACTGTGATCATGACATGGGGTTAAGAACATCTCACAGGGACAACACCTCAAACACAATGAATCTACACAAACACATGTACCACCATAGCATCCAATGTGCTAAAGCTCTAAATATTCTGTTTGCAGAATTGCCCAAGTAAAACTCAAAATCTCACATGAAGTCACATCAAAAAAATCCTCATACAGAAGAGTCACTTGCCAACTGTGGGGGAATACTGCTCACAGCATGACCTCTCAGACTTTGCAGTCCATGCTGTAAAAGTCGGCAACACTTCTGGAAAAGACATGTGCCTGGGAATTAAGATTCATAGCCCTGTGTGAATGAAGATCTTGGTTTCAGGGATCACTACAAGAGAATAACACAGTCAAAATATTGTTAAGTGCACGTGCTTCTGGCAAATGTTTTGTGATCAAGCCTCAATCTGCTGTTCCCCACTTTAGAGATTTCCTTCAGCTAGCCAATTACAAAACATAGTTTTTTTAAAGTATATATAAAACAACGAGACAAACTGCCAGATACCTAAGATACTGAAAAAAAATTGCTTCCTAAGTTAAACACAGACATTGTAAAATGGAAGTCATGGAGGGTTTGTGACTTTGCAACAGCTTTTCCTCCCGTTTCCAGGGCATAATTAAAGCTGGCCTTGAGTCAAAGTGTTTAAAGACCAGAATTTGTAATTCAGGACGATAATTGGAACATTTTAGGGCACATAAGGGTGTCCTAACACTATTCTTTCCATGATATCTCTGTTTAAAACAGCCACTTTCCCACAAAACCTATTATTGCACTTGATTCAGTATCTCACTGTCATCCCATGAAGTCAGCAGCTTCAATCTAAGAGAGAGGGATTCTTAGGCAAACAGAAAACCTTGGACATTTTATAGATGTCCTAGACCAGTAGCAATGTATGGTTGCGAGAGTTGGACCATAAGGAAGGCTGAGCACCGAAGAATAGATGCTTTTGAACTGTGGTGCTGGAGAAGACTCCTGAGAGTCCCTTGGACTGCTAGGAGATCAAATCAGTCAATCCTAAATGAAATCAACCCTGACTGTTCCCTGGAAGGACAGGTACTGAGGCTGAAGCTCAAATATTTTGGCCACCTAATGTGAAGAGAGGACTCTCTGGAGAAGACTCTGATGCTGGGAAAGATTGAAGGCAAAAGGAGAAGGGGAAGGTAAAGGATGAGATGGTTAGACAGCATCACCGATGCAACGAACATGAAAAAGAGCGAACTCAGGAAGATAGTGGAGGACAGGAAGGCCTGGCAGGATATGGTTCATGGGATCACGAAGGGTCGGACACGACTTAACAACAACAAGACCTAGGCAGAGAGAGTGTTCATTTGCTACCATCCAAAGAAGAGGCACTTCATTATAATTTTATGCATAACATCTGCACTTCAGGCACAGTCCATTTGTTAGCTGAAGCTGAGTTTGCCAGTCGATTCCATGAGTTTTCATACAGTTTGACTTGGAACAAACTCAGTCCTGACAATTTTCAATGCAGAGGAGCAGCCCTAGAATACAGGAGGATACAATTAAGAACGGCCTTCCTCCAACCTTCATGCAACCCCTTGCTAGTCCCCAGACTTCTGGGATCAGGAGAAAGAGCTCTTACACCACAAGCCACCCTTTCCAAGTGAGCTTGGGTCCTCATCTCATTCATTATAGAAATTGGATCTTCCAACACAAATGAGGCAACACTTTACAGATCAAATTCCGCCTTGATGAGCCCATGGACAACATCATAGTCCACAGCACAGCACAAAACTGAAACCAAGTACTGTACTCGGAAGGGAAACTTAGAAAGCTTTAGACCAGGGTGGCCAACATTCCACCATGAGGGCCTCTGCGTTCTTAAGAGTTGTGTAGAAGACAGAATCTGGGCAGCTGCAAGTGCTGATGGTGCTGCTAGAGCAGCTGTACCTGCTGAAATGTCCTCAACTATAGAGCCATTAAAGGGCCAGGAACAGTCATGTTGAATGGTTGGCCACCCCTGCTTTAGACAGATCTCCATGCCAAAGGTTTTCCTCTATAGTGCAGAGTGCGTGGGGTGAGGGAGGACTAGCCCAATTCATCTCTGCAATGGTTATGGGACTGGCTGTTAAGGCATGAATTCAAAAGGCTTAAAACACAAAATATATAAGAATAAGGACACCCCACTTATCAAAGTCTGAAGCATACTGAAAGATTTCCAACCCAGCTGCAGTCATACACAATGGCAGAGCAACGTCCATCCTTGATACAGCTGAGACCTAAACTGGCAGCTTAACTTAAAAAAAAAATACTGGCACAAGTTCCTTTTCTTTGGCAAGGGTAAAGAGCAGACCAGAGGGCAAGAAACTTTATCTCCCTGGAGGCTTTCCAGTAGTATAAACAAAAAGAAAAATGTTGTGGAAAGGAAACGTCTCTGGAATGGGGTTGCTGTAGCTCTGTGCTGTAGTAACTTCCCCTACCTCCTGTAACTATCTATGCATGCCATGGAAGGCTTTTAGGAAGATTGGGGACCAAGTAGATCTTGTCACTGCAGGTGCAACTCCTTCTGCTTGACATCATCTGCACTAGCAACTTGTGCCATTTGATATGTCTGCATATTATAGTTTCTCTTTCATTTGTTAAATGACAAATGGCATTGCTCTACACTGGGGTGGCCAACCTTTCAACCTGAATGCTCCTGGCCCTTTAACGGTTGTCTAGGTGAGGGTATTTCAGCAGGTGCAGCTGCTTTAGCAGCACCATCAGCACTTGCAGCTGCCAAGATTCTGTCTTCTACACAAGAACGCAGAGGCCCTAATGGTGGAAGGTTGGCCACCACTGGTGTTGCTCTAGGTGGGGCAGAGCTCTAAGTTCCACTGCACTCTGACCCACCGTTACATGCCTGCATGAGGTGGCCCCGCCACCTCACCTTCGGAGCCTTTCAGGGAAGTGAAAGCAACGCGCAGCGCGTTGCTTTCGCTTACCTGAAAGGCTCTGAAGGCGAAGGGGCGGGGCCGCCTCATGCAGGCATGTAACGGTGGGTCGGAGCGCAGTGGAGCTTAGAGCCCCGCCCCACCTAGAGCCACGCCAGTGGTGGCTACCCCTGCTCTACTCCTGTCCCTTTCTGTAACATTTAGTTATGGAGGTTAAGTTAATTCCATCTACTTGTTTGCGCTCCGACAATGCAAACTAAGGAACCATGTACAATTTGTGAGGCAGAGAGGGCGTGAGATGGGAAAAACATATGTCCTGTGGCCGAGATCCTCTCTATGTAAAAGCTTTCAGCAGCGTATGCAATCACAGAATGGGAGCTGTCCCACAATTTCAGGAGAGAAAGAAGGGTGGGTGAGGGGAAAAATCCAGATGCGAAGAATAATGGCACTAGTTATTCCCTTAAATATAATGTAAAATATGCAAAATGCAAAATTCATCAAGGAGGAAGCTTGGAGTAATAATTTGGATTATGGGAATTGTAAAACTGTGTATTGCTTGCACTGCAGGTTGGGGGAAGGCCTAGAAAGAGGGATGGTCTGCCTATCACCATCCCTCCTCCTGGAACAGCCAGGCCAGCCCCCACCGCCATATCGCCCTCAGCCGTTACTTTTTATGCTGGTGCCACTACTCCCTCGAACATCCCAACACATCTTCCCGGAAAGGGCTCACACAAACACAAAACACACACTTAGACAAATACTACCCCAACACAAAACACTAACGCTGCCTCCAGTGTCTCTATAGCAGTTTAAAGGGCAGGAAAAAACAACGAGGAATCCAACCAGACAAGAGGCGCTCTCACCAACCACCAAGTCCAGAAGGAGTCCTGCTACCTCCTATACCTCCCACCACTCCTCACCCCCCTCTCACAAGGGTTACAGAGACGGAGAAGAACAGGGCCCTCCCCTTGTCGCTCAGAAAGATAATCCCCTCTGGTGCTGCAGATGTTAAAAACCACAGGATAATAACTTCCAAACCCAGAACACCCAAGTAAGGGGGTAAGTCTCTTCTCTAGGGTGCATAAGCATTTCACGCCGCTGCCAATCCACAACCAGTTGAAGGTAGATGCTCCAGCAAGGGAACAGAGTCGGAAAATAAACGTATTGGGCTGTTGGTCTGATCTGAAACCTTTGATGAGCAATCAGCAGCTTCACCTTTCAAACTACTCGGCATGACAAGAGATCTGATATTATTTTCACCTCAACATTTCGGTCACAAAGTCTAAGAAACAGCTGATGGATCAGTACCAAACACACTGGGCCTCTGGCTTTGACCAAATGCCATTCTTTAAATGAGTGGAAGGTCACTGGCATTAATTCTTCGAAGACTGAAGAGCATTGAGTCTGGTGCAGTCCCCCGAGCTTCAGGCAAAGAATGCTGAGAATGTACAACCAAGCAAGCTGGAGCTCCTCAATCTTGCAGAAATTGAGCTGATAATTAAATCCAGGTTTCCAAAGTCCATTTATCATACTGGTTGAATTTTTTTTTTATTGACAATTTGTTATTTATTTATTTTTACAATTTGTTAATTGCCCTTATATGAAAAATTCTCACTGTAATGTAGAATAAAAATATTTAAAACAAACATTTTAAAAAACACCAATAATGTAAAACAAAAAATAAGGAGAAAAAAAACCCAGCAGAGACATCAGATGTCCAACGTTCAGATTATGTTGTCCAAGAAAAACATAGCATTTGTCATGGAACGCATCAGATTAAACTGGAGCAGACTTCTGGGGGTGTGTGGCTATTGCATCACAATAGCACCACCACTGAAGAGGCCCTGCTCCAAGCCATATAAGATCAAATTTCTTAAAAAGAAAGGATGAAGAACAGGTTCCTCCTGTGAACACATCACAGTTTAGAGAGGTTCATATGGGAGGAAATCACCCTGAAAATCTTTTGACAATATCAATTAAGTTGTACTGCAGCAACATACACAATTGCACTTCAGCAAACCCAATTTGATAGTTCAGCCCTCAAAGGCTCCATTTGTGTATGGAGTTCATGAGCTTTCTTTGCCTCCTTACAGCAAAAGACAACACAGGGAGATCACACTGATAACGACGTTTCTGCAGCGATGAGACATCAAATTAGTTACCGGTAGCACGTCTCCTACGATGCATCACCACTTGTGTGCATGTGTGACAGGAAGCCTTTTAGATCATTTAGCAGCCAGTTCCAATGCTCTGCACCACATAGGTGGCTCTTCTTGGAAGTCAACTCTTACTGCAAGCAATCCTCCTGAGGCATGATGTACAATAAGCACTTAGAAATGTGTTTTGCTGCGACTGGAACCAAGATGAAACAGCAATATTAAAGGAGATGAGTTTCGTTTATGGAGTGGCCAAGTATGCCATTATTCTAGAACAATGGGGGACGGCAAGGAGGAAGGAATGTTCTACAGTGTGATTTATTCCTTTCCAGTAGCAGTGGAAAATTTTCCAACAGCCAGCAAAATGGCCCCATCTGCCATCTGCCAAATATAAGTCAGTTTAACTGTTAACAGGGTTCTGCTAGATTAGTTGCGTCATTATAGTACTGCCACAGAACTAAAATTTCAGACCACTTTGCAGGAACTATCATCCTTTAACACCACTCAAAAGGGGTGAGGGGAAGGATACAATGAGGTGATGACTGCCAGTCCCAGTCGACTAAAGCTGCAATCCTATGCATGCTGACTTCAGAGTAAACTCTGTTTTACCCAGTGGGACTTGCTTCTGAGTAGACATGTGCAGGATTGTGCTGCAAGACAAATGCAAAGAACAACTCTTAAGACTTG
The DNA here is from genome assembly GCA_026170595.1 of Plestiodon gilberti rubricaudatus. Classification (NCBI taxonomy): domain Eukaryota; kingdom Metazoa; phylum Chordata; class Lepidosauria; order Squamata; family Scincidae; genus Plestiodon; species Plestiodon gilberti. Next base: position 153,782,167 of record JANXHW010000001.1, on the reverse strand, counting down.
CGGTCATGATTTTCAAAGAGCGAGGACAGTCATTTTGGGAAGGGTCTTTCTGTACTCCTCACCTCCTTTCTGTACTTTCCAGATGTCTTTCTGTACTCCTCACCTCCTCCTCCTTCCCCCAAGTCTGTGTCTGTTAAGTGAGCCAAAGTTTGGTGGGCCGGATGATAGGCTGAATTTGAGAGGTTGAATGAATTTGAGAGGCTGAATTTGAGAGGTTGAAGGAATTTGAGAGGTTGAAATTTTTCAAAAAGCAAAATTTTTTCAAAAGTATTTTTTTTTGCAGCATTCTCCTGCAAAAGCCACACCTATGCAAGTCCTCTGAACTTTAAAGGAGATTGTGAAAAATAACTTGTCAATGGATTTGGGCACATTTGTTTCCTTGTGCAGGTTCCCCGTAATGTGGCCTTGTCTCTCACTTTCACAGCTTGTCCACTCCCTGTTCTAAAACAATAACATTGCCAACAATCAAGCTACTGGACTGGACTAGTATTCACCTAGCCTGGGTAGGCCAAAGGGTTTTTTCCCCAATCTTTTAATTTAAGAGAGACTCACTCACTGGCACAAGAGTCTGGAAAATCCCCTGGCTTAAGGACACCCATGACTAAAGCCTTGGAGAAAAGCCAGATCTGCACTATTGCCACAGCCCTGCCCTCTTGCCCCCACCTCCAATCCAGTGTACAAGAAAACAAAGCTGGTGAATCATCCTGATGTAGGATAACAAGCAAGAGGGAAAAGACAATATAATAGAAGTATCATTCACATTTTATTGCTGCCCAAACAGTTTCAGTAAATAGGGGCGATACAAATGTCTACCCGTTGAAAATCTAAGCGGGTTCTTGAATCCAAAAACAGCACAGAAAGAGTCAGAAAGGTCAAGCATATGAAGTTATACTGCACCTCTTTACCAGTGTTGGAGATTTGCTGTTTAAGGGATAGCTTGAGAAGCCCTGAAGAAAACCAAGGTCACACCACTCCCGGAACTCTTTGTCAATTCTAAATGCTTCTCAACTCAGATCCAAATCTGTGGTCTTTTTCACACATGTGGTGATGCTGCAAAGCTGCTATGGCCCACCACGTGGAGGCACTGGGAGGAAGCAAGACACACTACCCATGTACCTAATCATCCCATGCACCTTGGGTACCTCCTAACAAAACAAAAAGGAACGTTGCAGACACCAAGAAGGAAAAAAGAGTGAAACTACTGGGCACTCTTCTCCGTCCTCCTCCTGTTTAAGTGTCATCCAAATTACCAGATGCGGTGTAGGGAGTCTCCACCTCCCGTTACTTTGCTCGCTCCTACTGAGTATTGCAACTTAAAACATCTCTAACATTTCTGGGTATTGCATTTTTACTTCACCCTATTAGCCCCTGTGGTTAGAAGGGACCCTCTCTTAGCCTGACAGAGTCCACTAAGAGAGGGTCCCTTCTAACCACAGGGGCTAACAGGGTGAAGTAAAGATGCAATACCCCCTCCCAGTAATGCTTCAGATTTCCTGAGGGGGGGGAGGAGTGGAGTCCTCCTTCTCTTTGTGGAGTGGAGTCCCTGGTCCTCCTCCTCTTTGAGAGGCAGCTTCACTGAGTCAATCACATCATGGAGCTAGTCTCCTCCCTCTCTCCTCCCAACTGAGTCCCTTCCTGGTCCCTGTTTGCCAGGGCAATGGAAGGGGTGGGAACAAGTGAACCAGGCTTGCCCTGAGTCCTGCTCTAATCCTTATGGGGCTTCTTTGGCTGCCTGGAAAGCATTCCCCACTTCACCAGTGGCTCTGCTGAGAGGAAGTTGCCCCACACCAGGGCAGCTGAGCCCCAGCCTCTGCGGACCTGGACACCAGAGTCCCTCAGCACAGAAGTCAGGTGCGACAGGAATGAACTGTGGCCTTGGCAGACCCCAACCCCTTCGCGCACACACCTGCCCTGGGTAAAAAGAACCCGGAGTTATCAGTCAGGAAGTGAGGGGCAACATCTCTTTGCTTTGGACAGAAAGAAATGGGCAAGCGACTTGTAAAAGCAACAAGAGTTTGTTTGAAGAGGCAAAAAATGGGGTGGAAAATGGACAAAAACAGACACTTGAATTAGAGTTAAAATGAAAATAATTTAACGCAACTAACTAGACAACCTTGCTAACTAGACAGCACCTTGCTAAGTCACTTGTGTAGTTGCAGCTACCTTCAGCACCTCCACAGGAAGATGGAGGGGCAGTAAGCAATGTTCAGTGCTGGAACAGAACATTAGTTCAAACCAGCCAACTCCTTATATGGGATTTTTTAGTCTCAAGATTCCACCAATCTGATTGGATCCTCAGAGGTGGGAAAACTAGTTCAGGCCCTTGGCCCTGGTCAGATGGATGTTTTTGATCAATAATCAGGTGTGAGCAAAACAGTTTACAGACCCAGAAGGGGGAAATAATTCACGAGAGGAAGCAGAACAGATTAACAAAGATGTGGGCCCTAAAAGCTAAACAGAACAGAAATGTTTTAAGTTGCCATCAGAACAGCTGAGTGATGGAGCCAGCCTGATATCCAGAGGCAAGGAGTTCATGATCTGGGTGCCGCTGCAGGGAAGGCCCTCTCATGTGTCACTGCAAAACACACTTCTGCCAGTAGTGGGGCATATGCAGAAGGCCCTCTCAGTTGATCCCAGATATTTAAGCATGTGCTTGCCCATAACAAGTGAAGTTGGTGCCAAGAGTCCATCTTCTTACTCCATCTATCCTTGGATGCCTATTTGCCAGTTAAAAATGAAAACCCTCAATTGCCTATCAGTGTTACCCAAATTCTGTCACAAAATTCTGTGCCAAAGGAAACGGAATTCAGCAACCTGAATGAAACATGGACTCTTGTTTTCTATCAGCTATCCTGTTTCTTTTCACTCCGAGGAGCAACAAGAAGTAATGGCCCTAACCCTGACCTAACTCAGTGGAATGCAGACAGCCCCAGGTTCAATCTCTGGTAGCCTCAGTTTAAAACAGGGGTTCCCAACCCATGGTCTGTGGACCACAGGTGGTCTGAGAGACCCTGCCAGGTGGTTCGCAAGGCCTCCAAAGCCGTGCATGCGTGGCAATGATTTCCGGGTCACCTGGCTCTTGCATGAGCTTGGGTGGCCCTGAGGCGAGTGGGGCCTCGGTTGGGCAGGCAACAGAAGTGCCATCCAAGTCTTCAGCCCCCACTACATGGCTGCCAACCAAAGGCAGAGAACAGCGAGCACTACTGGAACGGCCCACCTCTCCGCCCTTGGTCTGAATCACCAGGAAATCCCGACAATCCGGAAGTGGGTTGGTGGGGACTGTGCGACGTGCGAAGTCATCACATCGCTGCTGGATTACTTCCCGGTTGCTGGGGACTGCGGCAGCTCGGCAAGTTCCACCTGAGAGAGCTACTGCCAATTGCAATCAATAGACCAATGGTCTGGCTACGTTACTTCTTGCCCCTCCACACAATGAGAAGAAACAGGATATGTTTATATGACCTGTGCACGTCCTGCTCACTCTCACACATCTGTTAGTGAGCCATGTAGATCCTTCTGCCTACAGCAGCACATGGTTGATGCTAAATTGATGCTGTAGCATCTTATTAATTAGAAGGAGTTTGCTGCGAGCAGCAGCTTCTTTATTCACTTTGGTACTTGTGATAGATCCATGTACTCCATGCTCACTGCAATGAGCCTGCCTCCTCTCCTCGCTAAGAGCAGCAATACTATTTTTTGCACAGTTATGCCATGCTGAGCCCAGAAGAGTGAGTGAGTGAGAGAGAGAGAGAGAAAGATAGTACTGGCGCAGCTGCAATAATGACAACTGCCATGCCAGATCAGCACTACCATAAGAGGAGCATCTGGTGTCTCATGAAGCATTAGGAACCTTATGCAGAATCCTGAGAACCTCAACTTGAGTACACCACCTCACCAGATGGGCTATCAATTGGCTGCTCAGTCTCACTCTGCCCATGGTCCATGCAGTTTCAAGCTTTCTTATGTTGCAACAGGGGCTAGAAACATGTTATGTTTTTAAAACAGATGAAAGTTGAATTGGTTAGGATGCCAAATTTGATACTCAGGACAATTCCATGTTTGTGGAAAATCCACTGCCCTCCTCTATACACCATATTGTGAAAATCTCAGTTTACATTTCCAGTGATCTGTCATGGTAAGCTTGCTTATAGCGACAAATGCAAACTATCCATTATGGACTTAGCTATGTCCTCATCCTATCCCCCATGTACTCCACAAGCCTAAAACAGCTCTCATGTTGAACCCCCAAAAGTTGTGGAATGAGTGCTACATGCAATTTCACAAAAATAATAATGGATATTTTCCACACTGCACGAGGAGAATTTCACATACCAACATGTGACCAATTTAGTCTGCAGATACTCATGTCATACACTTTCACAAGGTCCAAAACAAGTGGTATTGCTACGAGTCATTTATTTTAAAAGGCTGTCTTTATTCCACAATACAAATTCCATATGAAACACTGGAATCAACAACTGGTGCTCTTGAGGCCAAATCCAGCTCCTTTTATGCTACCATCTGGCCCATCAGTTGTCAGCTCTATTATAACATATATGTTGCCCAAAACGTACAAGTTCCATAGAACTTCATAGGCCAGATTCCACAACCTTCACGTATCATGAGGTTTGGCTCTTCAGTTATAGCAAAGCACGCTACTGAACAAAGCCATCCCTTGCCATTTCACCATGCCCTTATTGTATGAAACCCTCTTTCCACACCCTCAGATGAACCCAAACCCCAGTGCAATTGACAACAGAACAAAGACAGGAACATTTCCAAATCTTAAGGCGGCCCCGGAATGCTGAGTGACTGCGGACAAAAGTCACGTACATGTTATAATCATATCAGTGAAAATGCTTAGCATGTGCTGTATACCTGTATAGTGCTTCTGAGCATTCAAAGTGATGCACGTGAATTAAGGCCGCAATCTCATACCCACTTTCTTGGGAGTAAACCCCACTGAACAGAGTGGGACTAACTTCTGAGTAGACATGTATAGGATTGTGCTGTGACTTTTCCTCACAATATCCCTATATAGTATAAGGAAAGTAAGGATTATTATTCCCATAGTGCAGCTGCAAAGCTGAGGTTGAGAGAATGTGGCTTGTTCAAAGTCATGTTTTGTAAAAACTGCAATTGAGTGACATGTTAGATGGAAATGAGCAGATTCTGACAGAGATATCAGGTATACGCGACCTAAGTGACATAAACCAATCCCAGATGTTTAAGATCTCACTGAACCCAGCAAGAAAGAAATCTAAATGGAGACTACAACTACTCTGGTAAATTCATGATTAAAATCATTCTTTACTACCTCCCACCCCTCCATTCATCACAGGCAACAGCTTCAGATTCCAATCAAAATTTCAAACAAGCTTCTGTGTTACACATACACACCGAGATACACACCGAGCTACTCTCTAAAACTTGTATTCTGAATGCCTAGCCATTCAGAATACTATAATCACAGCAAGTGGTAAACCCAATACAACCAGCCATATAACCCAATGGTTACAGTCCAGATGAAATAAAAGTGCCTTTCAGGATCCTGAATGAATTTACACAGAAGCATGTTTCATGGCCAGGAATAGCTTGCTGCCTGTAGCCGAATATTTATTTATTTATTTATTTTTCACATTTTTATACCGCCCTTCCTCCAAGGAGCTCAGAGTGGTGTACATATTTCCTCCCCTCCTTTTTGTCCTCACAACAACCCTGTGAGGTAGGTGGGGCTGAGAGATAGTGACTGGCCCAAGGTCACCCAGGAAGCTTCATGGCTGAGCAGGGATTTGAACCTGGATCTTCCAGGTCTAAGTCCGACTCCCAAACCACTACACCATCCTGGCTCACATTCCGTCCAATGTTGCCATTCCCTTCCTGCCCCACAACTTCTGCCCCTGTTATAAATGGACACTTGTGCAATATTTTTAAAGCTGCCTAATAAACGTGAAGAGAGATATTGGCTTGCTGAAAGGACTAGAGAGCCAATCTGTGGGTCAATATACTAAGGCAGAGATATGACTTGCCCCCAGCCACTCAGAGAGCTGAGCCCCCAGCTACTCTTGGCTCAGGAAAGTGCAAGTCTCCCTTCCCCTCAGTCAAAGTCATATATTACTGCCTACCTTGGCTTTCAAGGACTAGCCCACTTGGGATCTACCCAAAGTGAATGTGGCTACAATCCTATGCACACATACCTGGGAGCAAGCCCCACTGAACACAGCAGGACTTACTTCCACCATCCATACAAATATGCATTGGATTGCACTTAAGATAGCCTGGCCACAAATATCCATGCCTGGTAATGTATTGTTTGGACAAGTGTACTGTAATGTATTGTATAATGCAGTGTACACAAGGGGTTGCCTTAGAAAACTGTTCAGAAACACCAGTTGGTTCAAAATACAGTAGCTAGGTTGATAACCGAGACTTGAAACAGCTGCCTTTTCTGAACACAATTCCAAGTGCTGGTTTTAACTTTTAAAGGCCTAAACAATTTAGAGCCTGGTACTTTAAGGACCACCTTCTCCCACATGAGCATGTCCACATGCAAGAACTGCCTTGGCAATCCTTCTCCAGGTACCTCCAATGCCAGAGACAGGGCCTTCTTTGTGGTAGTACCCTGCCTCTGGAATTCCTTCCCCAGAGTGGCTCACCTGGCACCAACTCTGTTATTCTTTTGCAGCAAGGTAAAACTCTTTTTCATTTTCCCAGACTTGAGATCTGTTGCTCTTACTCTGCTTGTATTGGTTCATACTGTTCCCGAGTCTTAAATTTGTATTGCTTTTAATCTATCAATCTTATTGGTTGCTGATAGGGTTAAAACTTGCATTGGGGGCTTTCAGTCAGAAAGTGACCTATAAATGCAAGTTATCAAATAAATAAAATGATACTTGTATCAAAGCAAAGTTGCTCTCTACAATGCTAAGAATTAGCTACATCATTCTGCTCCATAAAGAGTTGTAATTTTTTACTCCAACTGAATGCAGTTCAAATAAAGATGTCAGCCTACCTACTTTGTAGGTTTTATGCAACAATGGTATGTACCAAATTTATTTTTTCTTCAGAACAGTGTACATAAAAAGTAATTAATCCTCTTTCACCCCAAAGTCTGCCTACTCTATATTTTATAGGCTGGGTGATGAAGAAACTGGCCCATTGCAACTTTCCATACAACTAATTCTCAGAAGCAGAGACCCAAGAACTACTTCTTCCTTCAAGCTATGGAGGGGGTGGTGACAACAGAAAGGAGGATGGGTTACAGCAAGCGATTATTTAGCAACTGGCTTGCATTATTGCTGCAAAAAGTACTGTAGATTTTCAGGTTATGACACTAGCCAACTGTATGCAACTCTTCCTGTTCTGTATTCACCAAGCAGCTGCAAAACAGTGAGCCAAGAAAAAGAAAGGAATGATACAGGGTTACCATGCAGATCTTCACAGCAGTAATTTACACCTACCGGTGTAACATCTCTACAGTAGCACGTTCTTGGAAGGAAGTTCCCATGAAATCAAGGAGCCTTACTTCCATCCATGTCATACTATTATTTTGGGCATGGTTCAGACCCACTGGTTTCAAGTCTCCCACTGAAATCAATGGGACATCAAACAAGTTCAACTATGACTGGATTGTGCCATTAAAATTTATGTAGCATTATTCCTTGCTCCACCATGGGTTTTGCATGCATTAGATCAGATCAGTAATGCTCTGTACAACAGCCCTGCAAGGTACCCTAGTATATTTATTTCCTCACTGAAGACTGGAGGCTGGGGGTGACCCAGTGGCCATCCACTGAAGTCATGCCTAGGCTAAGATTTGAACACCCCAGCTCCTACTTCATTATTTTAACACCAGGGAAATTTGCTTCAGAACGAGCATTCAAGTTGCTGAAGTACCCAACTGTCTTTCACTAGTTGAACTGGGACAAATTGTTGGGAGGGACCATTGCTCAGTGGTAGAGCACTTGGCTCTGCATGCAGAAGACCCTAGGTTCAATCCCTAGCATCTCCAAGCAGGGTTGGGGGAAAAAAACACCCTTGTCAGAACTCCCAGGGAGACGTTGCCAGTCAGTGTATACAATGTTGGGCTAGATGAACCAATGGTCTGACTCTGTATAAAGCAGTTAGACATATTCAACAGCAGGTTCAACTACTAATGTATTCAAAGGCAGAAAGCCAGGACTGAGGATGCTTGGGAAATGTTGATGGACTATACCTGGCAGATACTGCACATATAAGAATTGTTTCTCTGGAGCAGCTTCCACAAACCCTGCTGGCTGAGACCTGGCCATGAGGGCAGATGAAAGAGGGAAAGTAAATAAAGTGTCCTCCCTTGCCTTTGCTCCCCCTTCCAACTATTTTGTTAAATGTTATTTCACTAGAATTCAAAGCAATGTTTTAGATGGTTCAAGATTCTTAAGACAATATTGCAGCCTTCGTAACCCAGGATAAGCCCATTTCTAAAAGCATATACGAGTGCCCTGGCAGTAAGCCAAATACATTGGATAATTATCTTTGACATTTGCTTGGTATTATTATTATCATTGTCGATACATCCCTAGAAAAGCATAGTGGTTGGCAAAAAGCAAGAAAACAAAGACATGCAGTTCTACAAATTAGTATGCAGACAAATTATTACTTCCTGTTGTAGCATTCCTCAGTGCACATTCTCAGTCACTAAACAAATGGGATGAAGAAGAGGGTGAATGGAAAATCCCTAGTTAAAACTCTTGCCTCAGCCTCAAGAGGAAGCTTCAGGCAAGCCACTGTTTGCTCAGCCTCCTCCACCACAGGAAGATAATATGGGCCTACTTGAAAGGGTTGTTGGTAAGAAATACGGAGACAACGTGAATTCTCCAAAATGCCATACAGGCGCTAAGGTTTGTTTATGAAGAGGTCTATCCTGCCTTTGATCAAATGGGCAACGTGTTCACCTAGAAACAAAGAAAAGTCCATTAAAGGCCCACGTGGCTATAAAACAAGAATTGGAAAAAGCATTTTGGTCAGACACCTGAAATTACCTCCTTTAAAAAAACAACAACCCTGAATAAAAGACCTCCTGCTCCTTGAAACACAGCAGCCTCCTTAGCTTTGCTTTGCAGAGAACAACCTGCTTCCTTTTTTACTGTACAGTAAGCCAGGCATCAGCCCCACCAAGTGTGACATACAGTATCTGCCTTAGGCGTGCTGGCTATGTCAACAGATTATCTCGCATTGAGCAGTCTAGACTGTTATTAATATGCAACTGATTCAACAGCAAGGACACTGCTGGAAACGAACAGGAGAACTGCTAAGTGGAGAATTATCCGCCTCTCGAACTGAATCAGCAGCTCAGAGGAGAAACATAAAGAAAACCAGATGTGACTCCTCACGCGGAGTATACCTAACCAACCAAGCCAAGAGAAAAAGGCTCTTCTTCCTTGAGAGAAAAAAAAAAGGGCTTGAGCTGGCTGACTGCAATATATTATATATACACATGCACACAAACACCCACAACATCCAAAAAGGCATATTGTGGCTTTATGCTAGTAAGTGTCATTTAGATCACTGAAAGATATAATCCAGCAGCTCGTTCTCTTATCCCCCCCTTTAAAACTGTTATGGGGGCATTGCAAGTGGCCTGAGCAGCCACATGCTTCTGCAACTGCACCTGTCTAGATAACCAGGCAGGCCAGAGTGGTCAATTTTCCCTCCACCTTTAAAAAACTGTCCTTTGCAAAATGCTAAAGAATCTTGCCTGATTGGCTGTCAAATACAACTCATAACACTAACCAATAAGATAAGATCGGGGTAGTAGCTTTCTCTAGGTTTGTAGCACCTTTTTCTCTCTCCAGTTTTTTCCCATCCCAGCTGATCGTTTTATTTCTCATCATTTCTCCTCCCAATCTTTGTATTTAGGCTAATCACAGATTTCATACAAGTCTCTTATTTCTCTCTAGACTCTCATCTCTCTTGACAGTTTTGTCTATAGTTTAACCTCATTACCCAATTTCCATCTTTGGAAATATTGCTTAACCCCTCTGGTGTCTCTGAACTCTTTGCTGGGTGCGCAGAAACAAGTTTGAAGTGTCATTGTTCTAAGCCAAGTCAAGATTTCTAGAAGGGAGGGGGAAGAAAAGCAGAAATTCAAAGAGGACTATTGTTTTTATTCCCATCTAGCCTGGCTTCCGGAACCAAGTCTGTCCAACAAAGCAACTGGCTTGCGCTGACACACCAATTACCTTGAAAATCAGAAAAATCTTTTCCATTTCCACCAGCTGTCAGTTGTCAACACTGGTTGAAAGCAATCACCCCTTGTTCAAAAGAAGGGGGGAGGAAGAATGCTGCTTTTGCTATTCCTACAAAATAAAAAAAAACCACCACACAATTCAGAAAGAGCTGAAAGAAACTTCCACTGGACCTCAGATGCTTCCTGATTTATGATTATATGATCATTCTAGGATTTAATGCAGGCAGCTTTGAACTGGACTGCTTTATTAAGGATGACATTTATGACAGTGTCACTGAAGAAAATAAAGAAGGGAGGGAAATCAAGAGTACCGAACATGAGAAAGCAAAGCAAGAAAAAAAAAAGCAGCTTCAACTCATCAATGCCTGCATTTAAGAGATTTACAGGAGTAATGTAAATGATTCACCTGCTGCCAGTTCTCTTCCAAGGATGGCAAAGCTGAGAAGTACCCGGTGTCGTGGACAAGCTGCAATTCCTGGAATATACTATAACTAGCCAACACATCCATGTTGTTGCTGCTGTTGAGCAAAAACAAAAGACAATAACCCCAACCCTTTTTTGTTTAGGTCTGTGTTTGCAATTTTGGGATGGGGTTTTAGTTCTGTTCATGAAAAAAAAACAAAAAACAAAAAAAGACCCTTAAGAGCAATCAATCCAGATGTCCTTTTCCTGTCGTTTGCTTTGTTTGATATATATTTGTAGTCACACTTTAAGAGACAAGGAATAAAAAAATCAAGGCAGGAATGGAGGAAGGGGGAAAAAAAGCCCCATCAACAACCCATTGAGAAAGGATAAAAGCACCCGAACATGTACAGTGCAAGCAGCCAGCCGGGCAACCAAAGAGTGGGGGACTTCTCCACTTGTAGTAAAAAGCAATTGCCTTCCAGAGCTCTGTTGCTGACTCCAGCTCTTGGACCAGGGAGGGGGGTTATGCAAACTCACTGACACGAGACTGCCATCTATTTCTGCATTGCTGGTCGCTGCTGAATGCAATCTTTGCTCTTTATTTTGGGGATGTTGCATTTTCTCTCTTGCGCGCACCCCCGTGCGCGCGCCACCGCTTCTTTCCTCCCTCACTTCCCCCCCTCCTCCTCCCTTCTCCAAAGCTTCTGGCCCCCTCCCCCTTCCAGTCCTTCTCCGCGCAGTCGTGGGATCTTTAGAGGAAACTGTCCATTAAGGCAGCGCGTGACCATGTAAGGTAAACAGGGGGCGGGAAGAGAGGGCCAGTCATGAAGTCACTGACGTCCAATTCTAGCCCACAGCGATGGGCAGGAGGCGGGCCTCAGCACGGAAGAGCCTCGGGGATTGGCTAAGAGCTCTATTCGACTGCCGCCTTATAAGGCAGTGTAAAGGGAGCTATTTTTAGAGAACTATATAAAGGGGTCGGGGTGGTTGCTGTGAGGTGAGGCTTGGGAGAGGGAGTGATGGAGAGGCTCTGGCTGTGTGATAGCGCAACGGGGGAGGGGGAGAGAGGACGCGCGTGTGGTTTACAGAGTGGTGCTTCAGCTCCTATACATGCAAATTTCAAATGCGCACAGGAGAGAAAAAACGTGTCTTCTTTGGGTTGCAACAGGCTGCGTTTTGCATAGCCAAGAGACAAGCAGCAGCAAGCTGGGCTAAACGACAGCAGGAAACTCTTGGTCCACAATGAGAGATAGGTGGGCAGCGGCACAGAAATGAGGAAAGAGGTTTCGTTCGTTGTTCCTCCTCGAATTAAACTGATCGCCGTCCGCTGCCTTCTTTCAGAATCCGAGCATCCCCGTTTCCCCTTCACGCAGCAGAACTATGCATTTTTTTTCAGAGGAAGTTGGAGCTCTCCAGAAAAAAAAGGATGAGGGTTCGTTTGATAGTGTTTTGCCCACCCACATCCCATAAAGTCTATTCCGCATTATAGAAGACTTCAGTTGCTACAACATATATGAACGAGCGAGCAGAGAAGGGGGGGGGGGGAAGGGTGCCCGATTAAGCTTGTACGCTCACGCAGAAGTAAGCCCCACTGAACTTCTGAATAACCTGTGAGTAAACACATTCAGAGGATCGGATCTCCCGCCGCTTCTGCTGGTTCCTTCCTGGCAATGTTTGTTGACCTTGAAGCGCCAGCAAAGTACCGGGTCCGTTTGAGTTTGAACGCTCTGCCTTTGCCATGCGCGGCGCTGCAAGATTCTTCGCTGAGTTGTGCTGTGCGGGGTAACGCGAGTCTTTCCTTTGGGGGGGGGGAGCACTGGCAGAGAACACTTTAGGTCACAATCTTATGCATGTATACTCAGAAATTAGCCCCATTGTTTTCAGTAGGGCTTACTCCCAGGAAAGTGTGCGTAGACATGCAGCCTTAGAAGAAACGTAGTCGTTGTTTTTTGCAGCGATGTAGGGCAGGATGTCGTGAACATCCGATTGGGCAAAACGTGTAATGCGAAATAGCAGGGGGAGAGAGAAGGGGTTAAAAACAGAGCCTCCTCGAACCTGCATAGCAATACAGGAAGGAGAAAAGAAACGCCAGTGCTAGGATCCATCTGTACTTGTACATTTGGAAACCTGCTTGGCAATTTGTGCAAAGCATTTTTAGTAAACATGTTAACAGGCTGGGTTGAGGAGTTTTTCCTTAAATGGTTAGAATGAGCCACATCTGCTTTTCCAAACTTCTCTTCCGGGAAGGAAAAAAAAAGGGAGAGAAAGTTGCGTTTGGAATGACTGCAGATGGGACTAAGTTTGCAGAGTCCAGGACGATTGCACACCTCTTTTTCTGTCTATTTTAGAGGGACCTCGCATTAACTATCTAGCCAGGTCTTATCAGAGGAAGTGTGCAGGACTCCCTCCTCTGTACCTTTTTTCTTAGCAACTGGCTCTTAGGTGCCACATGTTGTCAAACCATCTGGTAGTAGTGTGTCTCTGCTTTTCTGCTCTTACATTTGTATGTTCTGTGCAGCGGTCTGAAGAAAAAGAAAATGTGTCCCAGACTCCCAGTGTCAAAGTAGTGACATGCTAAGTGCACTGTAACACATCCCTGCCAAAGGATGAAAGGTGGGAGTGTGCAGCATCGCAGGTGGCCCCTGTCTGTGAATTTCATGCATTGTTTCTCAGTTTGGACAGGGTTGGGGAGAAAGAATAAATCATTGGGGTAGCAAAAAGTTCTACAAAGTGGGGATACATGTGATTACATGTGATTACACTTTTGTGATTACAAAAGTGGGGATGCATGTGATTACATACGCTGGCTGGTTTTATGGTTGTGCCTTTTATTATGTCTACTTTTTACTGTATTTCTTGGTGGGTTTATGGTTAGTCGCCTTGATTCTTTGGCTGTTCAAATAGAAAGGCAGGATAGAAGTGTTTTTAAAATAAAAATAAATAAGTGCATAAGGTAAAGGTATCCCCTGACAATTAAGTCCAGTCGTGTCCGACTCTAGGGTGTGGTGCTCATCTCCATTTCAAAGCTGAAGAGCCAGCGTTGTCCGAAGACGCCTCCGTGGTCATGTGGCCGGCATGACTCTCCTTGCCGCAGCGCGTAGCATGCAGCTGGAACACAGAGCGCTGTTTACCTTCCCGCAAGCGGTACCTATTTATCTACGCGCATTGACATGCTTTGGAACTGCTAGGTTGGCAGGAGCTGGCCAAGCAACGAGCGCTCACCCCGTCGCGGGAATCGAACTGCTGACCTTTTGATCAACAGTTTATGGTTCAGCGGTTTAACCCGCTGCGCCACCCGCTGGCAAAATAAGTGCATACATGGGGTGAAATTGTGGTACTCCCAGAGGACTAGGAAGCTGAGGAAAATAAAGAATAAATAAATATCTCACGTAAGCTGTTCAATAACAGGACATGATCTTGAATGTTCACAAATGCTTAAATAAAATAGAGTTCATTCCCTGGAGGAAGGGGGACGGACTCACATATGACCTAATGTGTGAGAGCCAGTGAGAGCATAGTGGTTGGACTAAAAATGGAGGACCCAGGTACAAATCTATTAGACCACTGTTCTTCAACCTTGGGGTCGGGACCCCAGTGGGGTTGCAAAGCCTCATTTGTGGGGTCTCGGCAAGCAACAAAATGACCAGGGGGGGAACCTGCTGGGGGGGTTTCTACAGGGATTTTATCCCCCTCCCTCTTTCAATTTGCTGGGGAGGGGCAGTGTGGAACCACAGCTCAGCACTCCTGTTCTGGAATGACCCCACTGCAGGTGGTGCAGGCAAGGTGAGCTTGGTAGGATGAGACTGCCAGTGCTAGGGGTGACATACAGGGGTGGGGGTGGGGAGATCAGGTCCCAGGAGTGGGTGGGATCAATGGTGGGTCCCCAGCCTCATACTTTATTTACAGCCCAATTCTGCCTAAGTATCTGGCGGACGGACCAGGATACATTTCCTCTGAGGGGAAGCCACCTAATCCAGTTTTGTTGGATTTCACATTAGGAAAAATGTGAAATGAGTTTGAAGGTATTTTTTTTTAATCTGGAAAAACATCTGAGGAATTTTGAGGAAAGTCAAGAGAGTTTCAAGAAAACAAGTGAAATTTCTTAGGATGGTTTCACACATTCCTAGCTATAACCAACTATCTAGGTATACTTACTGTACACAATTCTGTGAAGTAAAATGAGAATCCAGCCCTGTAAACATATTTCTTTCTTTGACTAAGCTTGTTTATTTTTTATCCCAATGGAAAATGTTCCACCTTTTTGGATTTGATTTAAACAGCTAAAATCTCAATAAACAGTATAGTGCAATGACACAATTTCACAGCCCTGAATCAAGGTCTTTTCAAGCCCTTGAAGACCCCTAATTTCCTCAGTGTTTTGATAGCTTCCTCCTCAACCTCTCGCCTCCTTGTCAAACTTTATTTTTTCCTTCCCTAAATTACACTTTTAAAAAAATTGAGGTAAACTGTCTTTTTCCCACTACCACTGTGGTATTTTAGCAAAGTGCCAGAGGCGTAGCAGCAGTGAGTGCTGCCTGGAGCACTTGCTGTTGCGCCGCTCCGGGGGGGCTGCTCTGCTCCGGGGGCGGCGGTGCTGCTCTGGGGGGCGCCGCCGCTCCGGGGGGGCGCCACCGCCGCTCCGGGGAGACGACCCAGCTTCCGCGGGCGCTCTGAGGCCTTCTCCCCCGGCCTCGGAGCCGGAGAAAGCCCCGGAGCGTCCACCTCAACCGGTGGCCGGGGCTTTCTGAAGGCCGACTGTCGCGCCGCGCTGTTTATCTTTGTTTTGCACATGCGCAGAATGTTTTAACGTTTTGCACATGTGCAAAACAAAGATAAATAGCGCGGTGCGGCAGGCCTTCAGAAAGCCCCGGCCACCGGTCGAGGTGGACGCTCCGGGGCTTTCTCCGGCTCCGAGGCCAGGGGAGAAGGCCTCGGAGCGCCCGCCCGCGTCACCTGGCGGGCGCACTTGCTCCATGGAAAGACTGGAGCGAGCAGAGCAGCGCCGCCCGGGGCTGAGGTGGCGCCTGGAGCCGCTGCTCCGCTCGCTCCAGTCTTTCCACGCCTCTGCAAAGTGCAGACATTATTTTGTATCAGGTTTTCTAAAGCTCTATCTTAAAATTCTTTCTGATATTAGCAAATGCACCACACAGCTTAACAAGCAGGAAGGGAAGAAATGGTGTAAGCATTGCTAGAACAGAATTGGTGCTCTTTTGCCGTCTCATTACTTGACTTGGGAAGCAGGGGCCGGGGGAGGGAACGCAGCCCAGCGTGAAACTCCATTTTCTAGGGCAGGAAAATCCTTGCAGGCCCATATTTTTAACCTGCTACTTCTTAATTGAAGGTATATCTCTGGGGTATCTCTCTTTAAACATGCTTCCACAAGTCTCTAAACCTTTCTGTCCTTGTACCAAGTCACAGAAAGTAGTTTGTACAGCAAAGAAATACAGCTAGAACAAAAAATTCAGGAAGTGTTCTACAAATTCTCTAATATTCCTGGAACATACCTGGGCTCATGCAGATATCCCGCAATGGTGTGGGCCACAGCAGCATAGCTGCCATAGGTTGGGGGGGCATGGCCATGGGTGCCAGGCACAGTCTCCTCATGAGGAACAGCTGCTGCAGCGTTTCCTGGCATGAGCTGTGCCCTCCTGCCCGTCCTCACGTTAGGCTCCAAATGGAGCCTTTCTGGAAGTGAGGAGAGGTGACGTCATGATGTGGGAGGCCACAAGGCCAGGTGGTGGTGGTGGTGGTGGTGAGCCATACAAATATAAGAAAAGACCTACTAAAACAGGCCAAAGGCCTATCTAGCCCAGCATGTCCTGAAATGTTTCCTACAGTGGCCCACTAGGTGTCTGGGAAACCAAATTCACAAATTATCATTTTGCTAAATTATCCTAAATTGTCCTAAATTTTTCTCAGGCTTGTGGTTTTTTGAAATTCAGTTCTCTATCAATAGGTAACAAAAAATAGAGTCGTATGCATTCCTTGATACTGCACTTCCAAACCTTCCGTTCAGATGGTAATTGTTGCTTGTCATCCACTTTTGCACAAGGACTACAATTCTGTATTAATGGTGCTGGCCCGTAGGGAGTTGGCACACAGATTCAGGGTGCAATCCTATAAAAAAGCTGGCGACGGAACGAGCGTTCCATCACTGGAAGACGTCACGAACGTGCCGTAAAGCATGTTCACGGCTCCTTGGAAGTACGGGAGGCCGGCGTAAGACCGGCCTCCCTCACTCCGGAAGCAGATCTCCACGCGGATGGCGGCGGAAGGTAAGTGCTCCGTCGCCGGCCACGTGGGCGGTGCAGCTGGGCGAGGGAGGGGGCCATTGGCCTAGTCAGCCTGGGAGGGGCGGGGGATGGCGTCGGCCATATCCCTGTCCCCTCTGGGCCGGCTATGCCATTACACGGCCTCCTCAATAGCTGGCGGAAATCTGAGGAGGCCAATAGGGCCTGCCCGGGTTTACACTCGGGGAAGGGGACGAGAGCCCCCTTCCCCGAGTAGACCTCCTGGTCACCAGTTGACAGGCATCCCGTGCACAGGATCTGGCAGGCGGCCCTGGGTCGCCGGCCGGATCCTTAGTCAGGATTGCGCTGGCCAAAGTACATTAGGAGTCATATGTTACCTATACCTAAATGACATTTTGCATGACTATCTTCCAAGTATAACCTGGATATCATTGCAACCCTTGGCTATAAACCACACTTTTTTCCTTTCTTTTTTTAAAACAAGGCTTCAAGCAATCTTATAACATGTTTCCTGCTCTAAACATTTTTCAGGTGAAGGATCTTCTTTAAAAAAAATCCAAACCACTCTGCCTTACAGCTGGAATCTGCCAGAATCTGTTGCCAAAAACTGTTAAAATCTGTCTCTGCACATCCTTGGAGATTTCTCTCCTTGTCTGTTCCTGATAACAATTGTTTGCAACTGCCACTACATGGATGCTGCTACATAGACAGTCTCCATAGATGTATCCGCTGCAACTGTTATGGATTCTTTTCATCTCATACAGCCAGAGGATGTGGACAGGGTTCTTGGAAATGTGAGACCATTCACATGCTCGCTTGACCCTTTCCCATCATGGCTAATAACAAGAATGGTTGAATCATGGGCAGACTCACAAGTTTACATAGTTGCTCACACGTAGTTCACAAACAATGTTTACATAGTAAAATAAATCAATAAATAGTTCCCTGTCCCCAAAGGGCTCACAATCTAAAAAAACAAACAGAAGAGACACCAGCAACAGCCACTGGAAAAGACGCCATGCTAGGGTGAAGAGGGACAGTTGCTCTCCCCCTGATAAATATAAGAGAAGCACCACCTTGAAAGGTGCCTCTTTGCCCAGGTAGTGATGGTAGCCCTTGAGACTGGTGCGCCAACTGCATCCATTTCTGAATCAGTCACTCTTGGCTATGGTTATCCATGTGTTAGGTCTATCGAGGTTGGATTACTTTGTGTGCTCAAGGCTGCAATCCTGTGCCCACTTTCCTGGGAGTAAGCCCCATTGAACACAATGGGACTTTCTTCTGAGTAGACCTGCATGGAGGCAGCACGTGGAGGCAGTGACAGACTTTGTATTTCTAGGTGCAAAGATTACTGCAGACGCTGACTGCAACCAGGAAATCAGTAGACGTTTACTTCTTGGGAGGAGAGCAATGACAAATCTCAATAAAATACTGTAATTAAGAGCAGAGACATTACACTGACAACAAAGGTCCGCTTAGTTAAAGCAATGGTATTCCCCATAGTAACATATGACTGTGAGAGCCGGACCATAAGGAAGGCTGAACGAAGAAAGATGGATGCTTTTGAACTGTGGTGTTGGAGGAAATTTTGAGAGTGCCTTGGGTTGCAAGAAGATCAAACCACTCCATACTCCAGGAAATAAGTGCTCACTTGGGGGAATGATAGTAAAGACAAAACTGAAGTACTTCGGCCACATAATGAGAAGACAGGATACCCGGAGAAGATGCTGATGCTAGGGAAAGTGGAAGGCAAAAGGAAGAGGGGCCGACCAAGGGCAAGATGGATGGATGATATTCTGGAGGTGACGGACTTGACCTTGGGGGAGCTGGGGATGGTGACGGCCGACAGGAAGCTCTGGCACGGGCTGGTCCATGAAGTCACGAAGAGTCGTAAGCGCCTAAATGAATAAACAACGGACATGCATAGGATTGTGCTGTTATGTGGTGCTGCCCTTGAAGACCATTTAGAAACATCAGAGGGGGCAGAATGCAGTTGCATGAGTAGTGACTAGGACCAGGCAGATCTATTTGGTCACGCCAGTATTGTACCGGCTTCACTGGCTGGTGGCTGCTGATCTGTTTGCAGATGCAATTCAAGGTGCTGGTGATTAGCTTTTAAAGCCTTACATGTCCTTGGGCCAGGACACCTGCAATCCATCCCACCTCTCTCTGTGTGAAAAGGACTATTCTCTAAATCAGCTAGAGGGGCACAAAATAAATTTTGCTCGTTTGTTTGAGCGATTCTTTGACTGCAGCTAAGGATGAAGTCAGAGATAAAACACTCCACAACATCAGCTGTTTCAGAAAACACAGGAAGTGACACATTTCTCTCACTATCTTTGTTTTCCATAGTCTGCATTTCCTTTATTAGTTTTTTGCTCCACTTTCAAAAATCAGCATGAATCTGCAGTATATCCTTCAGGTTTATAAAGCTGCAGCTGGAATAATTATGCACAGCAAAATTTCTCATTTCATTCCTGTTCCATAAACTAAACTCCCTCCTTAAGTCCAAATGATGCCATTTTGGACCTGATTGGCCCTTGGGAGTCATGAGAGCTTCTCAGCACAAAAGCAAAAACATTGGGGTCATTGTCCATTAGTTTGTGCATTGGGTTCCTTGTGTATACAGTGCCTTGTGTATACAGGGCCACACAGCCCACGCTGTATCCAGCATTGGAGAGGAGCAGGCTGGAGGTCTCCTCAGGGTAAGAGGACATTCATCCCCTTACCCCAAGTAAACCCCCAGCCTCTGCAATGGGGTTATTCAAATCTGGGCAAACCTAATGGCTGGCGCAGACCTGAGAAGCCCCATGCAGGCAGAAAAGCTTGGGATGGGATATGGGATTCAGTGTGTGCTAGCGCCTCCAATCATGTCCTCCTCCCAGGTCCATTCCATCCCGTCTCCACCCTCCCGTCACCCGTTACAACCCCTCTCTGCCCTCCCCCAACTCCCGTGCTCTGGAGTGTGGTGGTTCTGTCTGCAGCACCGGCAGGACGGCACAGGCCTTACCACCAGCACCCACTTCCTATCTGGGGTGTTGCAACATGCTTTATAGCACATTTGCGATACCCTAGGCCAGCGCAGTGCCAGCCTAAGGCGACCATAGGAATGTGCCACCAGTTTGTTATTTGGACTAGTATTGTCAGGGCCAGCCCATTCATGAGACCAGCTGATGCAGGTTGTATGTTCTTGGAGCTGATGCAGGTTGTATGTGTGCTCTCGGAGGCATCTGGTGGGGTCACTGTGAGATACAGGAAGCTGGACTAGATGGGCCTTTGACCTGATCCAGCAAGGCTCTTCTTACGTTCTTATGTATCAGCGGAAGATTGAGAGGGAGCCAAGAGGGTTATGGATTTGGGGTGCCTTTTGCCCCGAGTCTGCTGCTGCTGCCCCCCCCAACCCAGTGGCGTTCCAAGCCTGGTGCGGAAGCGTACGTGTATCAGGACGCCACTTCGTGCATGAAAACGAAATGCCCCTCCCCCTTGCCGGTCGGAGTAATTCCCAGCAGGTGACGGCTCCTGGGCAGCCGTCGCCAGCTGGGAATGGCTCCGACTGATGAGGGGGAGGAGCGCTTTCATGCATGAAGCGACATCCTGCTACATGTATGCTTCCGCACCGGCCTCAGAACGCCACTGCTCCAACCTGCCACTGATTCAAGCTGCAATTATCTGTTTCCTGCTCACTTGAGCAAGAAGAAGATCATTCCCATCCTTACCATGCTCCTTGCGCACTGCTGTCAAACCTGGGAGTGCAGTCTGACATGGGTGGTCCAGAAACAGGTGTGCCATTTCCAGGAGAATTAGGCCTAAAATACCTGTGTATTTATAGACTTTTGAGGATGTGGCAAGAGAACATGACTTTTTCAATTTGACACAGGTAGTTATCGCATTACAAGGGCAATATATCAAACTATGACAAAGTAAATTAGATAGGCAGTGGCTCTACTTAGCTTTGAGGGCTGCTAAATGATGCAGAAGGGCCGTTTCTGTCCTATATTAAGGTCATGTCAAATCAACCAATGAAAAATCCATTTTGGAACTTGATGTCATGAATTTTGCTCATTTTTGGTACATTTGTACCTTACCATGAGATGTCTAAAAATTGTTTATTTCAGATTTATTTCTGATTTAGATTAGGAAAAATGTCACTGTGCTGATTCAGAAATTATTCAGCAACTAAAGGAAAATTTTAAAACTACGAACAGAAGTAAAAAGCTCATGATTTTGATAGTTTTACCAAAAAGCTGATCCTGTAAAAGAATAGAAAGTGAATTCATTCTCTATAAATCTATCGCTATAAGTCCTGTTATAAATTTTTGGATTCATTTCAGTTTACCACATAATTTTATCAATGTAAACTGTAGAAAAATGGACTTGAGGGGTTTAAACATCTCATAGAAAGGTATAAATGTACTAAAAATGAACAAAATCCATGACATCAAGGTTTCATGCATTGGTTGATTTCACATGGAATGACCCATTAATTAAATGATATGGAGTTTGTATGGATTTATGAATTTAATTTTAAGAACAGATGTTATAACTTCTTTTTAGACTGTGAGCCCTGTGGAAGCTCACATGTCAGAACATTCATTTCTATATGAAACACTAGCATATCAGATAAAAGGCCAGGCTAGATCTCTTCATCCTGATATCTATCTTTGTTATGTGCAGAGATTTGTTTGTTTTGTTTTGGTACAAAGGAACATTCAATCATGTGAGCCTTGACTTGCAGAAGGGAACAGACATAGACCCAAAA
This sequence comes from Plestiodon gilberti rubricaudatus, assembly GCA_026170595.1. Lineage (NCBI taxonomy): Eukaryota > Metazoa > Chordata > Lepidosauria > Squamata > Scincidae > Plestiodon > Plestiodon gilberti. Next base: position 153,760,524 of record JANXHW010000001.1, on the reverse strand, counting down.
GAAACAGGGAACCATTGATTGGTGTCTTTTGCCATATAAATCACTTTGTGAACTACTTTTTGTTGAATTACATTGTTGAATACATTGAACCAGTAGCAATGTATGGTTGCGAGAGTTGGACCATAAGGAAGGCTGAGCGCCGAAGAATAGATGCTTTCGAACTGTGGTGCTGGAGAAGACTCCTGAGAGTCCCTTGGACTGCTAGGAGATCAAATCAGTCAATCCTAAATGAAATCAACCCTGACTGTTCCCTGGAAGGACAGGTACTGAGGCTGAAGCTCAAATATTTTGGCCACCTCATGCGAAGAGAGGACTCTCTGGAGAAGACTCTGATGCTGGGAAAGATTGAAGGCAAAAGGAGAAGGGGAAGGCCAAGGATGAGATGGTTAGACAGCATCACCGATGCAACGAACATGAAAATGAGCGAACTCAGGAAGATAGTGGAGGACAGGAAGGCCTGGCGGGATATGGTTCATGGGATCACGAAGGGTGGGACACGACTTAATGACTGAACAACAACAACAAGTATACTGTATTATTATTATTATTATTATTATTATTATTATTATTATTATTATTACTGGTATTATTACTGGTATTATTAATAATACATAATACATAATACATATTATAATTTATTAATACATAATAATAATTTAATAATTTAATTTAATAATTATTTAATTTAATAATAATAAACCTTTCTTTTGCATCTGTATATCTGTTATGGGCTATATGTTCATAACCAAATTAAATTTAAGAAGTGGCACTAAAGTCTGTAATATTTCTTTTGAAGGATCTTTTCAACTTTTTTTTTTTTGAGTTTGTGATTAACATTGGCTCAGATCAGGGTCATGCATCGTTTATGGAAAAAAGCTGCAGTCTAACCCTGTGATTGTGAGCGCATGCCACCTGCTTACATCCAAGTAAGTGGGTGTTGCACATAATCTCCAGGTTAGGCTGCAGCTTTTTTCTGTGGACAACAACGGAGTGGTTCTGCCTCACCTGCAACCCCCACACCACATGTCCCTAGCTCAGATATATAATCCCATTGCAGTTCTTCCATGGGGATAAATTAGTGAAAACAAGAGATACATGCCCAACTGCCTGATGATCAGGACCAAAATATACCACTTGGTGCCAGGATTTTTGTGTAACCATGCTGATAATTCATTGTATGATGCCATCAAATTATGCTGTGATAACAGCTCTTATACATTACACACTGCAGATGCTTTTTATTGGCTTAATGTGAATATTATTGCCACTGTTGATTACCAAGACCTATCTTGTGGTAATTGAAATACAATATGGTGCCATTAATCACTCGGAATACAAAATGTTAACTTTAAAACGTTCATGGTGTGTATTATTAAATGCTGTTCTAAACATAAAACAATTTGATTTGCAAGAGGACAGTTTAGAAACTCTATGGTGATTTGCTCTATAATGGGATGGGAAAACATTATATACAGTGCAATCCTGTGTAACTTTGCACCGGTGTAACAGTAGATGCACCAGTGTAACAGCAGATGCACCGGTGTAAGTACAGGTGCACTGTTACACCGGTGCAAAGTTACACAGGATTGCACTGCATGTCTTGTGGATGTTTAAGGATACAGGATTTGTAAAAATTGCCATAAAAGGGTACAACACCATGGTTTTCACATTTAATTAAGTTATAAATGGATAGGAATTTCTTAAAGTTTCGATGTCAGGTCTTTTAAGAGCATCTGGAATGATGGGCCCATTGCCTCAATAAAATCTCAGGTGGTAAAACTGTAAAATGTATAATATAATGGAGAGATTCTGATTTTAGCTAGGAAGCATACTTGCTGCTTCAGTATGTTAGGGATTTCACCCTCTCTTTGGATCTTATTTTTATAAAGAGAACTTTATCCCTACAGTTCCTTCTATAGAGCCCAAGTGTTTAACAATACACAAGGCAGGTACACAGGGAGAAGTGTGCATAAGATGTATTGGTAACTGTAAATACTGAAGCCATGGGGTATCATCTAACCAAAGTTAATGCTCTTACGTCTGCAATACTAAGCAGACGGTCCAATCCTAACTGGGCCAGGTGGCAGCAGAACAGATGTTCCACTGGCGCTGACTGCCATAAAGCAGTTAGTGCCAGCAGTAAAAGTTGCTCTGGCAGCACGCAAACTTGCGCGCTGCTGGAGTGCCAGCAGGAAGGCTGGAGCCTTCCCACGCGCTCCAGAGGAACCAGACGACAACGCTGACAGAGAGAAGGTGGCAGGGAAGGTGGGGTGGGGTGGGAGGAGGGCGGAACAGGGGTGGGGGAGGGCAGAACGAGGTGGTGACGAGGGCAGGGAATGGGCGGATCAGGTTGAGGAAGGGGCGGGTTCAGCGGCAGATGCAGTGGGAGCCGCCGAATCCTAACCCCTTTCCCAGACCTGATCCCGTCTCGCTGGTCCACGTGGACCTGCACCAGTGATTTCACTAGCGCAGGTCTGAGTAGATCCGCCCGTGCTGCAGATGCTTACCCTCTGGTAAGGGAAAAATTGTTCCCTGAGGAGGAGACCTCCTCAACTGTTGTCCCCCTCCCCTCAGGATGCAGCGGTAATGATTTCAGCGCTGCTGCATTGGTGGGGGGAAGAATAGGGTTGGGCTGACACCTATTGCCAGGATACAGTGGGGCTTACTTCAGAGGAGCAGCAAGTTATCTGTGCATTGTAGACTGATCCTATATTTGAGTTAAGCAAGTGCTTAAATCTACCCCACTGAAATGAATGGGGCTTAAAAGTGCACAACTTTGGTTGGGGTTTTCCCAAAATATTAAACAATGTCCAGGCTAAATTAGTAAATACAAAGATTATGCAGACCACACTCTTGTGTTCTTTCTTCCTTATTTTTGAAGTTTTCCCAAAATGTATCTGAAAAAATAGAAAGGCACACAAACGCTTGCACAGAGTCTGAATTCATATGGTCTCACAAGGTGGACCTCCAGAGGCTGCGTCCAATATTTCTGCTGCCTGCCTTGGGCAAGTGGGAGGTAGTAGCTGCAACCTATAATCACTGTGATATATTTCCTCATTGCTCTGCATAACACCCTGGAGCATATTTTGGTAGGATTCCAAATATTACTTTTATTAATTCTGCTGGGTGGCTTGATAAACCTGGGAAAACCTAGGGGCTAAGCGCATGAGCTGGGAAGTCTCAATCCCCTATTAATAACATGGGGATAATAATACTGGCCTGCCTTGCGGTCCGCATACCTAATCTAATATCTAATCTAATATCAGACTGGCAGCTTGTCTCAAACATATTGGTCAAAGACCTTTCCCAGCCCAACTACCTGATATCCTTTTTGCTAGAGATGCTTGAGATTGAACTGGATCCTTTTTCTGCATGTGGTCCTATGAGACTCTGCTCAAGCACATGTTAAGATCACCTAAGTATCATGTTGGTCTACGTAGGTTGGTTTCACATTTCACATTACCATTACAGGTAAAATGCGTTGCTGGTAAATGTTGCTCAGCACATGTTCTTTGAAAGAATGCTCTTGTAGCAAGTAAAAATAAGTGGTATGCTGAGATTCAAGCAGGGTAAGAGCTAGAAGTCAGGATTTTAATCCTGATATCCAGCATAACGATACCTAAAAAGCTAAGCTCTCATTTCAAACAAACAAACAAACAAACAAGAAACCTGCACAAGACATCACTTGATCTTGGAGGAGGGATAATCATGTTGATTTAGTCTGCAAATCACTGATTCAGCTAATGCACTTGGGAAAGATAATGAGATTTTTTTTTTTTAGTATATGATGCAGGATCCAGTCCTTAGCTATTCCTATTTGTGGAGCATATATTGGTTAAAAGGTAAATGTATCCCCTGACAATTAAGTCCAGTCGTGTCCGACTCTAGGGTGTGGTGCTCATCTCCATTTCAAAGCCAAAGAGCCAGCGTTGTCCGAAGACGCCTCCGTGGTCATGTGGCCAGCATGACTCTCCTTGCCGCAGCCAGTGGCGTTTTAACGCCTTCCGGCGCCCGGGGGGCGGGGGCTGGAGCGCCCCTGTCGCGCCAGAGCCCGGCTGCCGCCCCCCCAGAAGCGGCCCGTCACCGGCTTCCAGAGATGCTTTGCTCCGAAGCCGGGAAGCCCTCCGCGTTGCGACCGCCCAGTTCGGCGGTCGAGGGCTTTGTGAGCCGGCCGAACGCGTTGCCGGCTTTTATTTGGTTTTTCTGCACATGCGCAGAACCTTTCTGAGGGCAAACGGGACGCGGAGGGCTTCCCGGCTTCGGAGCAAAGCATCTCCGGAAGCCGGTAACGCACCGAGTGGGCGCGCTGCTTCCCGGGGGCTCGGCAGCCGGGCTCCGGTGCCGCGCCCCTCGGAAGCACCATGCCCACTCGGCGCCTGGGGCGCAGCACACCTGCTCCCCCATCGTAAGAACACCACTGGCCGCAGCGCGTAGCATGCAGCTGGAACACGGAGCGCTGTTTACCTTCCCGGAAGCGGTACCTATTTATCTACTCGCATTGACATGCTTTGGAACTGCTAGGTTGACTATATTGGTTGGATTGTGCTATATCCGTCCCCTATGTTATAATAGGCAGAAAGCTGACTGTCGCTTGCCTGCAAATCTTCCTTCTAATTGGCTGAACTACTCTGTTTTCATGGAAAATAGGTAAGGCCCAGGGTGAAGAACCAGGTGTGGAATTACAAAAATCAGTTCAGCTGCTGTGCAGAAAGTGGATGATCAGTTTGGTTTATTTAGGGAACAGAAAAGGCTGTTATCTTAACAGAGAAGCTGCAAGGCTGATAAGTAAACAGTAAGGGTAAGGATGTGCATGTGTGTGATGTCACGTATGAATTAAAAACCCTTTCTGAGGTTGAAGATAGCTAATCTAGTCGGGGTGTCACTAGGGTTGGTGACATCCAGGGAGAGAGCTCATGGTGTCACTCCCATGGACTCAAATACCCCCATACCCCCCCCCCACATACCAAACCACACGATGTGGAGGCCTTCTGGGAAATGCGATTCCCGCATGAATTGGGAAAAACTCATTTTCTACCAGTGGTGCATTTTTGCACCACCGGTAACAAATAGAAAGTCATTTTGATGTCACCCCTTCCTGAGGTGACACCTGGGGCAGTCCACACCCCCCCCCAGTAATGCCCTTGGATCTAGTCAAAAGCTACTAGCACATCCCCAACAGCCTCCTTAGGCTTCAATGGGTGCTCATCAGCTTTAATTTATTTATTGATGTGTTTGCTTGCTTATTGCATTCACAAAGAGTACTACACTCTATTATGCCTGACCTTGAAAAGCAGAGTCCTTTGTCTATATGCCAGTGTATTAATATAGCTGCTACCAGAAAAAGTAAACAAAGGCCCAGTGAAATCCACTAAAAGATTAATTTCCCCCCATTATTCCAGACGAATAAACATTGATGCCAAATTGTTGATTAAATATGTTAAGTGTTTGCTGAGATCTCACCTTTTAATTTTCTTGAGCACAAAACACATCTGTATTACGGACAGACCCACCTTCCAGTCCATAAACTCCCCAAGCATCTACTGAAAGAAAGTAGGCTTTTCCCCACAAGTGTAAAGCAGATTGTGTGTCTGAGGTGCATGGATTTGCAGCACACATTTTTAATGAGATAGAGATAATAGAAGTAATATGAGAGAGACACAAGCCAAGCCAATATTCCATCTTTTTCTAAATGTGTGCTTAATCGATAGCTGCCATGTTGATATACACATTTGTTTCAAATAACCAACAGCAAGGAAATGAAGATGACATGATAATATACGAGTAATCCCAGAAGGCATAGAGCCATGGTTTTGATATGTAGTTGGCTTGCCTTCTGACACGTTCTGGACAAGGGTCATAGCTGTGTCATTGCTATACACCACGGCCTACTCATTCATCTGTACTGGATGCTTTCCCTGTAGTCATCTATGTATAACTTAATCACCTCAGCACATTTACATTTCCTTCTCAACTATCTGCAAATAAACCATCCCTGTGATGTGGCAGTTGATGGCTCAAATGAATTGGTCAAGTGTGGGATGGTATAACGTGTGCGGGGATAGGAGAAAACTGAATAGAGTACACAAAATGAACACTCTTGACAAATCCAGCAAATTGGAACAGTATTTTTAATTTATAGAGATTATTCCCGCAGCAGTCCATGGTCTCAAGAATTACTATTATGCTAACATTGAAAAACTGCTTTTGTTCCTATTGATGTTTTAATAGTTGTGTGTGTGTGTGTGTGTGTGTGTGTGTGTGTGTGTGTGTGTGTGTGTGTGTGTGTGTGTGTGTGTGGTGAGAGAGGGGGGGTTGTTTCAGAAACACTTCTGGGCAAAATTCTGCTCTAGATATTTTAAATGGGATTTCTCTGAACTATTAATTGTATCAATAAATGAAACCATGGAGGAGGCAGTGGAAAATTCACAGGACCCTTGGTGAAGGAAGCTGCCGAATCAATATTACTGCAGGTAAATTAAAAGTCTGACGGTGATTATTGGCATACCAGGCCCTTAACCTCAGTCAATGCCACCTTCTCATCTGCTATTGTCTAATTTTTTTCACACAAAGAATAACTCACAAGTGAAATAGAAATTGGAGACAATTTCTTACACATTCTTGCACACATCTGAATGAGCCCCAGATGCTGACACAACTCCAGGAAGGCCAAAAGAGGCCAGAAATATGGGTGGGACAGTAGCATAGCTAGAGGGGGGTGTTGGCAGGGTGATGCGTCAAACGTTTTGGCCCCGATCCTGAGCCATTCCAGAGGCGGGGTGGGGCAATGATGCATCATCCTGCCTGCGGCACCCATCTAGCAATGTTACTGGGGTGGGACATGGTGGAACGAGGAAAAGTTAATGGACACCATATCCTAACCCCCCTTCAGATGATGGTCATACCTCCAACACAGAAAAATGCTACACCAACAACAGAGCTGGCGTACGAAGAGGAAATTTCTTAGGGAATAATTGGGAAGAGAAAACCCCAGAAACTATCACCTCCTGCCACCCCCACCACTTTCCTATGATGGCCCATAGGGTACAGACTACACTTTGCAACCAATCACAGCACTTCAACTGCAGTACTTAAGTCCCTGCCTGGGCGTCCACAACTCAGATGATGGCACAGAGCTCTACTTGTCTGGCCTCTTGCCACGCACACTTACAGCACACTCATGGAAACTATGGAGAAAGGGCACTTGGTACACAAAAGGGAGCACTTGGCACAAAACAACCTGTTGCCCCTCACAATATGTATGGCAAGATTCCTTGCTAACACTTGTCTTCTCAACATTCCTATTGGAGAGACTCCTCCTCAGGAGGACTCCAAACAGACAAGTGAAAGCTCTGCTTCATCATCCATCTCAAGCTTGGGGAGCAAGGACAAAGCACCCCACAGCTAAGCAAGGGGGGGAGGGAATGCCAAAATGTATTGATGCTGTATATCTCACTCATGTCCCACCACCCAATATTGAGCTGTCAGTATTGTGTGGTTGCTATGAGCTCTGTTGCCTAACCATCCCTTCCTCTGGCAACAGCTAAGAGCAGGGAATGTCTGCTCTTCCTTGGGGAATGCCAGGCACTCCAACCATGGCTGCTGCTCACCTGGAACCCTTTCGTTTTCAGGTCTGCACCATTGCCATATGGAGCAGAAGAGTCATTCCTCACAGAGCTCCACTGCAGCTGCCTCACAGGAGAGAAGAAGGTAATGCTCTGACAGCGCAATCCTGCTGTATTTTCAGGTGGCGGAACTAGTGTTCTAACTACTTTAGAGCCGGGAAGGCCGGTGCAAGGCCGGCCTTCCCACCTCCGCCGCCGGAGCCCTCGGCCAGCCGCCGGACCCAGGTACGTTTGGATCCAGCGGACGGGGGGAGGGACGGCGGAGCCAGGAACGCAGCCATAGGTCCAGCTGCCCTGGGTGGGGGCGGGAGCATGGCGTCCGCCATATCCTGGTCCCTGCCAGGCGGCTGGGCTGTTACACGGCCTCCTCCGAATTCTGCCAGCAAAATAACTGGCGGAATTCTGAGGAGGCCTATTGGCCCCAGCCGCAGTTACACTCGGGGAAGGGGACGATGCCTGGGCTTGGATGTTTCTCCTCCCCCTTTGAGCTGGACAGGCTTAGGATATGGTGGGTTTGCTGCCAATATTGCGGTGTCATTGCTGGGCTGCCAGCATGGCATCAGTATAGGATTGGGCCAGAAGTGTAATCAATTCAGTTGGCTCCCCGTATCCGCAAATTCAGCATCCGCAGATTTGTCTCGCTGTGGATACTTCGGAAAACACTGTAAAAAGAAAAAAGTTTTAAAAGTGGTTTTCTTACCTTTTTACTACATACCGCTTTGTGTTCTTCCTTTAACAAGCAGAAATCACACTCCGGAAGCCTCTTCCGGGTCGTGCGATTCCCTCTCCCAAAATGGCTCCAGAATGCAATGCATTCTGGGGTGAACTTGAGAAAGGGGAGGGGGAGTCTTGCGACCTGGAAGAGGCTTCTGGAGCACGATTTCAGCTTGTTAAAGGAGAACACGCAGCTGTTTGCAGTAAAAAGGTAAGAAAACCGCTTTTTAAATATTTTTTTCTTTTTACAATGTTTTCCGGTTGGTGCCTATATCCACGGATTTCAGTATCCACGGAGGTTCCGGGAATGGAACCCCCATGGATACTAAGGGGCAACTGTAAATACAGTATTCCCCCCATATCCGCTGGGGATATGTTCCAGGCCCCTCCGTGGATACTTGAAACCGTGGATAAGAGCGAACCCCCCTTCCATGGTTTCCTGAGGGCCCCCCGCCCTGCCTCCCCTGCGGGCAGGTGTGTGCCCCCCCGCTCTTGTTTTTCTTTCAGTAAGCTTTGTTTCTTCCTTAAAACAAACAGAGAAGCAGCCTCCATTGCAAGCAAGTAGAATGAGACTGACAGCCCGTTCCAATGCAAGGGCTAAGCAGCACACGTCAGACATAAACTCAGCATAAGTCGCTTATGTCGAAGTTATGTCTGGAATGCGACCATTTACGGCGAAGTTAGGTCGAAGTTATGTCGAAGGACATAAAGTCAAAGTTACGTCGAAGTTATGTCGAAGTTAGGACAAAGGACATAAGGTCAACATAAAAGTGGGCATTCCAGGGGCGGACCGTGGGCGTAACGGGGGCGGCAACCAATTAAGGTTGGATTCCAGACCCTGGCAAGCACAGACACGCCCCCTCCAACACAAATGCTGACACAAATTTTATGTCGACCAAAAGGGTTGACATAAATTCGAGTAGACCCATAGGAACCATTTTACCTTACCCACTCCATCCCTCTCCTGAAAATTTCTAACACCCTACTCCTGAGTTATGTCAGAGTTATGTCGGAGTTGTGGCAGCAAGGTCTGGAAACGGACAGAGTTATGCCAAAGATAGGGAGCCTATCAGCACCCAGCCCCACCCAGCCTCTTTCCCACAAAAGCCCAGCCCCAGACCTCCAGTCTCTCTCTCTCTCTCTCTCTCTCTCTCTCTCTCTCTCTGAGCACGTGGCGTGGGGTTCTGTCCCCCACAGCCACAAAGTGGGACTTTGTCGCTGGAGGGCAAAATTCACGAACACCCCACTTCTCTCTTCTCCTCTCTCCCCCCTCAAGGGCAGAGAGGGCTGTTCTGGCTGTGGCCAAACTGTTTACAGCTGTGCCTGGGCAGCTGCCTCCATGCTACCATTTGCTAACCCATGTCTTTCTCCCAGCCTCTCCCCCCCACACACACACACAGGCAACAACACCAGCAGGTAAGTGCAGGTAAGAGCAGGGTTCGTGCTGACATGTGGTCTGACTTCTGCCTCTTTGCATATAGAAATATATGAGACATGCCTCTTTACCAATGTGCCCGCTCATGTCTGCCTGCATTGCCTTCTCTGAAATGCCTCTTTACCAATGTGTTGTCTGATAACTGCCTGCTTAGCCTGCTATGATATGCCTCTTTATCAATGTGTTGTCTGATAACTGCCTGCTTAGCCTGCTATGATATGCCTCTTTACCAATGTCTTGTCTCATAGCTTCCTGCATAGCCTGCTATGATATGCCTCTTTACCAATGTCTTGTCTCATAGCTGCCTGCATAGCCTGCTATGATATGCCTCTTTACCAGTCTTGTCTGATAACTGCCTGCTTAGCCTGCTATGATATGCCTCTTTACCAATGTCTTGTCTGATAACTGCTTGCTTAGCCTGCTATGATATGCCTCTTTACCAATGTCTTGTCTCGTAGCTGCCTGCATAGCCTGCTATGATATGCCTCTTTACCAGTGTCTTGTCACACCTATCAGCTGTGTTTTATTTCTCTCCCTGCAGGCTTTTGCAACCGACACACTGGCTTGTCTTCAATGGCAACTGCTACCACACACCAGCTGACATGTAACTCCCCCTTGTTTTTTGTCTCCCCAGGAACGTCCACTACCACCTACCTTCCTGGGCGCACCCCTGGGCCTGCAGTCTGGTTGCCCCACTGTCGTCTGCCTCGATGCTGCCAGAGGTCAGGGAGCCAGCCCTGCAACCCTCCTCAGCTGCGGGCGCTGCTGCTGCTCCACCTCCCTGGCTGTCCTACTTGCTGCCCCTCCCCTTTCTATGGAGCAGGCTGTGGTTCCACAGGGGAAGAGCTTGCATCTCCAGGTCCATGAGGCACATGTGCTGCTGCTGCTGCTGCTGCTTTCAGATTGGGTGCTGTGACTACCCCTGGCAGCCTCGCCTGGCCATCTCTGCCATCACTATTGTTCCAGAACAATAAAGACGCCCCTCGGGCAGAGCCCCCTTGACAAATATGTGCCCAATGTTACACAAGCATTTGGCCCCCACACACAGACAGCCCCCAGCACTCAAGCCCCTGCATGAATCCCATCCAGGGACTGCCACGTCCTTCCCTGGGAGAACACAGCAGGGGGGGCTGCCCGACCCCCATGGCACAGAGGGGAGGGGGGAGTTGGGGGGGCCTCTCAGGCAGGCAAACAGTGACAGCCAGGGTGTCCGCCCATCATGAAGCCGCTTCCACCCAAGGTCCGCCCGTAATGAAGGTGCCTCCGCCGAAGGTCCGCCCGTAATGAAGGCGCCTCCGCCCACGGTCTGCCCGTAATGAAGGCGCCTCCGCCCAAAGTCTGTCTGCATAAGAGGCGCCTGTTTCTGCATCGCCTTCATCTGCAGAGCGACCCCTGTGTCCCTATTGGTCTCTGCAGACCCCTCTCTCGGAATCTCTCTCCCACCAGCCCTGTTGTCTATCTGTCTGTCTGTCTCTGACCCACCCATGCCCCTCCCCAGCACCCACTGTCTGCCTGCCTGTGTGTCTGCCTCCCCTCCCACTCCCTGATGATGGAAGCTGGCCACCCCCCACCCCGCCAGAGCGCCTGCCGTGAGGCGCCGTTGTCACCCCATCTGGGGGTGTGATGAGCTGCGTGAGCCCTTCCCGCTCGCAGCAGACAAGCCCAAGGCATCTCTCGGTCTTGGCCGGGGCACAGAGCAGAAAGCACGCCGGGATGCCTTCTTTGTGGGCATTGCCCCGGCTCTGGAGGCCCAGGGCTTCAGGCAGCGCACAGGCAAGTCATGTCAGAGGCAGTTCCAGACATCATGCGACCCCCCTTGTGTGTGACGTTCCCACCCCCCTCCTACCCTTCCCTCCCCCGCTCCCCCCATGACTCCCACATGCAGCCTCAACGTGGCATGGGGGTGGCATCGCCTTCTGCAGGAGGGGGGGACGGCCACTCTCCCCTGCAGCAGGTGGCTGATGCACAGGGTGCCCTGTGGTGGCTGGCAAGGGGACCTCGCTCACCTGTCACCTGCCCTGCGCCCACCACATGACTGGCACTTCCCCCATGCCTGCGGCCGGCCCTTTTGCGACTGGGCTGTGACAGACCCTGTGGCAGCTGCCATGGATGGACGCTGACACATGCAGACAGAGGCCTGCACATGCCCGAGCCAGACACCGAGCCTGGAGAGCCTGCCTGCCTGGGAGGTAAGTGTTGCCAGGATCTTGGGGTGGTGCTGGGCCACAGAAACTGCAGCCTGCCTAACTCAGGCATAACTCTGACATAACTCAGACATAACTTATGTCGAACTTATGCTGAACTTAGGCTGCTCTTATGCCAGACTTGCGGAGGAGTTGGGTTGGAATGGGCTGTTAGTCCTAGAGAGGCTCTGCAAGGTTTCTGTTAACCTTGCAGAGCCTCTCTAGGACTTAGACTCATTCTTGTTGTTGTTGTTGTTGTTCAGTTGTTAGGTCGTGTCCTACCCTTCGTGATCCCATGAACCATATCCCGCCAGGCCTTCCTGTCCTCCACTATCTTCCTGAGTTCGCGCATTTTTATGTTCGTTGCATCGGTGATGCTGTCTAACCATCTCATCCTTTGCCTTCCCCTTCTCCTTTTGCCTTCAATCTTTCCCCAGCATCAGAATCTTCTCCAGAGAGTCCTCTCTTCGCATGAGGTGGCCAAAATATTTTAGCTTCAACCTCAGTACCTGTCCTTCCAGGGAACAGTCAGGGTTGATTTTATTTAGGATTGACTGATTTGATCTCCTAGCAGTCCAAGGGACTCTCAGGAGTCTTCTCCAGCACCACAGTTCAAAAGCATCTATTCTTCGGCGCTCAGCCTTCCTTATGGTCCAACTCTCGCAACCATACATTGCTACTGGGAACACCATCACCCTGACTATACAAACTTTTGTTGGCATGGTGATATCTCTGCTTTTTATTATGCTGTTTAAGTTTGCCATAGCTTTCCTCCCAAGGAGTAAGCGTCTTTTAATTTCATGGCTGCTGTCTCCGTCTGCAGTGATCTTGGAGCCCAAAAAAGTAAAATCTGTTACTGCTTCCATTTCTGCCCCTTCTATTTGCCAGGAATTGATGGGACCAGATGCCATGGTCTTAGTTTTATTAATGTTGAGTTTCAAGCCAACTTTTGCACTCTCCTCTTTCACCCTCATCAAGAGGCTCTTTAGTTCTTCTTCACTTTTCTGCCATTAGGGTGGTATCTGCATATCTGAGGTTGTTGATATTTCTCCCGGCAATCTTGATTCCAGCTTGCGATTCATTCAGCCCTGCATTTCTCATAATGTACTCTGCATATAAGTTAAATAAGCAAGACAATATACAGTATTGCCGTACTCCCTTCCCAATTTTGAACCAATCGGTTGTTCCATGGCCGGTTCGAACTGTTGCTTCTTGACCCGCATACAGGTTTCTCAGGAGACAGGTAAGGTGGTCTGGTACCCCCATCTCTTCTACTTATAAGTCTCATTCTAAGGTAAAGGTAAAGGTGACCCCTGACAATTAAGTCCAGTCGTGTCCGACTCTAGGGTGTGGTGCTCATCCCCATTTCAAAGCCGAAGAGCCAGCGTTGTCCGAAGACGCCTCCGTGGTCATGTGGCCGGCATGACTCTCCTTGCCGCAGCGCATAACATGCAGCTGGAACACGGAGCGCTGTTTACCTTCCCGCAAGCGGTACCTTTTTATCTACTTGCATTAACATGCTTTGGAACTGCTAGGTTGGCAGGAGCTGGCCAAGCAACGAGAGCTCACCCCGTTGCGGATTCGAACTGCCGACCTTTCGATCGACAGCTCATGGTTCAGCAGTTTAACCCACTGCGCCACCCACAGAATAGAAGTCTCATTCTACTTGCCTGCAATAAGCAGCCAGAGGCTGCTTCTCCTGTTTAAGGAAGAAAGGAAGCTGGGAAAGAAGCAGGGGAAAAAGTAAAAGCCGGGGGGGGGGGTGTCCCTGCGATCCGTGGATAACTGAAACCGTGGATAGCGAATCCGTGGATATGGGAGCCCACCTGTACATTCTTGGGTGAAAGTTTTGTCATGAATTTTCAGAAGGTTCTAGAATTTATCTTTTGTAGTCAGGCAATATGCTCAAGTGAGTGCGTGTAGGTTGCTTTTTGTAATACTCCTCTGCATTAATATGTTCTGTGGACTTAAGAGTAACTATGAACATTGTGCCATGTTTCATGACAAGAAGTATCATTTGTAGCCAGTGCCAAAATACATCTGCTTGTGAATTTTAAATGTGACATGACAATTCTACAATGCTATGAATCTATAAGTATACACTAATGGGGGGGGGGGAAGGAAAGAAAAGGTCATCTCTCCTGAGAGACACTATCTCAGTGGAGGATGTGACGTTAAAGGCCATTGTTGCCATGTGCCTTTCCGTAACCCATAGCAACAGCCATCCCCATAGCAGCTGTCAGGTATTGATTTGAAGGGATAATGTAGGTGCTGCCCTTTAAAAATAACCCCACCAGATATTTGCACACTAGAATACAAGGGATCATTTTCCATCCTGGATATGAGATTTCCAAAGCATGGCTTTTAGAGCTGCAAACAATTTCCCTAAATAAACACAGCAAGGCAATTTCAGAATGGCGATAGTATAATTTTGGAACAGCCATTGAATGCTCTCTGGGGGAAGAAACTGTTTTTTTATCTCTCCACTGGTGTAGTTTTGTTGTTAATTAGGGAAGCATCGTTGAAGACAAAACAGGATTTTGCAGTCCAAATTCTAATAATATGAAAGGAAAAGACAATGGTATATGCCATTGTAGTGTACAGTCTTTGTCAATAGTGACAGAAGTCATTTCTTTTTCTTTTCTTTTCCCCCAAGCTTTTCTAGTGAATGATAAAAGAATGGAGAGGCATCTTCTTTTTTAGCATTTGCCAAGAAACCTTAAAATAAATAAATGCCCAATTCTCCCCTGCCATTTCCTCTCCCCCCCATCCCAAACAAAGAAAATCTCCCCTTACTTTCTCTCTCAAAGGTAACTGATGGCAGGGAGACAAAAGCGGTCTTACTTGGCGGCTCCTTATTTCAAGGAAACTGGGAGCATGGGGTTTGTAATTTTATTTGCTTCCTAAATGGAGGGGTGCACAGAGAATACTGTTCCTAGGTTGTGGGGAGAGGAGAAAAGGGCCTTACATTGGCTTGGACCAGTTTAATTCAGGAGTCAGAGAAAACTACTATACAAATACAGGTGGGCCCCCATATCCGCTGGGGATATGTTCCAGGCCCCTCCGTGGATACTTGAAACCATGGATAAGAGCGAACACCCCCTCCATGGTTTCCTGAGGGGCCCCTCACCCTGCCTCCCCTGCAGGCAGGCATGCTTGCCCCCCCAGCTCTTATTTTTCTTTCAGCAAGCTTTGTTTCTTCCTTAAAACAAACAGAGAAGCAGCCTCCATTGCAGGCAAGTAGAACGAGACTAAGTCCTAGAGAGGCTCTGCAAGGTTTCTGTTAACCTTGCAGAGCCTCTCTAGTACTTAGTCTTGTTCTGCTTGCCTGTAATAAGCAGCCAGAGGCTGCTTCTCATGTTTCTTTAAGGAAGAAACGAAGCTTACTGGGAAAAAAGGAAAAGCCTGGGGGGGGGCACGATCCGTGGATAACTGAAACCGTGGATAGCGAATCAGTGGATATGGGGGCCCACCTGTACTACGTTTGCTCCCCTGTGTGGTGATTGTACATTTATTATATGTATTTTGTTTTGAATCCTTCCTTCCTCCAAGGACTTCAGGGCAATATGCATAGATACCCTCCCACTCTCATAAACCCTATGAGGCAGAGTAGGGTGAGAGATAATGACTGGCCCAAAGTAACTCAATGAGCTTCATGATTTGAGTCAGAGTCTCCCTCATCCTACTCTGATACATCACCACACGACCACTACTGTCTCACTCTCAGTAGTACTGTATGCTCAGAAGCATCATTTCCAAGTAAGTATTCACCCAACAAACCATGTCCTCTTTCTAATGAGCTTCTCAGAGGTAAGATTGTTTTGCTTGGGAAGGGGAAAAACTGGCAAGGAAGGCTGACTATGGATGGAGGTCAACCCCGTTTTGAGCTAGACCCATATTTGAATAGGTTTGAGTCCAATTCAAAATGTCATTACATTTCTCACAGAATAGGTACAGAAGGGAAGCAAGAGATTCCACTCTCCTCAGTGCCATTCAACCCAAATTTAAGGGAACATCTGGAATTCTACACAAGAAAATGATAATCCCATAGTCTGTAATTAGAATCCGAAGTGGAATGAATCATGCAAACTAAGCAACTTTACATGGCGCCATTGTGGAGTAGTTGATGTGGTGAGAAACTTAAATTCAAATGCCCATGGCTGTGGGTAGAGTCTTGGAGTCTAGAGGCTTGGAGTCTGGATTCCTCTTGGAGTCTTGCAAGTCACTCCATCTCAGTCTAATATATTCCACAGGAAAGGGCACCATTTAGGGAGTGAAGCACTCATATTTTAGGTCACATCTGCTTATTCTTCAAGTGTGCCCCCCTCCTCTCTGGTTATTGCAAGGTAGAAAAGAAGCCACAACAAATGCTCTTAAGATATACTTTTGTGCCCAGGAACCCCCAACAAATAACACGAGACAATGTCAACTTCTTTGAGCAAATGGGCAGCTCATAGCCACCTTTGCAGCAATAGAGCAACATTAGCCACCTTTGCAGCAGGTCCTAACTACATGAACTCCACCTACCATTTTAGTGTGGGCACCTACTCTGGGGGAGCACCTTCCTCTCAGGCATCTCCATCCTAGTTCAAACCCGACATTGCCTTATGGCTGCACCAGCTTCTCAACACCAGCCCCTGGAAAGGGGGTCGAAGCCGTCAAATTGTTCAGCCTATCCCAAGCCAGGAAGCCTTTGAGATAGACCTTGAGATTCAAGTCTGAGGGGTCAATCACCGGCATCCCAGGGCCAGACGTTCGACATCAGTACTGGTTTTCCCTCAGACCCTGGCTTGCCTCAAGGTGCACATGATGATGACCTGCTGTGGAATGCTCCACAAATGCTCATCCATTGACTAGGCCCAGACTGGAAGGACTACAATCTGCACAGAGCTGCCAACGTGATGCTGCCCTGGATTGGACTGACGAGGACAGGCTCTGTGTCCTCTGCATGTTAGACAAGCCCTGCCCTCTAGTGGTCCACGCACCATTGTGGTGCAAGCTCAGCCTGGCTTACCTCGTGCAGGGGCAAATTGACTGAGCAAAGGATGCCCCCACGCACAGCATGTGGGCAGGGTAGTGGCATTCTTCCATAGATAGACCAGTCCTTTGTGTGTTTACTCAAAAGTACGTTCCAGTGGGGCCAACTGCCAAGGACGTGTGTGTCGGACAGAACCTTCATCCTAAATGTATCTAAGGGCACACAGTTTGACCTTGTTGGAAATGACTGGAAATGACTGGAAATGACTGCCACCTTGCAGAAATCGCTTACCCAAATCTGAAATGGGTAAAGTGAATCTGAGATTCTTGGAAGGTGAATTATATCTCTCCTTATCATTATCCTGTGACTGTGACAATAGTTTGTGTTGAAGGTCCATGTTCTGTGTGCTCCAGTGCAATCACACCCATGGAGAGTTCCAGCATCTGTGTGCAAATGTGACACCTTTCAGTGCAGTCTTTCTACAGCATGGCATTGTGCATTTCCTTTGTTGTGGTAACTGGCATCACAAGTGGGGTGTTATGACTGGATCCCCCCCCCCTTGTTTCATTCCTCATTATACTGTTTTATGAACTCTGATATCAAGCAACACTATGTCAGATGACAACACCAAGGAATGCTAAGGTGCAAAATGAACTGTTTTACTGGCACCTCTTGCTCCACATGAAATGCTTTGCTCAAGAACTCTGTGGAAGCTCAGAGTTTACCTGAACTCTCTCTCACCTCACAGACACATCCTGGAAGAAGATTTAATCCGCCTGGCATCTCTAAAAGGTAAAGGTAAAGGTATCCCCTGACAATTAAGTCCAGTCGTGTCCGACTCTAGGGTGTGGTGCTCATCTCCATTTCAAAGCCGAAGAGCCAGCGTTGTCCGAAGACGCCTCCGTGGTCATGTGGCCGGCATGACTCTCCTTGCCGTAGCACGTAGCATGCAGCTGGAACACGGAGCGCTGTTTACCTTCCCGCAAGTGCAAGCGGTACCTATTTATCTACTCGCATTGACAGTTCTAGTTGAATGTAAATGTATAATCCTTTATACATACATTTTACAGTTTCTGTAAGGTTGTAACAAAGCCTACCTGCATTCTTGCATTTCTCTTCCCCCCATGGAATGTCTCATACTGTAAACATCTGCATATTCTTATTACAATGTAATGTCCTGATGGTACCTGTTTTGTTACAATTGTAAGCTCACATTCTCCTAGGATGCATGAGAATCTGCATTTTAGCTGTTTGCCCGGGGAACATTCCCTGTCATTTCACAGTGATTTCCTTTAATGGTGGATCAGGAACACATATTTGATAACAATGGTAAAGCCACTCATACAAACAAAAGGTATCTCACTTCCAAACTTCCCTCCCATCTCCTCTGGATTATTTTCCAAAGTTGTTTACCTCCAAAGTTGCACATAACAAGCAACCCAACAACTCCTTAAAATCAGGAGTTTTAG
Source organism: Plestiodon gilberti rubricaudatus (assembly GCA_026170595.1). NCBI lineage: Eukaryota > Metazoa > Chordata > Lepidosauria > Squamata > Scincidae > Plestiodon > Plestiodon gilberti. Next base: position 153,742,123 of record JANXHW010000001.1, on the reverse strand, counting down.
AACAGTATTTTGTCACTCTTCTGAGTTTCCAAACCTGCTGACAAGGCTCTCTCCACTTCAAGACAGGTAGCTATGAAAAGCTGATAACTTCTGCCTCCCCCCCTTCCCCCTCTCTATTCCTTAGCTGTTTAGAAATGGGATTGGAGAAGTAGGGACTTCCAAACTTCACTCCCAACCCCAACCCCTTTTTCCTTTTTTTGCACCAAATACACTTTGCATCACACACAACCACCATAAACCAGGAACATACCACACTGTTAGGGTAAAAAGAAATGTATTTCCTATCAATCCTATGTATGAACAATTTTACCCTTTTGTTCTGTTGTTAATAAATCCATACTTCTTTATTTGAAGTTATTTCTCTCAGTCTCTCTCTTTGCCAAGTTAAAAGGGACGTGCTGTACTACGCTGATCTGTATCCAGTCTAAAAGATCCCTTGTTCCAAATTGGGCTGTGCTAATTTCCCCTAAGAACCAGCTCTTTTGGTAACAGGGGGTGCAGGTTGCACTGGGCGCAACCCTTGGTGGGTTGCCACAGTGCCTACAGTTGGTGGCCCTGACCCGCTCCAAGCCCAGCCACCCGCCATTGTGCTCATCACGCTCCCGCCAATGAGCGTATGTTTGCCGCTGGCTGGCGAGAACACAAAACGCTGAAGGGTTCCGGGGTGGACCGAAGCCTGCCGAGTGTAGGCAGGCTTTCCGCATATAAGCAATGCAGAAAGCCCAGTAGGTTGGGGTGACACAATACGTCATTGCATCACCCCCCGACTTTCCTCTTCCGGATAGGCACCGTGCTAGTTGTCACCCTCCCCAACAACGCGGATGGTTGTGGCCTACAGTCCACGTTGCTGCTGCTGTTGGAACAGAAAGTACAAGTATTTAAAATATTCAAAATGTAGCATTTCACCTGTAAAAAAATGGTTTAGGAAGGAAATAAATAAAACATACATCCTAGAAGAACGTATGCTATTTTGTCCCCTCTTGGTCCAGAATTAATTTTCCTGGCAAAGGATATGTAGATCATGTATGAGAAGTCACTTCAACGTGCTACATTATTTACAAGTTCTCTTATTATTCCGTTATTGTTACTTGTTTACACATTTTTGAGGCAGCTGTAATTTGAGCACTGCATTAATCAACTCTGAATCTGTGGCTCCATTGGTAGCATACTAATGTGCCCCCTCAGCCTCCTCCACAGCTGTTGAGTTCCTAGATGATATAAAAAGCCTGGAAATTCTGTCCCTAATAGCAAAGAGGTTTTGTCTTGTTAGATGGGAATGGGAAAATACAGGAAACCACAGCTAATGCTTGCAAATGGTTCTGTAGGAGTTAGATGGTAGTGTAAAGGTTGCACGTAACCTTTTCTGTGTGTGGTCTTTTTATCAGAATGATCAGGCATCACTCTTCCGATTGCATATTGAGTGACTGCTTATGCTTCATCCACTGTTTTGATTCCAATTCACTTGTTAGTACCTGGGCAGGCTCCAGGTTTTAGGGAATCCTCAGCAAACTAGCCTTAATGGCCTCCCCCTGCATGGACTCCCATAAGGTTTGTGGTGGAGTTTACCTTGGCAGATGGGATGGGAGGCCACAATAGAGTGACTCTCTTGGCTGAGAGCATTGCTCCATCACCACAGCAGAAAGGTTATGGAGCAGCCTTGTTCCTCTGCAAAAAGGGGGCCAATCATGAGGAGGGAACTAGGGCCCCAATCCAGTAAGTCAGATTAGCTGGCATCACTATCTGGACAGAGTCATATAAAGGTATCAGTAGGGATTCACGGAGCTATACTATGAAGTTCCTACCAACTGATCAATTGTATATGAGAGCAAACAAATGTTGTGGGATCCTGTTTGAATAAGACTTAAGCTTTCCCGCATATTTTGGCGGGCCTTTGCTGTGTCATTTGCTTTGCTGGCCCAGCTAAAACAATCTTCAAATGAACATTAACAGCATGCATGGGGAGTGATGGTGCTTATGAAGATAATGAAACATGGCTACGGAGAAACCCCTCAGTGAAGTTATTTTCATTAATCTGTTATAATAAGACTTATTTGCAGAGGTTAACAATGGTGGCACATTGTAATTAAATACCCATTTCCTACTGCAGCAATCATCAAGACCCGGCATAGATGGCAGGTGCCTCCTTCCTAAAAGGTTTCCTTTAACTAAGGGGGAGGTTAATTTATCTTTGTGCCTAGACATCAGAAATATGTAAATAACCTTGAACTATTCTTCACTACAAAAGGTCAGGTTCAGTATCATTAGTTACGAGTTCTGCTGCTTTTTGCATTTATTCTGCCACCACTATCCAAATATGGCGCCCCCTCCTTTTCCTTGATCTGCCCCATACCAGGGCCAAAATTGGTAGACTTCACTGCCACCCCAAGGACACAGCCGGGTGGGGGGGGGGCTGTCCTTGGAAACCTCCCTCCCAGTTATGTGAGTCCATGACAGTGGCGTCCTCTGACGTGGTGCCCTGGGGCGGTGGGCCCCAGGGCGCAAGGGCGGGAGGTGGTGCGGGGGGGGGGCGGGAGGCTCCGGAGGAGAGCGGGAAAAATCCCGCTTTTTTCGGCGATTTTTAAGGTTTTTTTTTAAAGTATGTCTGCTTTGCGGCACTTAACTGTGTTATAGGAGCCTCCAGCGAAGCAATCGGCTCTCTCCAGCGACGTTCTCTTCCAGGGGCGCAGATCAGCGATCTGAGATCGCTCCTCTGCAGCCCCTGACCAGAACTGCTCATCGTAAGCTCTTCCTTTGAGTTCGCGCATGCGCATAGCAAACAGCCATTCACGCATGCGCGAACTCAAAGGAAGAGCTTACGATGAGCAGTTCTGGTCAGGGGCTGCAGAGGAGCGATCTCAGATCGCCGATCTGCGCCCCTGGAAGAGAACATCGCTGGAGAGAGCCGATTGCTTCGCTGGAGGCTCCTATAACAAAGTTAAGTGCCGCAAAGCAGACATACTTTAAAAATACCCCTTAAAAATCGCTGGAGGCTCCTATACAAAAGTTAAGTGCCGCAAAGCATACACACTTTAAAAATACCCCTTTTGTAGGGTTAAAATGTAGGTTTAAATCGGCCAAAAAAATTAGCATAATTTATGCTAATTAGTTTTAGGGGCGGGGCCGAGGACCGGGCCCCACACGCAAAATCGGCTGGGTACGGCACTGCATCTCTCTGATCCACAGGGAGGCGAGTGAGAAATGACTACACACAGATGCTTCCTCTGAGGGAGCCAAGCTGAAACACACACAAGTATCCTTGGATTTGCCCAGGGCTGGACCAAGACCTCCTGGCCCCTCAGGCAGCATGTCACATGCTGCCCCCCTTACCTGATGACGTGCTCACCTCCTCAGCTCCTCCCACTCTCCAATGTTCTAGCTCAGCACTCCCCTCCCCTCTACATTTCCTCTTCCCCTCTGGCCTCCTTTTCCTCATCCAATCCAGGCAGTGGAAGGAGAAGGAGGAGGCAAGTAGGTGGACAAAGATGGGAAAGTGTCTCAGAGAAGCCTCTTTCCTTTCGCACCTTATGCTGAAGCTTTCCTTAAAGTAAACATATAATCCTTCTTTATAATCCGACCTGTCCTTTGAGGTCATCGGGGGGGGGGGAGTTAACTGTGCAGCCATTGACAGAGGTGAGGGGGATGGCAGCAACAAATAGGGCCTTCTTTGTGGTGGCGACCCAACTATGGAATTCCCTCCCCCTGGAATTAAGAATGACTCCCTCTTTAGAAACCTTTCGGCGGGGCTTTCAGATGTTTTTATTTAGGTTGGCGTTCAATTGCTGACATGGTGGGCTGGCTTTTTTTAATCAAATGAAATATTGGGTGACTCACTGGTGCTTGTCTGTTTTAATTGTTTTAAATGCTTTGTTTTAATTTTATTGTACTTTGTATTTTTAACTTGTTTTAATTCTGTAAGCCGCCTTGGTTGCCAGTGGCGTCCTATAATGGGGGGATCTGGTGTGCTCCAACCCAGGTGCCGAGTGGGTGCGGTGCTTCCGGGGGGCGCGGCAGCCAGGCTCGGGGCGGCGCAGCGCAGCACCAGAACCCGGCTGCCGTGCCCCCCTGGAAGCAGCACGCCCACTCGGCGCGTAACTGGCTTCCGGAGGCTCCACTCCAAGGCCGGGACAAGCCCTCCTCAGAGCAATCGCCCAGTTCGGCGGTCCAGGGCCTTCTGAAGGCCCAACGTGTCGATGCGGCTTTTATTCTTTTTTTGCGCATTCGCAGAACCTTTCTGAGGGCAAACGGGCTGCCGCGAGGGCTCGGAACGCCACTGTTGGTTGCCCTGTTGGGAGAAAGGTGGGATATAAATTCTTTAAATAAATAAATAATGGGGGGGGAGAAGAGAGCAAGGGGAGCCCAGTCATCACATCCTCAAATGCCTGGGAACGTCGTGTGGGTTGGCTGAGAACAGTGACTTGCATAGGCAGCAGCAGGAGAACTGAAGTTGGTTCCTCCATTGAAACTGATGAGAATGAAAACTGACAAACCAGTGAATGAAAGCGGGCAATTGTCATGACAACATGAATACTGTTGCCATAAATGGAGACGACCACCAACAAGATATGCAAATGAACAGAGGCAGGAAATGGTTTTTCTTTTTCTCGCAGAGCTCTAATAAAAAATGTCCTACGAAATAACCATGCCAAAAATATCTGCCCCTGTCCTAGATGGTTGGGTGGTGTGTGGGGTGACCCTAAAACTCGAGATTTTGTATCACTTTCTAGCATTCCTCCCATAGATCTTCCATGTGCTTTTAGACAGGTGTGCTGCTTAGGGTCTGTTTTCTCTGAACGTATGATGTTGCCTTGGACCATCTAGCGGCCCGTATTGTTTGTTCTGACAGGCAGTTGCTCTCTGGGGTCCCAGTCCTGATATCAGAGCGCCTTTTCGCTAGAGATACCAGGGATGGAAGCTGGAGTGTTCTGTATGCAAAGCACGTGCCCTACCACTGAGCTGTGACCCTTTCCCAAAGACCCGGACCAGCTTAGCATCAGCAAGTTGCCTCATCAGGTGCCTTCTTCAGACATGTGCCTAGACCATTTCTCCACGCTTGCAATTTAAGACTTCATTTTCTAGAGCACTGTGCTTCCATTTATTCCATCAGACAAGCTCCTCAAAACACATCTAATGATTTGATGGGGAGCTATTTAGGCACTTCTTTTATATGTGTCTAAATCCGGCATATAAATATGTGCTTCGCTTGTTTAGAGACTTCAGGTCATTATTATGGGAGCTTGCACACTTGGGAAAAAAATTGCTCTTAATCTCTCTGTGCCTTTGGCTTTTTTATTATTGATTTATAAATCAATGTCCACAGCATCCCTGGTGTTACATTCATGCTTGTTCCAAAGGGATTGCAAATCCAACCAGACAAAGGAAGGGCAATGATTGTAAGACAAAGCATAAGACTGAGGAATGATCGTGAGTAAATTTTTTGTTTGAGTTTCCTAGGTGTTTTGCTGGTTCATCTGCTGAGCTCACCATTTAGCAAACACGCTGAGAGCTACAACGAGACCACGAGAAACCTGAACAGCTGCAACTGTGCTGTGTAGCTCCAAACACGACAAAATTATAGCCTCACCCCTGCAGGTACCTTGATTGGTTTCTTAATGCTGGATGACTCGCAAGCGGAACGTGTGAACTTTCTCGTCCCATTAAAATGTTGGGTGCCCGGAGATACGAGACCATGTGAAAGGATGATATGAGACCATGTGTTTGATGTGGGAGGACTTCTTCACACAAGCAGGTCACAACCTGACGATAGAGGCAGCCAGTTGATACCTGCAGGCATTTGTGTCGCCATGACCCTTTCTTAAAACACCATGCGAAGTTCGAGACGCCAGATGGATACAGATTACTATTTTACCACATGTCTGTAGCTGATGTGTGCTAAATTTCCTTTGCCGCTTGGCACAATCCTGCCTAACTATACGCAGCCGGCCTAAAGGGCCGGCTGCTGTATCCTATGGCCATTGCAGCCTGCCCCGGCGCAGCCTGGGAGCACCTCGGGAGAAAGGGACATTCATCCCCTTCCCCCGGTTTAAGTGGTGTGGGGCGCAATGGGCCTCTTCTATTGCAAACCAGGTCTGTAGCTGGCGCACAACTGGGGAGGCCGTGTAAAACCGGCCTAGGCTGCAACAGGGCATAGAATATCAGCGCATCTCACAGTGCCAATACTCCCACCCCTTCCCAGCCTGATGGCCCCTTCTCTCACCAACCCAATTAAAGAATTAAAATAAAAAATAAATTTAATAAAAAATAATTTTAAAACTAAAGTGTGGCCGAAAATTTTAATTATTTAATTAATTTCACCATTTAAAAATTAAATAAATTAACTTACCCCATCCGTCATGCTGGTCGCCCTCGCGCTGCTCCTCATCCTCGCGCTGCTCCCCATCGAGCGGGCACCACAGGCAAGCAGGCTTTGCGGCCCGGTCTCCCACCGGCACCGCACGGAGCTGGTGGGAGACCGGGCGAATGACAGCCTGCAGCTGCCCGTGTGGCACGCGCCTCCGGCAGGTGTGCACGGCACGGGCAGCTGCAGGCTGTCGTTCACCCTGTCTCCCACCGGCTCCGTGCTGGTGAGAGAGCAGTTGGACGACACCCGCTCGCCGCCGCCGCCATCTTCTTCGTTTTGAAGAACTTACCCAGGGGCGCCGGCATCATGGATCACGAAATCTCACGTGATCCAGGATGTTGGCGCCCAAATCTCGTGAGGGCATCATGCCCTCACGGGATTTGGGTGCCGACATCTTGGATCTTGCGAGATTTCGTGAGCCATGATGCCGGCGCCCCCGGGTAAGTTCTTCAAAATGAAGAAGATGGCAGCGGCGGCGGCGGAGGCGCTGCCATTAGCCCCGGAAAACCAGCCCGGGACTTTCCCGGGAATGAGGGCCGATTTTCCAGGACTGTCCCGTTTTTTCCAGGACGGATGGTAGCCCTATTTATGACACCCTAGGCCGGTGGAGCACTAGCTGATGATAAAGAACACAATAATAAAGATTGTCTTAATAATAAATATTGTCTTTGAAATAATTCAACAAATGTCAGGCAAGCTAATGACCTGAAGGTCTTCTTGTATTTTGTGTGTGATCTTCACTGCTCACCTAAATCATCTCTAGGTGTTTTTGTTGTTGTTGTTGTTGTTGTTGTTGTTGTTGTTTTTGCTCCTGGGGCATATTTCCTCAAAATACCTGTTTCTTGCATGCAAGACACTATGGTCTGGATTGCATGAGTTGATCTGTGGGGAGCAGGCAGATGAGTCCTGCGTTTTAGATGGAAGGGTGAGCAAAAAGGCCTTTCATCTCATTCCAACAGTCTCTTTCACAATCTTGCACTTTTCATGGCTGACTGTCAATGGTCATTTTCTCCTAGGGCTTCCCGTTTATTTTAGATGCAACTAATTCATGGTGTCCTACAATCAGGAAAGCTTATGGGAGTTGCCGGATTGGTGTATCTTGTATAAAATACATGTGCTCACATGTACGCATCTCTCAGATGAGATTAGGTGTCCTGCTCACGCTTGCGTTTCCCACTCTGCACTCTTCTTTACTGACATAAAAATGATGTCATCCTTCTTCGTGATTGGCTAGCCATGCTGCATTAGCCCCCTGCAGAGTGACAACCAGCAGGAGGCTGTTTGGGGGGCTCTAGTCCTGTGAATAAATGATGACCCAGTGGTTAGCAGGAGGCAGTCCAGATATGTTCAGGATACATTAACACTATCAACCAGAAGAAAGGGAGAGAGCACAAACAAGAAAGAAATGGCACCATGTGTCATCTCAGAGTAAGCAAAACCCACTGGAATAAGGACACCCGACAGAGTGGCAGCCAAAGAACGAAAACAGCACAGTGTCACTGAAAGAAGCATCATTTGGGAGAAGCAGTGCAAGAGTTTTAAGATAAGAGCAGCAGCTGTGCTCTTGAAGGCTGCAAGGCACATGGGAAGAACCGGAGGAATTGATTGTGTTTGGGAGCAGGCAACAGTCTCCTTCCATGGCTTTCTATAATCTAATTGTCACCTGCCTTACACAGGAGTGGCCTGGCAGGTCTGCAGCTTAAATTGGGGCAGATCCGCCTTCCCTGCTAGTTCAAACTAGCCCCATTTGTTTTTAAAAAGAAACCTATTTTAAAATTCCTTTGTATCCTTTTTAAAAAGGAATCCCATCCTCTTTACATTCACAACCCCCCCCCAAAAGCCTCATGCACACATTAGCACACATGCAGCCCACCACCACTATTGTTGCCTCCTCCTCCTCACCTGCCAGCCGAGCCAGCCAAGTAGGCAAGGAGATAGTGGTGGGGCAGAGAGGTGTCACCCCGCCCCCTTCTTATTTTCACATCCATCACCACTAGTCCCACCAGCCCTGTTGGAAACAGACCGGGTAGAAGGCGGCGGGAGGCTCCTCCTTCTTGCCCACCTGTCCTTCTTGCTGTGTGGGCAAAAAGGAGGCAGAATTGAGCAATCCCTATTCTGATAACTCACAAAAGCAATCAATCAAAATAGAGTCACTCCTTGTTTGCAGTGGCGGAGCTGGAGGATGACATGGGCTGCCATTGTCCTGATCTTTCTCCTGCTCTCAGTGAGCAAGAGGAGGATCGGAGAGCTGAAACACTAGGCTCTGGTTTCCAGCCTGATCCATACATATTTAAATGTATATTTAAGGTTATTTAGTCCTGTCCATATGGCAAAAGAAAGCCATTGTTCCAACATGGTGGCTGGCAGAACTTGGAGTTCTTGTGACTTTCTGAAGAAGGAAAACACCATTCTGATGTGAATACTGTACTATTTTGACTGTATGTCTTTTTCAGCCCAGTCTTCAAACAGTGAAGCTGGAGTGCTTGGAGTTAAGCAAAACTATTCCCAGGTCTAGCACCTAGGTTGTACAGAGTTGCCTTATATTTCCTTCACCACTGACTTAATGATAGAGAGTCCCCACACAGACATGAGCCCAGCCTCTTTGTGGCAGTGATGTAGACTTGAGTCTATTGACTCGGACTTGAGTCGGACCCAAGTCGCGTCAATGACTTGACTTGGACTTGACTCGGCGATTGTAAAAGACTCAAAAGACTCGACTCGATACTTGGAACCTTTTACAACAAGTCGAATTTTATTCAGATTTAAACCAGTTTCCCCCATTAAATATTTATTTATTTATTTATTTATTTACAATATTTCTATCCCGCCTTTCTCCCAGAAGGGACTCAAGGCGGTTTACAACAGAGAAAAATACAATACCCCAAAATACATACATAAATAGTTTCAAAACAATAAAAAACAGTTAACTAATAAAAACAACATCTAAAAATTGATTTAAAACATTATTACAATTAAAACAGATCATAAAAACAGCAGCGCCCCACCTGTACCAGCAGAATGTTAAAAAAGGCAAGGACTCAGAAGGCCTCTTTGAACAAGAAGGTTTTTAGGCCTCGCCAGAAAGTATCCAAGGAGGGAGCAGTTCGTAAGTCAAAGGGAGGGAATTCCATACGGTTGGTGCCACTACCGAGAAGGCCCTATTTCTGGCCGCCTCCCCTCGCACCTCCCTGGGCGACGGCACCCGCAAAAGGGCCTTCTCTTATGATCTAAGGAGACGAGCCAGACTATATAGAAGTAGGTGGTCTCTCAAATATCCTGGCCCCAAGCCGTATAGGGCTTTAAAGGTCAAAACCAGCACTTTGAATTGGGCCCGGAAACAAATCGGCAGCCAGTGCAGCCGTCGGAGGAGTGGCCCGACAGAGTCGAACCGCCTACCTCCAGTGACTACATGGGCCGCCGCATTCTGCACTAATTGCAGTTTCCGAACCGTCTTCAAGGGCAGCCCCACGTAGAGTGAGTTACAATAATCTAGTCGCGATGTCACCGTGGCATGGATCACCGTGGTTAGGTCTGCGCAATCCAAGTACGATCGCAGCTGGCGCACCAGCTGAAGCTGGGCAAAGGCCCCCCTGGCCACAGCCGCCACCTGGGAATCCAGGAGCAGCTGCGGATCCAGGCGGACCCCCAAGATGTGGACCTGCTCCTTCAGAGGGAGTGCAACCCCATTCAGAGCAGGACAATACTCTGGCACCTGCATCGTCCAGGTTTAGTTTCAGCTTATTAGCCCTCATCCATGTCCCAACCGCCTCCAGGCAGCGCTCCAGAACCTCAACAGCTACCCTGGAATCAGGTGGAAAGGAGAGATAGATCTGGGTGTCATCGGCATATTGATAGCACCCAACTCCAAATCCCCGGATGACCTCTCCCAGCGGTTTCATGTGGATGTTAAATAGCATGGGGGACAAGATGGAACCCTGTGGCACCCCACACCTCAAGGGCCAGGATGGCGAACAGGCGTCCCCCAGCACCACTATCTGGGACCTATCTGCCAAGTAGGAGAGGAACCACCGCAAAACGGTGCCCCCGACTCCCAGCTCGGCCAGTCAGCCCAGAAGGACACCATGGTCGATGGTGTCGAAAGCTGCTGAGAGGTCCAGCAGAACCAACAGGGACACACTCCCCCTGTCCAGTCCTTGGCATAGATCATCCACCAAGGCGACCAAGGCCATTTCCATCCCAAAGCCTGGCCTGAAACCAGATTGGAAGGGGTCTAGATAATCCGCTTCATCCAGGACCATCTGGAGCTGAGACGCCACCACCTGCTCAATTACCTTGCCCAAGAACGGGAGGTTTGAAACTGGCCGGTAGTTGTTCATTACTGTGGAGTCAAGGGAGAGCTTCTTCAGAAGGGGTCGAACCACCGCCCGCCTCAAAGTGAGCGGCAACACCCCCTCCACCAACGAAGAGTTGACCACCCTCCCCGTCCACTCGGCCAGCCCATCCCGGGCAGATCTGATTAGCCAAGCCGGGCAAGGGTCAAGCAGGCAGGCAGTCGGCTTCACACTCCAAAGGAGCCTGTCCACATCCTCAGGCTGTACAAGCTGAAAAGAGTCCCACAACACTGGACCAGCAGATACCAAGGGGACATCCTCAGATATTGTCAATGAGGCATCCAAGTCATGGCGAATCCGATGGATTTTATCTGCAAAATGTTTAGCAAACATGTCACAGCGGGCCACTGTGTGTTCCTCCTGATCTATTGGAAGGGCCTGATGGAGTAGGCCTCGCACCACACAGTACAGCTCCGCTGGATGATTGCCTGCAGACGCAATGGTTACAGAGAAGAAATTCCTCTTCGCTGCTATCACCGCCACGGAGTAGGTTCTATAATGGGCTCTACTGCATGTCCGGTCGGACTCGGCACAAGTTTTCCATCACCGTTGCGCAAGACATCTACCCCGTCACTTCATCATTTGCAGCTCCTCAGTAAACCAAGGAGCCGCTCTGAGTCTGCGGTGTGGCAAAGGTCACTCAGGAGCGATCTCATCCACCGCCCTGGCCATTTCCCCATTCCAGAGGTCAACCAGGGCCTCAGATGAGTCACCAGTCTTGGCAGTGGGAAAGTTCCCCAGAGCCCTCAGGAAACCTTCTGGATCCATTAGCTTCTGGGGGCGGACCATAGAATGCGGTCCCCTGCCTTTGCAGAGGAAGGAAGCTGCAACAAGCAGCTTACCAGAAAATGATCTGTCCATGACAAAGGAGTGATCTTAATCTCCTCCACATCCAGATCAACGCCCCCTTGCTCAGCTGTAAACACCAGGTCCAATACATGTCCCGCCTCATGTGTCGGAGCCAAGATCTTCTGGGACAGGCCCATGGTTGTCATGGCGGCCATGAAATCCTGAGCCGCACCAACCCTGGGGGCCTCGGCATGAACATTAAAGTCCCCCAGCACTAATAGTCGGGGGGGGGGACTCCAACGCCATCACCCCTGTCAGCTCAGGCAGGGAGACTGTTGGGCAGCAAGTACACCAACAGAATCCTGTCCGGCCCTCTCAACACAACATGGAGACATTCGAACCCAGTGAACTGCTGAGCGGGGCACCTGGTAAAGGAGATGGATTCACAATAGACCATCGCAACTCCTCCTCCCCATCCCTGCAACCGTGGCTGCTGCACTATCTGGAAACCTGGGGGACAAAGCTGGGAGAGGCCTACCCCACCTCATCCAGCCAGGTTTCCGTGATACATACCAGGTCGGCATTTTCATCCAGGATCAAGTCCCGGATGAGGTTGGTTTTATTATTTACTGACCTGGCGTTCAAAAGCAGCAGCTTCAGATTCAGGGAATCACTGCCAAAGAGTACCAGTCATCCAAGAGTTGGGGGAAGGACCAGAAGGAGAGACAATCTGTCTATGATGGACCCTCCTCCTGGAACGGCTTGTCTGACCCCCACCACCATATCTTCCATGGCCTGTCACTGCCTTGATAGTGGCACCCTTCCCCTCCCCCAAGCTCCCTCCTAAGATGAAACACATACTCACCCGGCAAGGCCACCCCTCTGAGCCCAGTTCAGTCATCCAGCAGGGCCAGTAACACGATAAAAAGCTGGATGACCCTAATGCTGGGTGAACAGCTGGTACGGTGAGTATAAAATGTTATCAGTCTCTCATGCTGCTGCAAATGCTGTACTGCTCTTCTCTCCCTCCAGATGAATAATGTAGGGGGCAGGTGGTCTGATGTCCCGGTCATTGAGACAGCTAAGAAGAGTCTTCTGGGCACGATCCACTGGGCAAAGAGCCACGGGCAAAGAGCCCTTTGGCTCTTGCCCTTCGGCTCACGCCAAAGGCTAGCGCCTCTGGCAAGCCAGAGACCTTTTCTGCCGGCTCACCGGGGGAGGGGGATTCAAGAAGAGTGTTGAGATGAGATCCAGCCCCACCAGGCCCAGGTGTTGTCAATTAAAGGCCCAGTCCCCGTAGCAGCCACAGAGAGAGAAGTTTGGGATAGGGACTCGCAACTCGCAACCGAAGACTTGGGACTTGGGGGCAAAGACTTGGGACTTGACTTGAGACTTGGACCCAGAGACTTGGGACTTGAATCGAAACTTGGAGTCAGAGACTTGATCCACATCCCTGCTTTGTGTAAAGAAATTAAACCAGGAGGAAGGGAGAAGAACAGCATTTGGGCTGCTCCATATTCAGCACCCCCTTCCTTCCCGGCCCCCGGCTCTTTTCCAACTGCATCTCCGGAATTCCTTCTCTAACTTTGCTAATCTGTCATTTCCCAAATACGTTTCCCTGTCAGTGTCCCGTGCCCACACTGGGTGCTCCCTCCCAGCCAGTCAGCAGCCACAGACCTGCGCAGTGCTGACCCAAGCGCCCCCTGTCCCCATCACTGTCTAGTGTTTACCACTGCTGGTAATGCTTCCTACAATAACCCCCTCGCAAACTGCTGCTGTGTCTTGTTCCAAACGTTTTCTCTATCCCGGAAGAAAACAAGCTGCCCTTATTTAAGTCCAAAAAGAATACATGATGTGAGCTTTTCAACACATACCATCCATCCAGTTAAGTCTACCTGTATCTAATGACATTTCCATCCTAACCCTGTTTTCATCCCATCGATTTCAATGGGATTAAAGCAGCAGGAGGTTTTGTGGAGCCATCTCAGAAACAAAGCTCTCGAAAAGAATCAAAGCCCAAATGTTGCTCTCTCCCTTCACTGGAAAAGAGACTGTGGGGCCGTGCAATCCTGCCTTGCCTTGAGTCTTGCCTGCTATTTTTAATGCAGAGCGCCCAGCTCCACTCACTAGATCATGCTGGCAGTTTTCAATTTCTACCCCAATGGAATCTGAGGTGACAAGTTCAATTCTCTGTTCTCTTAAACCTACTTTCCGTGACCTACTTTTTCACTCTGCAGTGCTGGAACAATGCCTTGCTACAGTCTTTGCTCCAACCTGGGTTTGCGCAGAAGCCTGGTTGTTTGCCTACCCAGGGATGCTTGTGTCACATCTGAGTGGAGGACACTTCATCATAGAAAACCCTGGCAAAACTGAGTCAAGACTTCACATGAAACACCGAGGCTGTCATACAGACAGGAAGGAGTCAGTACTGTACAACCATTCCAAGTGTACTTTCTGTTCTTGATGCTCTTTTCATACAACAAGCCTGGAAACAACTAATTGAAGCAGAATGAATGCCTTTGCACTTGATGGCCTGTAAAAATCTTCAGTGATTTTTGTGCACTCAACAAATAAAATTCTGATACAAAACAAAGAATAAATAGAAGGTTATTAGGTTCTGAGCAGCATAGTCCGCATACCACTAGTGTTATGTGAACCACCATTTCGTGGTACTCGAACCCCTGGCCAGCAAGATGGCAGCCACCATCATGGCCATGCTGCGTCACGGCAGAGCCCTGAAAATGGCGACTCGAGTTTTGGCAAGTTGGCAGAGCTCGAGCATGCAGGCTTTTCAAGCTGGGAAGGGCTCTCCTGCCTGCCCTTGCCCTCTTACTGTTTGATTTCTGGCTCCGGAGTAGTGAAAACCTGGAAGTAAGTGGCAATGTCGTCATCGCCACATACTTCCAGTGGTATTTGGTGCAGCAGTGGCCCAAAAGGTGGTACTGTATGCCCCGCCAAGAGGGTTAAGAACCCCTGATCTAGAGGAATAAATAAAGTTAATTTAAGATAAGAGAATCTCCTGTTTAAAGAGCCCAGTGGACTGGAGGAAGGAGCAAGGAGAGAAGGAAAGGAGCCAGATCACTGTACTCTGAGGATCGGAACGCAAGCAGGATCTTGCTTCTTCCTCTGCCCCAGCTCTTTAAGCAAAGCTTTAATCTATCCCAGTGTGCTGTGCATTTCCTGCTTCATTTAAAGAGCACGTGTGGAGGAAGGGGGCAGGGAAGGAGGCCAGCTCCCTCGGCAGCAGACAGGTATTTGGCAACGGGTCTGCTGCTCCCCCATCTGCTGCCCAGTGTGAACGGCAACATTTGCATCATGGATGGGCCAGCCGTGGGTCACACAGACATTGGACTTTCAGGAAAATGGAGGGCTTCAAAGTGACAGCCTCCTCTAAAATGCTAGACAACCATTTACCTAATTTAGATGTCATCCGCAGGTGGGTTGGGACCCAGTCATGACCTGAGCTCAGGCGAGTCATAGCAGAGCTGTTGCTGCCATTCTGTGTTAAGGCTTAGGCCAGCACAATTTGGACAAGGGTAGCCAAGGGTAGGGGTCCTAGCTGAGGTGAATCAGACTTTGGCACTGGAGGATTTGCTTTAGCCATCTCCCCCCAGTCTTCAGCTGGCCTCCTTAGTCTCCCATCCAGCCACCTGATCTCCCTCTGCAAGCTGCCTTGCCTCACCTCCTCGTTCTCCCCCTCCCCTTTTAAAACGGAGTTCATGCTGTTGCCATACCACTCTCTGCCCCTCCTCTCCTTCCCATTGGACCAGAAGGAAACAAGAGACAAAATGACCCAGTAGCAGTGCCTGCTGACTCGCCGTCACTGGGCAGAAAAAGAAGAGGAAGCATAGGTCATTCCTCTCACTCCTCTCGCTTGCTGGGCTCCTGAAAGTGGGTCCCACGTTTGAAGCTGGGGTGGGTCTCAGCTCTTGACAAGTTGAAGACTGCTGACCTAATTAACCAACCCAGATTCTCCCCTCACTGAATTCCTCAGAAACTCAAGGGCAGTTCTACCAGACTTGGCACCCCTGCAATTTCAGAGAGTCTGCCAAGCATTAAGTGGAGTCAAGTACACAGAAGTATTACGGTTCTCTCTTTGGTCTGCCATTCCACGTTTAACTCACTCATTGCTGCATACTTTGAAAAGGTTGTTTGTTTGCCATGGATGTTGTCATCATTATTGCCACTCTGAGTCCAGTTGCATTGCATTACAGTGAAATAATAGCTCACTGTCCATTCATCCTTTTCTCATGAATGCCATATTTTCTCCTTCAAACAATCCTCTTATTTAGTACCCTCCTCCAAAAAAAATGCAACCTCCCTGCCTCCCTCCTGAGGGAGTGCCCCTTCTTTGAAACAGAATGCAAACCGGAAGAAATGGCATACTTATGGGGAGTCATATCCATGAGTACTGTATAAATGTACAGTATAAGACATCATCATAATATATAGCATTTCAGACCATTCAAAACACTTCACATACATTGTGTTGTTGTAATCCTTACAACAAGTCAATAAGGTGCTTCAGTATTATCATTCCCATATTGCAGGTGGCAGGGTTGAGGCCAAGAGACAGGTTTGCCTCAGTTCAGCTACTGAGTTCAAGGCTGAGGCAAGATTTGAACCAGACTTCCTGATTCAGTCTTACCTCTCTGGGCAGGAGGTGTGGTCTAGTGGTTGAGCTGCCTTGCCTGCAGAACAACTAGGACGGGATCAGTTCGAGACAACCGGAAGCTGCCGACAAGCTGCGATATCTCAGCTGACAAGCTGAGATAGCCCACGCTGACCTCTGTGAGAGAGTGGAGTCACTGTTAGACAAGCTCTGAGGCTTGGACGTCGTGTGCAGTCATTGAGATACCACACCATTGAAAGGAAACAGCTGGAGGTGATGGGTTCTATGCAAATAGAACATTTATTGTAAAAATCCCTACAGGGGTTTAGAAAAGCCTGCCTGTGTAAACCACCTTGAATAAAAACTGAAGAAAAATCTGACGACTTAGAAAGGTGGTACATATTATTATTATTATTATTATTATTATTATTATTATTATTATTATTATTATTATCATTATCATCATCATCATCATCATCATCATCATCATTATAGGGGAGGCAGAATGGCATGGAGGGGCAGGACAGGGTTGGGGAGGGCAGAACGGGGTGGTGATGGTGGCTGTATGGGCGGATTGGATCCAGGAAGGTGGCGGGTTTGGCAGCAGTGGTGGTCGCCGAATCCTAACCCCCTTCCCAGATCCGATCCCACGGCGCAGGTCCAAGCAGGTCATTTCACTAGCGCAGGTTTGAATAGTAGCCCCCCCCCCCGCACCACGGAGGCTTAACCCCAGGAAAGGAAACAATTGTTCCCTTACCAAGAAGAGACCTCCACAACTGCCCCCCCCCCGCTGGATTCAGCGGTAGCCATTTCAGCTGGGGGGGGGTTGAATAGGATTGGGCTGAAAATCACATTCACCCTTCCTCTTGTGGCGACATCTTTTTCAAATAATTTTGGCAAGGTCGCTGCAGACCAAACCAGGTTGAGGAGAGAAGTTAAATTATTTCCAAAGTTCAGTGTCAGTTGCGAAACCTAGTTATTAAAATATCTAGGAAAGTTATAATCTTAGGACTTTACCTCTTAATACAGGCATGTTATCTGTTAAATAAATGTGCTTTCAGTCACTGCCTCTTGCTGCACAGCATTGAGAGCTGTGTGACCTAGAAATGAAAGGCCCTGCTTCCTCAATCATTCCCTTGAGTTCCTTTAGGCGGTTCTTCAGCCTGATATTTACTTCTCCTGTGTTTATAACTTGTCCTCCCCCCCCCCCCAATCCCTAAGTATGCTTATAATGGTTGTCTGGGGTGATGAATGGCATTTGATGGCAGTCTTGTTTATCAATGAGGGTCTCAGAGAAATGGCTCTCCAAAAATGAGGCATTTTTAGTAAAGCCAACAAGGAAAGTAGCTAGAAGGCTCTGGTTCTTGCTTTTGCTCTGGGATTGAAGAGGTATTTTGATTATGAAAAATTATGAGGCCAAACTAGACTTGATAGTGACAAACACAGTATGTGCATTCATTTTTGCAATGAAAAGTAATAGATACTAATGGCCCCCATTTATATTCAATTCCATTAATGTCTAAATTAATGCACCCCAGAATAAATGATGATGAATTAAGTTTCAGAACCCTTACTGAAGGCCTATTATTTTATTTTATTTTATTTTATTTTATTTTATTAAAGAACTGGTAGAATTTCCAGCAGCTATTTTGCTTTATTAAATGGTCCATGAGGCAGCATAGGCACACGGCATCTCTAAAAATGGCCGCCACCATAAAAATGGCCACTGCTACATTGGAGGTCATATGATAAAACAAAATGGCCACTAGGAGGAGGTGGCTGCACACTGAAGCTCAATCCAGAGCTGCTAGTAACAAGTATGATACACTGCTTTTTGTTTCTAAAAAAGTGAAAGTAAAAATCAAATGAAAGAGTTGTACACTCCTCATGGCAGTTTCATCCATTCAAGTATTTAACTATCCCACAGCGCAATCCTGTGTAACTCTTGCACTGGTGTAACAGTAGATGCACTGGTGTAAGTGCACTTATGCCAGTGTAATTGCACATACACCAGTGCATCTGCTGTTACACCGGTCCATCTACTGTTACACCGGTGCAAGGTTACACAGGATTGTGCTGGGGGTAGAGTAAAAGGAGAAGCATCCGTGAGGAATGTGGCACCCTCGTCCCACTGCCTACTTCTCTGCAGCTTGTCTCTCCAAGCACTTTTCTCATCTGAACTCAGATACCAGAAGCTTTTGAACCAGTCGGCACGGGAGCTTGTTATGCTCCTGCCCACACCAGCCCAGCAGTGAGAGTAGCAGTACTAGTGGATGGTTAGTTGAGAGGCAAGAGGGAGGTGTGTTCTTTTCTTCCACCCCAACGTCCTCCCCTCAGTGCACCAGAGAACAAAACAGCAGTGGCACGCAGGGAGTGGGGAGGGTTTCCCCCTTCGCTATCCCCATCAGCATGGTAGAAGGAAAGGCCCCATGGGTTTTGGTGTAAGGGAAAGGGGAGACAAGAACAAAAACCCTCCCTCCCCCCTATACACTACTACCAGGAAGGAGAAGGAGGGGCAGTGGAGGCAAGTAGGCAGACAGAGTAGGCAGACAGAGATGAGCGCCCCCTCCCCACCAATCTGCTGCCTGAGGCGACTGCTTCAGTTGACCTCATGAATGGACTGGCCCTGTGCATACAGCCTGTGGTGGCAACCACACACCACAGTCTGGTCCTGCCACCAGACAAATAAGTAAAGGGCAGGAAGGGGAGTGTGTTTTGATGGGGTGGGGTGACGGGGAAAGGGGTAGAGATACCAGCAACGCAGGCTAAAAACAGTACCTGGGCACTTTAAATATTTATCTTATGTTGGGGGTGCCCCCCACATTCTTCTTCAAATCCAGGCTTGGAGAAGTTTCTGGCATCTCTTAAAGGGAGGGGCAGGATGGGCCATTAGCAAGAATGAAAATAGCAAGGAGGGGGAAGCTTTCTCCTTACAACACCTGCTTGCTGCCTGTCAGATATAACTGTGCAGATAAACAGAAAGAGGAAATTAGCATTGATGCCTCAAAATCTCTCCCCAGTCTCCCAAAGGAGACATCAAGAAGATTTTGATCACCTTTAAAGAGCTGGTTTTCTCTAATAGGTACTGACAACTGGGTGTTTCTTTCTAAAACACAGTACTCTCCTCTTGGTATAACTGCAGAAAAAAATGGTTGGAGCAGCTGGAGATTTCCAATTCTAAGCACAAATATTGGGATTGCTAACGTGGCCCAAATGTGTGAGCACAGCTTTGCTGACCTCCTCTCCACACTGAGGAGTCCATGCTTCATGCTATTCCTGCAACTCCTGGTGCTTGGACCAGATGATCTTGAGGCCTGGGAATTACACTCCTTCAAACCCTCCTGGGAAGCACTGATGTGGCTGATGTCTTTCTGCTCCCACATCTCATCCATGCAGAGCTGGGTCATGAAGATCGGTGGAGGGACAGGTGTGAGCACCTTGAGAAATGAGTCACTCCCAAAGTATTCTCTACCATCCAAGCCAGCACGGCCACAGCCTCTTGCCCAGCCTCAAATCTACTCCCCACCACACACCACCTGCACAGTCTTCAGTCTCACATCTGTAACTGGATTAACAAACCACATTTGCAGAACAGACAACCCTGTAGGCAGTGGCGTCACTAGGGCGCGCGCCGCCCTAAACCGAGGGCGCACGCCACCCTAAACTGAGGGCGCGCACCGCCTTAATGACCCCTGCGCTGCTGTGACAGCCAGCCGGAGAGGATGTCTCCGGAGCCGGCAGCAGCGGAAGCTCCGCTGCTGCCGGCTCCGGAGACATCCTCTCCGGCCGGCTGTCCTGGGCCTTCTGAGGAGGAGCCCAATGCGTGACGTCATATTTATTAGGTTTTTCGCGCACGCGCAGTACGTTTCTGAGGGCAAAGGGCTGCCCTTTTGCCCTCAAACGTTCTGCACAGGCGCGAAAAACCTAATAAATTTGACGTCGCGCATTGGGCTCCTCCTCAGAAGGCCTTGGAGCTCCGCTGAGGGTGGATGCTCTGAGGCCTTCTCCTGGAGCAGGAGGTGACATGCGCGACGTGCGGGTGCGCGCACGTGTGCGCACGCGGGACCGCACGTCACCCTTTGCATGCATCACTCCCAGGCGGTCCGCCCTCCCCGCCTCACTCCAGTGACGCCATTGCCTGTAGGCAAATGTAACTTGACTATATAGCTGACAATCTACACAGGGCCTGGATCCTACCTTCCAATAGGCCTGGGGTTCCCAACCCCTTCCCGGACGGGTACCGCCTCCGGTGCCACTCTCCTTCTGAGTACCACCGGAAGTGACTGGTGATGACATCATCACCAGTTACTTCTGGCTTTTCAGAGGCCAGAAAATGCAGGGAGGAGGCTCTGGGCAGATGGGCGGGCCCTTCTCAGCGTTCCTGGGAAGATTGGCCAAAGGCAGGAGCTTCTTGGGAGCAAAAATGCGCCACCAAAAGCACCGCGTCAGAGTGGGGTTCCAGTGATCCAGCGGTCTGAGTACCACCAGCAGTCAGCTGAAGTACTAGTACCACAGGTTGGGAACCCCTGCAATAGGCCACAGTAGATGTTGAGACCCCAGCCTTGAGTGGGATCCAGACTCTGAAGGTGTCAAGCCAGGTGGTGGTTGCTTTATAGTGAAAACTAAGAGACACACTGTCTCAGTGGGTCAGGAAGGGTCTGGATGGAGAGCTATCTGTACTGAGACAAGCTCACACATGCCTGAGACAAGCACATGCAAGCTCCTTCATTGAGGTTTTTTTTTTACTATTGGACCCAGAGAAAGAGCACACTGTCCTTGACGCTGACATCTTATAACTCCAAAGTCCAGCCCAGATTATCTTACTACAAAGATGGAGCCAACTAACGATGTTGCCAAATTTGGCATTTTCTGGGTTGGAAATAGGAATTTCAGCTGCTCGTAATGTTCATCTCAAATACTATTGCTAGGACCTTGGACAGCTGCTACCAGTCAGGGAAAACTACTGTATTCAGTCCCCTAGATGGACCAATGGCCCGAGAAGGTAGCTCGTATGTTTTCCTTGGCATTCTGGTGTGACAAGGTGTGTGTGCATAGTGTTGTGGTGCTTAGTCATCAGATGTGATTACCTCTATGTTACAGTTATAGAGGATTCTTGTATGTATATTAAGCAGAGTGCTTGTGATTTGGCCGGAATTACCAAGTGATCTTCATGGCTAAAGATGGCATCAGGTATGCGATTTTCATCTATAGGACTGGTGGAAAAAGTAGCTTCATCTTTACTCAGTCCCACTGAGTCCCATCAGATAGTTGAGTAGTGGACTGTAACCTGAGTCTGTTGGTCTAGTGGAGTCCCCTGGGTCTATTCATATGATGACTGGTATTTCTAAACCAAAAAAAAATGCCATGACTTTATCTCTCCAAAGTCCATTTAAACTAACACCATGAGCAGGCAGTGAAATAATGACTATGTCTCTGTGTGTTACGTCTCTGCTGTTGACCATCTCTGCATCAGCAACTAAATTCGGATGGAAACAGAGCTGCCTTTGTGTGTGTGTGTGTGTGTGTGTGTGTGTGTGTGTGTGTGTGTGTGTAGGGCTGCTCTGTCCACTGAACTATGTGCTGAAACAGCACTTTTGCCAAGGCCCTTTTCAAACACTGAACATTTTCATAATGCTGGGCAAGTTATTTCAGACACACGAACTTCAGTCCTCCCCTAGGAGCCAAGCCATTGTGCTGAGGCAGCAGCTCCTGAGACTGAATGCCAGGCTGGGTCTCATCCCCAAGGGCATCATTGCCAGGCAGCAGCGGTACTTGTGCTCTGTGACTGGGGTGTGTGCAGGACCCTTTGGATGCCTCAAACTGGCTACTGCAATTCTTGAGTATTGCAGACACTAGAGGAGATAAAGGAGGACAGGCCTCTTCCTGTACCCCCTGAATGGAAGAAGGAATATCAGCAGGTGGAGCTTTGCTCATCCCTGTGTGACAAATTCCACCTGGTAATATTTCCTCCTTAGCATCTGGTCATTTTAGTAACAAAGATCCACATCAACCTGCCAGAGGTCAAAGGTAAGAGAAGAGGAGGAAAGGAGGAGAATTACAAACCCAAAACAGGATCTGCCTTTATCTGTGTCTTACCTCACAGTCTGTACCAATTTGACGAAAGGTGAGCTACAAGCCCAGGAAGGATGCTCAGCCTTTCAGTGTGGACGGCCTGATTCCCATACCAGCAGGTCCCTTACATCACATGAGATGCTGCTGTTCCCATACTGATGCTAATGATCAACATCCCCACCATTGATTTTGTACTTCTAAGTATACGCAGCCATTCTTATTTCATTCATCTTCAATGTATGTCTTCTGATGGGGGCTGTATCCACACGTTCCATTTTGCAAGTAGGGAAGCTGAGTTCGAAAGGACTCACAACGGGATCTGAACCTTTGCCTTCTCAGCTTCCCATCCCATGCTCAGCTGGTCATTTCCTGACAGCACAATCCTATGCATGCCTACTCAGAAGAAAATCCAATGGAATTCAATGAGGCTTATTCCCAGATACTGTAAGTGTATGTAGGATTGCAGCCTGAATCACTTTCACGGGGCCAGCTGTGTAAATCTGTAGTGGCAAAACCAAATGGCTTTGTGGCACCGAGTACACTAGTAGTCCCCAATGAAAGCCAAAGCAGTAAAATTTTGAATTCTGCATCATCTTGTAATTAATTAATTTTTTTAACTGCATGTGGAGATGCTATTACAGTAGCAATATGTGGTTTGCCCCAATCCACCAGCATTTTTTGCCACCAGAAATGGCCTGGATGGCCCAAGAGAGGTAAGAATAATTTTTACCTCCCTGTAAGCCACCTGGCCGCCAATGGATCGCTATGTGCTTGACGGCAGTCAAGATCCACCCCTCTCACCCTCAAACTACCCCTTACCTGCTCTACTCTGGGGCTCCCTGAGCACATCATAAGTGACCGCCATTTGCCCCCACCTGGTTTGCTTGCCTGTTCCTCCTATCTCCCCTGTTCGTGGCTCTCCTTCCTCATTCTCCTCCTGCTCTGGCTCTTTGTCAGTATTCAACTTTGGGCTTGGCACTGGGCCACTCTGCACATGCACTGGTGGGGCTCCCTGAGCTCATTTTAGGAGTGTGAAGGATTCTGGAGATGAAAAGGTTTGAGAACCGCTGCTCTAGACAATACATGTGTTGCCAGATTCATTTTCTGTGCCTATTTTCGCCCAGTGCACGAACAACATAATCCACTCAGTCACTCTGTGAACTGAATGTTTCCCTTCCCCCCCTTCAATGTCTCTGTGTGTTACGTCTCTGCTGTTGACCATCTCTGCATCAGAGATCTTTTTCTTTCATTTACCATATTTTTTTAACTGAACATTTCCTTTATCTCTTGGGACTTAAATGTACCTTCTGCTTTCCAACTTACTCAATATACAATGCTTCCTTCAGGAAATACGTCCTGAAGTTATTTTTAAACCAGAATATCAGTCTATGGGAAACCAAGAAGTATTTCCTTTTCCTTTTTCTTTTAAACATGAATTGTGGTCAAAGTTCTTGTCCTCTATTATACCACAAAAAGTTGAGTAAAATACTTTTTTTATGTACGCAGTTTCTTAAGCAATTTCTAAATCTTTCTCCAATTCAGTTTTGCATATGGTTCTTTCCAACATAAGTACACTGTTTCACTCAGCTCTGATATTCACCTGTTCCACTCAGCTCTTACATGTTTAGTTGGATGCCTCCCTTCTTCTGTTGTTTGCTCTCGCTCTCTGATATGATGAATCCTTCTTCACAGTGCTCATGCAGCCCCCGGAGAGGCTGATTTCTGGTTTTTCGAACATTACCTTATGCTCGAGTCACAGAAATTTAACAACAAATTGGCAGGCGGGATTTATGTAAACAATCAATTCCCCTGGAAGAGACAATCAAGGCCACCAAGAAGAAGATGGAGATGCACCGAAGCTCCTCTGGTACCTAGAGACCCAGGAGTCACGATTAATAATGAGCTACTAAAGCACATTAAAAATATAGCGGCAATATATTGCTATCTGTCACTGTGTTATTGGGAAAATCAGGGTTCATGGTAGAAATGATGGAAGCAAAGTGCCCAGTCGAGCCAGCAGCATCCTCAGGGGTATATGATATGCTGCAATATCTCTCCATCCTGAAATTCTCCTTAGAACTGAGGCTATTAGTGTGGGAAGCGGGTCTCCCTAAGGAGGCAGGAGCAATTGTTTCATGGTTCATGTGTGTGCGTGGGGGGGGGGTGTCGTTTTGATCTTGGTGAAAAAACATTTCTCTGGATAGAATGCATTTTTTTTAACCAGCGGAGGTTTCACGAGTAGCTTATTTGTTTCCCCGATTCATGGAAGAGATCACAGTGACCAGGGTGCATGGGGTCTGTGCTGCACACATAAACCCTTTGAAAATATTTGTTTAATTTAATGACAAGCTTTGATTCAATAAAAAAGAGGAAGGTATAAAAAATAAGAAGTCAAGCAGGCAGCCTTACAAAGCAAAGAAACACTGTTAAACGTAAGCAGAAGGGGGAGGGGAACCTTTCAGAATATACCATATCCAAAGGAACATATCCCATTTGGACTGTTGCTACTGGGGTGTACAGACAAAGCCCCAATCCAGATGTATGGATGCTAGCCAATCATTTTGTGTGGTGGAGGAGCAAGTACATGTTCTTTCCATCCCACCCCACTCATGCATCCTAAGTAGCATGAAATGCAGGCCCTCTGTGCAAAGACACATATGCAAGAGTACTGATTCTCCTCCCCTCAAAAAAATGTGGGAGAAGGATTGGACAAATGTAGCCCTCATGCCTATAAGCCAGTCAGAAGCAGTGTGAAAATGGGAAATGGGAAATGGGAAAATGGGAAGCCAGCCCAGACCCTCCTCAGAGAGAGAGAGAGAGAGAGAGAGAGAGAGAGAGAGAGAGAGAGAGAGAGCGCTAATACAGGAAACTCTCTAGTCTAGTAGTCAGACTACTGTAGTCTAGGACATGTAGTTTGAGAGACAGGGAGAAATGTATTTCCCTCTCTGGCATAATCTCTGAAGAGCTACAAGTGCCTTAGTTCCTCCTGCCTGCATTTTCTATGGCACAGGTAGGAGAAGCCTAGAGGGTGTGGCATTTGACTAGCGGGAGGAGGGAGAGCCAAGCACCATAATAATCAGGGACATTGAGATCCGAGGAAAAGTGGGGGCAAGGGCTGCGAAGAGGACTTGCAGGCCCCTGAACACATGCAAGTTAAGCCTCTGGTCTCCAGAGGGCAGAGAGGAACTGGCACTAGATCCACAGGAGAGGGAACAGTGTCAACAGGGCATTTGTCATTCACATATCTAATTAACTGTCATTTCACATATGCCATTCCACCATGTCTAGCTATGCATTCAAATCAGACCGCCAAAAATGAAGGGAGCTTGAAAAAGGGGGACCTCAAAGCAGTTAAGGGATTCCAATCTATTCATTCACCAGTTTTTCAAAACAGACCGGACCGGTCCTTCCATGGGGTGGGGAGGAAGGTGGGGACCACGTTACAAGTCTGTCCTGGGTTCAGAGAAATTATGCTTGGCCATGGGGGGAAGAGGCCAAAGTAATTAGCCATGGGAGGGGGGATTATTTGTTGTTTAGTGGTTGTATGTTTTGGCATTTTTTTCTGGTTAATTAGCACTGCTATTTAAATTGTTTCTGCCTGCTGTTTAATAGACTGACTTTTCCAGGTCAATTAGTGCTGCTGTTTTAAATTGTTTTTACCTGCTGTGTCATATATACTGCTGATTTTGTAATGGCTTTTTGGATTGATCGGTTTTATGGATCTGTGTAAGAAATGTTTTAATCGAAGGGGGGAGGAATTAAGCAAGGGAGGGACAGAGCTATATAGTTTTCCCTGCAGTTTAAAAATGGCTAAATGATGCACAGTCCAGCACATGAGAGGGGAGGTGTTGGTAGGTACCCTTACACCTACAGCAAAGAGGGTACCCGCTGATGAACTGAATTAGAATAGATAATTTGTCAACACAAAGTTTGACTAAGGATGCAATCCTGCCCAACTTTGGAATGGCAGAGCGAGCACTCCGCCGCTCCAAGCTGTTGCGAACATGCCATAAAGCACGTTCGCGACTACTTGAGAGTAAGGGCGGCTGGCGGGGAGGCTGGCCTTCACTCCACTGCCGGATTGTTCCTGCAGCCGCCGGAGAAGGTAAGTTCTTGTTCAAAGAAGCCTTCTGAGTCTTGGCCTTTTTTAACATCCAGCGGTTACAGGTGTGGTGCTGCCGTTCTTGTACTCTTGTTTCTTAAATTGTAATAACAGTCTTTTTTATCATTTTTAGATTGTAATTTATGAGTTTTTAATTAACTGTTTTATTGCTTTTAAAGGTGATTGGTTTTTGTAACTGTTTTTTTCCTGTTTTTGTAAGCCACCTTGGGTCCCTTTGGGGAGAAAGGCAGGATAAAAATATTGTAAATAAATAAAATAAAATAAATAAGTGATCCTCTGGCCAAGCTGGCCTGGGGGGCGGGGATGGCGGTCGTCATATCCCCGTCCCCTTCCCGGGCCGGCTCCACCATTACATGGTCTCCTCCGACTTCTGCCAGCTAAATAACTGGGGACGTATGTCCTCTTCCCCTGAGGAGACCTCAGGGATAGGATCCAGCAGTGGCCTGGGCCACCCACCGGATACTTGCGCAGGATTGGGCTACCCATCCTTTAGGAGTCCGTGGACCACTGAGGCAAAACGTGGGATTGTCATGGACCACATCCAACCACTCCACCCCCTGCACACAAAAAATACAATTACATTTGTAACAATTAGAAAAGATTTATTAGGACTTGTACTTACATTTATATGTAAATTATTGTATATTTTGTATTCTGATTTTTTAAAAAAACCTAAAATTAAAACTTAATGGGGCAGGTATCTTAATGCAATGTTTGAGCTTGTATTTGCTTCACTGGCTGCGAAATTCTTGGGTTTTCCTTCTCTCAAGGAAGAGAGAACTTCCTTGACCTCTTGCAGAGGTTGGTGTTAATAAGCTTATAGGATTTTTACTACATGGAAATGATCAGGAGTGCACAAGGACAGTGGCTAAATACCTTTATTTATTTATTTTTGTAGACGAAGGACATTACAGAACACCAGTTCTACGAATGAACTAGAGATGCAAGAATAGATTATTTCAGGGGTTCTCAACCTGTGGTATTATTTCAGGGGTTCTCAACCTGTGGTACCCCCCAGGGTTTCACAGACCGCAGGTTGGGGAACCCCAGGGGTTCTCAACCTGTGGTTCGCAGAACCCCAGGGGTTCTCAACCTGTGGTATGCGTACCCCCAGGGGTATGCAGACCGCAGGTTGGGGTACGCGAGATGCTCCCCGTTATCAGCTGCTGCGATCAGCAGCTGATAATGGACAGTGGAAAAATTGGGGTTTTTTCCCCAAAAAGTGCTTTTTCAGCCTGCGGCGCAGCCGACCAGGTCCTCTGGCTCGCCTTTCCCTCCGGCTTGCGGCACGAGCCAGAGGACCCACTCGGCCGTGCCACAGGCCCCAAAAACACTTTTGGGGGTACGCGGGACTTGGGGGCGGGGGTACACCAACCTTTGGGGGTCCGCCTATGGGGTATGCCATAGGGTTTCTCAACCCAAAGGTTGAGAAACCCTGGATTATTTGGTTTATGTTGAATACTGATAATTATTATGTGCCACCTGATTGATTGTGAATGTGTATTGGTGTACCCATTTGTTTGTTTGTGATGCCAATAAAGGTGGATGGATGGATGGATAAGGTTGGATTGTCAGCATATGATCCACAGCGTGGAGTCAGGTTGGGAATGCTCAGTGCCAGCCCATTCATGCAACCAACCACCTTTCATGCAATTGATGGCAGATTGCAAGAGGTATGAATGAGGAGGCAATCTGGTGCGCTTTTCACCCCGAGTCTGCCGCCGTCACCTCCCTCCAACCTGCTGCTAAAGCCCACCGATCTGCTTCCCACTCACTTGGACGAGAAGCAGATCATTCCCCTCCTTAACCTGCTCCTCATGTGCTGCTGTGAAACCTGAATGTGCAGGACTTCTGGTTTTATTTATTTATTCCTTGTAAATGAAACCAGACGTCCTACATTTCCGGGTCTCATGGCAGCGCACACAGAGCATGGAGCATGATAAGGGGGGTTCAGGGGTTTTGTAGCACAGAGGCAGCAGACCCGAGATGGCATCAGGTGGCATTCTGGGCTGCTGGGAACACTCAAAAGGGGGATAGGCAGTAGCTGGCTATCTCCTCCAGGATAGGAACCCTCACTAAAACGGATGGAGAGTCAGGAGAGTTAGGACCTCCTGCAAAATTTGATGAAATAATTCAATAAAATTATGGCCCATTTTGAACCCAAACACCTTGTCTCGTATATTCAGGGCCCATGAGAGGGGGGTAAAGGGGTTAAATTTTACCTGGGCCCAGGGTCAAAAAGGGGGGCCAGGAGCCAAAGGAGGGGGCCCAGAAATTTCCTGGGATCTCTGCTGGCCTCATGGAGAGTGAAAGACGGTGGCCGGACCAGGTCTACCGGGCGGGTAGGCCTGGGTGCCACATTGGGAAGCCTGGTAGACCTGGGCTCCAAAGACTTTTCTGGCTATTCCTGCCCTCCCTGTTTTGCCCCCTCCCCCTTTGAGAGTGGGCTCCCCTGATAACTCCCTTTGTATCCCCTGATAAAAAAATCCTCTCAGAGGCCCTGCGTCTAGTATGGGTACATACATAGACAACCTTGGCAAGCTCCGCTTTCTGGCTACTGCACCAGAAAGAAGAATTCTGCTGAATCTCTTCCCTCGGGACCTGGATGTTCCTCCACTGTTAATGGGGAGGGGAGTTAGTTTAGGCAGCAGAGCCTTTCCTATTGCTGGAATCCTTACATTTTCGAATGAGTTCAAATGTTTTTACTCTCTGTTTAAGAGGGAGACTTTGAGTCTGACACATATGGGTGCACTCGCTGTCTCTTTAAAGGCAAGGTCACTCTTGCTGTTTGTATCTATCAAGTATGGAGAGCGTGTAGCATACAGCCTTCCAGAGCATAAATAA
This sequence comes from Plestiodon gilberti rubricaudatus, assembly GCA_026170595.1. Lineage (NCBI taxonomy): Eukaryota > Metazoa > Chordata > Lepidosauria > Squamata > Scincidae > Plestiodon > Plestiodon gilberti. Next base: position 153,712,973 of record JANXHW010000001.1, on the reverse strand, counting down.
ATCAAAAGCCGTGAAAAGGGTTTCTTTTCCCTCCCTTTGTCCACATCCCCTCCACCCCCATCCCTGGCTTGTAACAAATGTTAATTTAATCAATTGGCAGTAAATCTGGCTCAGTGCTGACTCATGCCAGACAGAGTCCCCTGGGGACTGTAACAGAGCTTTCGCTGTCTCATTTAGAAATGAACAATGCAGAAGCCACTTCTGCCTTCACCTTTTTTCCTTCTGAGTGATTTTTTTTTTTGAAATGAGAATATAACAGCAAGAAACCTGCCAAGTGTACGCCGGTAGTTGTTTAAAACGGAGATGTGGCCACATCAGATGGGATTCAGATGGAAGTTACATCCTTTGCAACTTTTCCTGACAGTGACAGAAAATGGAACTGAGAAGCAAATAGATATAAAAAGATCCATTTTGAAGCCATTTTGTTTTCCTCTGCTGTAGATGGGTTTAGAATGTTAAGGGATCTGAATCCATTTCTTTCTCTTTTTTCTAGTTGCGTTATTAGAGAATCTGCATTGATGAGCATGTCCTCAGCCACCCACACAAAGCATCGAGACCCTGCACATGTCTAAATCCTCCTTAGGACTAATAGAGAGAGATACACACACAGCATGGATATTTGGGACTGGAATGACAGAGGCCTAGAAGCTGGTCAGCCCAATGCGCAATCCAGTTATGCTTAAGTCTTTTAATTTTTGCTGCTTAAGCCCTACAGATAATGATGGGGGTCTTATCCATTTCACATGACCCAATGAGCTCGTTCAAGAAGATGGGTTGCAGAGTCTGGCATGCAGTGTGATTATTTAGCACATGCACACATATTTCCGGCACCGACGGAGGTTGCGTGGTTGCAGCAGAAATAAATTTTGAATTGACCATGCGGTGTGGCTATACCACAGCTGTTTCATCACCTGTCAAGTGTTCCTCACAGATTGGATTTGACACCAAATTTGCACCAAATATCATGGCAGGAGATGGAGTTGCCGGGTGAGAGTGGCTGTGAATGTTGTTCTGTTAGCTTTTGTTTCCAATGCAATTAGTGTACTTTCAAGTGTGCTGCTGAGTGCGCAGAACTACAATTGTCAGCCCAATCCTAACTGGTTGCTACACCACTGGAACGTGTGTTCTTCTGGTGGTGTAATGCACTTTCTTGCTGAACGTGGCCTGGCTGCTGCCAGAAACAGTGAGCAGCTGGTCCATGTGGCAACAGACTGTGAATGCCCTGCCACCTCATGTAAGGCCACACACAGAGGTGTTTCTACGGTAGGGGCAGTACTGTAAGTTGCACCAAGTCCTAGTCTCCATTTACAACTAGGAACGAGGAGGCCCCGCCCCTTCGCCCTCGGAGCCAGAGACTCCCCTTTCCTACCCTGTTCCACCCCCCTCCCCACAGGACCATAGGATTGGCTTGCCCAGCTCTCTTCTCTCTTGCCCAGACAAGAATGGCATGTTTTATATCTGCAACATCGTCTGCCAGAGGACTGAAACCTGATTTGACAGGGAACAGAGTCAATTATCTAATAAGGCCATCCCATCACTTGTTGTTATAACCCTGCCGTGTACACAAACCATCTGCCCACATGTTGCCCATTCTCAGAAAACAATGACCATTCATCCTTATTTCAGATTGTTTGTATTGCTCATACTCTTTCTTCAGAGTGACAGTACCCAGAAGGACTGAAGTAAAACGGCATGAACATTGCTTCTTGCAGATCATTATAGCGGAAAGAACCATAGAAGCCCCATCCATCCACATACCACCTCTCACAACTCACCTTACTGGAGTAACAAGGGCCATTCCTGGCTAAAGGTTCCTGCTCTGCTGTATGGTTCACTGAAGTCTGGAGGTTAGTTGATGTGACCCCACGAGAGGAACTCTTGCCTGGCAAAATTTATCAAAGAGCAGTTTTCCAGACAGATGGAAGAATGACAGCTTAGAAGAAATAGAAACAATCCATGGAAACCTTAAAGGCTGACCTCTACCACACGAATCCCGGTGCATCCCGGGCGTGTGTGGAGAGTGCAGAGCTGTGTGGCTTCCATTTTATCTGGTCGCATCGGAATGCGGGAGAGCCGTGGACCATGCTCATGATTTGAAAGGGCGGGACGCGGAGCTAATTGTTAGACCAATGGGATGAGGGGGTTTCCAGCCAATCGGAGCGCACTTGTGTTTCAGCCAGTCAACGTTGAGCTTTTATTAGAAGGTGGGACAATCAGGAGGGACTATTTGCATTTTTGAAATGCAAAAATAGGGGTAGGTGTAGATCAGCCTTAAGAGGCAGATTAGGAACAGAAGATCTTCAATACCAGGCCAGCTTGAATTCTTTTAAAATCTTAGATTGGTTAGAATTCACGAGAGAAAAAGCCATGGCAACAAACAGACACAGTTAAAAACACGTTTTAAAAACATTATTGAAAACCGTATTAAAAACTGGTAAGTAACAGCAACGTTTCAAATTCTAACCAATCTAAGATTATTGCTGGCCATGAAAACCTAAAATCATTCTTTTAAAATGTTTGGCAAGTTCTTGACAAGGTTCTAGGTTCTAAGCCCAATCTGGATTGAACCCCCAGAGGCTCCTATTTATGGTACTGGGGGGGGGGAGCATAGAAGTGTTGAACATGCACTTCTCATAATGTGTTGTTTGACCCTATTAAAAAGTTTGAAGTGACATCTGGTGTCACTTCATTTGAAGTGGCATCTGGTGTTATGAGAATGCTATGTGATGCTAGGTCAGTGATGGCTCACTCATTCATGCCTGCTGGCCATCATTCAACATTGCAGGCATCAAATGATGAACACTGTAAAGCACTTCTAGGTGTAGCTGATGCTGGAAACTGCATATATACATGGATCTGAATCTGGAGGGCTTTGTTCTCTCTCAAAAAAGATACTGCTACGAAGTTGGAGACATTTAAATGCACAACCCGGGAACTTTGTCTCCATTATATTTCAAATTCCCACCTGACACTGATAAGGTGTTAAGCTGACTGACCTCAAAGCATCATGATGAAAAAAATAACAGCAGCAGGGGAAAAACAGGAGGGGTTAAATGCACAGCCACTATATGAAGACCTCTGGCTCACTCCTACACTTAATTTTGAAACAACATGGAATGAATGAGGAGACTAATAGATCACCCACAGGAGCCAGGCTCATTGCTACAGGGAAATAACTGCAGCAATAGATTCTTAACAGCTCTTTAATGGTGGGGGTTCAACCTTTAACATGTCAGAATGTGCAGACACCTTAAGATGTTTCTTATAACTAGCTCTGGAATCAATGTATGTGAAACATGAAGCTCTCCCCTACCCCAGGGGATTACTTAGTAATCATTCATAATATTATCCTTTTAATTTGCAAAGTGCTATAATTTGGCTGTCCTCACAACTACCCCCTCAAATAGGCTGTCTACTGAGATGGTATTCATTCAGAGAGAAAATAATTTCCTCTCTTCTGGTATATAATCCTGCAGTTTTCTTGGTGCATCTTACTGATGATGGAACTGGGGGAGAATTGAGTTCAGTAAGCTTAGATTAGAACATTTTGACTGGTGTTTCCCTTCCACCTTTCTCAGTTGAGGAACCACTAAAATGGAGGAAGTAATCTTTCCTGCAGCTGGTCTGCTTAGAGAGCAAAGGAACCTGATGGAGACAATCCTAAAATATTACATTTGTGTGGTGATTGACTCGGAGGAAGCTGCTAAGGTGGTAAATGATTTAAAAGTGACCTGTCCTTCATTCAGTTGCTGTGCATTTTAGATGGAGAAGAAACTAATCAATGCAAAAACTGAGAGCACAAAAAACGGAGCCTCTGAAGAACATTCCAATATAGGGTGCAATTTCATGTAAACGAGAAGATGAGTGCTTTCAGCTATGCGCAGGAACAGGGGATATTTAGAGCAGAACTAGCTGTGACAAAATACACACAAACACACACAATCCATAATCCACAACACTGTGTCGCCTCCTCTCCTGAGTGTAACAAAAGGTGTAGCATCATTGCACTACACGTTTTCCCCACACCATTGACTGCTGGTTGCCACTTGTGGGAGGGGGGATAGGGAAGTTTTGAGGGTGACGTCATCATCACATCATACGTTCAGAACTTATTGTTCTAATCACCAGGATTCAAACTCTAGTACTCAGCAAAAAGGCTGCCAAACAGGCAGCCTTCTTCAGCAGCCACGGTGAGCTACAAGCTTACCTCTGAAGGAAATAACTTTAGAAGCTCCTTCGCTTGCAGTAGAGTTTAGGCAAAAAAGAGTCCATGGTTCCCTTCCAAATAATCACTTGGGGATCTGAAGCAGCAAACCCAACCAGCTAGCTTAATAAAAGCTCCCAGGGGAGTGAAGAGGAGGAGGACACATGGGGCTTCTCTTTTTGCAGCGACCTGTTTCCCACAATGCCTAGCTAGTTCTGACTTCAAGGCCTTTATCCAAATTGGCTTTTCGACCATAAATATGTATTCGGACTTATTTTATTCAATATGATTGTATTTCCTTAAAAGTGTCAAATAGTACCACAACAACTAAACTCCATAACTTGAACCATTTTGTGAACCATTTTAAAAACCTTTAATTGTTTTGGAGACTGTGCACTCCCTGTCTCCTGCTCTTGGCTAGCCAGATACCCCTGAGAGGAGAAGAGCAGCAGGGCTATAACCTACCATTCCTCCTAACCCATCAATGTATATCATGCTGCGGGCATTCAATAAGGACATGTGGGAGTGTTGTGGAAGACTAAATTTGACTGAGGACTAGTTTGTCTGATTGTACAGAAAGATCCTCAAAACTACACTTTGAATCCCTACACTACACTAAGAATCCCTTTGGTTCACCTTAAGTATACAGCTCCTGTTGTGACTCTAATGACAAATAAATAATTGCTACTTGTACAGTTGATCCTTGCTACCTGCGGACTTGCTTATCCGCGGGGAGCAGGAGTGTCACTTACCTCGCGCCATTTGCGGTCTGTTCTCGGCTATCCATGGCCATTCCGAAGCTATTCTTGGTCATTCTAAAGCTATCCGCAGTGGCCACTCGCTATCCATGGCAGCCATTTTTTGAAGCTATCTGCAGCCATTCTAAAGGTAGTCATTTACTAGTCCAGAGGTTCTCAACCTGTGGTACGGTACGCGGACCTCTTGCTGGGGGTACGCCAAGCCCTGCCCCTTATCTGCCCCATCAGCAGCTAATTAAGTGTTAATTAACATGGATTTTAAATTTTAATTATTTTCGGAGCCCTTCTGTCTCTCTGAATTTGGTTATGGGTTTATTTTTGTACTTTGGAAAATGTACTTTGGTGGGGTGGGGGAGGGAGGAGCTGATTTTGGGAAGTGTGACTTGGAGAAAAAAAGATCTCTCTCTCTCTCTCTCTCTCTCTCTCTCTCTCTCTCTCTCTCTCTCTCTCTCTCTCTCTCTCTCTCACACACACACACAAACACACACACGCACACACACACAAAGAGTTAAATAAGACATTTTTCACATTTAAAATTGTTTTAGTACTTTTTATTTGACGGTTAATTACCTAATTAATTAATTGATTAATCCAATTAATTAGCAGTTAATTAGCAGGGGGTACTTCAGAAAATTGGACCGTGATAGGTTGAGAACCCCTGTACTAGTCAATTATGAGTAGCATGTAGCACCCAGAATGCCTTGTACAGCCATTCTGAAGCGCTCCCAGCATCCATGGTGGCCATCTTGAATCTCGCAGTGGCCATTTTACAAACCCATTTGTTACCGGTGATTCAAAAATGCACCAGTGGTAGAAGATGCACAGCTATCTGTGGCCATTCTGAACTATCCGCACCATTCTGAAGATATTTGTGCCAATTTTATTTTTCCCCCCCCTAACCATAGGATCAATGATTCTGTATCCACGAATTCGGTATCCACTGGGTTTTTCAGGAATCTAACCCCCATGGATACCAAGAATTGACTGTATATCTTTCACAGATTGGTGCTAACATGTGTTTTTAAATGTGCTGTTCTCGATTAGACATTTGGTCCAGGTGTCTCTTTTTTTTATATATATTCATATATATGAATGTCACGTCTCCATTCTCTAGGTAAACAACCCCAAAATAACTCCCTTCCAAACCTTTGGCTTAACACAAATCTAGGATTATCCACCTGCTTTGCATTCTAAAATTTTAGACAGAACACTGTAATTATGGTAAAAAAAAAAGTATACATTCGCCCACCTTAAAAATCCAAAAATAGATTTCTAAGGGATGTTTCTTTCAGTCTTGATTCTCTAATGTCTTCTAGGGGAAACCCAGTCATTAATTGGTGTTTTAATTCATGCTTATAACGTCCAATTAGCTGAGCTGTGGTGATCCACAGGGCCACCGCTGACCACTGTGTGAGAATGGGGGAGAAACAAGGCATGCAGTCCATGCTCTTAAAATTCCCAGGCACTTTTGGGTTCCTTCTGGGGTAAATGTGGTAGGCATGGTATCCATACATTCCCAGAAAGAGTAATAGACACCTGCTAACTGGGCAAGAGGCACTTTTTCAATCGGTGCTCCTCTTATATTTAGCAGGGGGAGAGTAACTGCCAGGGAGCCATATAATCATTTGATTTTGTCTGTAAAATGCTTTGTGAACTTTTTGTTGAAAAGCGGTATATAAATACTGTTAATAATAATAATAATAATAATAATAATAATAATAATAATAATAATAATAACAACAACTGCTGCCACCAGGCAGGGCAAATCCCCCAAAAGGGGACACCATTTTCCTCCTGTCTGGAGTGAGCCCAATTACTGTACAGAAGCCACTTGATAAAGAAGCAGCTGAGGAGCCAACCAACCTGGCCAATTCTAGCTCCTCTGCACACACGTACAAAATTTTATGGCAGGGCTTCTCAAAGTTCGCCCAACGAGGCAGGAGAACTTTGAGTACTTGCAGGGGTGGGGACAGGCAGCAGCGGCGATCCCAGGGACCACGCCGCCGGGGGGGGGAATGGGCAAAAAGGGGGTTTTCATACTTACCAGGGCCTCCGGGGAGTGTGGGGAGGTGTGCGGACCTCTCCGCACGCCTTCTCGAGCTTCAGATCGCAGTCAACATATGACATCACAATAATACTTGATGTTTGTATAGCATTTTCTGATTGGCCAAGTACTTCACATGCATTAAGTTGGTGTCCTTACAAGTCCCTTGTAAGGTAAGTATTATTATCACCATATTGCAGCTGAGGAACAGAGGCTGAGAAGGAGTAGTTTGCCTAAGTCCACCTAGCGAGTCCATGCAGGGCTGGCCAAGACTTCCTGACGCCTGAGGCGGCATCCCAAATGTTGCCTCGGCTCCTCCCACTCTCCCATGTTCTAGCTCAGCTCAGCACTCTTCTCCTCTCTACGTTTCTTCTTCTTCTCTGTGACTGCCCCCCTCTTCTAATCCAGGAAATGGAAAGAGGAAGAGTAGCAGTGGAGACAAGTAGGTGGACAGAGATGGGCACCTCTCGCCAATCTACTGCCTAAAGCGACTGTTTCAGGTGGCCTCATGGGTGGGCTGGCCCTGAGTTCATGACAGTCAACATTCAACTGAAGGAAATCTTGATTATACTGAGAGCCCAATCTTATGCCAGCCTTTGCTGGCAGGACTGGGCTCCGCACTGTCGCAAACATGCTGTAAAGTGTGTTGCGACAGCACGGAGGCCTGTCCTGCCAGTGTGGAGGCCAGCGCTGGCAGGCCTCCACCGGTGAAGGAGCTACGCCCGCTGGAGGCAGGTAAGCTCTCCACTGGCTGGCGGGGAGGCGAGGCGAGGGTGTCCTTGGAGGGGGGTAGGCTCTCCCAAATCCTATCCCCCATCCCGTGCCTGAAAGCCCAGCACAGAGCTTCTCGGAACTGTGCCAGCCATTTTACTGGCGTGCCTCTGAGTAGCCCAATAGGGTCTGCTGGGGCTTGACACGGGGGAAGGGATGATCGCCCCCTTCCCTCAAAGAGATCTCCAGCCCTGTGCTGGATGCAGCAGAGCCTGCCCCGGTGCCGCTGCATCCAAGCACGGGGCTTTAAATAGGATTGGGCTGTCAGTCTCTTAGCAGCAACACTAACCCAGCTCATCATCATAAACAGCATTTTCCCACTCCCTGCTCCACTTCATTTCATTGTGTTTGTGTGTGGGGGGGGGGGATCTCTCAGCACAATGACATATCACACATCATCATTTACTAGATGTTAGCAGGGAGACATTGGGCCTTAGGTAGCATTACTAACAACAAAGCTAGTGGAGATGATAATATCCCAGCTGAGCTACTTAAAATCCTAAATGATGATGCTGTGAAAGTGCTGCACTCAATATGCCAACAAATTTGGAAAACTCAGCAGTGGCCAAAGGATTGGAAAAGGTCAGTTTACGTTCCAATTCCAAAGAAGGGCAGTGCCAAAGAGTGTTCAAATTACCGCACAATTGCACATTTCACATGCTAGCAAGGTTATGTTCAAAATCCTACAAGCTAGGCTTCAGCAGCACATGGACCGAGAACTACCGGAAGTACAAGCTGGGTTTCGAAGAGGCAGAGGAACTAGGGATCAAATTGCCAACATGCGCTGGATCATGGAGAAAGCACGAGAGTTCCAAAAAAAACCTACTTCTGCTTCATTGACTACGCAAATGCCTTTGATTGTGTGGATCACAACAAACTGTGGCAAATTCTTAAAGAGATGGGGGTACCAGACCACCTTACCTGTCTCCTGAGAAACCTGTATGCGGGTCAAGAAGCAACAGTTCGAACCGGCCATGGAACAACCGACTGGTTCAAAATTGGGAAGGGAGTACGGCAAGGCTGTATATTGTCACCCTGCTTATTTAACTTATACGCAGAGTACATTATGAGAAATGCAGGGCTGAATGAATCACAAGCCGGAATCAAGATTGCCGGGAGAAATATCAACAACCTCAGATATGCAGACGATACCACCCTCATGGCAGAAAGTGAAGAAGAACTAAAGAGCCTCTTGATGAGAGTGAAAGAGGAGAGTGCAAAAGTTGGCTTGAAACTCAACATTAATAAAACTAAGATCATGGCATCTGGTCCCATCAATTCCTGGCAAATAGAAGGGGCAGAAATGGAAGCAGTAACAGATTTTACTTTTCTGGGCTCCAAGATCACTGCAGACGGAGACAGCAGCCATGAAATTAAAAGACGCTTACTCCTTGGAAGGAAAGCTATGGCAAACTTAGACAGCATAATAAAAAGCAGAGATATCACCATGCCAACAAAAGTTCGTATAGTCAGGGCCATGGTGTTCCCAGTAGCAATGTATGGTTGCGAGAGTTGGACCATAAGGAAGGCTGAGCGCCGAAGAATAGATGCTTTTGAACTGTGGTGCTGGAGAAGACTCCTGAGAGTCCCTTGGACTGCTAGGAGATCAAATCAGTCAATCCTAAATGAAATCAACCCTGACTGTTCCCTGGAAGGACAGGTACTGAGGTTGAAGCTAAAATATTTTGGCCACCTAATGCGAAGAGAGGACTCTCTGGAGAAGACTCTGATGCTGGGAAAGATTGAAGGCAAAAGGAGAAGGGGAAGGCAAAGGATGAGATGGTTAAACAGCATCACCGATGCAACGAACATGAAAATGAGCGAACTCAGGAAGATAGTGGAGGACAGGAAGGCTTGGCGGGATATGGTTCATGGGGTCACGAAGGGTCGGACACGACTTAACGACTGAAGAACAACAACAACAAGCAGGGAGACATGGGTTGGATGTAGTCATGCATTCCTGTAACATGTTGCTTGGGCCATAAGTTGCCATTGAGCTGCTTTTCTTGCTAATTACCATGCATGCAGCATGTATGATGGTTGCTAATGAGAACAAAAAGTGCAAGCCAGGCAGCTGTACTACAGATCGGCATTCTGGCCAAAATAGCATGAGTATGACACGCTGGTTGAGGTGAGATGAGAACCACTTTAAGGAAGCAAAAATTAGAAGGCCTTTGTTTGTTCTCCCAAAGGGGAGGAGACCTCAGAGGTTCACAGAAGATTTTGTTTATCAGCCAACACATTTCAAGTCTTGGGGTTCGTCCTTAGACAAGCAGCACTGGATACTCTGGGCAAGTGTCCAATGTGTGGCTTCAAGTTCAGCCCAGAGAAGGCAGGAACAAACTGCTGCAGTATGCAGATATTTTGGGGTCATAATAACTGTCATGTTTAGTTCAGGGCCTGCTTCTCTCTGAGCCTAGGACCCGAGTTTCATGTAGTTACTCATCACCTCTCTTACCTATCTGTTCTGCTTCTTCCTCTCTTACATACGTATTTTTGGGTTAGGACAAAATGTGTCTTTCTTGAGATAAAATGTTTAGAGTGCTTAATAAATTTTTCCCTGAGTCCATCTCAATAAATGTTCAAACAAATAGACCTCTCTCTCTCTCTCTCTCTCTCTCTCTCTCTCTCCATCAGTGGGAGTCCTTTGTATCCCTCTGTCATGCTGGCCCATGCTGGGCTACTGCAAACTGCTCTTTCCTTCTTTCTTTGTCCTTCTTAAACTTGGCATACTGAGATGCCTTCTCGCAATTTACTGGCTTTATTTTTTTATTATTTACTGGCTTTATTCTGTTTCTTCATGTGTTCCAGTTAACTCAATCACCTGTCTTCGCTTTCTTGCCCTATTTGTATCTATACTGATATATAGAAGAGCGTTTTCTTTTGTTTGTATTGTGAAGTTGTAATTTTGTAGGTTGTAGTAATAATAAAGGCTTTTACATGTCATTCCTACGTCTGTCTTTGCTAGTGTTTCAATTTGATAACCTGTGATTATGTCACAGGGGTCCATAGTATCTTGAAGAAAGGCAGGCAGCATGAGCAGTCCAATCCTAACTAGGGCCACCGCAGCATGAAAAGCAAAATAGTCGGCGCAAATCTGAGGAGCCAGTATAAGGCTGGTCAGGCCGGGGACGGGGGACGGGTTACTCCAAGATATTGTACATAAAGAACTTTAAATGCTTGAACAAATTGCAAGCATTGTCCATGCACAGAACCCAGTATGCAACTGTGAATAACCCTTTATTCCACTCATTATTAATTTGCCAGAACCTAAATATGCAGACATGAATTGATTTATTTATTAAGTCTGCAGATTCTGCATTACCGTATTTCTTCGAGTCTAAGGCGCCATTGATTCTAAGGTGCACCTTTACTTTCAGTACCACCAGCAGGAAAAAAAATCCATCAATTGTAAGACTCGCCTCCCTTCATTAAATCTACCTGCTCAGCACCAACTCTCCCCAGCATGTCTCCTGCAGCTGAGGATGACTGAGTGCACTGCCTTTGCATAGCATTTCTGGCCCCATCAGAAAGTGCCATTTCCTTCGTTACCTGGGCTTGGGGGAGCTTCAGGGAGGCCTGTGCAACCCTCTGCAGGCCTCCCTGATATTCAGTTTGGCGAAAAACAGCGATTTTTGGTTGTTTCTGGTTTTCGCGAAAACAGGGAATGGCTGAAAATCGCTGTTTTTCGCCGAACTGAAGATCGGGGAGGCCTGCAGAGGGTTGCGCAGGCCTCCCTGAAGCTCCCGCAAGCCCCAGTAAGTAAGAAGATAGCATTTTGGGGTGCTTTTTGGAGACCTTCGATTCTAAGACACACCCCATTTTTTGAAATGCTTAATTGGGAAAAAACATGCATCTTAGAATTGAAGAAATACAGTAATTTCCCCTTCCAACTGTATATAGTAGGTTTGGTTTATTAAGGCTGCAATCCTATAATCACTTACCTGGGAACACATCCCATTGAAATAAATGGAACTTACATCTGAGTAGACATGCATAGGATTGCACTGTTCATATATATCACACATAATATGTACTGTATATAATAATAATAATTATTATTAATAATAATATAAAGATATATAAAATATATACAGTACAATATATAAATGCACAATTTCCCTCTGCATGTAGACAGACGTACAATTGCAGCTACATGGAAAAGTGATCTATTACGTTTGAGCACAAGAGCAAAATTTTTTAACTCATTTTAACCTGTGTATCTATGAATTATGAATTTAGACTATTGTATTTACACACAGTCTTGTAAGGGTGAGAGGAGGAACATTTTTGTTTTCTCACCTGCCTTTGTCCCAAGGTTAATATAAAGCTTTTTTTTCCTTTTTTTTTTCCTTTTTTTTTTTGCTGCGGCAAGCCTCTTTAAATCCCATTGCAGATTCTGAGCAAAATATGCAGAGATTCTCTTGGGCATTTCAATGCAAGATCAAATATACAGAGATATCAGTGTATATAGAGAGCACTTGGAAGTGACATTTTAGACTGCTTGGGGTATATGGTCCCCAAATCCTAAAAGACCAATTCTTCAAGCATAAAATATCCATTGCTGTCACAAGGATCTCAGCAACAGGAAAAGAATGGGTTTGTAAATTGCCTTAGATTGTTCTCCAGGGAGCTGCTGGGCAATACAGGCATAGGAGGAAAAGCAGGTCCTGGTTGTCGCAGTGAATGCAAAATTTGAGAAAACAGCCTGCTACATCAGCTTCTCTTCAATGCCAGCTGTCAGCCTTCTAAGCTGTGATGTGCCTGAATTCAGGGACAGGCACATTGTCATGGGATATGGCCAAGGATCAGTAGGCCAGGAGGGGGAAGATGGAATCCTGTGGAATAATATGCCCTCCGTGTATCACAAGACCAGCAGCTGCAGCAACTCTTGGAGAAACGTTTGTATGCCTGGCAAGTGTGGGGAACCCCTCCCCCCCAGAATAGTCTCTGGAACCAGGACAATCAATGTTTTTCAAGTTAAGTGAAATAATAGGACATTGTCATGAAGCTACTGGAACTGCATCAGTGTGCACCGAATCTGACTCACATATCTTATCTTCATTTTATACCTGCACCCAGGCTGGCAGATTCAGGGGTTTTGGGGGAGGGAGCCTTTCAAATTAATGAGATGGACCAATGTTTTTATGTAGTGTATGTAGTGCAGCTACATAAGATTGGACATTTATATATTTTACATATATTTATATACTGTATTTCTTCAGTTCTAAGACGCATGTGTTTTTTCCCAATTAAACATTTCAAAAAATGGGGTGCGTCTTAGAATCGAAGGTCTCCAAAAAGCACCCCAAAATGCTATCTTCTTACTTACTGGGGCTTGGGGAGCTTCAGGTAATTCACAAAAACCAGAAATGGCCAAAAAACGCTGTTTTTCGCCGAACTGAAGATCAGGGAGGCCTGCAGAGGGTTGCACAGGCCTCCCTGAAGCTCCCCCAAGCCCAGGTAACGAAGGAAATGGCACTTTCTGGCGGAGCCAGAAATGCTATGCAAAGGCAGTGCACTCAGTCATCCTCAGCTGCAGGAGACATGCTGGGGAGAGTTGGTGCTGAGCGGGTAGATTCAATGAAGGGAGGAGAGTCTTACAATCGATGGATTTTTTTTCCCCTGCTGGTGGTACTGAAAGTAAAGGTGCGCCTTAGAATTGATGGCGCCTTAGACTCGAAGAAATATGGTATGTAAAAAAAAAACATTAGAGGGGTTAGGAAAGCCTCTCATGTACACCGCCTCGGATTAAAGTTAGAGGAGAAATCCAATGACCGAGAAAGGCGGTATATTAACTCCTCTTAACTTTAATCCGAGGCGGTGTACATGGGCAGGCTTTCCTAACCCCCCTAATGTTTTTTTTAAAACAATATATAAATGTCCAATCTTTTGTGAACAGCTACATTCCAGGTGGTATCCTTTTTCAGTCTGGCTTTTTTTCCACTGCCCGTCGCCTTCCACACTTGACCGACACAGCTGGCAGCTCTTATCTCTCCTTACAGAGGCTTTCACAGCTTTTTGTTGGCGGCATGTCTCGAACTTGCCATTCACCAATCTTCGGGCTTGCAAGACGGCGGCTCTACCAACTGAGCCAGACCCCTCTGCCCCAGACTGAGCCAGATCCCTCTGAATATCACATAAGCATGTTCTGAGATTCCCTTCATGGATCATTACCTTGTCGTGGCGAAGGGGCTTGTGTAACTCAATGAAGCCATGAGCTATGCCGTGCAGGGACACCCAAGACGGACAGGTCATAGCGGAGACTTCTGACTAAAAGTGATCCACTGGAGAAGGAAATGGCAACCCACTCCAGTAACCTTGCCAAGAAAATCCCATGAACAGTACCAAAAGGCTAAAAGATATGACGCCGGAAGATGAGCCGCTCTGGTCGGAAGGTGTCCAATATGCTACTGAGGAAGAACGGAGGACTATTCCAAATAGACCCAGAAAGGATAAAGCGGCTGGGCCAAGGCCTATAGGACATTCAGCTGTGGATGTGTCTGAGGTTGAAAGGAAAATCCAATGCTGCAAGGAGCAATACTGCTTAGGAACATGGAATGTGAGGTCTATGAATCAAGGCAAGCTGGATGTGGTAAAAAATGAGATGATAAGATTGAACATCGACATCTTGGGAATCAGCGAACTAAAATGGACGGGAATGGGCGAATTTAAGTCAGGTGACCATCATATCTACTACTGTGGGCATGAATCCCTTAGAAGAAATGGAGTAGCCCTCATAGTCAATAAAAGAGTGGGAAAGGCAGTACTGGGGTGCAACCTCAAAAACGACAGAATTATTTCAGTTCGAATCCAAGGCAAACCATTCAACATTACGGTAATCCAAGTGTATGCCCCAACCACTGATGCCGAAGAAGATGAAGTTGACCGGTTCTATGAAGACCTACAACACCTTCTAGAACTAGCAGCCAAAAAAGATGTCCTTTACATCATAGGAGACTGGAATGCTAAAGTAGGAAATCAAGAAATAAACGGAACAACAGGCAAGTTTGGCCTTGGAGCGCAAAATGAAGCAGGGCAAAGGCTAACGGAGTTCTGTCAAGAGAACACGCTGGTCATAGCAAACACTCTTTTCCAACAACACAAGAGGTGACTCTACACATGGACATCACCAGATGGTCAATACCAAAACCAGATAGATTATGTGCTTTGCAGCCAAAGATGGAGAAGCTCTATACAGTCAGTAAAAACAAGGCCTGGAGCTGACTGGCTCAGATCTGGCGCCTTGGGTCCCTTCGGGGAGAAAGGCGGGGTAAAAATAGTGTAAATAAAATAAATAAATAAAATCATGAGCTTCTTATTGCAAAATTCAGGCTTAAATTGAAGAATGTAGGGAACACCACTAGACCAGTCAGATATGACCTAAATCATATCCCTTATCCCAGTGGAGGTGAACAATAGATTTAGGGCATCAGAGGCGTCACTAGGACGCGTGTCACACCAAGGCGGGGGGGCGCGTGTCACCCTAGTGACCCCCCGACTATGCCCCCCCAATAGAACTATCGGCGCGCCGTAGGTTTTTGGGGGGGGCACCCGGCTGCACCCTGCCCCAGGTGCCCCCCGCCCCTTCGCGTCGCCCTCTGGACGCTCCAAGGCCGGCCCGAGAGCCGGCCTCGGAGCATCCGGCCCGGCCGGCACTCCACGGCCTCCAGGGTCAATGCGTCAATACGGGAACTTTTACTGTTTTCGCGCATGCGCAGAGACCATTTCTGAGGGCAAGGGCCGGGCCGGACGCTCCAAGGTTGGCTCCCGGGCCGGCCTCGGAGCGTCCGGAGGACGACGCGCGTCCGGAGGACGACGCGCGTCACGGAGGTGACGCGCGCGGGGGTGCGCGCATCACCCCTTTGCGCGTGTCACCCCGTAGCAGTCCGCTCCCGTCACTTGACGGGAGCGACGCCATTGTAGGGCATTAGATCTGGTAGACAGAGTGCCTGAAGAACTATGGATGGAGGTTCGTAACATTGTACAGGAGGCAGCAACTAAAACCATCCCAAAGAAAAAGAAATGCAAGAAAGCAAAGTGGCTGTCAGATAAGGCTTTACAAATAGCTGTGGAAAGAAGGAATGTAAAAAGCAAAGGTGAAAGAATGAATCGCAAGCCGGAATCAAGATTGCTGGGAGAAATATCAACAACCTCAGATATGCAGACGATACCACCCTAATGGCAGAAAGTGAAGAAGAACTAAAGAGCTTCTTGATGAGGGTGAAAGAGGAGAGTGCAAAAGTTGGCTTGAAACTCAACATTAATAAAACTAAGATCATGGCATCTGGTCCCATCAATTCCTGGCAAATAGAAGGGGCAGAAATGGAAGCAGTAACAGATTTTACTTTTCTGGGTTCCAAGATCACTGCAGACGGAGACAGCAGCCATGAAATTAAAAGACGCTTACTCCTTGGAAGGAAAGCTATGGCAAATTTAGATAGCATAATAAAAAGCAGAGATATCACCATGCCAACAAAAGTTCGTATAGTCAGGGCCATGGTGTTCCCAGTAGCAATGTATGGTTGCGAGAGTTGGACCATAAGGAAGGCTGAGCGCCGAAGAATAGATGCTTTCGAACTGTGGTGCTGGAGAAGACTCCTGAGAGTCCCTTGGACTGCTAGGAGATCAAATCAGTCAATCCTAAATGAAATCAACCCTGACTGTTCCCTGGAAGGACAGGTACTGAGGCTGAAGCTCAAATATTTTGGCCACCTCATGCGAAGAGAGGACTCTCTGGAGAAGACTCTGATGCTGGGAAAAATTGAAGGCAAAAGGAGAAGGGGAAGGCAAAGGATGAGATGGTTAGACAGCATCACCGATGCAACGAACATGAAAAAGAGTGAACTCAGGAAGATAGTGGAGGACAGGAAGGCCTGGCGGGATATGGTTCATGGGATCACGAAGGGTCGGATACGACTTAACGACTGAACAGCAACAAATGTTCTGAGATAATAAGAACATAAGAAGAGCCCTGCTGGATCAGGCCAAAAGCCCATCTAGTCCAGCTTCCTGTATCACACAGTGGCCCCACCAGATGCCTCAGGGATCACAAGACAAGATAACCTGTTTCCCGTTGACACTCCCTTGCACCTGGCACAGAGAAAACCTACTTCTAAAACCAGGAGGTTGCTTATGGCTTGTAACCTGTGATGGGCTTTTCCTCCATGAATCTGTCCAAACCCGTTTTAAAGGCATCTAGGCCAGGTGCCATCACCACATCCTGTGGCAAGGAGTTCCACAGATGAATTACACGCTGGCTAAAGAAATATTTTCTTTTGTCTGTTCTAACTCTCCCTCCACTCAATTTTAGTGCATGTCACCTGGTTCTGGTGTTGTGCGAGAGGGAGAAGAATTTCCCTCTATCCACTCTCTCCATCCCATGCATAATTTTATAAGTCTCAATCATGTCCCCCCTCAGGCGCCTTTCTTCTAGGCTGAAAAGCCCCAGACGCTGTAGCCTTTCCTCATAAGGGAGGTGCTCCAGCCCACAAATCATTCTGGTCGCTCTTTTCTACATCTTTTCCAATTCAACTATATCCTTTTTGAGGTGTGGTGACCAGAACTGGACACAATACTCCAGATGTGGCCTTACCATCGATTTGTACAAAGGCAGAATGATATTGGCCGTCTTATTCTCAATCCCTTTTTTAATGATCCCAAGCATGGAATTGGCCTTCTTCACAGCCGCCGCACACTGGGTCGACACTTTCATCAACCTGTCCACCAGCACCCCAAGGTCTCTCTCTTGATCCGTCACAGACAACTCAGAACCCATTAGTGTATATGTGAAATTTTGGTTTCTTGCCCCAATGTGCATCACTTTGCACTTACTGACATTGAAGCGCATCTGCCATTTTGCTGCCCATTCTCCCAGTTTGCAGAGATCCTTCTGGAGCTCTTCACAATCCCTGCTGGTCTTCACCACCCGGAAAAGTTTAGTGTCATCTGCAAACTTGGCCACCTCACTGCCTATCCCCGACTCCAGGTCATTTATGAATAAGTTGAAAAGCACCGGTTCTAAGACCGATCCTTGGGGCACACCGCTTTTCACCTCTCGCCATTGTGAAAATTGCCCATTGACTCCCACTCGCTGTTTCCTGGTCTTCAGCCAGTTCCTAATCCACAAGAGGACCTGCCCTCTTATTCCCTGACTGTGGAGTTTTCTCAGGAGCCTTTCATGAGGGACCATGTCAAACGCCTTCTGAAAATCCAGATATATAATATCCACGGGTTCGCTCGCATCCACATGCCTGTTGACCTTTTCAAAAAATTCTAACAGGTTTGTGAGGCAAGACTTCCCCTTGCAGAAGCCATGCTGACTCTCCCTCAGCAGAGCTTGTTCTTCTATGTATTTTAAGATTTTATCCTTAATGAGACTTTCCACCATCTTCCCTGGAACAGATGTTAGGCTGACCGGCCTGTAGTTTCCCGGGTCCCCTCTCCTTCCTTTTTTAAAGATTGGCGTGACATTAGCTATCCTCCAATCCTCTGGCACAGTGGCTGTTTTAAGTGACAAGTTGCATATTTTGGTCACTAGGTCAGCAACTTCATTCTTGAGTTCCTTCAGAACTCTTGGGTGGATGCCATCCGGGCCTGGTGATTTATTGATCTTTATTTTGTCAATTAAGTCTGAGACGTACACAAATAATGTACACAAATCCTTTTAAATGCTTGGAATGGAACTGTATATCCAACAAGCCCACTTGACAGTTCTTGCAGAATGAACAGCAGATAAGGCCAACCAACAGCAGGCATCTTATGGACACTGTTCTAGTTCTTCAGGACAGGCAAAGTCAGGTGTGTCTTTCACACTCAGTTCTCTCTGCAGATTATTGGCTGGTGATCATGTTTATCTCCATGCTGTAAAAATAAAATAAAAATCTCCTTCACATCCAGCTGCTGCAAAAGGCCCACGCCATTTTTCTGCTAGGTTGGCAACCCAATGCCAGAGACACGTGGATTCCTGATGTAAAGCTTTCCGAGGCAGTCTGCTACAGAGGCTGAGCTGGTTGTTCTGCTGCACCTGGTCAACAAGCAACAGATAGGGAACGTGTGTCCACAGCCCAGCAACTTGATTCTGACACATACAATAGAAGCACCAAATCCAGCATCATTCAGGTATTCTGGGCCTTAACATTAACGCTGATTTTATCATGTCATTTGAAACAGGTGTCATTTGGTTTTGGAGTTACCTATCATTTAAGAGACTCTGTTCCAAATACCCTGGAGGTGCTCTCACAATCAAACCCTGCCCACCAGACAAACAGCCATTTTTGGCAAATACAGGGGCCCTCGCTATCCGCGGATCCACTATCCATGGATGTACTTATCCGCAGATAGTGGATGCCCCCTGTTCCGCATGTGCGACCCCCTCCCAGGCTCTTATTTTATTTTAGCAACATTCGTTTCTTCCTTAACAAACACAATAAGCAGTCTCCTGCTGCTTACTGCATGCAAGTAGAGCGAGACTAAGTGCTAGATAGGCTCAGCAAACAGAAGCACTTCCCTCTGAAAACCACGGAGTGGACGTTCGCCCCTATCCATGGTTTTCACGTATCCGGGGGGCTTGAAACATATCCCCCGCGGATACGGGGGCCCTATTGTACATCCCACCACTCTCCTGGACTTTAAACAGGGTGAGTAACTGTTTTACTGTCACCATTTCATTATCTATGTAAACAACAGCAAGTATAAGCATTTATGAAATTTATGAAAATATATCATTCACAATTTACAGTACGCATATGGGAAAAACACCCGGGGGGGGGGGGTTGCAGGATTTCAGTCAATCTGTATCCCTGGGAGATTCTGTTGTGCTGCAGGTAAAACCATGTGCCAGACTAAGGTCTGAGTCAGCTCTTCTCCAGCCAGGAGATCATTGATCCAGCAGGACAGTGACACAGCAGGAATAAATGGGTAAATATAGACTTCCAAATTTTAAAGCGTTATGTCTTCCAATAACATTTAGTTGCCTGTTTCAGCTTTATGGGAGATCAGAAGTAGGCATTGCTTCCCAACTGAAAATGATGGCAGCACTGAAAATGTGGATCCTTCACAAAAGACTAGTACTGTAATGTCACCCTTCTTCGTTATTGTTGGAAAAGGGGGCTGAATCAAGCAGAGTCATATAGAAGAAGACCCTTTTTCCTTTTTTTTTTTTTGCCACCAACCTCTGCTAGATTGCTGCTGAGAATAAAATAGGAGCAGAGACCATAAGCGTTTTTTTAAAATAGTTGACTTACAATTTACAAGCATGTACCTCTCTGTTGGCTGTACAGGTCCTAGACTTTGGAACAGGGAATAATAGAGCTGTTCCCTTTGCATGGGTGTGCAAGACCTCATGGCATGGTGGACTCTAGAGATCTTGAAGGTTCAGGAGGAGAGAGGAAGGAAGCCAAGTAGTGACACCTCCCCACAGGTCAAGGAGGGACAAAGTAAAGGTCCAAGACAGGTAGACTCTGAGTCATCCGCCTCCTGGACAATGCACTGCCCCCTAGTGCCCTGCAGGCAGCACTAGACATACTTCCAACAATTATATTACAACTAGCCATCAAAGGCCAAGGAGTATGGAGGCTACATGGAGCCTACATGAGAGTAAAGAGGGTAGCACCTTGATCCTCTTAGTAGCAAGATCACATGCTTGTGAAAAGTTGTTCATGCCAGAGTCATGGCCTGCTAATGATCATCCACAACATCCTTCTGCTCTGGTTCAGTCTCTATCATTTTAGTCAATAATATCCTCATCATAGCAGGGTTGGGAAAAGATATTACATTTGTATCCTGGTGCTTCCTTCAAGGAGCTCACAGCAACATACTACAGGGACTATCCCATTTTGTCTTCATAACAAGAACCCTTTGAAGTGGGATAGGCTGAAGGACGGTGACTGACCCAAAGACACCCAGTAAAAGTTCATGACTGAGGGGGGAATTCAAACCTGAATCCCTTGGTTCAATTTTAGTAGCCTTTCCCCTGTTCCACACTGGTTTTCACTGCCTGAGGCTGAAATCCTATACACACTTACCTGGGAGTAAGTCCCATTGAACTCAGTAGGATTTATGTCTGAGTTTATAGGATTGCACTGTAAGTCACCCTGAGATTTTGTTGACCATTGTGGATTATGTTAACCTGGTATAATGCAGTTTATGGATAGATACATAGATGGAACTGCATTATACCAGGTTAAAGTAGTATTCAACGCATTTTTTTAAAGGAAATCATATCATTTTGACAATTAAAATGCATATATACACACTCTTTTTTTAAAAAAAAGTCTCACATGCTGAATATTGTTGTCTGCACACACTGCTTCTTCCTTTTCTTTCAAGTAATACGTAGCTATTTTCTCTTAATAACGAACGAGCCTTTCCTACATTTTTCCTCTTCCAAAGAACTGCTGGTTGACTTTTAGAGATCCCTCTCATATTGTCACATGTGACACTTGCAATTTGAAATATGCACAGTGCTCAGTAAATGCATGCCCTTTTGAGGGGGGGGGACCAGAACCTGGCTTTGTTTGTCCTTTTTACAGGCAGCCGTTCCCCCTCCCCTTGTCCTCCCTCCTTTCACCTGCACTGCAAGAAGAGTCGCTGCCCTTCCTGAGGGCTTGCCAGCATGGGCTGGAGTGCCTCATAATAAAGCCTCTGCTTTGTATTCTGAGCACTGAGGAGGCCGACAAAGTCAGAGGCATAAAAGTTGAAAGGGAAGAGGCAGCAAGTGATCACAAAGAGGCATAAGTTACAAGCATGGCTTCTTTATTTTCATTGGCAACAAAACTAAACCAGACCCACTCGCAATCCTGGGCCCAGCCGGAGGGGAGAAAAGGGCCAGAGCTGTCAGGCAAGAAAGCTGCACTGAGCTGCGTTGTGATTGGGATGCAGCCTGCAGATCATGTGCCAAGAAAGAGAGTGAAGGCCCCCAGAGGAGTTACTCTGTAAGCCTGGAAAGCAGGCAGGTAAAGGGTTGGTGGCGGCTGGGGAATTGTGTGCAGGCGCCTGGATGGTGGGAGCAGGAGCAGGCTGCCGGAACAGCTGGGCTCTGGGGAAAATGCAGTCGCTTGCCACTAGCAAATACTGTTGTTTTTTGCAGCTTTCTTTGCCTTCTTCCCATCAGCACAACTCCCCGGCAAGAAGCCTGCTGCTGCCGTGCTAAAGCCAGAAGGTGGATGCAAACACCCACACTGTCCTACGCACGGAAGCAATGCCCAGGGACATTCAGCAGCCATCGTGAAAGCAGCAGTACTAATGGGCCCTCTCGCAATTGCATTAATTGCCTTTAAACAAAGCCATCGGTTTGTGGAACCATGTGGAAGAAAAAGAAGGGCTATTCCCTGGCGACAGACAGAAGGCTGACTGATTCCTGACATAATGGGGTTGTAATCTCAGCCCTTTGAAAAACAGGGATGATGATATCTCCCCTGCCTGTTCAGCGCTCTGTTCTGCAACTCTATGATTGCATTACCCTATGCAAACGTGGATATTGGCTGCAAAGTCAACATCCTGCGAATCTTAGCTTTCTGGTTTGTTGTTTTGGAAAGCAAGTTTCTAGTCCTGATTGTTTGAAAGTGTGTGGGTACTGTCTGGTGAAATCTCAGAACCAGAAGGTGGCTGGACAGAAGGTGGCTGGTGGCGGTTATCAAGTGTCAGGGCTTCAGTGTTCCTTTGCCCCTTACCTTGCAATTTTTCTCTCTGTACAGTGCCTCATTTGTTGTGGGTGTCTGACATCATAATGCATTGCCAAGTATTGCCTTTTTTTAACGCTTTCAACCCATGTTTATGGATTGAACTCAACCTCAGGTTAGCTAACTGTGAGTACTAAACTGGGGGGGGGGGCAGGGAGCATGGCCAGCCCAAGACCTTCTGATGCCAGAGGCAGCATGCCAAATGCTGCCCCCTTACCTGATGATATGCCAGCCTCTGCTCCTCCCACTCTCCAGTGTTCTAGCTCTGCACTCTTCTCCCCTCCACATTTCCTCTTCCTCTCTGCCCCCCTCTTCCTTTTCCAATCCAGGAACTGGAAGGAGCAGTGGAGACAAGGAGGCGGACAGAGATAGGCACCCCCACCATTCTTCTGCCTGATGCAACTACTTCAGTTGGCCTTATGGCCTTGGTAGGAAGGAATGCTTTAATTTATTCGGAATAAAAATATGTGAACTTGCTGCTTGATGCCCATGCCAGGGACTAAACTGGCAGTAACAGCAAGGAATAGGACAGACGGTGTGTGAGGGCTGGTATTTATATTGGGGTTTGTTTAATGACATTTCACACTTGGCGTTTGGAAATCCTCACATTAACACTGATAATTAGGGTTAAATCAGACAAGTACCTAAATGCACTTTTGAGAGAGAGAGAGAGAGAGAGAGAGAGAGAGAGAGAGAGAGAGAGAGAGAGAGAGATCACTGGAAATGCCTCTCTTTCCAGGGGGTCCAATCCTGATGGGGATTGAAGCACAAGGATGTTAACTCTTTCCCCTCATGCCATTTTTCTGCCCCAGATCTCCCCCCCCCCCCAGCAGCTGTTATAGAAGGTCCACTCCTACCCCTCCTGCCACATACCAGCTCCTGAAGCTCAGGTATTACTCAGCATACAGGCCATACATGTATTTAGTTAAAAGTGCTTTGGACAGCCCTGTAAATAGCTGGCTTCGCATTGCAGGGAACATTTGATCTCCCCACTTTCTCAAGTGTCTTCTGTAAGATGGTGTTTTAAGCAACTCTCCTTCGAACTGTTTTTGTATTTGTAACCAGAAGGTGGGAACCCTGCGTACCATGGAAATTATCGAGATGAACAAAGGAGCTTAGTTTTGGATGAAGGAAGCGAATGTCAGGAGTTGCAGGTCAGGGAAAGCCTGGGATGAGCTTTTGGGGACCACGAGCAGCATTTCAAGGCAAGCTCTAGGGAGGCTGGGTTTGTTATCTAAGGGACAAGCTGGATCTATTCGTTATTGAGTCACTAACAACCCTCCTTCGGGTTTGCCAAAGCTTGCCATTTATCAAGCTAATCAATTAGTAGTACTATGTCAGAAAGGAATGGCTGCTTCCAGAAAGAAGCTTTTGCAGGTGCTGGGCACACCAATCCAGCATGTGAGATCCACCAATCCTTGTAGATGTGTTATACATCTCCCACAGCACACAGAAAATGGGTCAATCCCTGTGTAGGACTCAGCTAGCTCAAGCGTCAACCCAGCCCGCTTGGTGCAGGTAGTACTTCTGGGGTAATGAGGAATGTCAAATCTCACCTCAGCACCATGTGAGTGGGGGACCAGAGGCAAAGCACTGATCTCAGTCTCAACCCCATTCTCCTCCTCCATCATCATCTATGGGGGGGGGGGGGGGGAAACAAGCCTACCTCCCAAGGGTTGCTGTAAAGAGGATTGAATTCATGCATTTGAAAATGCTAAGTATTATTAAAATTATATTGTTAGTTGGCATTTTTTGAAGCAGCGATTGACGCATGCGATCCCTGCGATCCCTGCGATAGCTGTTTGACTCCTTTGGCACGTCCCACCCACCACACACACTTCCAGTTTAGCGAGGGGGGAAACAGATATCTAGGCAAGCCCAAGGGCCATTATTTTTGCACTGTACTAATTGTTGGGATTATTGAAGGGATTCACAGTTTCATGTTTCTTTGGAGGTTGCAATGAATCTTAATCATTGGAATAAACAAGCTGAGTCAGGATTCTTAGACTTATTTAACTTTACTTAACTAATAACAAAGAGATAAGGAGATTCAGACAGGTTCAAGCTCATACTTAACAAAGCACATACATCTCTCTAAAACAAAATGGAGATTCTTCTTCTCTGTGGACTCTTGCTTGAAGATCACATATCAACCAATCACATTTTTACATTTTTCCCGGGCTTAACCCAAAATGTATGAAATAACCAACTGTTACATTAACCCTATAAATGACTGAATATTTGATCTTGCCATAATTCCAACACTATTACGTAGAGGAAAATTGGGCATTTGCTTCAGCTTAGGAAAGATGGGATATAAATTCATTAAAATAATAAAATAAAACAAATAATAAATAAATAAATAATCTCTTCATAGGTGGCCCAAATTTCCAGTTTTACTATCCAGCACCCAAGAAGTTGTAGACTAAAAGAGAAAATGTTCCTCACTCCCGTTTTCCTTTGTTTTTATTCAACGTAATTAAAAGGTCAAATGCCTGTTTCAATTCTCTGAATGCCAAGAGATTTTTCTTACATTCAGAGCCAAATTACACAGTTAGCCGTGGAGAGTTTTGTTATCTTCGTGGAGACTTACACATGCTCACCAGCCATACCACGTTACAGTAGTCGCCCCATGAATCCTGACTTCTGCCATTCAGCAGCCCACCAGCAAGGGGCCGCTAGTGATGTAATGAGAAGAGGGAAGCAGACTTTCTGAGGGTCTGAGCCACAGCTATTTCCACTTGGACTCACCATAGGCCTGTGCTGGTGACCAGATGAACACACACACACACACACACACACACACACACACACACACACACACACACACACACACACACACACACACACACCCCTTCAATTTTTGGTGCACAATCTTCCATATATCACAGATTTCATAGACTTCCTGTTTGCAATGTACTGGATTACAGGTTGTACAGACTTCTTATATTAGACCAGTCTGTCAGACTTGGGCATTGTGGAATCTGGATTTATTTCCCCTGCTAACTGGGCAAAGAGCCACCTTCTAAAGTGGTGTCTTCTTCTCCTTAGCAGGAGGAGCAGGCCTGTAGCCAGGATTGTAGAGGTGGGTGGGTAACTATTTTTTCAGGGTGGGCAGGTCAGGTATGTTTTTTCCCCACCGCAAAGTGGCGGGCAGAACCGTGGATCCAGCACCTGCCCCCAGGCCGCTAGGGGGGGGGCATAGAAATAATATGCAACTTATCCTTTCATTTTGCACACCAGTATCACAGTTTCCCTGCAAAGGTAAAACGTATCACTTTGAGGCCGGTAGTATTTACTTTTATTAAAAGCCTTTCATTTTATCTCCCCAGCCCACAAACAGCAGCGATTTTTTTTTTAAAGCATTCCATTAAGCCTTGGGGGAATTCCTTGTCTGCCACCCCCACCCCATGTCAGCACAGCAGTCAGGTTTTCCTCTCAGCAGTCTATAGGCAGCAGGCACAGGGCTAGGGTGGGCAAACTGCTGACTCAGGGTGGGCAATGTCCACCCTGGCCCCCCCTCTAGCTATGACCCTGAGGAGGAGAGAGCAGTTGTTCATCCTCACCCCACCATGACATTTTTTTCAACTGGATGTTGCTGGTGTGTCTTTTGCATCCTTTTTTAGATTGTGAATCCTTTGGGGACAGGGAACCACTGATTGATTTATTTTGTTACGTTAACCGCTTTGTGAACTACTTTTTGTTGAAACACAGTACGTAAATACTCTTAATAATAATTTATTTTGTTTCACAGCTGCCAACTGTGCCACTTCAGTGGGCTTCAGTCTGAAAATCCACTTTCCACTCATATCAGTCCAGCCCCTTCCATCCTCTCACACCTGAGCAAACATGCACACAAATGATGCAATCTACACTGCAAATGAATCAGGATCCCAGAGGAAAATCCCTGTGATTCATGCTTTTGATGACTTTTGTCTCCACAGATCCCTAATGGAATGACGCCATGAACATCTTAATGTGCTGTACATGGGGAATAAGTCACAATTGGAATAAGCAGCATCACTGGCCCAGTAGCTAACTTTTTTTTTCCTTTGAGAATTAGGAATAAGTCTTTCCTCCAGATTATTCTTCTTATGTTTTTTTTTTAATTGCTGGGTGCTTATCATTCTGTGTTTAAGATGAGATTGTGAAAAGGATATTTTTGAGTCAAAATAGAGCATTCCTCCACCTCTTGATACATCAGTTAAGGGCCTATTTACATATCTGACTGAAGTGGTAGCTATCAAATGTCAAGCTTATTGCTTGAGATATGTGCCATTATTGTCAGGGGCTGCATCCATGCGCTAAGGGCAGGGGCACATGTGGCTTGTCCAATAGTTTTCCCTGTACTACCACACAGGTTTGGGGGCAATGGCAGAGAGAAACTCTGTTAAACTGCTCAATGAGTCACTGCACTCTGACAGCTCCACGTGGAGTGAATTAAACAGGCTCCAGGTGGCAACTATAACATGTGTGCTTGGAAAGCCTGACAAGGGTGAACTGCAACAGATCTTTCATGCAACCAAACCAACATACAGTTATCTGATGTTTAATGTGGCCATATAAAGCAGCTCTTTTTTTGTGGAATGCAAAGTAGTCATTTTTTTAACATGCAAGCTACATTCCAAGGAGTATTTTAGATGCACCTAAAGGCTCTGGACCGTGGATGTCCCTTCCACATCTCACAGTGCTTTTGAAGTTCCCTGAATTTCAAAAGCAGCTTGCCATGTGGCACAGTAAAGGGATGTCTGCTGTTTGAGAAACACAGCCCCACCTGGCCTGTGGAACACGTCATATGGTTCTTTGGATTCTAGCCACAGTGGAGAATTGCCACTCTGAATTAGACGCCCAATCCCTCCACAAGCCACA
Source organism: Plestiodon gilberti rubricaudatus (assembly GCA_026170595.1). Lineage (NCBI taxonomy): Eukaryota > Metazoa > Chordata > Lepidosauria > Squamata > Scincidae > Plestiodon > Plestiodon gilberti. Next base: position 153,685,646 of record JANXHW010000001.1, on the reverse strand, counting down.
TGCTCTGCAAAACAGTGATGGTCTCAGGAAACTTGCGCTGGAAGAGGCACTTCTTTGAATGACTCCCTGTTTAACTTCTGGGATCCTTCGTGTCACTTTTTAATCAGATATGCCTGTGAACAAAAATATTTACATAGTGAACACTGCAGCAGCCTAATCATCTGCAGATTGAATGTATGGAGCAAATAATTAACAATGATTCCTTTCTGGGCACAGGTGGGAAGTAATCACAATGAATTATGTTCCAAGAAAGTCAGTTATTATGCCCTAAGCACTATTGAAATGAATGGGAGTTAAGTTTGTCATGACTAGCTTGTCTTATTTATTTCAATGGTGCTTAGTCATCACAACTAACTTTGGCTACAACCCCCACACACACAATCATCTCTGTGTGTAGGCTAAAAAGTAGATAGTTCTGCAAAGTTGTTCAGAGTTTTTCACTCTTTTAAGGACACTCCTACCCTGATCCTTGCAGAAAAACATTGGGAAGAATATTCTGCAAAACATTGCAGAATAACATAGGAAGTTGCCTTATACCAGGTCAGACTATGACTGTGTTTGTTTTTCAACTCGGAAATAACAGGAAGTGACATTCCTAGCATGCTTGATATTACTGCTATCAGGGCTCCCAAAAAGAACAGAAATGACTGTTGCTCCTTCTCCCTCGCACTACATCTCCTGAGCTACTTTGCAGCCAAGCAGCCTTCCTATTGGTCCATGAGGCCGCCATCTTTTCTAGCTTTGAGCTCGCAGTTGAAACTTCTAGCATGGTGAGTGGGCTGGAAGGAGAAAAAAAATTGACCTGAGCACACTAGAAGGAAAAAAAAAACAGCTCTCAAGTGCTCCTAGCGCTAGAAGCTGAAAAACAAACGCAGCTCATGGCTGTGGTCATTTTTCAAGTAGAAAGTAGCAGGAAGTGATGTTTCTAGCATGCCTCTAGCATGCTAGAATTTGGATTCATTAAAAAATGACAAGATGACATCTTACTGTAGTTCAGGGTGCTTTTGTGGTGTTAAATATTTATTTACAAGAGCTGGATGCGGAATCTGAAGATGATGAAGTGTTGCTGCAAGCCACCTGCATGAATGAATCCTGTCAACATAAGCCACCACCAAAAAGACCACTCTTGTTTCCTTGCCCCTCACACTACATCTCTCAAGTTCCTTTGCAGCCAAACAGCCTTCCTATTGGTGCATGAGGCTGCAAATTGCTAGCATGGCAAGCGTGCTAGAATGTGAAAAATGAATGCGACCTGGAAGGAGAAAAAACAGCTCTCTAGCGCTTCTAGTGCTAGAATCTGAAAAACAAACGCAGCCTATCTGTCTATGAGGCCCAATATTGTCTGCTCAGACTGATAGCGGTTTTGCAGGTCTCCGGCAGAAGCCTGTCACATAATCTGTTACTTGATGATGCTGCCAGGGTTTGAATGTGAGGACTTCTGTACAACAATCATGTAGCAGTGGACTAGGACAGCCTGCTTCATCTACCGGGTAGATTCCACCCCAAAGCCCCACAACAAGCCATTCTTAACAAGAGCTGTACATTCATGCTCCTTTTTGCCACCATGGCATCTCCCTGGACAAAGAATTTGGCATGCAGACACTGGGTGTGAATTGTGTGGGCGTGAGGGAAGCAAGTGCAACTCAGGATCTTTTTGCAAACACAGGGAGTTTCTGGATGGGATAATTGTGGGAAGGCTACTCACATCCAAGAGATCTCAGGGCATGGTGCCAGCCTCCCCAGGTTCTCCTTCTTGATTCCAAAAAGGGTTCCTTTCCAGGTGACTTCCCAATGTGACTCTATCCCCTGTATTCCTCTATGACAGCATTTCTCAAGCTGTGGGTCACGACCCAATTTCTTGTGGGTCCCACAGAGCCTCCAATGAAAACAAGGGTGATGGAAAGATCAGATAATTAATTGCCTCAAGCCCTGAGGCTATTCAAAAATCAGATAGCTGCTAATTGTGCAGAGTAAAGTGCTGAGCTCCTGAAGTTTGCAAAGAGCTGACCTGCATTTTGCAAGGAGCTGAGCTCCTGCAGTTTGCAAGCTTGTGAAGGGAGAGAAATGTTTGAACGTCTTTTTTTATGGTGTGTGTTTTTCCAAGTCCGTCAGTAACAGGTAGTGGGAGCAGGTGAAGGCTGGGTCACATAACTAAGCCCCTCAAGGCTTGAGGCTATTCATTAGGGCTGCCTCATTACGAGAAGTGGATTGAGGTTTTTTGCAAATAAAGAAATAAAATATTACTTGTAAATAAATAAATATATTGTTCCTTTCTAGATCTCCTTGTTTTAAAGTCTTGAAAAGCTAGGTGGGTCCTGATAGAGTGTTGTTTCAAGAAGTGGGTCCTGGCACTAAGTTGTTTGAGAACCACTGCTGTATGATTTTTCCTGCATGAAGAAAAAATGGTGTGTCAGAATCAGGTCAGAGTCAGCTGTGTAGAGATGGTAATTAATTTTTTAGTAATCATGCCTCTAACTTAAGCAGTCATTTCTTTTCGGGAAGTTGCATTTGCTACTTCTGATTTCTTTAGATTTCCCAAAGCCTCCATTTCGAGGTTATGTAACTCCCTCCCCCACCCATTCCCTCTCCTTTGTCTTCATCCCCTCCCACACTTGAAAAGCATCCACATTGATCTAAAAGCTTAGCTGTGTTACTGTCTTTCAAAGGGCAACTGCAAAAGCTGTTAAAGTGTAACCAGAGAGCTCTTGCAGCTGAAAGAGAGGAAGTTCACATTTCCTTGTTTGCTTATTTGAGACGGAGCTTTGGTCACCTCCGATCTGTTAACACCATTTCGAAAACATCCTCGTGACTGTGACTTCAGACCAAATCCTCCAACCCCTCCCCCACCAACCACCACCACTCCTGGAATACCAAGGAGGTGAAAAGAGACAATTCTGCACCCAAATACTATCAGCAAGTTGTGAGAACAACCACAACATGCAAAAACCCACAAAGTATTAAAAAAAACCACAATGTGGACATGGCCTATGTATGCAGGAAGAGCCCAGTGCTCTGCAGCCATCTCCTTCTGGGCTCTTCCTGCATACATCAAGAGACGTCTTTCTTCCTAACTCAGTGATGAAGCAGAATTTTTAGGTATTGTTTTATTCACATCCGTTTGCCCATTTCCCTGGGGATAATCTCTCCCATAACAGCTTCACCACTCCCTCCTCTCACGCTCATTAGGGTGGCTCCTGGAGTCAGGAACTCCCTTGGACTAAGTCAATTAAGTCCCACAGGACTGGCTGAGACCTCTGACAAGAGGTGTCAGATTCTATTGTAAAACTACCTCCTCTCATTTGTCCCTAAGAGTAACTCCCTCCTGCAATCACATGGAAACCTGTATGTCCTGCACGTATCTTGTAGACATGTGATGTTCTGCTTGGAAATGTATAAAAACTGTGCTCACTTGTAGCAAAGGGTCAGCATTCCCCTCCTGGGGTGCAGTCCACTGTACTGCATAACAATAAACCCATACGTTTTCCTTATTGCCAGTCTTCCTGGTCCTCCATTTTTAATTATCATCTGCTTAAAATTCCGCTACTGAGAGAAACTGAAAATGCAATTCAATATAGGCTTACCAAATCCCCACACACGGGGGGGGGGGGGCAAAGCGATGTCGGCCGGGGCGGGGGCATGGCCGGGGATGTGGCCAGGGGCGGAGACTTTGTCCCAGCCTCAAGCACCTGCTGGAAGGTCTCGGAAAGCGTCCAAGTTCACTCAGACATTTTCCAAGTGATTCTAGCCTTGTTGCACAGGTGCGTGCGAGGGTAGAAGCACTCGGAAAGCATCCAAGTGAACTTGGATGCTTTCCAAGACCTTCCAGCCTCAAGCGCACCTGCACAAGGCTGGAAGATCTCCGAAACGGCCCAAGTTCACTCAGGCTGTTTCAGAGAGCTTCTAGCCTTGCGCGAGTATGCAACGAGGCTGGAAGGGCTTGAAAACGTCTGAGTGAACTCGGACATTTTCAAAGTGCTTCTAGCCTCGCGCAGGCGCCAGCCATATCCGGGACTATGGTAAGCCTATTTCAATACCCTCTGAAGAGTCCTTTTGCAATTCTGATACAGATTTCGTATATACCGTATTGGTCTGAGTATAAGACTCACTTTTTTCTCCTAATCTAAGTTTTTAAACTAGGGGTGCGTCTTATAATCAGGCAGTTGCAATAATGCCAGTGATTTAATTAAAAATTTTTGATAGCACCAAACTTTAAGGGTGCGTCTTATAATCAGGTGCGTCTTATACTCGGGACAATACGGTATTTGGATCTGGTTCATCTATTATCCTGGATCACATTCTTAAAATTGCCCTGATATTTGGTTTAAAAATGTTTCCCTCCCTCATGAACAATTTCACATATCTGAGCACATGAATATGCAAATGTTCATAGAGCTTTGAGGTATATTTGGGATCATGGAAGATCACAGAGATTGTAACTAAGATCTGTGAACAGCATCGGTACCAATGGCAAAGTTCTGCACTGGCCCATCCCAGGCTGACTGGGATGGCAGCAGAAGGCAGCATCTCCCATCCTTTCAGTGAATGTGTGGAGGAAACTGCAGGAGCTGACCAGTACTGAGAAATTCAGATGTCAGTCCAGCTGGATGGGCCCTCATAGGGTTGTGGGCCTGAAACCAGCACCTGAGTTGACTGACATCTGACACCAGTGGCATAGCTAGACCAGAGTGGAGGCAAGTAGTTCTGCAAGACTCCATTACACCGGAGTCAGTGGCCCCTCCCCCTCACCATCGGAGCCATTCCGGCGGCAACGGCAACATGCAGGACTCCCCGTCCCAGTCTAGCTACGCCACTGTCTGACTCTGCTCCCATCTGGTAGGAGGAGTGAGAGTCTTGGACCTGGATCTCAGAGTACCAGATTCAAGTCCTCACTTGGCCATGGACCACCTTGAAGGTGGCCTTGTGTTACTATGTATGTCAGCCCAGCCTACTCTACATCATGGTTGTAAGGATAAAACAGGATGGTCTTGAGCTGACTAGGTGAAAGGCAGACTGTGAAGGTGTGAAAGGAAGACAGTCTGGTTGCATATGTGGATGGATAATTCCAGGGAATGAATGAAGCAGTGCAGTCACCGTGTGCACAGCATCCAAATCTGTGTGTCCTGTCCCCGTTCCCCCCGCCCCATTAAGGATGAACTGTTGGAAATGAAATGTGGAGGAAACAAGGACTGATAAATTAATGTCTTCCTTTCTCTCAAACATTAATTATGAAACTAAGTGCTGTGGTCAGTATGTATGATAAATTCCAAAACGATCCACTGAACAGCAAGCAGAAAGGCCAGAGTGGTCATGATTTCCCCATCAATCAGAAGATCAATCCGATAACTTCTGCTCAGTCCACATTATCGTGCTATTAAGCTGCTATTAGGGCAAGCAAGGAAGCTGAGTATGGCTGGTTCCTTAGGTTAATATTAGCAGCCCTGGAAAGCCTTTAACAAGCGGCAATCCTTCACTGGCATTTTAAAGGGCCAGGCGCTCCTTAAAAAACTGCTATCGCTGATACAGCTTTCGAAACCTTGACCTCTACCGCTCCAGTACCGCAGGTGCTTCTGGTCCAAAATTAATCACAGCAGGGGCTCAATCAATCTGCCAGATCAATAGAAGCCATTTAGGCAGCTCCTTACTGGGGGTCATCCCTGGGGAATACTGAAGAACCTTTGACCTATGCTTTGGGGCTTGCTGTGAATGGAGAGGATGAGAGGTCCAAAGAATACTTTAGCTAGTAACTAATTCCTTCCAATGGCAGCATTTGTAAATCACCACCAGAACTAAAACTTCCACTGGAAAACACCCCTCCTGGGTATAATTGTCCTTAGCCAGACTTACTTTGGTGCTCAGTACGATTTAGAAGGAGAACCTTTGTGTTTTTTGCTGCAACACATGGATTTCAGGCAGCATAAGCTTTTGTGGACTATAGTCTGTTCTTTGTTGTTTTAACTTTTTGGTAAGATTTCATTGCTGGTAGAAAATCAACCATGTCTTCAGAATGGGGATGTGCAGTAAGCAGCTTGTTCCTTCTCTTTGCCCTGCCTTTGGCTTGTCCCAGAGCATGATCTGAACTCCTCCTTAATCCCTCGCAACCTATAGTACTTACCTGGTGCTTTGCACAGGGGAGTAAAAAGGGAAGAGAGCAAGTTTCATCCAGTTCCTGAGCATCCCTGCACTGGGACATCCATGAAATTCTTGGGGGCTCCCACATGCTCCCACATCCCCTTGCTATCCACTATCCCCTAGTCGGGTCTCCAGTAAGGAGTTTTCAGTCAACTTGATGTGTATACACCAAGAGCTTGGAGAGGATGTAGGACCATGCCTGCACATTTAGTGCAACCCTGAACAGTGTCACATATGCACATATGCACACAGGCTTTCCACACCATTGGTAACCCTTTAGCCCTTCTGCCAAACGTGCTGGGGAGGGGGGGGTATGGTGGTTCCTTTGATGTTGGGGCAGGGCCAACATACTGCATAGACACACACATTTAGTGAACAACTGGCGAAAACTGGTGAAAGAAGCTCTACAAATCACAGCAAAACAGGATTGCACAACTGGGGTATGAGGTTCACCTACAGTTGGTCTATAGGTCATGGACCATCCCCATCACACTTAGCATACCAAAGCCAGTCTGTATTAGTTGCAGAGTACCTATTTGTGTAACAATTGAGACAAATATTTGCTTTGGACATCTAATATAATGTCTAAAGTTGGAATATATACCATTTAAACAAACAAACAAACAAACAAACAGAATACAATACTATAAAGTCATCTATCTGCTGAACATTGAAAGAATGTTTAGCTGCTATTAGAATCTACCTAATGAATAGAATATGGAATCGCTATTTCCAATACAAAGAGTGGGAAAGAAGAAACTGGTTCACTTGGGGAGTAATTCTACCAGCAGTAATTATGATATTGTTCTGAATCAGAAGCAAAGTGGTTACAATCAAATTTACTAAAGACGTAAAATTAGGTACAATTACTCTAGAGGGGGAAAACAGTATGTACCCTAATCTCAGTGTTCCAAAACCTGGGATTTTAATAGCAAAACAATTTTCACCTGCATTTTGTTTTGTGAAAAGCAAAAAACCAAAAACAAACCTTGTTCCTCCCATTAAGGAAAAGAAAGGCTAACAATAAGAAGCTAACAATAAGAAGCTATTGTTATGATTTTTTCATCATTTACTGCTAGAAATATTTCTTGGGCATATGTTGGATTGCCTGAGATTTGGTGCTGTTAATTTCTGGAAAATTTAATTCTAAAACTTAATTCACAGCTATTTAAAACGTCTTCTTTCACCAAGAGTGTTGGGTACTGGGGATGATAATTTAGTTCCTCCGGTTGCTATATTTTCTTTCCATATGCCTTTATAGCACCGTGCTGCTTGCTAGATGCTGTTCCATTCCCAATGGGAAGTGAGCTGTTTTAACTGTACATATATAGTAAATAATTGATACCTGCCATATGCTACTAATCTTTTCCCTCTCCCGTTGGCTCCCCTCGGCTGTCTTTTTCTTTCTTTTCTCCTTCACCCCACCACCATTTCTTCTTTTTTTACTCCTGCCCTTTTCTTATTGGTTTATTCTGCCATCTCCTCTGGTCCTTTTGTCCTCACAGGCTAGATCTTGATTTTATTAACTCCAGAGTTCAATGGGGCTGTGGCAAAATTATTCAAGTATAGATGGGATTAGGCGCTCACGCTGCAGGTGCACTCCTAGCTGATCTGCACCGCATGTGGGTTTGACCCGGATTTTAAGAAAACAAGGTTTTGCCTGGCGTTCTCTCAAAGATTTCTCTCCATTAGGTATGCGTGGAAAATTTCTTATACAGCTATCACGTCCATGTAGGAAACAGGTACATGCCACATGTCCTTTGTCATGTGTGATGATGGGCGCACATGTGACTTTTGTGGCATGTTCATGTAACACATGGGTGGGGAACCTCCGGACCGCGGGCCGGATCCAGACCCCGAGGCCATCCGGTGCGCCCCCCAGAGAGATTGCCGGGAGGCCGCCCAACCGCCCCCGGAGGCTCCGCTGGGTCCGCGCATCACCTCCGGAGGCCGGGAGAGGGGCCCCCCGCCCCCATCGGCCTCCGGAGGCTCCGCACTCACCGTCCGAAGCCTCCGGAGGCCGGGAGAGGGCCTCCGCACGTCCTCCTCAGTCGCCGGCTCGGCCCCTTCTGACCAGGCCCTCATCGGCGATTTCGCACATGCGTACAACTTGCCCTCATCGGCGTTGTATGCATGTGCGAAATGGCCGACGAGGGCCTGGTCAGAAGGGGCCAAGCCGGCGACCGAGGAGGACGTGCGGAGGCCCTCTCCCGGCCTCCGGAGGCTTCGGACGGTGAGCGTGGAGCCTCCGGAGGCCGATGGGGGGTGCCCCCCAAAATAATTAATTAAATAAAAATGGCAGGCGGCCTTATGGCTGGCCTGCAAGCAAATTTCAAATATTTAAAACAGCCCTCGGCAGGGAAAAGGTTCCCCGCCCCTGTTGTAACAGGAAGCAATGGCCAAACTGGGGGGGGGGGTAAATTTCTCACACACCACAGTGTACCGTGATTGTCAGCTTTTTCCTCTCTGCACACACATATGCTTCATGTAGGAAGAATGTGAAATGACTCCGGGAATAAGGATAGCACTGTAAATATCTTTTGTGCTAAAATGGTGCAATTCCTTTTAGGAGACAATCAAGGAAATCCAGTCCAGGGTTTCCCAAGCACATAAAGGAAAATAAGGGACAGTCAACGACTGGAGCCATTCACTCCCCAGTGTTTCAACCAAGAAACCCCCTAACCTCACGCTGCAGGCAGGAACAGAACACCCTCAGGCTGCAGAGGCAAGGAAGGGGACCCCCACCCCCAACACACACACCGCCTCCTGACATTCAGACTGTGCACTCTGGCTTGAAATATTGGGGGAGGGCTGCTACAGGCAGGTTCAAAAGCATCACTGTGTCAGTGTACTGCAGAAAAGATGATACTCCATTTCTCTGGCGCAACATTGCTCAGGCTCCAATCTTTGTCTAAAAAGATGAGTGGTGGGCCGAGCTCTTGTTTTTTTCTGGACCTCAGAGATAACGTGAGGCATTCAGTGGATTCTCTGTCAGGATGCTGATAGTAGTATAGTCACATTGCAAAGACTGTAAGCAGTTCCAGCATCCCTCTCAAAAAGGATGTCATTGTGCTGGAAACCCCATAGAAAATGGCCAATGAAACGTCCAAAGTTTTGGATCACTTTACCCGTGAGGAAAAGCTAACGTGTATGGACTTTTTTGTTGAGGAAAAGGGCTTATCAAGTTATGAGAGGTGTGGAAAGAGTGATAACGGCAGCATTCGTCAAGCTTTTGGAAACTGGGTCCAGCTTCTGAACTTACTCTATCCTGTGTGCTCCATCCCAACAACCTGTTCTACAGGTGCAGAGATTACCATGGGTAACTGTGTGCATGCCTCTGCATGGAAGGCAGGGGTGTCACGAAGGTTGGTGACGCTCAGGGCAAGACCTCATGATGTCACCCCCATGGACCTCCTTCCATACCAGACCATACAATGTGGAGGCCTCCTGGGAAATGCGATCCCCACGCGAGTTGCAGCAGGGATCAAGAAAAACCGATTTTCTACCAGTGCTGCATTTTTGCACCACTGGTAATTACAGTAATACATTTTCTACCAGTGCTGCATTTTCGTATCACTTGAAACAAATAGCATAGACAGTCATGTTGGTGTCACCCCTCCTTGGGGTGACACCCAGGGCAGTCTGCCCCCCCCGCCCCCCTAGTGACACCCTGATGGACGAACCCAGTGCTGGCATTAGAAGAGGACAGCTCTGATCTTCTCCTAGCTAAAACAAACACACAGGGAAATTATCGTGAGCACAAAGTCGCAGTTACTGTTGCCTAAGTGTTTATATCTATGTTAATGTATGTTTATACATGTAAGATGCCAATAAAGGTTTTGGAATTGGAATTGGAATTGGTTGCCTAAGAAAGCAGTTAATACAATAATTCTTCACCTGTATCCACCTTATGGCTGGATACAGAACGCACGAACTGGGGTTCACTGACAAGTTTTAAGAATATCGAAGGCCCTGTTAGAATGCATTAAGTCAATACAAGTTCCTATTGTATTTCTGTGTCTCTTTGCATATACCTTCTTTTGAATACCAGCAGCTTTCAGGAAAGTCCCATACTGGACTGAGTTATAAAGGGAAGATGAATCATCAGACACTAGCAGGGTGTCTTAGAAATACAAGAATAAGTTGGTGGTGTGTGGAGGGAAGAGCACAGCCCACGCATGGGTCACACAAGGACAGGCTCCTCAGCTTTCAGGATGTAGGTAAGCCCTCCCTCCAGGCTCTGTGTGTGATTCCGTGCCTGTGTGAGAGAAAATAAATTCAGCTTAAAGATGTGTGAATGCACATCTTTTTAAAGCCCATGCATTAAAATACTGTCATTGTTGTCGGCTAATTTCTCAGATTTATGTGGTCACAGCTAAGAGGTGTAGAGATCTGCATGGTGATGTGAACACACCACAGGGTACAATATATAGCTTCAACCAGAAATCTGATCATTGTTGCTGAATCATGGGAATCCAAGTTTTAAGTGTGTTTCTAGACCAGGGGTGCACAACATGCAGCCCCCCAAAGGTTTTCTGGTGGCCCCCAAAGGTTTTCTGGCTAGAGTGGTAACATCGCTTCTTTGTTGGGCCGCTCTAGCCAAGCACTTCCCATAATTCCGGCGCTTCTGTAACGCGCGGCTGGAAGCTTCGGAATCGTCTGAGGAGCGGCCGATTCCGAAGCTTCCAGCTGCGTTACAGAAGCGACAGAGGTATGGGAAGTGCTTGGCTAGAGCGGCAACATCGCTTCTTTGTCGGGCCGCTCTAGCCAAGCACCTCTCATAACTCTGTCGCTTCTGTAACACGGCTGGAAGCTTCGGAATCATGGATTGTAAGCTGTGATGGATGTTTACTCTCCTTTTAAAGTCATCTAGGCCAGGTGCCATCACAGCATCCTGTGGTAAGGAGTTCCACAGATTAATTATGCAATGTGTGGCTTCTGCTGAAAACAGTGGGATCTCTCTCTCCTTCTCCTCCCCCCCCCCCGGTAATATCTAGTATTGCAAACATCTAATGTGACATATTATATTGTGTGACATATTACATATTATATCCCTGCAGGGATGGGAAAACTCACGATATAATATGTCACATTAGATGTTTGCAATACTAGATATTACCGGGGGGGGGGGAAGGAGAAGGAGAGAGATATCCCACTGTTTTCAGCAGAAGCCACACATTGCATAATTAATCTGTGGAACTCCTTACCACAGGATGCTGTGATGGCACCTGGCCTAGATGACTTTAAAAGGGGAGTGGACAGATTTATGGAGTAAACATCCATCACAGCTTACAATCCATGATGACTGTATGCAGCCTCCAGATTTTAAAGGTATCCTATCTCTGAATTCCAGGTGCAAGGGAATGGCAACAGGATACAAGTATCATGCAGATCTCAGAGGCATCTGGTGGACCACTGCAAGATACTAGACTAGATGGGTCCTTGGCCTGATCCAGCAAGGCTCTTCTTATGTTCTTATGCCCTGTAGCATCTCATTCTGCCTTGAGTACAGTACCCACTGCATATATAGCATTTGAAGCATCTTCAGAACGAGGTCTCATTGGGTGCACTCGTGAATGTTGGAGTGGTGATAGGGATGGTGAGGAAATGCTTTCCCTTTTCTAGAGGTTCAGTTCCACCTGATGGAGGTGACACTATGGCTGCATTAGTTTTTCGGCTTCTAGCGTTGGGAGCGCTTGAGAGCCGTTTTGTTTCGCCTTGTAGAGCGCTCAGGTTGTGTTTTTTCTCTCCTTCCAGCCCGCTCACTACGCTAAAAGCTTCAACTCTGAGCTCCAAGCTAGAAAAAATGGCAGCCTCCTGCACAAATAGGAAGGCTGCTTGGCTCCAAAGGAGCTTGGGAGATGTAGTACGAGGGACAAGGAAATAACGATGGCAGCCTCATGCACCAATAGGAAGGTGGGAGATGTAGTGGGAGGGATGAGGAGCAACAGCAGCCATTCTGATTTTGATCATTTCCGTTCATTTTGGGAGCCCCTGGTAGCAATGATATCTAGGCTTACCATTGTCCCAGTTCCGGCTGGAGCAATCCTTATTCGGGAGCCCTAATCCTGGGCTCCCAGCCTGTCTCCTCTTTGTCCCGGCTAGCTGGGACTTGCCCCCGACGCAGCGCTAATGCGCTGCATCTTCTTCCAGTCTCGCGTGCCTGCGCGAGGTTGGAAGCACTGAATTCAGTTGCGGAGGTTGCGGTGCACTGAATTCAGTAATGGACACTTGCTGTGCCCTGATCTGAGCTACTGAAAAATCCACTCTGATCTGTAAAAACCACTTATTTTGAGCTACTTCCCACACACAAGACCTTTTTTCTTGGAGGTACACAAACAGCTACAGTCCTCATGAATTCTTAGGAATAATCATACTCTTGCTACAGTTGAGAGATTTGTTGGATTATCAGTGTGGGCCCAATCCTATCCAACTTTCCAGCCAACGGGGCGTGTGCCAACGGGGCGTGGGCTGCATCCTGCAGTGGGGGGGGCAGTCACGGAGGCCTCCTCAATGTAAAGGAATGTTTGTTCCCTTACCTTGGGGCTGCATTGTGGTTGCATCGGTGCTGGAAAGTTGGATAGGATTGGGCCCTTTTAGTTTAAAAAATCCTCTTCATCAGTTGCATGGAAATGCCCTGCAGTCTGCATCTTTACAGAACATGTTGCAGAGCACACTGATTCCACTATGCACCTACATGTGTCAGTAGGACACAGGCTGGTTTTATCTTCCCTCTCCTTAATGTACAAGGTGCAAGCCAGTGGATACAAGGAAATGCAATTCTACTACATGGAGATTGCAGATGTGTTCATAGAGAAGAAGTGTAGCTTGTGTCTTTTGAAGGTCTCCACATCATTATTTGTGGATAATATTTTCTGCATTTTCTGCAGAAAATAATAAAGGCTTTAGACAGATTCCCCTTGAGCTGACCTTCCATGGAACACCCTCTCCCTAATACTGAATCATCAGTCATACTTGGTTAGTGAAGTGTCAATAATTGAATAACAGTGTGACAGGCAAGGGAGAGACCTCCAGATAAACACCCAGCTCTGCCTGTGCATTGCAGCGCATGTGTGCATCCCAGCCCTTCACCTCCGAAGAGCTCGGTTCAAAGACAGCATTCAATCAGAAATGGAAGAGGCCTTTTTCTGGGTCTTCACTCTGTCCCTCAGGGTGGGGTCAGTCGTTCACCTCAGAAGACGTCTCTCAATATGATGGATGGATGGATATTCCTTAGCACAGATTCCAAACTCTGGTCAATGTCAAGTACAAACAGACACATACAGCCAGGAAGAGCCCATTTTGAAATGTTTGGGGAAAGTGAGAGAACACTCATTCAGCATTACGTTTTTAAATTTCTACCTCTTTCTACATTAGAATTGAGTTTCTGCAATAGCTCTGTGGATCTTGAACCAGCAAATAGCTGGACACATAGGGCTTCTTAGGACCAGCTCAGATGTCGATGATACACAATGCTGTCCTATGTCACTCACTGTGCACTGTAATAACATAGCAGGGCATTGGCAGTGGGTGTTTCAGTAACATGAGCCCATCCCCACACTTAGAAGGTAAAACATGAGCAAAGCATACTGCATACCAATAATCGTGCAATTCAGTTTCAAGATTTCTTCCATCTTATTCTATAAATGAAAGCAGTGGCGCAGGAATGGGGGGTGGGGAGCAGTCTGCCCCTGGGCAACAGGTGGGGGGGTGACAAATTCAGCCGCATTTCGGCAACAAATTTGGTGGCAAGGCAACAATTTGCCTCACTGCTGGCAACGGGGGGGGGGGTGACCAGCGGGCGGCAGGACAACCAGGACCAGACAGCGGAACTTTGGTGGTGGGGGGGGCGACAACTTCAGTGGCGGAACTTTGGCGGCATGGCGGCGGTAAGTGGAGAGCGGGCAGGACTCAGATTGCAAAAAAACAGACAAATCACACTTACAACTGCACACTTGGACTACAGGTTATTAGCCACACAATGGTCCTGGCACTCTCCAAAGGGAAGCAGACACCCCCTGCTGTCCACTGTTGCTAAAGGAATGGTTGGTGAGGCAACACAGTTGGTAGCAGAAACGTATGCGATGATCTGGAAGGGTTAGAAAGAGGGTAGAGAAACATGAGACAGAGATGCAACATCAATACCTTGCAGCATAGAATTCCCTTGGCTTACCTGTGTGGGTTGCGTTGTTCTTGCTTCCCCTGTTGGGGTGGGAATTCCAGATGGGTGTTTGTGTGTGGAGTCCTACTGGACAGAGTCTCTGTAAGAAGGACTCCGAAGAAGCGTTTACTAAATTTCTATTTAAAACATTTATACCCCGCCTTTCCAACAGCCCAAGGCAGCTAGTCATCTCTTGTGAGGGACAAGATGTTGCTTGTCCAAAGTGCCCCTTTTGTGTGCCAAGTGCCCTTTTGCCATGGTTCACGTCACCAAAGTTTCCCTTTGAGAGAGAAGAGAGGGATAGCCCCAAGCCATGCATCTTACCATCTGAGCTGTAGTCTCCTTGGCAGGGGCGTTTGTACAGGGGTTGGTGTGCTGTGATTGGCTACCAAATGTCCAGCATAGGAAAGTGGGTGGGGTGGGAGGGTAGTGGGAGGTGCAATTTTCTGCTGTTTCCCATTGTTCCCTATGGGATTACTTTTGCCTACACCAGCTCTGCGATTGGTACAGCATTTTCCCAGCATCAGGGTTGTGTCTATCATCTGAAGGAGGGTTAGGATATGGCATGCATTGACTCCTCATCCCTCCCACGTCACACCTGAATCTCCTCCCCATTTTGGCCGCCAGCAACCAAAAGATATCCAAGCTATGTTGGCGTAGTGTTTTTCTGGAGTTGTGCCAGCATCCATGGCGTGACTGTCAGCAGGCGGACTTCTATGCCGGCAGAGTTGGCACTGTTGGCAGTGATGTACATGGAGATACACGAATGTATCTCAAGGACAGGATAGGGTGATGAGCCAGCAAGTCATATCTTGTAGCAAGGAATCAGGAGGCGAGTGCAACAGCATAGGCCAGTTTTAACAGAATAAAGCCATCATTATTTGATCAACTGCCAATGAAGTCTAGAAGAGAACTTTACAGCTCAACTATCATGCATACTATGGTCCACAGATCATAGCAATGGTAAACAACATTATCTGACGAGGAAAGCAGTCACACAAAGAAAGCCATGTTTGTGCAAAATTGGTATTTGTGACTATATATCAATTGAAGAAGTAAAACAGTGCATGGACGTTATAAATGAGATTCAGACCTTTTATGATGCCAAGCATAGGTGACCCAGCCATATGGCCTACTGAAAAAAGAACAAGTAGACTTCCCACTATATAGACTGGATCCCAAGGATCACAAAGTCCCCTTGGCAGATATAAAATGCACCGGGCTGATCTAATGACGTATCTTCTTGGTCAGCAATTAAAGCATTCATGGAAGAGCAAACAGGATGAGTCATACATAGGTGATGGGCTAATGAAGCAAAGGATTTGTGTGTGCAACTCTTCAATAGAAGCATTCAGATGTGTAAATTACATATAAGGGGGAAAAGTCAAGAGGAAAATGATATAATCTTGGAGACAGAAAAGTTTCCACTAAGACTAGACATAGCAGATTGTTAAAGAATGTGCTCTGTTCTCTTTTGAGCTGGGAGAGGTGGTCTGGGGCGGAATTTTGACTTTGCTCTCCTAGAGTTGTGGCAAGTTGATCAAGACAATTATCTCTTTGGTTTTAACATTCACGGGGGGGGGGGGGGGAATGGAAGCTATGCACTTGATGTCTTTCAGTGGCCTTTCCTGGAAAGTTTCCAGTTTCAAGACAATTTCCCAGAGGTCTTTGTATGTAAGGAACCTCCCTGGTGCAATGAGAATTGAACGAACTTTGCTGGTCTAGTGATGAGTAACAGCAGATGGAATGTCAAGAGCCCCCAATGCTTTGCTTTCCAAAAAACAAGGAAGGCAAGGAGTGTGTCGCGTAACATAAGGGGCACGATTCATTAAGGTGGCCAGCCTACACTTGAGGCCATTCATTTAACAAAGCCCCTTTGGGTATGTGTGTGACTAGTACCAGATGTCAAAGGACACGTTCTTTGCAGAAATGAGGCCCTTTTTGTTCTCATTTTCTGTGGAAGAATTGCTCACCGCACAGTGAGGCCACATTTTTGTGGTAAAAAGTTGGGCTAACAGCAACATTAACAACAACAACAATCCTTTTATAAACAAAAAATCAGCTTCCTTCCTCTCAAGTCCAGAAACTGAACACTGGAACAAAGCAAGTTCAGTTGTCTAGTCCTCAGGGGACAGAAGGGGAACACTGAAGACTGAAACGAAGATTTCATTTGTCTGGGAGTAGACACTGAATACGGTAATGAAATAAGAGCCCACGTTTTTGTGTTAACTTAGAGGGGAAAGACAGGATTTTGATGCAGACCCAGTGGAGGTTAGACACTTTGAGACAACTCCAATTTGCCCTTTAGGATTTGAAAAAAAATTGTAAATTTAAAATATATGTAACATACGCATAGATTAATATTTGGGCTGAGTGCTTCTGAAAACCTGCAGCTTTTTAGCAGGTAAAAACTGTGCCCTTTGACCCTTTTTATAGGCAGGGTGCTCACCCAGAGGAGGGTCAGTACTTTGAAATGGTCTGAGGCATAAAGGATCAAGCTAGACATGACAGCAGTAGTCATGTTTGTTTGCTCACACCTACTTCATTCACCTTTAAAGTGTGGTGGGAGTGGGGAAGTCTGGTTTAATCCTCAGAAGAGGCATATGAGGAGAAGTGAACCTTACCCATCCCCTTTATCTTCTTGTAGTCCATCACCCAAACTTACATTTGCCCCAAGCCCACTGGCGTCACTACAGGGGGGCCAGAGCTCTAAGTTCCTCCGTGATCTGAGCCACCGTTACACGGAGGAACGAAGCGCCCCGCCCCCCGCCTTCCGAACCAGTCAAAGCAGTGAAAACAACACGCAGGAGACTCCCTGGCATGCACCTGATCACCACCAGTCCCTGCAACTCCTCCCCTTCCCACCTGCTCTTGGCAAGCAAGTCTCTAATTTTACCCCACATTACATTAGCGAAGGGAAGAGGAGGGTCAAGGACTAGTAGAGGAATAAGGTGAGCAGTACAGTGGCTGCATCCTTCTCGCTGCTTTGGAGCCAGTACAGCCACAATATCTGGTTAAGGAATGTCCAAGACTGAGAAGATGAAATGACCGTTAAAAACAGTTTGTCTATGTGATATGTCCTCAAAGAAGGAGATTAAATGGATGTGGGCTAGGTTCCCATAACAATTGAGCAAAACCCATTAGCATCTCTTAGTAAATCACCAAATACTCTTCAGGACTGGGGGTTTTTTTTTGGGGGGGGGGGAAGAGAGACATATTCACACACTATTCTGGTATGTGTTCACAACCGGGGGGGGGGGTGAGCAGGGAAAGGTTGACATTCAATTTGAGTGAAAAGCAGAAAAAGTTACACTCTAGCAGCTGGTCAGTCCCTTTTATGAAAAGCTGCCATTCATTTCCTTTTTGTATAAAAATAAAATGTGATGGGTCAGGCTGTAGATGAGTTTCCTGAGACAAGAGAGGAGTGTTCCTATTCTTAGGTCATTCCAGACCAGATGAAGGTCTGAGCTATGGACAGAAGGGCTCAGTCACACACAAGGCCAGGTGAGTCACAATGCATACTTGGGCAACTGCCCAGATGTTCCCCCCATCCCATTCTCACCATCTTTGTGTGAGCTCCTCCTTCCAAGTACGTAAATATCCTGTTCTAACATGCAATGCAAGGTGGGAACCTGCAGTATGAAATGGTACAGCCCCAGGATTACATTATTTTATTTATCTCAGGGCCCAATCCTATCCTTCCCCCCCCCCAACTGATGCAGTTGTGCCAAAAAGGCACATGCTGCATCCAGTTGTTTCCACTGGCCAGCTGCATCCAGTTGTTTCCACACACACCGGGTGGCCCCTTCTATCACGTATTGTTAACAAATACACAAAAATTAATTTTCATTAATTAATTTTGGGCAGGAGGTTTGGCTGGGCAGGAGGTTTGGCTCAGTTGGGAGAGCTGCAGCATTACATGCCTGAAGATCAAGGCCAAGGACGGCAGTTCGAGACTCCGTTGCTGCTGACAAAGCTGCAAAAACCCTCTGTGAGAGAGAAGAAGCTGCAGCTGGTACTCTGAGGGGGAGTTGCTCGTCAGTCAACACATGTGAGGGGAATGCCAGAGAGTGGCCAGAGTGACCTGGAAAGAAGTGTCCTACGAAAGTTTAGGACATTTATTGTATTGTAAAAACCGTTTGGTTTAGAATTGCCTGCCTATTGTAAACCGCCTTGAATTAAAGTCAAAGGAGAAATCCAATGACAAGAAAGGTGGTATATAAATAGTGTCTGGGAGTAGACAATAAATATTACTGTTATATTATTAGGTAAAGGTCCCCTTCATGGATCACTGCCTTGTTCTGGCGAAGGGGCTTGCGTAACTCAATGAAGCCATGAGCTATGCCGTGCAGGGACACCCAAGACGGACAGGTCGTAGCAGAGAGTTCTGACTAAAAGTGATCCACTGGAGAAGGAAATGGCAACCCACTCCAGTAACCTTGCCAAGAAAATCCCATAAACAGTATGGTTCATGGGATCACGAAGGGTCGGACACGACTTAACGATTGAACAACAACAAAGGTAAAGGTATCCCCTGACAATTAAGTCCAGTCGTGTCCGACTCTAGGGTGTGGTGCTCATCTCCATTTCAAAGCCGAAGAGCCAGCGTTGTCCGAAGACTCCTCCGTGGTCATGTGGCCGGCGTGACTCTCCTTGCCGCAGCGCGTAGCATGCAACTGGAACATGGAGCGCTGTTTACCTTCCCGCAAGCGGTACCTATTTATCTACTCGCATTGACATGCTTTGGAACTGCTAGGTTGGCAGGAGCTGGCCAAGCAACAAGCGCTCACCCCGTCGCGAAAATCAAACTGCCGACCTTTCGATCGATAGCTTATGGTTCAGCGGTTTAACCCGCTGTGCCACCCGCTGGCCATATCATTATTATTATTATTATTATTATTATTATTATGGTTATATTATTACATCTTAACAATACAGTTCAAATGTGAGATATCAGCAATACCTCACAGCCTGATCCTAAATGTAGGAAATTGCATTGAGCTGAATGGGATTTCCTCCAGGGTAGGTCTACAGATTTTCTTCAGAGTAAACACACATAGGATCAGGTTGAAGATATGTGTAGAATTTCAGTCCCCGAATCATTCTTGCAAAAAGCCACTGGGGAATGCAACAGCATGAGGCATAATTCAATCCTTCCTTTCAAGTAGCAAAAATAATACAATTCCACTTTCACACATGAACACCTTTTACAGCTAACTGGATAAAACATGTGTAAATTAGATACAGTGAAGCCAGTATTTAAAGGATCTGGCACAATTCATTTTAAAGGGTTCAGAATTTACTCATACAATTTAAGGAAATCCCATTAAATATGAAATCATCATGCAAAGTGTATTTTATAGTTAATATTACCCTTGAAATAGATTGGGTAATAAAAACAAACAATGTTAAAACTCAGTGACGCTGCACAACAGCCACTGGCTTTAAATCAGTGAAATGTTTACAAATTTAGGAAGAGGGCCCCAGTACCCCATGTAAAGCCTTCTGGGTAATGTAGTTCTCAAGAGGCTTAGGAGCTGCTCAGCGCCCTCTGCATTCCACGGCTGCTTACAATCTGCAACAGCCTCTGCGTCATGATCCTAGTTACTCGAAGAAGAGTTCTCCACGAGACACTCACGTCACATGCCTTCAGCAAAGAGAGACATAATATGATCATGTCAACTGGGAGGAGAATACTTCTGACAACCGAGATTGAAAGTGTTTCCTGCTGTTTGTTGGCCATTTCTTAACAATGGAGTGCTTCAGTGAGCTACCGTCTAAAATAGTACTAGGAGGAGATTTTACACACACACACACACACACACACACACACACACACACACACACACACACACACACACACACACACACACACACACACACACACACACACACACACACACGGCATGGGATCTGCAGAACCAATGAGTAACCAAGGTGTGTAGGAAAAAGACCGTGGATGACCAACGGGCGTTGGTGGGGCACAAGACAGGCATTTTCAGTGGCCATTTTGCGATTATGGAACTCC
This sequence comes from Plestiodon gilberti rubricaudatus, assembly GCA_026170595.1. NCBI lineage: Eukaryota > Metazoa > Chordata > Lepidosauria > Squamata > Scincidae > Plestiodon > Plestiodon gilberti. The sequence goes on along the minus strand of JANXHW010000001.1, from coordinate 153,665,328 downwards.
CTGCCTCAGGACGTACAGCTGGCCTGCTTTCAAGTGGGTAGTTAAGGCTTCTCTGTTTCAATAACCTTCCTTGAGAGTTTTTCCTTTCTGTTTTGATTTTTAGAAGTTTTGTTTGTTTTACTTTAAACCAATGGTGTTAACATTGTTGATGAAAAGGATTGTTGGCTGCCTTGATGGACCCTTCACTGAGACCCAAAAGTGGCCTCAGGATATTTTTAGATGAATAAAAATACATGGTTGTGTATCTCACATGTCTGACTCTCCACAGCAAGCAGGGGACGCATCCCAGAGGAAAATGCACCCTTCTCCAACAAGAAGCATTAGCAGTGCAACTTTTTCAAACTAGAACACCCCCCCCTTTAAGCCCAAAATGCAAAACTGGGGTAGGGATAGTCAAATGTCCCTTGGCTTGATTCAGAATTGGATGGCAAACGAAAGTAGGAAAATAGTTTGTTTTTTGCCAAACCAATTGTAAAAATTGGAATCATTGGAAGTGTGATGGAGCCTGAATGCCTTCCCCCCAATAAGTCCCTCCCCCAAATTCTCTTACAATCCTTACAGATCCTCCATAGAATAGAGTAGCGTGTAGACCCTAAGCCCTGCTCCATTCCCTCCTTTCCTTCTCCTAAATCTTACCTGGTGACAGAGTGACTCCATTCTTCCTGGTTCCTGAGACAGCATCCCATGTCCCAGGGTCCTTGGGACAAACAATTTTTCATGGCAGCCAAATACTCAGTAGGGAACCCCGACAGCATGAAAATGATGTGGTCAAGGGTTCCTCGTTCCTGGGAACCTGTCACTTAGTAGCATCCCAGGTACAAGGAACACTTTGACACAGTTTTCAGGATGCCAGATATGCCTATTGTACCTGGGTGGCCTGGGAAAATGATAGGTCTCAGGGCTCCTTGCATGTGAGAAGCTGCCATGATGATGGAGCCAGGGACAAGGAGCCCTTGAACACATAATTTCCAGTGTGCCAAAGAACCCTACTGTGAACTGGGATGCCCTGAAAAACTACATTTCCCAGGGATCCTGGCCTTTGGGATTCTGCTGTTTCAGTGTGTCCCAGGCCTCACAGAGAGGGCTCCTTGTTGAGTTGCCCATGCTTAGAAGCTCAAGCACATGATACTTGATTAGTTATGAAGCTGAACATTACGAGTGGAAGAAGTTTGTATTCCAAATCAGATAAATACAAACTTTGGCAACATTGTCAGATGAGGCCGACTCTTAATTTTTTGACTATATACCTTCACCTTTCTCCTTCTGTGTTCCACTTGGCCCTTTGTTTCTCTCTTTGTCTTATTTCTGTTCTCCCCAGTCTCCTGGTCATCCATTCGTTTCCTAAAAAAAAAAAAAGCACATGGTGGTTGGGGTTCCTCAACTGCAAGCTCAAAAGCATTTGTTTCTTCTTTGCTTAACCAAACACCGGTCTTCCCCTGCCCTCAGACTGCAGTTTGCTTCGTTGCACATGCGAGGTTTCCTTTCATCTTAGAAGGGCAACTTCATTCGCTGCTGCACATCAGATGTCAGCATGGATCAGTGCCAGGTCTGCAGCACCGGCACTCAACAGACATGTGCTAGATGTGGCAAGACGATATAATTGACCTAAGGTACATATTTGTGTTCTCTCTCAGTGCTGCTGATATGCCATTTGCTGTCTGCTCTATTCTCCTGACAAGATCCTTGACAGAGTGCTGTATAAATCTCTCTGCCAGTCAAGTCATCCTGTGATATTACTGAAACAGGGGAGCATATTTCAGCTTTAAACATAGGAGACAAGATCATGACACCACATAAAACACTTTGCAGATCAGAGTCTCCACGTCCACATTCCATGGATGGGACATGGAGAGTCTTGTCTGAACCCTTGATGTGAATCTGAACAATCGCAAAGGTTCATGATCAGTTTAGAAACAAGATGGCAGACCATGATCAAAGCAGCCTGCTCTTTCTGATTCTGTCCTCCGAATTTACAAGAATGGAACACATACATTTGGGCATAGCTGGGACATCACACCCAAAACCTCCAAAGACAGTGGTTCCCAAGCTGGGAGGCACAGCTTCCAGGGGAGCCACAGAAACCCACCTGGGGAGCCGTGGAGCTCCACGGAATCCTCTCAGAAAACAATGCAATGCCAATTGGCAGGCATCAGCATAATGTAATGGGGAGCCGTGGCCAATGATTGCCAACAGTCAAGGGAGCCACAGGTCAAAAAAAATTTGGGAAACACTGCCCAAAGAGATGAAATGTTCATGTGTGGATTCTCTCAATTACAAATTTGAGAACCTTTTTCCCTTTTCTCTATGAGTGAAACTGTAGTCCATTTCTGTGAGTGAAAGTTACCATGCCTTAGGCCAGATAAGAGTTCAGGGCCAAACTGATGTCACTGGAGCCTGGCGGGGAGGGCGGACGCCTAGGGGTGACACGCGCAAAGGGTGACACGCGGTCCCCCGCATGCGTCACCTCCGCGCCAGGAGAAGGCCTCGGAGCGTCCGCCCTTGGCGGAGGTCCGAGGCCTTTTGACGAGGCCCAATGTGGCGACGTCTTATTAGGTTTTTTGCGCCTGCACAGAATGTTTGAGGGCAAAAGGGCAGCCCTTTGCCCTCAGAAATGTACTGCGCATGCACAAAAAACCTAATAAATATGACATCACTGCATTGGGCCTCGTCAGAAGGCCCAAGACAGCCAACCGGAGAGGATGTCTCCGGAGCTGGCAGCAGTGGAGGTTCCGCTGCTGCCGGCTCCGGAGACATCCTCTCCGGCCAGCTGTCGCGGCGGCCAGGGGGTCATTAGGGCGGCGCGTGAGCCCTCAATTTAGGGCAGCGTGCGCCCTAGTGACGCCACTCCAGCACATATTGCCTCCTTAATCTTATTTATCTAATTCGATCTTGTTGGGTGGATAAATGAGAAAAGAGTTGTGAAACGCCTGAAAAGGTTGCTATAAAATGTTTGCTGAGATTCAAAATTTTGTTCTTATCTCTTTGTCCTGAATATCACCTGTGAATGTCCTGATATCACCTGTGGTAGAGCTCCTAGTGAATTAGTGAATGATGAATTCATTTGCATATTGGATAACAATCCAGTCCCAGAACTATCTAAAGATCACCCAGTCCTGTGTACTAGCTCACACAATCAATTTTACCATTATATTTAAACTTATGAGGTGGAAATTCTACATCACAGTGTAGCCTAATTGGGCTAATGAATGGGAGCTGCAGCCTTACCCTGGAATAAATCCAATTGGATTATCCATATAATCACCTCCAAACGACTGTTCGCTCATTATGATTTGAGCAAAGTGGGATTATTTCCTGCTAATTGCTTAAGATTATGATTAATCACCAGTTTCTTTTTAAAGCAATTTTGTATTAATTAAAAAGCATAATAACAAAAGGGTAAACGTATCAAGGAGTAATAAATATCCACTCTGAATAACTCTGCAGTGACAAGGGAGCAGCTCAGTGTATTAGATTGATTGTTAACAGCCTCTGCAAGAGAACAGGCTAGATGTAATGAGCATAGTCCACCATGAACCACAGCTTCTGCACAGTTCCAGTCCATTTCAATCGCATGTGTTGCGGAGAACTTCCCTAGTAGATTTTGTCGAGTATGAATAAACACTTGCCTATGAAGACTGGCCATGTAGTTGGCCATGAAAGCTTTCGTTTAACTATAGATTCTGCGTCTCCTCTGTCAGCTGGGCATGGCAATTCATCCAGCATAGTCCTTCCAGTCAAGCAGGCCATCTCCAGTCCAGCAGCACCTCCAACCAACAGCATTCCATCAGCCCCCAGCAAGGTGCCTTAGAGCTGGGATCTTGGTCCTTATATACTAAAAGCCCTCATCAGTATTAATTGGGTGCAGCTGGGGGCATGAAATCACTGCAAACCAAAGTTGTAATTATCAGTGTTGTGCGGGGCTGCCTTACCCCCCGTAGCTCCAACCACGAGGGAAGGCAGTGACCCCTGAGTTCCACACCAATGGAACCCCCAAACACATCCGCAGAGGAGGGTAGACTCGCTGCCACCACCTGTGGAAGTTAACAGTAGGCCACGCAACCCCAGGACTTGCGTGCCTCCCAGAGAGTTGCTTTGGGGTCCCCGCTCCAACCAGTAGCATTGTTTGATAGGGGACCTTATGGCCCTAGGCCACAGGCACCAGCTTCTGGAGGGCTCCAAAAGGTCCAGGAGTTTTTATTATTTCGCACTTTTTTAATGTGTTGAATGGCCCCAGCAGCACCCCTCCGGGAGGCAGCTGCTTCATGCGCACTCGTGGGGGCGAAAACAAACATTTAAAATCCGGGGGGGGGGGGGGTATTGCCCGGGCGCAGGGTGAAGAAAGCATTGCAATTTTTAAACAGCCATGAAAGATGCCCTGTCTTCCCTTCTCCCCCCCTCCTCCGATTTACTCCGCTTGTCTCTGTGTCCTCCTCCTGCTTGTCTCTGTGTCTCTCCCTCCCAGGACGTGAAGAAAGCAAGCCATGCGATGTGTGCGAGGACTCGGCCGGGCGCAGGGCGAAGGAAGAAAGCCATGCAGACGACTCGGGGGACACGACGAGGAAGTCCAAGTGCCTCTCTAGGAGGCGCCTCCAGTCTGGGGAGACACCTCCTAGAGAGGCACTTGAACTTCCTCGTCGTGTCGCCCGAGTCGTCTGCATGGCTTGCTTTATATATAGATGTTTTATTTAAGCTATGCCAGCATAGAATAGAAGGCAGAATCACTGCATATATATATATATCATATTGACAGACACAAACATTGAGGTTACTAACATAATAAAGAGCTAGACTCCTCATACTAGACTGTTTTCCCTCACTCACCCAGAAGTATACTCCGATGATGAACCGACCAGGTCCAAGCCCCACTAGAACCATGGTGTTAAGGCATGATGTTCTCCATAGGGTTGCATGCAGCACGGAGCTCACACGCAGATGATACTCACAAAGAGATGGCTACAAAGAGGACTGCCCACACCCCTTTGGGATCACTTACTTATACCCTTTAGTGTCTCAAAAGATGGACACACTATTGTCCAATGAGGGGGGGGGGGAGGAGGCAGAACTTACTGCGGCCAATGACTTGCATTTTGTGGGTAATTTTCCTCCGGCTAAGCAGCCCAGGTGTAGCCAATAATGCTGACTAGCTGCCAAGGTCCCAGGCTGATAAGAGCTTGTTGTTATACATTCCATTTCCCCCCCACAGCTGGTTATCTCCTGAGAACTAGCTAGTGCTCATCTCCAAGGACAAACACAGAATCGAAACTGTCAGGCCTGCTGCTCAAAGGGTAGAGACACAAATTTGCTTTTTCGCTACAATCAGCAACACCTGTGGGACACACCCTGCATAGGCAGTAGGTGTGCCACCACCCACACAGTCCTAGGGGTTAACCCCTTGCTGTCCAGTCCTGTCAAAGTTCAGGTCTTCAGTTAACTCCTCACTGCCCAGATCTGTCAACAAGGGTCAACTTCTGACACCACACTCAGCTCCTACCAGTTTTCTGTATCTTCTTCCACTACAGCTTCTGAAGAGGACACCCTGTCCCAGAAAATCCCTGGCCTGGTCCCTTTAAGAGGGCTGATTAGTTCCCCCTTTTTCCACTCACAGGTTTAGCAGTCCAAGTCCAAATATCAAAGTCCAAAAGCCAGTCCAAGCTCAAAAAGCCAGTCAGGGTTCTCAAGCCAGTCCACATTCAATGCCAAAGCAGATTCCTCAAGCCAGTCCAGAAGTCAGTCAGAGTAAGTCCATAAGCCAGTCCAGAAGTCAGTCAGCACAGCTACTGTAAGTCAGTCTTTCTCCTCCAAAGCCTTCGCCCTACTGCAACCCACACCCTTCCTCCAGGTGCTGTTTTTATACCTGATGACCTCTAGTGGCTGCAGCTGAGTAGCCTGCCTACTGCCGAAGCCTGGGTTTTAACCCCTTATACATATGAGGAACCACTGCTAACACCACACCCTATCTCCTCGGGGGAAGTCTTCCGCATTTTCCAATACACACTCTCAAACTAGAAGGAAGGGCAAGGAAACAATTTGGACCCAGTTTCACAGATGCTGGAGGCAGACAGTGTTAGCTGGAGTTTGCTAACACTAGGAGATGAAGCCTTGTGGGGATGTTGCAACAGTAACTGTAGTCTGACGTAACAGTAACTGGTCTGATGAAGGATCCGCTGTTGTGCTGCCTGTTTTTAGGAGCTTATTTGCTTCCACTATGTTCTGCTTATATCATTGTAAACAAAGTAAAGACTGTACTACAAAGAAACCATGTCTCCCATGTTTGTTCATTCAAAGAAACAATAGCTGCAATCCCAGTACAGTATACACTAGCAGTGTGCAGTGCAAGTGTACATTTGCAGTTGAGCTCAGTGGGTCTTTCTTACGTCATAAGAACATAAGAAGAGCCCTGCTGGATCAGGCCAAAAGCCCATCTAGTCCAGCTTCCTGTATCACACAGTGGCCCCACCAGATGCCTCAGGGAGCACAAGACAACAAGATAACCTGTTTCCCGTTGACACTCCCTTGCACCTGGCACAGAGAAAACCCACTTCTAAAACCAGAAGGTTGCTTATGGCTTGTAACTTGTGATGGGCTTTTCCTCCATGAATCTGTCCAAACCCCTTTTAAAGGCATCTAGGCCAGGTGCCATCACCACATCCTGTGGCAAGGAGTTCCACAGATGAATTACACGCTGGCTAAAGAAATATTTTCTTTTGTCTGTTCTAACTCTCCCTCCACTCAATTTTAGTGCATGTCACCTGGTTCTGGTGTTGTGCGAGAGGGAGAAGAATTTCCCTCTATCCACTCTCTCCATCCCATGCATAATTTTATATGTCTCAATCATGTCCCGCCTCAGGCACCTTTTTTCTAGGCTGAAAAGCCCCAGACGCTGTAGCCTTTCCTCATAAGGGAGGTGCTCCAGCCCACGAATCATTCTGGTCGCTCTTTTCTGCACCTTCCAACGTCCAACAAATAAGCAAGCCCGTAGAATTGCGCTGTACATCTTGAAACATTACCTCTGGACTTCTCATGTGTAACAGAATGAATAAGCCAATGACAGCTTGTTCACCCTATAATTACCTCATAATTTTCAATTTCAAAGATTTACTTTCATTGCATAGCAGATTTTTTTTTTTTTTGCTCTGAACTCTAACAACATTACTGTTTGAGAAGCGAATACTAAACCTCCAGGCTAATTCATCATCGTCAATTGAAACACACTCACTGGTATTTGATGTGTTTAACAATGTTTCAGTCCTTTGCCTTATTGACAGTTGAGGAAGTAAACACAATAGAAACTTAATGAACCATCTAATAATGACTGGTCTCCATTGTCCTCGGACTTAGTGAATTAATATTCACTTACAATAGTCACTGAATATTCACATTAATATAGTCACTGAATATTCACATTAATATTTACTGATGTCATAGCATCAAAGCAGTGATTCATTCACATTTGCAAAATGCTTTGGCTACATTTGCATAGATTTTTTTTTAATATCAGTAGGCTCAGTGCAGCCACATGAAGCACTTTTTAAGATCCCACTGATTTTGCTGAGAAACATTTAAGTGTATGTTTCATTCTCACAGTGAACTCGATGGGACATAAAACTGTTAAGTATGACAAGATCGTGCCTGTTGCTTTTTAATTCAATTATTGTTCTTATTCCTTTGCAGTGGAATATGTTTACGCGCCTCTACTGCCTCTGTTTAGTATGAGTGTTTTTAGCAGGGCTAGCACTCTGAGAGCACAATCCACACTAAAGATCCGGCAGGCGACCCCGGGCCGCCCGCCAGAACCTATCCGCGTTCCAGGCCAATCGTGATTGGCCTGGAGGTCTACTTGGGGGAAGGAGACATTCGTCCCCTTGCCCCGGTGTAGTGCAGGGAGGCCCCAATGATGGGCCTCATTGGATTTCCACCAGCTATTTAGCTGGCGCAAGTCCGAGGAGGCCGTGTAAAGGCTGCGCCAGCTCGGGAAGCGGACGGGGATATGACGACTGACATCCCCACCCTCTCGAGTGGGCTCGGCCAACAACCAGCCTCCCTCACTGCCCAGACCGCTCCCACAGGGGGATCCCTTACCTTCTCTGGTGGCCGCAGGGACAATCTGGCAGTGGAGTAAGGGCTGCCGGCCTCCGCGCCGGCGGCCCTTGTTCTAGAGTCGTCACAAACATGCTTTACGGCACATTTGCGATGGCTTAGAAGGGCGGAGCACGCGCTCCACTGTTCTTTACTTAGTGTGGATTGCGCTGCCCATGATGATGTGGGTGGGAGCACATGATGATGTGGGTGGGAGCACCCCTGCTTCCTCCTTTCACGTGGGCAACTTGAAGCTGGTGGGATTGCAGAGTGCTGCCTCCACTAAGAAAGCTAGGAGTGACCAGATACAAACGAAGGTTCCTGTGCCTCTGATAGTTGCACAGAAGGAATTTCAAAACGTGCAACGTCTTTTGCCCCTGCATGGCCAATTGTACCTGCTCAGATCTCCTTCATCTGGAAAACTATATGAATAGCACAGTTACCATGTCTGCATCTCATTATGTTAGTGTAGTCTTCCTTTCTTCCTCTCATGGAAGAGACCCAGTTTTTGCTGACCTGCCAACATTCTGTATTGCAAATTGAGGCCTTAAAAGGCCACAAGCCAATAAAGGCCACAAGCCAAGGAAGTTTCCCCAGCGAGTTCCACACTCGCTCCAACAGAAGCAGTAGACCTAGTCAGACGTTCTAATCTAGATCACAGGGAGATTCTCTCCCTGGGGACTGTTTTCCTCTGCAGAAGAACGGCTGCACCTGTCGGCAGAGACGCCGGGCGCCTGCCCGGCACCCGGGCGCGTAGGGGCGGGGCCTGTGCGCATCACGTCGACGCGCCCCTCGTGTGACGTCGACGTGCCCCCCGTCCGTTTAGCGGTCATTTCGGAGCCAAACGGGCTCCAGGGAGGGCAGGAGGGCCGATCCAGCAGCACGCCTCGCTTCGGTGAGTTTCCCCGAGCGCGCGCGCCCTCCCGCCCGAATGCCCGAGCGCCTGGAGCTCCTGATCCACGCGTTCCACTGACGTTCCGCCACTGCCCGTCGGGGTGGAACTACAGCAGGGATGGCCAACCTTTCAACATGAATGCTCCTGGCCCTTTAATGGTTGTATAGGTGAGGACATTTCAGCAGGTGCACCTGGTTTAGCAGCTCCATCAGCACTTGCAGTTGCCAAGATTCTGTCTTCTACACAGCTCTTAAGAATGCAGAGGCCCTAATGGTGGGCCACCCCTGAACTACAAAGTGGCTCAGCACCGGAGCCAGAGCTTCCCAACATGCTTCTGTTCGCCATATACTTGTGCATACTGTCCATGGTTATGTAATGCCTGAACAGGCCTACTGTCAGCTGGCAATCAGGTGTGATTACACAATTCTAGAAATGTGGTTTACATGAATGCTTTTTTATTATTCAACCCCTGCTAACTGGGCAAGAGACACTTTGTCAATGGGTGCTCCTCTTATATTTAGCAGGGGGAGAGTAACTGCCCCCCTTTCACCCCAGCACAGTTTCTTTCCCGGTGGCTGTTGCTGGTGGTGTTCTGCATCTTTTTTAGATTGTGAGCCCTTTTGAGGCAGGGAGCCATTTAATTATTTGATTTTGTCTGTAAACCACTCTATGAACTTTTTGCTGAAAAGCAGCATATTAAATACTGTTAATAATTATTATTATTATTATTTGAAAATAGACAAGCAAAGAAAAAAATTACAAAATTACAAAGTGCTAATGCATTCCAATAAATGTACTCTGATATTTCATTTTCCCAGAGTTGAAAGAAAGAGAGCATATCTTCTCACATCACTCCTTTCTTGGCCTCCTTTATGTGCTTGTTTTGTTCTCCAGTACTGACGCCAGTTACTTACCCATCTATTTTTAAGAATCTCTATGATATTTCTTCCAAACTGTTTTTCTTTTCCCTTGAGGTCCACCTAGTTTTTTGTGTGTTTGTTTGTTTGTTTGTTTGTTTGTTTAGCACTTTGGAGCCTTCATCGCAAGTGCAATACAAACAATTGAGGTCTAAACTGATGTAGCATTATGATACCAATTTGGAAGACTGGCCTGGTGATTGTGTGTAGCCCACCCCCACCCCGCACCATTAGCTGTTCTAAGCCAGCTCACCCCACCAGCCTGCCTCTGATTTAGAGTTCCTGGCCCTGAAACTGAAGCCAGTCATGCTATAGTTTCAAAGCAATAGCGACATGAAATTGACAAGAAATTGTCAATGTGATCTTTCTCTCCTTGAAACTCTTAACAGGACTCCCTGATGGCATGAAGGGTGGAGAACTTGCGACTTTCATACTCTGAAGTAAAACGTGCAGTGTGCACAGATACACACTGCTTTGGATGGGGGACACAAAAGCCTCTTCCCTTCACAGAGTGGCAGCAGCAATGATGCAAGGGGGCTCTTACAGGAAAAGCAGCAGTTGGTGAGAACTGTAGTTAAGAAGAAAGTGAAGAAACAGCAGCAATAGAGTTGAAATCCCCCCACAGCAGGTGCTGTAGTTAAATGGAAGGGCAGGCAGACCCCAGTATACCTATCCCTCCAGAAGAAGAGGATCCATTGCATGGGGACTACATATTGTGTCCTCCTTCATGGATCATTGCCTTGTCGTGGCGAAGGGGCTTGCGTAACTCAATGAAGCCATGAGCTATGCCGTGCAGGGACACCCAAGACGGACAGGTCGTAGCAGAGAGTTCTGACTAAAAGTGATCCACTGGAGAAGAAAATGGCAACCCACTCCAGTAACCTTGCCAAGAAAATCCCATGAACAGTACCAAAAGGCTAAAAGATATGACGCCGGAAGATGAGCCCCTCAGGTCGGAAGGTGTCCAATATGCTACTGAGGAAGAGCGGAGGACTATTCCAAGTAGACCCAGAAAGAGTGAAGCGGCTGGGCCAAAGCCGAAAGGACGTCCAGCTGTGGATGTGTCTGAGGTTGAAAAGAAAATCCAATGCTGCAAGGAGCGAACTCAGGAAGATAGTGGAGGACAGGAAGGCGTGGCGGGATATGGTTCATGGGATCACGAAGGGTCGGACACGACTTAACGACTGAACAACAACAACAACATATTGTGTCATTAACACTGAATCAAAGTAGCACTTGGCAGCTGTGTTAGTCAAACAATTTTTTTGTTGTTGTCCTCTGTCTTTACCATATTGACTTCCTTCCAAAATGCTGATGATGAACATTCTGGAAGGTGTATTCGGGTTCTGCTTCTTGCTGGCAGCTAATATTTTAACAGCTGTTGACAAATTCCAAATAAGTCATTTTATTAACTAGGTGCAATGACACTTCTGGAGGAATGTGGCTTGCATTCAAAGCCCCCTTTGCTTTCCCCGTCATCTCAGGTCTGTGTGTGGCCAGTCAGAGGCACAACACGCTCACTTGGCCCAAATTCCTGTAGTTATGCTGCTGGAAGGATCTGTGAAACTGAAAGGGGGGGGGGGCAGTAGATAGGCTTCATAAGCTCCTCTGGTTTAAAACCATGGTACTAGAACCAAATCCCTTTTCATGAGCGCAGAGTAGAGCACACCTGATTAAAATCCAATTAGCGACAATCTCACCATATAAAAGTACAATTAACAAATTAATCTACCAATTCTGACCTAATTTAAAATGAGAGTTTAATTGGGTTATACAAACACAGACATACAGGCCAATCCCACAAGCTTTGCAGAAATACCCAGAACTTTCAAAGAAATGTATTTGCACCCTGATCTCTGCACAAAAGTGCATACATAGCCTTCAGCATGAGTCTATTGGAGCATCTTAGCATAAGTAATGGATTTAACGTTCATAGTTCCCCTGTGGGGCACAGAGGCATTATCGGTTTTATAAGAATTAGAGAAGAAAGCCCACTGAGGTCCCAATCCTATTGTGGCCTTGCCCTGCCGGAACTAGAGCTCCAGCAGTGCAAGGCACCTTACTGCAGTGCGAAAGCTGGGCCGCTGTTGCAAGCTGCTGGGCCAGTGCCACAAATGGTGAGAGGAACGGCACACATGGCAGCAGCTCTGGGAGGCTCTGCAGGCACTGGTAAGTTGGTAGTGGGGCAGGGAGGGGGAGGTTCAGGGCATTCCATGGTGGGAGGGAGAGGGCAGGGGCGGGGAACAGGGCGGAGAGGGGGAGGATTGTGGTGGCAAACATTCATACCAGATCCTATTCCCCATCTTTCAGTCCGCCCCACTCCTTTTCTGTATAGCTGGTGTGAGTCTGAGGGGACCCATAGGCCACCAGGAAGCCTATGTAAGTACAGGCTTACCTCTGGGAGGCCTCCGGAACACCCCACCACCATTGGACGCAGCATACGCTCCACCAGGATGGCTGCATTGGTGCCAATGGTAGAGGTAGGACTGGGCAGTTAAGAGGCTTAGATTGCAACACCAGCCTGTGGGCCAGCCAAGTTCTAGATGCAGCCCAGTAGGCCGATCTTCAGTTTGGTCTTCTCAAATTTCAACATCCTATTTATAACCTGACAATCTTAAAATAATTGGTTGTTTTCTCCCTTCTGCTGCCATGATTTTACCTCTGCTACGCATTTCAACACTTGCTAATACTCTGGTTTCAGTTCATCCTTGTCCCACAGATTCAGTGAGATTTAAGTGTGATTGAAGCTCTCTGGATTAAAGCTTACATGTGGGTTTAGGTTCTTTTGAACAAATATATCTTACAAGGATTTGTCAAAGTCACAATGGCTAGTCTCCGGAAAAGAGTACTAGGGCAATAGAGGAGAGATGAACAGTACAGTATGGTTTCTATGACTCACTTTGTGTAGAATTAAGCCCTCAGAATCCACTGTGAATCCCAAGGCACATTACTGAGTTTGACCATCGAGTAGCACACTCACAGCACAATCCTGTCTAATTTTAGACAGGCGGAGCAATTGCTTCTCCACTCTAAGGTGTCACAAGTATGCCAGAAAGCACATTTGCGGCACCTTGATGAGTAAGCGGCGCAGGTGGAGAGACTCTGCCAGCGTTGCAGAGTGGTGGAGCGCCGCAGTGGAGTTAAGTCCCCGCGGTGTGGCAGGGGGGCAGGAGGGGTGTTCGGGGGGGTGGAATTGGTCAGCCAGGCCTGGGACAGGGGAGGGATCGGCGGTGGTGCACTCCGCCGAATTTTATCCCCCTTCCCGGACCTGGCTAGCATTATATGGTCGGCTCAAATGTGCACCAGCAAAATTCATGTAGACTCATTGGGGCAGCTGGGACACTATTCGGCGTAAGGGGACAAACATCCCTTTACCTCAAGGAGGCCTCTGGCTGCGCCAATACAGGCCCAATCCTGCTTAGGATGCAGCGGGCACCTTATTTGCACCCCTGCATCCTGTTAGACAAGGACTGGGCTGTAAGCAATACATGCACACACATATCTTTTTTTTATTACTGTGTCGCTGTTTCCTACATCTGCAGGTTTTGTATTCTTCTTCTTCCAGTTTTGTTTTTTCCTCTCCCAGAGACAGGCACCTCATTTGGAAAGGTGAGGAGTTAGAAAGCAGAAGCATCAAGCAGAGGCACCAAGCAGAAAGCAGAGGCAGAAAAGCAAGGTATCAAAGAGGCAAAGCAGACACTTTTCAGATGTTATCTGGTATAGAAATGAATATGCCCAGGAGGGGAGCAGCACCGGAGTGGTGAGCTCCACCTCTAACTTACATGTGTTCATTTCAACATCTGAGATGAGCCTACATGTACCACTAGCTCATATCAGACATTAAACTTAATGTGCGTGGGTCAGGGGTGGAGCCCAGAAGCGTCGCTCCGGTAGGGGCGGGGCTGTAAGTATCGCTGCGGTTACAGTCGCTTTACCGAGCGAGGAGGAGGCAGCCCCGCCCCCTCACTGTCCGAGCCATTCGCCTACGGAGAAAGCAGCAGGCAAGAGACCCTGCCTGCTGCTTTCTCCGTAGGCGAATGGCTCGGACAGTGAGGGGGCGGGGCTGCCTCCTCCTCGCTCGGTAAAGCGACTGTAACCGCAGCGATACTTACAGCCCCGCCCCTACCGGAGCGACACCTCTGGTGGAGCCTACCACTGTGATTCTACCTCCTACCTACCATTTCTACCATCTTGAAACCCTTAGAGCAGTGGTTCCCAAACTGGGGGGCGTGGCTCCCAGGGGAGCCGCGGAAACCAGCCAGGAGAATTGCAGAGTGCCATGGAATCCTCTTGGAAAACAGTGCAATGCCAATTGGCAGACATCAACATAATGGGAGCCGTGGTCAGATGTTCGCCAATGGTCAAGGGAACCACAGGTTGAAAAAGTTTGGGAAACACTGCCTTAGAGTTACCCTTAGAAACCCTTTCTAACATCTTGAAACCCTTAGAGTCATGACCTACAGAGGTGGAAAACAGGTACATTTAGTCCAGTCCCTTAAGGCAGGAGACAGAAGGTAGTCTAATTTGGGGTTGAGGTGTATGTGTCCTCAGAGACATGGACAAGTTGTAAGAATAAGATCTTACAGAGGTTTTGGAAATTTTCACTGCAGAATCTTTTGGAAGCAGGGATCCAGGCTCAGAATTGGTTGTAACCTACCATGAGTCTCTTGGATAAGGCAGGTTTTATTATTATTATTATTATTATTATTATTATTATTATTATTATTATTTTAATTAATTAATTAATTAATTAATTAATTAGATTTCTATCCCGCCTTTCTCCCCCACAGGGGGATCCAAAGCGGCATCATCATCATCAACATCATTATATATCAACATAAACAAACGAACGCCACACAAAGCAGGCCACAATGGTGAGCTCACAGCGGTCCTTATAGTCTCTGGAATTCTGCTGTGTCCTTCTGTTATCCCCCCCTCACACTCCCCAGTGGCCCAACAGATCCGGAATGGAGGCCTACAGTTCTCTAACCATCAGTGCCGCTGTGTTTCTGGTGCATTTGAAATCAAGAAGGTTAAAGTTCTTCAAAGATATGGTACTGCACAGTGACGACTTTAAGCCAATTGGGCCAATTGCGCCCAATTGGGCCCTATGTAATCTACTCTAGTCTTGTCAACAGTGGTGTTGGGAGGGTGGAGCTCACCCGGTCCAAGCGCCGCGGCTGAGGGAGCGCTGCAAAGCCGCGACGCACTGCGGCGCGCGAGCGACCACCACCTCCAGGAGCTCACTCCATGCCGGGGCCGGGCGGCGCGAGCGCGGCCCGGCCCACCCGCCCAGCCTCTTGCCTCTCTGTCCTCTGCTCCTGCTCGGCTCCTCCTCCTCTTCACGATCGTCGTCGACGTCGTGGCTGGGCCGGGCCGGGGGGGAGGCTCTCCTCCTCGTAGACCCCGAGCCTTCCCCAGGAGCAGGAGGTAAGCCGGGCCCAGCACTATTGGAACCAGAGGGAGGTAAATGGAGGGGGGCACCCGGGGCAGGGTCCGCCAGAGTCGCCCCCCAAATCACTATCAAAAAGATAGTAAAGCGCAAAAAATTGAACCCTGAGCCAAGCGCAGAAAGCGCTAGTTATGCCTCTGCTTGTCAAATACACACGACAACACATTGCAACATACATGTAATACCACATTGCGGGTTTAAATATTGTTTGTAGGCCTATATTCAGACTCAAGTATTTAAGTTTTACATTCATTAATCTAGATAATGGCCTGCACTGCCTCAGACAGCGGTGGAGGGATTCTGATTTTGACAACTCCTTCACATAAAAAATAAGAACTCCCTCAACATAGAAAACTAGCATGGCAAGGAGGAAGATTCTACCACAGCCCTTTGCCAGTTATGCTGATTTTCTGTTTGCAGGGAGTTTTTACTGTCAAGAAAAGAGAAGACAAGAAGAAAGAAACTTCAAGACTGTCGAGAAGAAAGAAACTTCCACCGGCTGTGGCTTCTCCCATCACATAAACACTCTGGTGGAAAAAGCCACACTGGGTGAAATTGTTTCAGCCTTCTCAATTTTTGGACCTGACACTCTGAAGGATAATCTTAAAAAACAAAGTACAAACAAACAAACAAAACAACCATTTGAGGTGATTAACATTTTCATGACTTAACATTTCAGCTTTCGACTCTTACTGGAAGAAGGTATTACTTTAATTAGCAAAACTGCAGAATCGGAGAGAACAGTCTAGACTGTTCATTTAAGCCAAAACGGTTGTTTTTATCGCATCTCTGTGAAGTGGGCTGTTGGGACGAGGCCTGTCTTAGCCAAATCTGGTAGCATACTGACAGACACTTACTCATACATTTGTCATTTCTTTGGAAAGGAAATGCAAGGAGCTTATTTATTTTATGATTACAGAAAGCCTTGTTTGCTTTGTGATCATGAAGTGCTCTGATGGTGGCTGATTGAAACCCAAGGACTTTTCATAGTGAGTCAGTTGTTGTTGTTCAGTCATTAAGTCGTGTCTGACCCTTCGTGATCCCATGAACCATATCCCTCCAGGCCTTCCTGTCCTCCACTATCTTCCTGAGTTCGCTCATTTTCATATTCGTTGCATCAGTAATGCTGTCTAACCATCTCATCCTTTGCCTTCCCCTTCTCCTTTTGCCTTCAATCTTTCCCAGCATCAGAGTCTTCTCCAGAGAGTCCTCTCTTCGCATTAGGTGGCCAAAATATTTGAGCTTCAGCCTCAGTACCTGTCCTTCCAGGGAACATTCAGGGTTGATTTCATTTAGGATTGACTGATTTGATCTCCTAGCAGTCCAAGGGACTCTCAGGAGTCTTCTCCAGCACCACAGTTCGAAAGCATCTATTCTTCGGCGCTCAGCCTTCCTTATGGTCCAACTCTCACAACCACACATTGCTACTGGGAACACCATCGCCCTGACTATACGAACTTTTGTTGGCATGGTGATATCTCTGCTTTTTATTATGCTATCTAAATTTGCCATAGCTTTCCTTCCAAGGAGTAAGCGTCTTTTAATTTCATGGCTGCTGTCTCCATCTGCTGTGATCTTGGAATTACTGCCTCTTTTTACTGTTTGTAAAATCTGGTACTGCTTCCATTTCTGCCCCTTCTATTTGCCAGGAATTGATGGGACCAGATGCCATGATCTTAGTTTTATTAAGCCTGAATTTTGCAATAAGAAGCTCATGAGTCAGTACCATCCTTCCAATGGCCCACAGGATCTGGTTTGTATCAGTGAGAGTAAATTAGTCTTGGCGGATGGGAGAAGTTGAATACTGCTGAAGCCACAAATCACTTAGGAAGCACAGGACTCCAACTGGGGGGGGGGGGGAAATCCCCCTAGCTCAATGCCCCTGAAAAATACAACAAAAGGAACATTTTCAACATCATCATCTTCAGAGATGTTAATTAATGTTCAAGACCTATAAAAATGCTATTCAAGCATGAGATATAAAGATGTAATTTTATTCAGTGCCTACAGAAGGAAAAGGAGGAGAAAGGAAAAAGAATCATGGTCATATCCTTGTAGTGTCAAACAGCCCAATCCTGTCTAGCAGGATGCAGTGGCACAAATAAGGCACCCCCTGCATCCTACGCAGGATTGGGCCTGCGCCAGGACAACCGGAGTTCTCCTCAGGGTAAAGGGACGTTCGTCCCCCCTAACTCGAGTAGAGCCCCAGCCGCAATTGCTCCACAAGTCTACAATTAGACAGGATTGCACTGCTAGTCTCTCTCTCTCTCTCTCTCTCTCTCTCTCTCTCTCTCTCTCTCTCTCTCTGTGTGTGTGTGTGTGTGTGTGTGTGTGTGTGTGTGTGTGTGTGTGTGTGTGTGTGTGTGTGTGTGTTCAAGATAAAACAAAAATACAATAAATTCTCTATGGGAGGTGCTGCAGAGGGAGAGCAACAGAAAAGAACCTTGACTCCAAGCAGGTATGTTGTAGCCCTTTGTTCTGTTTTGATGGGGTTTGGGATCTGCAGCTCAGAAGGGCCTTGCCAGGTGAAATGGATGTATCATGTAAATAGCTCTAGTATTAGGGTCATAGAACCAGGGTTCTGCTCTAAGTTAGCAGAAGACAAACAAGATAAAGGATTGCAATTATGCATTTGAGCTAAAGAAATGAACAGTTGCAAACCAGGCTTAGGGGACACATGATATAGTGCACAAAATAAACCACTAAGGACAACTGTAAAGCATGGGGGCAGGGGGTGAGCGGGGCAGGAGTTGTGGTCTGGAGGGTTGAGCTGCCGCCTTGCCCAGCAGCGTCATGAGCCAGCGCGTCACCCCGGGGCGAGGGGTCACCCGTCTTGGCGCGTCAATCCCCCCCAGCCACGTCACTCACACACAAACACACAGCCACGTCACCCCCACTGCTGCATCAGTACTCACCCCACGGTGGTGGCCCACGTGCCGGGAAAGGGTGACGCATAGCGCCAGCAGGCCAAGCTGCGTCCTCTTCAGTGGCTCGGCCGCTTCTAAGTAGGCCAGGCAAGGCTTTGAGCTGCGCATGCACACAAAACCGCTCGAAGCCTTGTCCTCAGAAGGACCAAACGAAGACCCGATTGGGTCTTTGTTTGGCCCTTCTGAGGGCAAGGCTTCATGCAGCGTTGTGGGTGCTGGGGGGTGGGGTTGACGTGCCAAGCCGGGCGACCCTTCGCCAGGGGTGACGTGCTGGCTCATGACGCTGCTGGGCAAGGCAGCAGCTCGACCTCCAGACCACAACTCCTGCCCCCCTCACCCCCGACAAAGAAGATGCGGCTCGGCCTGCTGCTCTCTTGGGGGTGACGCGCCGGGAGGGGTGACATGTCAGGAGGGTGATGACTCGCCGGGACTCGCGCGAGGCTAGAACAAAGAAGATTAAGATGGAGTGTCACTGCGGGGGCACTCCTGGACGGTCGGGACTATGGTAAGTCTACTTATATTTGACACATGTGCGACTCACCTTTACGTAAAAAACAACAAAGAGTATAGTAACACCTTAATCAAAGCACCATCAAAGATTTCCAAGGCAAGGAACAATAATAAAGAGTGCTAAACAAAGTCAGGGTTAAAAACATGTAATTAAAGCAGAATATAATACCAATAAAACCAATGGAGCAGAAGGAATGAATAAACTGAAAAGCAGTCAATAAAATCTTGTAGAAGCATATCAAGCACAGAAAGCATTTGAAAAAAGACAGGTCTACCATGCCTATTGAAAAGGGACAAGGCCCCAAATGTGGTGAACTTCAGGAGGTAATTGATTCCATATCCTAGGGTCCACCACAGAAAAAGCTCTCCCTGCAGTCTGTTATCGAATGGGACTGCCATAATGGGACTGCTAAAAGATAATTGGAGCTCAATATTAACTAATGTAGTAGTAGTACATGTGGGAGAAGATATTTCCGCAAATACGGTTGCCAGGTTTCAGGAGATCACTTGAAATTTCAGGGTTTTAGTTCCCCAGGATTTCCTGGGGAAGAAAATACTGTATTTCAAGGTGAAGTAACATCACCAACAGGGCAGGCTATTTCCTGTTTGACTTGAGAGCATTTCCTGTTTGGCTTGAGAGCCTCTGTTATTGGTTCTGCTCCCTTGTTCATCATATTCCATCCTGAGCAACCAGGAACACTTGGCTCTGCCTCTTTGTCACACCAGGTGCCCTCTTCCACCAGGATCCATCAACTCCCACCCCATACCATCAGGTACCCCCCAAACACCTTATGACACCATCCCTTAGTTCCCAAGTGGCCCCTGAATCTCGAGTTCTAGTTTCAGACAACCCAAGATAATATTATAATATCCAGGATTTATATACCGCCTTCCTTGGTCATTGGATTTCTCCTCTGACTTTAATCCAAGGTGGTTTACAAAAACTTTACAAATATGTAAAGATCTTCTTTACATTCTTACTTATTATTTTCCCTTAGTACATTGATCTGCTGCAATCTCTAGCATAGGCTATAGAGTCTACAGCCTTTACAAATATATACAACCATGAGAGACAGCTCTCTTAATCACCATCGTTAAGTAAATATTACAGCCACTTATTATTAACATCATTAATATTGAGTTTGTCTGCTTTCTGGCATCCTGGTGGCATTCTTATTTCAACATACACGCTAGCTTTAAAAAAAAATTGCCAGGAGAGCAAGAGTCACATAGCTTTTCAGAATGCTGGCAGTCTTTGTTCCAAATACTGTAATGGCATGGAGGGAAAGTGTTTTAGCAATTATTAACAGGGATTGTAGCCAGTGAAATTAAAGTGTGGGCAGAATTGAGCTTATCTTCCCAGCAAATTAGACCCAAATTATATAGTTGGAAAGTCTTTTAATAAAATTAAACATTATATTGCAAAATTAGTTCAAATTAGCAAATCAAATAGTCAATTGTACCCTAGACCTCTAGCAGCTTTATTTCAAGTCAGAGACATAGTGTGATGATAGCTCTTCTTTTGCAGTTTCAGCTATTTTCATTTTAACAGCCAAATCCTATTGAAGGCCTGCGCCTGGCGTAATGTGTATTCTGCCGGCACACGCTGCCGCAAAAGCACTATAAAGTGCTTTAAATGAAGCAAAGTGCTGTAAATGAAGCAAAATGGCTGTCTGAGGATTTGGTTGAATGAAATAGGCAGACCATCCCCCAGTCCAACCCTAACCCCCCACCCCCGTGAAGGCTTTTGCCTCCCTCCCTCCCCACAATGCAAAGAACAAAATTAAAAATGACAAACATAGAATAAATAAACTGGATTTTGCCAATCAATTTACTATTTAGCCAGGATGGTGTAGTGGTTTGGGAGTCGGACTTAGACTTGGACGTTCCAGGTTCAAATCCCCGCTCAGCCACAAAGCTTCCTGGGTGACCTTGGGCCAGTCACTATCTCTCAGCCCCACCTACCTCACAGGGTTGTTGTGAGGACAAAAAGGAGGGGAGGAAATATGTACACCACTCTGAGCTCCTTGGAGGAAGGGCGGTATAAAAATGTGAAAAATAAATAAATAAATATTTTTATTCTTGTACAATGATAGCTGCTTATGCTGTTCATTTGTTCAGGACAGCTTACGGAAAGTCAAATAGGAAGCCTAAACACAAACGAATGCTATTGAGAGTCTAGAGAAAACCAAAAAACCCCAACACTGATCCCAAGAACCTGCAAGCTTTACTACAGTCTATTTATTCCCACAATTCCCAGCAGGAGAGCTGGAGTATTTTGTTGGCTGAAGCTATGAGGAGGTGGAATAGACAGCAGTCCTGCATGGGAAGTAGGAAAAGACCCCCTCCCTTGCAAACTTGACCATCCTGCAGCCTAATGGGAATGCTTCCTGATTGTGAAATGTAAAACACACTTGTTTTTGTTTCCTGTAACCTTTTAGCTTTCACTGTGTTCTGGAGCTGGAAGGTTCTCTCCCCCCCCCCCAACTCCAAGTTTAGAAAGATGGTAGATTAATGTGACCACATGTCCACCGATAGCCTGGATAAGAAGACTGTTGTAAGGGGGTCCGGAGTGGGGACCCCGGCAACAGGGTGTCAAGGGCTGACCCCGAGCCTTGGGGTGCGCTGGGTTCTGGGGAGATCTCCAGTCCGAGCCTGCAGGGGCGTATCGTGATGCCTTAGAAGAGGCCTCAGAGGGACCCGAAGGAAGGGGGTTGCGGCACCCGGTTCCTCCTCCTCAAGTCTGTAGCAGGAGGCTTGCTTGGCTGTCGCTCCTGTTCTCCAGCCAGCCGGCCCAAAACTGACTCATACTTAGCCAGGCATCCCTTACATACCCCTCCCGGCTCCCTAGTCCCGCCTCCCCAGGCCCTGAGCCAATCCCACCATGTCTGCCTGACAGGGACTTCCTGCCACTCGGGACTCCGCCACGGATGCTGACACCATCCGTGGATCGAAGCAGGGTCCTGTGCTGGCTTTGGGGGCCGGCGGGTACTTGGTGGGGCCTGGGTTGCCCTGTCCTGCTGAGTGCCCGCGGTCCTTGGCTGCAGGCAGGGCCGATGGCCGCTCGCCCATCCCGGCCTCTGCTACCGCATCGGCCGGAGCCTCTCCGGGCGGCCGTGGCAAGACGCTACGGCCGCCGTTACCAGCTGGTTGGCGGCCCTCCTTCTGGGTACGTACGGGGCTCTCGCCAGGCCCCGGACAACTGTTTATAGCAGTTAATGCAATGACCTTTGTCTTTACCCAACCCGCCAGCCAGGCAACAATAGGTGGCTCACATGGAGAATTCTTGCCAGAGGTTTCTGGCTTAGAACTGCCCCAGAAGCATCCAAAGGGAGAAAGAGATAGGATCCACAAAAAGTTATATAATGTAGTGACGTCTTTGATGAAGTGCTCTTTTGTTCTGTTTCCCTTATGTGGGAGGCCTGCCTCTTTTACTGTTTCCCTAAAGAGGGGAAAAGGGGCTTGCCTCTTTTACTGTTTCCCTAAAGAGGGACTACCATGGCAATCCTCCATGAGCCAGTCTTCCCCCTCAATGGTTCCTGATTCAGAGAGAGGCTGCCCTGTTTTGTTCAACCACTTGCTCATTTCTCAATTCTGCATTGCACACCAGCCTTCTGCAGTCAATATTTGACTCTTGGCATCTGTTCACTATTCCACTTTCTGGGAGTGAATAAGCAAGCGAAGAGCAATCTGCATTCCCGTTAAAACTTTTAGAAGATAATTACAATGATGGGAAGTGGACTATAGTCATGCTGCATTTGTTCTGATACCACTAATCGTATTGAATTTTCTGGTATTCATGCAAATTACACATACACACTGTGATGGACATGGCATGTCTTTGGGGTAATTTAAAGATGCCAGCCCCCCAATGTGAAGTATATATGGAAAAGGTTCTCTCTAAAACCAACGATAACCACATTTAATTTTTCTTCCCAAACCTCATTTTTTGTTATGATCCTGCTTTACAACTCAGGTCTACAGAACCCAGACATGCTGCAGAAGCAAGAAGTCCTCCCCTCCTTATGTCCTCACAACAACCTTGTGATGTAGGTTAGGCTGAGAGATAGTGACTGGCCTCATAATCACCCAGGAAACTTTGTGGCCGAGCGGGGTTTTGAACCTGGATCTTCCAGGTCTAAGCCCAACACCAGAACCACCACACCATACAAACACACCCTTGTAATTTCATAAATGCTGTTACTAACTTTATCTGATTGTCATTTATTTATTTTAAAAGATTTACTGTATATCCTATCATTCTCCTTATTGAAAAGGGACTAGGGTCTATGCAGGTCTATGCAGAAGTAAGTCTTACAGACCAATCCTAACCAACTTTCCAGCACCGATGCAGCCGCAATACAGCCCTGAGGTAAGGTTCATTTACCTTGAGGAGGCCTCCGTGACTGCCCAACCACCACCACAGAATGCAGCACGTGCCCCATTGACACGGCTGCATCGGCCCTGGAAAGTTAGGATTGGGCTATTAGTGTTTTCAGTGGAGCCTGCTCCAAGAAAACTATGCATAGGATTACAGCTTTACAAGATCAATAAATCAGGGGCAGCTCAATCCTACATAACTTCTGCGCACCAATGCAGCGAAGCCAGCAGGGGCTGCGCTGTATCCTGTATGGAAATTTAGGAGGTGGGAGATCTCCTCGGGGGAAGGGGACATTTGTCCTCTTGCCCTGGGGAAAGCCCCAGCCCATGCAACAAGTCTACTCGGATCTGCATGAGCCAAATAGCTGGTGCAAGTCCGAGTGGATCCATGTCACGGAAACAGGCCTGGGAAGAATCTACTGCTGCCACCGATCCCGCCCCCCTTCCGTGCACTATCCGCCCACCCCTACCCCGTTAACCTCATCCCCATCCTCCCTCTGACCTTCCCTCCACACTGCTCAGCATGAATCCTATGTTTTCTGGCTCGCCCTGCTCCTTCTGCCAGCATGTCTGGGCCAATGCGGGTCTTCTTCACGCCGATCTCAACAACTTCTATGCCATCGCAAAGCGCGAGCTGTGCTGGTACAGTGATACAGCATGATTGTGCCAAAAGCAATTCTATATATAAGCCCACCTAAAGTGGAAAAGTACAGTACCTACATGTAACCCACATGAGCTTTCTGGCGAATGTCAGTTTCCTCTTGCCAGTATAAATGAATTAGAAACAAAAACCATTCGAGCCTTATTTGTGAACACACCACCAGTCAGTACTCTTTAGGCTAAAAATCTCATCTTTCACAGAAATAGCATGCCAGAATCTTTTTTTTTTCTAAAATTCTTAAGGGAGAGCTGTTAACTTCCTTGCAATTTTCAATATTAGAGTTTCCTTAGCACCAGCCAAGTATTTACAGTATTTGTTTGGCAATTACACTTTGTTGCGTTCTTAAGGTATCTATATGTTCCAGAACAATAGGGGATCTATAGTGGACGCCAAAGCAACGGTGGACAGCAACACAAAAGACCTACTTGAAGTGGAGCACGTTTAACTGGAGTGTTGCAAAATAACAGCCACTTCTCACTTTAGACAGGGATGGAGAGGCGAACAGACAGACAGGCTACAGTAGCGGCTGAAACAAGAACTGAAAAGGTGAGAAAGGCATGGAGTGGTGTAAAAACTGAAAATAAGTCACAAGGGAAAAGCTTGTAGTTGTTTAGATGTCTGTTTCTAAATGTCTTCACTTTATTTCTGTCCCGTCAGCATGAGCTCTTGATTTACTGTAATAAGACACAGTACACAAGCTCTATAGTTATATTTATATATCATATCACCAAGAGCAAATTAAAGCAGCAGTTTAAGAACTAATATGGAAGATGTGAAAATATTTTATCCTATGGTGTTTGTTTAAAAAAACCTGCAATTTGTTTTAATGCACATATGTAATTTTACACTGGGCTCAGACAACCAGATCAAAAAAGACATTGGATATTTCAACTTCTCAGAGATTCATTCTTGGTGGATTTTGTCTAGTCATTCTAAGGACAATGTAAGTTGCTGGTGAAGCAGAAATATTAGGTATTGTTTTATTCACATCTGTTTGCCCATTAGCATGGGGAGAACTCTTGCATAAACAACTTCACCACTCCCTCCTCTTCGGAATGTCACACACACACACATTAGGCTGGCTCCTGGAGCCAGAAACTCCCTTGGACTAACAGCACAATCCTATCCAACTTACACCACCGGTGTAACCAGCGGTGCAGCGAGAATGGGAGGCCCCATAACAGAAAGGGTATTCAAATCCCCTCTAAAGGTGGATTCAAAGGGGATTTAAATCTCCCCTCCCCTCCAGAGCCTGCGGCCCTGCCCTCCCCTGCTGCTGGTGGTGTAAATTGGATTGGATAGGATTGCGCTGTAACTCAATTAAGTCCCACAGGACTGGCTGGGACCATCATGAGGTGTCAGATTCTATTGTAAAACTACCACCTCTCATTGTCCCTAAGAAATGTAAATCAGGAATCACCTCAAGACCTGTATGCCCACCTGATCATGCACCTTTCTTGTAAGCATGTGATGTTCTGTAAGGTATAAAAAGTGTGCTCACTTGTAGCAAAGAGTCAGCATTCCCCTCCTGGAGTGCAGTCCACTGCGCTGCATAACAATAAACCCATACTTTTTCCTTGTTTTCCATGTCTTCCTGGTCCTCCATTACTAATTATCATCTGCTTAAAATTCTGCTACACTGGTCAGACTTTCTTTCGTTTGCCCAGTGGCTCATGATTGCGATTAGAAGTCCTTTAGGAAACGTGTCGCAAAGGTATTGTCATATACATTGTCCTCTGCAGTTTCCATTTAAGCTGCCCAGAAATGTATATGGCAAAAAATAGATAATGCACAACAGCAACAACAAAACTTTGTTACATTAGCTCACCTGGCATTTCATTGGTAATACACTATTATATTATTATACTACAATACCACATGATCACCTTGATCTAATAAGATTTGTGCACAGCATCTGGCTTCAGCTTGCACAGTCAAAGAAGATGCACATCTGGATGTGTTTTTGTGTTTGCATCACAAGTGGTCATCCATACCCTATAGAATTGGCTGGAAGTGGCTTTCTTTGCAGTTGGGTATGGGCAGCTCTTCCTCTCCTCCACCACCAGTGCCGTCTCAAGAAAATGGACGCATACTTTAGTGTCAAATATATTATGCTATAATTCACACCAGTAATGTTGCTCACCCAAAATCTAGGGGAGGGCACCCTTGAATTGCCCCCCCCCGTTTTTTTGCCCCCCTCTTTTTCATCCTTCTACACTCCTGGGCGCTTACACTCCTTTCGCCCCCTTTTCACCCTTTCAATGGCCACACAGCAGTGCCCCCCGGGCGGCAGCTGCTTCTTGCGCCATGTGAGTCACCAGCGAGACTGGGGAGGCGCCTAGAGAGGCACTTCCTCTTCCTCCGAGTCGCCCGACGAGTAAGTGAGTCGCCCTCTCATTGGAGTCATCGCTGCTTGTTGTTTTAGTTTCGCCGGCCGGCCCTGCGTACGCCCCGGCCGATCACACACACCCCAGGCAGCTGCTTTGCCCCCTTTTCGCCCTTTCAATGGTGCACGAAGCAGCTGCCGCCCAGGGGGCGCTGCTGTGTGGCCACTGAAAGGGCGAAAAGGAGGCAAACACAAAAAAACCCGGACCTTTTGGCGCCCCTTTGGCGCCCCCCAGAAGCTGGCGCCCGGGGCCCTAGGGCCCCCTATCCAACGACACTACTGATTCACACATATACTACAATACTACAACTCACACATATACTGCATATGGTGTACACAGAAGCAGTTGCTTGACCCTGTTAATTAGTTAGCTAATGAATTAGACCAAGTGCTTGAAATGTTGCCCATCGCCGTCTATACACCGCTGACATAGTTGACTGCAGACATTCACCAACGTGAGTGCGGGAGGGGTTCCACACATCTCTTCAATTGCTTCCCTTAGAAGTTTAAGTGTTGCAGGTTTTCTACAAGGACGTATCTGTAATTAGGGCTCATTAAAAGGTGTGTTAGGCCAGCGGGTGGCGCAGCGGGCTAAACCAATGAACCATAAGCTGTCGATCGAAAGGTCGGCAGTTCGATTCCCGTGACGGGGTGAGCGCTCGTTGCTTGGCCAGCTCCTGCCAACCTAGCAGTTCCAAAGCATGTTAATGCGAGTAGATAAATAGGTACCGCTTGCGGGAAGGTAAACAGCGCTCCGTGTTCCAGCTGCATGCTACGCACTGCGGCAAGGAGAGTCATGCCGGCCACATGACCACGGAGGCGTCTTCGGACAACGCTGGCTCTTCGGCTTTGAAATGGGGATGAGCACCACACCCTAGAGTCGGACACGACTGGACTTAATTGTCAGGGGATACCTTTACCTTTATAAAAGGTGTGTACATTTTGCTTTGAGACACCCTATATTTATACCACCTGACAAGATACTTGGGACTCAAGCTGGATCAGGGCAGTGACCTGGAGGAACACAGGAAGTGAGTTATACTACAGCTGCTCTTCTCGTCCTAATAAGCAGCCTCCGTCCTGCCTTGCTCCGCTTTCAGGCGGCCGTTTTTCATCGGTCATGCTTCAAGTGGAGTAGTGCCCCCCCAACCTTCCCCATCCCCTCTCTCTTTGGATGTTTCAACAAACAATCCACTTCTGACTACCTTTTTATTACTTTACAACACAGTTTTTCCTCTAGTTTTATGGCATTTCATTAAAGCAGCCAGAAGGTGATACTGCCCCCTTTCCAAAAGTGAAATAAATCCAACTTTTATCGCTTCTGGAAATGGTAGAGCAGCTGTCAAGACATTTGATGGATTTTCTCAATTACAGGACTTGTGGAGCATTTTATACTTACATCTGCACTGAAGTCTAATATCGTATACGAGACACTTGCTCCCTCTCTTGAGCCCCTTATCTCTGTCTTTATAAGGACTGACATATTTCCCCCCAGCTTCTCTAGTCCTTTTCTTTGATAGAGAGGAGACTTTTTTTCCCTGACATTACATCAAAGTGATTTTACATTTGCAAAAAGAACCACTATTAATAAGATTGGTCACATTGTCAGAGGTGCAAAGCAAACCTGAATGCCTTCCATAAGCATTAAGCTATTCATTATAGCCATATATTTGATTTTAGATTTAAAAAAAAAAAAAACTATATCAAAACCAGAGCATAATGGCTTCCTCTATCAATATGTTTCAAGTCCTAGATATTGATACGATTAAAGATCTCTTCAAGTAGTGCATCTGGCAACAAGGAATTATAGAATGTCGCCAACTGTATTTTGTACCGCATTGCATGGCTCATCTCACTGGTAGTAAGAGCAAGGGTGACTCTGTTTAAAGTCTTGAATGGGATAGAGTGAGGTGGTAGAGTCCTGATGCAGTACAGTGGAATGTACCCCTTTGCACTGCAGGTGGAAGATTCATTCTGAATGCTCCTGCATGATTAGGGGTGGGGGGGGGAGACTGCCAGAAAATGAAAATAAAAAAACGTGGCATATAGAGGAGAGAGGTTCTTCTAGCCCAGCCCCACTCCATTTTGCACTAGTTTTCTATTCACAGATACTTTTTATTGCAAAATGTGTGACCCTATACTTGCAATCTAAACTAGTACAGTCCCTTCTGCTAACCTCCAAACTCCATCTTGCCCCCACTCAATGGCATCACTAGGGTTGGCGTCACCCAGTGCATAAATCACGGTGTCACCGTCATGGACCCCCTCCTGGCTCAACCTTTTGAAGTGCTGGTTCATCTTCCCACCAGCCAATCCCCGCATGGCAGGCATTTGGCCATTTCTGCGCTTAGCTGGGCTGCCCCGCACCCTGGCTCAGTCGCCCAAGCCTCTGCTCATTTGTCTTTGGCCCTTTCTGGGCCTCATCGTGCTGCCTTCACAGTTCTCAGCGGCGCAAATGGTAGCGGGCAGCAGGTTCTAGGTCTCACGCTGACAGCGTGGGCCCCACAAGGTCACAGTCATTTTGGTGTCACCCCTCCCTGATGGTGTCAACTGGTGCGGTCCACACACACCCCTAGTGATGCCACTGCCCCCCCACTCTCCTGTATGGGTGAATCAAGCCTAAGGGTTAAACTAGATGTGGCCTTAAACACCTAAGTAAACCTTCTGGTCTTTAAAAAGTAACTAGTGCATGCGGATTTGATGAAATGGGTTGAAACCATGGCAGACATTAGAGGGTTTCCATACCTTGCCCTTGCTGCAATCCTAATTCTGATTGTAGAGGCCATTCGCAAGCTCTTTTTAATGGGGGAAAAGGTTCCACTGGCTTTCAATGGAAGGTTTCATCTAGTGAAAAGAATGCATGAGGAATGCAACTGGGATCTGAACTGCAGTGGGGGCAAAGTATTCACCCTTTGCAGGCACAACCCTATATGCCATATTTTGTTACAACCCCATATGCCATTTCCAAAACAAACAGGTTTATGTTTAGGGACACATCTAATTTGACCATAAAAGAGCTTTTTCTGAAGGTTACTTTATCCAAGATGACGTTTCTTACACTGAACGGAAGGAATGTCTTCCATATAAGACGGGTTCTCAACCTTTAGAGGCCCAGGTACCCCTATCACGGTCCAATTTTCTAAAGTATCTCCTGCTAATTAATTCCTAACTAATTGGATTAATCAATCAATTACTTAGCTAATTAATAGTTTAAAAATAAAGAAGTATTAAAACAATTTTAAATGTGAAAAAATCTTATTTAACTCGTGTGTGTGTGTGTGTGTGTGTGTGTGTGTGTGTGTGTGAGTGAGTGAGTGAGTGAGTGAGTGAGTGAGTGAGTGGAAGGCCCAACACAAAATCAGAGAGACATAAGGGGGGAGTTTGGGGGTGGGGCAATTTTTTAAAATAAAAAATCCTCTGGTCGCCGACAATCAGCTGATCTTAGCTGATAAGGGGAAGCCTCTCAGGTACCCCCACCTGATGGTCTGCGTACCCCTAGGGGTACTCGTATCACAGGTTGAGAACCCCGGTATAAGACATTGCTTGAGATCTCTGTATGTCAAATGTGCATGCGTTCATTTCACCATTGGCTGTTCATACCTTACGTATAGCAGGAAATGATAGTCAGTCTTTCTCCCTTTCTTTGTCTGACTTTCTGCCATAAATGCACATAGTAAAATAGATATGACAAACCCCAATTTGTCACACAGTTTTCTATACAGAAATAACCCATGGAGAAATCTCACCTTGTGTGAAATAGACCTGACCCTGCAAAGAACCAGATGATTCTCATATACAGTACACAACCAAAAGCACCAGAGAAAAACAGGAACTGCTGTTGTTACTTGGCTGTGTGAAGACTTATCCCCACATGTAGGGATCTGTCTAAAAAACCTGCCCCAATATAGGCTCCATTGCCTTTTTGGGTTGCTTTGTTTTGTTCCTGTAGATTTCAGAAATAAACTGCTGACTGTTACAATATTTTTTGCTACAAAATAGGCCATTTTAGTGTCACTGTAGAACACTGTGACTCCCAAAGTATCAGATTAAAAGATTGCTCTCTGTTATAATTTATTTTCCAGATGTCCAGCCTGGATGCCTGTAAGAATATACTGTATGTCGCTGCCTTATCCTGCAGCAGCACATTGGTCCATCTAGCTCACTGTGATCTACAAAGTCGGCAGTAGCTCTCCAAGGTTTCAGGCAAGAAGTCTTTCCCAGCCCTACCTGGAGATGGCAGGGATTGAACCTGGCACCTTCTGCATTCAAAGCAGCTGCTCTGCCACTGAGCTACAGCCACATCCCCAACATGAGGTCACTTCTAAGCCTTGGAACCTTCTCCGCCTATCACTTAGCAAACAAAGCAAGTCTTCCGGCAGGAGGTTGATGAGTCTCTGCACCATCGATATTCCTCCTTGCGCTGCTTTATTTCCTTTGAAATAAATCACATGGTTGCTATTTCCTGCCCTGGACTCTAATTTGCCTAGTTATTGATTACATCACTCTTCTGTGTGGACGGGACAGAAACGTTTCAAAGGCAGGAATTCATCTCCATGCACCTTGTCATTTCATCACAGCACCACGGTAAAGAGAGACCGCCTAGCACAGCTTAAACTTTTTTTAAAGAGCCCCGTGATATATGGATGTTCATCTCAGAAAGCTCCTAAGGGAGCCGTTCCAATCGAAATTTCAAGAGGGGCTATTTTTAACTCAGTCTGTGCAAAATCATTCTGCAGACTCTTCCTCATACTGTCATGTGTCTGACAGACTGTATCAACTCACGTGTGGTAATGAAAATGTTCCCGCGTTTATAGAAGTATTTCTCCATGAATGCCCTTTCAACAAAGAGCTCCCTCGTTGCCTGGAAATGGAGAGACGTGTTCGTTTTTTGAACCTATTTTAACATTCCTTACAATATAAATAGTGGGATGACAGTTTTGTTACAACTTGTGTTCCTTTCTTTTCGCCGTCACCAGATTAGGCAGACCCAGCTCCTGGATTTGCCCTCAGGCAAGAGACTTGGGTCTAGTTCTCACTGAGTTGGTTAACCTCTAACTGGGCTATATTGGCTTGAGATTGTAGGTGGTGTTTTGATCACTAAAACATCAAAATGTAGAATGAAAAGCAACCAGTCACAGAAACAGAACACACAAAAGACAATATACTAATTTCAGCAGAAAGTCAAAAACCAACCGATGACAGCAGAATAGGAAAAAGCTCCCGGGGGGGGGGGGGGGAGAGGCAACAGAATCAAATGATTCTGATACCAAAGACGTTCTGAAGTGGTTAGTGTTCGTACATTGTTGTTGTTGTTCAGTCGTTAAGTCGTGTCCGACCCTTCATGATCCCATGAACCATATCCCGCCAGGCCTTCCTGTCTTCCACTATCTTACTGAGTTCGCTCATTTTCATTTTGGGAAATGACAAATTCTATGGAAGTGGCACCACTTCTGAAAAGGCCCTGCTCTCAGTGAACCACCTGCCAAATTTCAGGCATCGGAGGCAGATGGAGCAAAACTTCAGCTAAACAGAGAATATCAGGGGATACATATGGGAGAAGGCAGCCCTTAAGATACCCAGGTCCCAAGTAATTTAGAACTTTAAAGCCCCTTGGGTGAAATGAACAGCAGCCATGCCCGCCGCATGACATCAGCAAAAGTCACACCCCTGGGGTGACGTCTGCGGCCTGTAACTGGCCGAAAACAGCCCCAGGGGGCAGGCGGGGAACACCTCCCTGGCCTCCGGAAGCCTCGGCAGCGGTGTTGCAAGGCTCGCCAGCGCTGCCAAGGTGAGTGGGAAAAAAGCGGAGCGAAAAAGAGCAGCCACCACTGGTGTGTGCTGCCCTCCTGCTGCCCCCCTGGACGTGCTATCCAGGGGCAAACCACCACCCCATTACTACGGCACTGTGCTGAACTTTCCAGATGCTTTTCAAAGGCAGCTCCTTGTTGCATATGTGACAGTAGTAGTCAAGTCCAGAGGTTACTAGAGCATGAATAGCCATGGCCCAGTTTGACTTTTCCAGGAAAGACTGCAGGTGGTAAAAGATCCTCCTCATCACCACCTGAACTTCTAAAAGCAGCTCTGCATCAAGGGGCACTACTGAGCTGCATACCTGATTCTTCAGGGAGAAACAACTGTATTCAAAACAGGCTGTACCCCAACCCCTGGATCAGGCATAATTTTATAAGCCACTTTCTTGTCTGCCCTCCAGAATCACCTTATTTTCCTAAACAAAAACACTCCTATCACTTGAGCTTGTAGGGAAGGTACCCATCATTTGGTTGCCCTTTTCAGCACTGTTCCAGCTCTATGGGGCAACCAGAACTGTACACGGTTCAAGGCTGCCTACTTGTTTTTCGCTTTTTGTGTATCCCGGTTGTTTTCTTCATTAGTACTCAATTCATGTTTCCAAAGCTGGCTGGGGATTACAAATCACCTTAGGGTTCATTTTCACAACCAGTTCTGATGTGGGAGCTGCTGTGAGCTACCAGTACAGCAAATCCTCACTTAAAATCATTTTGTTTTAAGTTGTTTTGTTGGGAAATGCCATAAGAACGTTTATATTTATTAAATATATTTTAAAATTGGTTTCATTATAAATTGTTTTGCTTAAAATCACAGTTTCCAAGAAGAACCTATCGACAACTTTAAGTGAGGACTTGCTGTACGTACAGCACATGGAAGCCATTGTGCGCGCACTGACAGAATTCTGCTTACATTGAGTTGGACATGCTACGAAGGCCCTCTCCAATAACCCCTCTAAGGGGTCCACGCTGGTGCACAGACCAAGGGGTCTGTGCACCAGTGTGGACCCTAGAGGGATTATGCACCTGAGCGCTGCACCTGAGCCCTGAGTGATTTCCAGACACATGGCAATGACATCACACATCATTGTCAGACTTCTGGGGATGCCAAGGTCCGAGCTGCACGGAGCTCAGCTTCTCCGGGCTTTGAGCTGATCAGCCGCACAGCTTCAAGGGAACAGTGGCCCTCTCTCCGTTAAGGAGGGCATACAAAAATTCAAGGCACAGAGATTGCCATGAGACCACTGTGTCATCCTTTCCAGTTACGATACCAGCAGTTTGCAATCCTCTGGGGTCCCCAGTATTAAAGAAAAGGTTCCCGCTGAAGCAGACAATAGATCAGAGCTTTTGAGTTGTGCCGTATTTTTTTCTTCTTTGAATGCAGACCTTAAAGATGATGCTGTTTGGTGGAAAGTTAACTCCATTGAAATCAAATGGAGTAAAAGCCTTAAGATAGCAGACAAAGACACATCTTAGCCAAATGCAAAATTACACAAAGTTGCCTGACCATTCTGCTTGAAGGCAAGGCCAAAGGCATTCATCATTTTTCACCATGGCAGAGGTAGTAAAGGCACTCTGTGTTTTTGGTGTTTTTTTGCACTGAATGGTATGACTCTGATCAAAGCAAACAGCCATCTATTATACATTCCGCTTCAATGGATGCTACATGCCTTTGAATTCAAAGCACTGCTAAAAGTTCAGTCCTCAGGTCTGTGGGAGGTGCAGAGCCTTTCATTGAATGAAACCCCCTATTGCAAATGCCATCAGATGATACCGTGAACAACTCCGTCTCCTCAGCAGAATGAGTGAAACCAGTGAGCAAAAAGTGTTCTTTCAACTGGATGTGCAAAAGAAAGGCTTCATCAGCTTGAGAATTCTTTTCCCCCTTCCTTTTTCATCAGATTTTTGCACAGTTAAAAATTGGGTCTCCTTTAGAGAAACTTGGGTGTCTGAGCTGCCCTATGCTGTCTGTACCTCCTCTAGTGCAGTGCTTCTCAATTATTTTCTGTCACCCCCCCCCCCAGGAAGAAGAAAAAATTTCGCGCCCCCCGCGCGACTGTAAATATTTAATTTTTTATTTAAATATTTAAATTTTTAAAAGGTTTTTTAGCACTAGCGCGGGGCTTGCAATAGTTAGTGTATGCTTTGCGCCACTTAACTAGATTGTAGGAGCCTCCAGCGACGATCTACTTCACTGACGATCTCTTCCGGGGAGCAGATCGTTCCTCTGCTCCCCGGCGCGAACTCTGTAACGCGCCTAGGAGCGCTCTGCAGAGTTCACGCTGTGAATCAAGCATGCGCAAGACGACGATTGGCAACATCGTCGTCTTGCGCATGCGTGAACTCTGCAAAGCGCTCCCTGCTCCCCGGAAGAGATCGTCGGCGAAGTAGATCGTCGCTGGAGGCTCCTACAATCTAGTTAAGTGGCGCAAAGCATACACTAACTATTGCAAGCCCGAGCCCCCCTTTACGGAGCCTCGCGCCCCCCTGGGGGGCGCGCCCCACTATTTGAGAACCGCTGCTCTAGTGTAACTGGGCTCGGACTCTTTCCAACTTTGGTGTATTTGTGAAACAATGGCAGGGCTGGCCCAATAGACCTTCTGATGCCTGAGGCAGCATGCTAAATGCTACCTCCCGTATCCAGCGGTGTGCCAGCCTCTGCTCCTCCCACTCTCCAATGTTCTAGCTCGGCACTCTCCTCCCTCCCTCTCTGTTCCCCTCTTCCTTGTACAATGCAGGGAGTGGAAGCAGAAGAAGGAGGCACAGTGGAGGCAAGGAGGAGGGCAGAGATGGTGTCAGCTCGGAAGGGAGCCCTACTGAACTGAGCGTGCAGGATGGCCGCTTGCATGGAACGCCGGTGTCTCGTCGTGGAGCTTCTCCTCCTTCAGCCCCCCTCCCGCCGCGCGACAGCAGAATCGCCTTAAAGTAGAAGTTCCGAAGACGCTCTTGCGGGCAGCGGCCTGTGGCTCGGCCAGCTAAGACCACCGCGTGGTGGTCGACGGGGGCTCTAAGGCCGGAGGGCCCAGAGTTCACGTCCAGAGCTGGGAGTTCTCCTCCACCGCAAAAGCTGCGTCGAGTTGAGGACCAGAATAGTCCCAGGCGGGCGGTCTTTTTGCTGCTGCTACCGCTGCGGGGAGACTGTGACTGAGTCTGAGCTACCCCCAGTCTGCCCGCGAACCCTTTGGGCAGCGGCAGTCGCAGCTGCAGGCAGCGCTGCGAACGAAGCGCACTCCTCCTCCGGGCACGCCGACTTGGAGGCGCTCCTGCTGCTGCTGCTGTCAGCGGGCCCAGCCTCCCCGCGAGCAAAGCTGCAACGTGCTCATGAGTGCAGCCTCTTTTCCCTCTTGCCCGTCCAGTGGGCAGCAGCTCTACGGAGGATGGGAGTCTCCCTTTGAACGGGGACCGACCCCAGGGAGCCCCTCCCTCCTCCAGCCAGCCCCCCACCCAAATCATGGAGTGCCCTCCCAAGGCACGCTCACTCATGTAGATACGCCAGTTTACGGAAAGGTACCCTTGATGAGACTATTGTAACAAAAAACAAAGAATCTGGTAGCACCATAAAATATTTAATTATTTTCCTCTGTGGACTTTTTTGCAGTACAGGTTGGTTACCACTTATCTGGACATCCGAAATCCAGACATTTTTGGGGCTATGACTTTAAAAAAAAGTTTTCCAGCACCTGGCTAGCATAGTGCAAGACTGAGCACAAAATTATTTGTGCTGAGGACAGAATTATTTAAAATATTGTATAAAATTACCTTCCGGCTATGTGTCTAAGGTGTATATGAGACATAAATGAATTTTATGTTTAGACTTGGGTCTCATCCCCCAGATATCTCATTATATTTATGCAAATATCCCAAAATCCATACAAATTGAAAATCCACACAACTTCCTGTCCCAAGCAGTCCAGATCAACCTGTATCTAAAATTTCTTAATAATAATTAGCAGATTTCTGCTGCAAGACCCTCCTTTTCATTTCTGGCTTTGAGAGTCCTTAAAGTAT
The DNA here is from genome assembly GCA_026170595.1 of Plestiodon gilberti rubricaudatus. Taxonomy (NCBI): domain Eukaryota; kingdom Metazoa; phylum Chordata; class Lepidosauria; order Squamata; family Scincidae; genus Plestiodon; species Plestiodon gilberti. Next base: position 153,629,312 of record JANXHW010000001.1, on the reverse strand, counting down.
GGATTCTGGATACAGTTGTGCTGTAGAAAAAGATTCCTCTAAAGAGAAACTTGCTTGTTTTCCATGGATGACCTGAAGATCTCTCACTCTGATGCGAGGGAGCAACAAAGTTCAGTGAAAGCTGGATGGCCTTACAGCTGTGCCGTCTCAAGGCGTTTCAGACCTCCCAAGTATGAAGGATTGCAGGTCAGAAGTGGGAATATAGCTGGATGGAAAGATCCATGATTCATGAAGCTAGTCCCAGGACAACTATTCAAATATTACACTGTTGCTCAGTTAATGAAAAATCTGCCACAAGCAGGTGCAAGAAAACCCTATAAAGGGATTTATTGAAAGACTCAAGACCATTTTAAAAATTGAGTTGAACAGCAGAAATGAGAATCTTACAATTGACAACTGGATTGTCGCTGCGCTGTCATATTCCTCTGGAATCTTTTAAAGGACAGAAAGGTTTGGATAAAAGGGGGTGGGTCGTGGGTGGGTGTCTGAACTTGCTGGTTTTCCCAAGTTTCACCTCCACCACCATCTTAATGGTTGCAATGAAACCATGTAAAATGTGTGGCGAAGAGTGCTAAACTTGGAATGCAAGAATAGTATATTTATATCAGATTTGAATTCTACCTCTGTGTGCGTGCGCGTGAGCGCATGCATGCGTTCGCATTTGTGTGTGTGGTCACTCATTACATGAACAAGAAAAGGCAAAGGAAACACATAATTCAGTTCAAATATACCCAGCTAAGCATGATTCAATATTCAAGTATTCACTTTAATATATTTCTTATGAATCACATACACAGTTAAAATATCCGGGTTTAAGAACCATGGTCATACGTTAAAAACTTCCATAGTCCAACGTTTCGTCCAGTATACTCTGGACGTCCTCAGAGTATACTGGACGAAAAGTTGGAATATGGATGTTTTTAACATATGACCATGGTTCATAAACCCGGATATTTTAACTGTGTATGCATTGTCTGGTCATGAAAATTTGAGAACCTATTTTCTTATGAATCAATTATTACGTTTTGGCTAATAGCACTGAAACATCAATTTTGCCAAAACCAGTGATTACACAGAACCAAAGAACATTCAACACTGTTGTCATCAAAAAGAAGAGATGCTGATGGGAGCAGAATGTCAAACTTGACATGCAAACCACGCCAGACTTTTCACAGCCCAAAAAGCTTCTTCTTTCTTTTTTAAAGAATTATTTGCATCCAGATCTCAGAAAATTTAAAATGGGGGGAAAAACAAACTGTGGGGTCAAGGGGTAGTGAATGTCATTTTCTCAGTCTCATAAATCATGGCAATCAAATTAGATCATCTCAGACTGAGGAGCAAAAAAAGTCAGTTATAGATCCGTTTTGCAACGCCGCCTGACATGGTTTCCATTTGTGACTCTCGGAGTGGCATTACTTATTCTGAGTGCTTCTGTTCTGACAATATATGCACGTAATGTGAAGAAGTGTAAAACTACAGTAAAATGAATGAAACACACACACACACACACACACACTCGGAAATTATGTAAAATGTCTAGTTATTTTAATACCTCATTTAAATTCCTCTCTCCTGAATTAGAATTGAGGAGATGTATCAAGTGACAGAAACTTTCTAAATCGAATGCTCTTCCCCTCCCCCTTGATGTATAGACATAACTCTTTGCTAATGGCAATGTGAATTGAGGGCAAATAGATCCCTCCATTTCTGGGAGGAACATTCAGGCGCTTAAAGGGTAATTCTGAAGTGGGCCATGTATCTCCATCTTAAAAGTGCAGCAGACTTATGGAAATCACAGGGGCTCTAGTGCAATTTGTCTGCGGGACCGGGAAGCCATTATAGATGGTACCCCAAATCTGATTTTTCAAACCGATGAAGTCTTGCAGCATTTCTAAGACAATATCTATAAATTAAGACATGGGAGAATGTTTTCTATCCTCCATACTGCATGAATCACAGGTACCGCCCTTGCAAAAACATCAAGCATCCTCTCCGGGACAGACTTCAGACCTAGCCTTGAAACGGAGACTGTGTGCCCCGAGACGAGGGCCTAGGCTAGAAAGCTCCCATGGACTAGGTACACTCAGTGCTCTGAGCTCTTTTCAAGTACAGAGGGAAATAAGGGTATGGTACTGGCCCCTGTGACTGGTGGGTAGTATGAAACCTCTGCCTTGCCCAAGCCCAGAATAAACATTATTTTATGTATTTATTTTCTTCATGTATACCCTGCTTTTCATTAAAAATGGCAACAAGGTTTGCAAAATACAAGGAATAACAATTCAATAATACAGCAACAATATTAAAAAAAATAACAGGTAATAACAGGTAATGCAAAACACAGCAGAAACTAAATCAATTGAACAGCAGAGTTCAAAGCCTTCTGGAATCAGCAAGTTTTCAGGGTCTGTCTAAAAGATGGAAAGGGCAGAAGCTGGTTTAAATTTCCCAAGAAGGGAATTCCGTCATTGTGAGGCTGCTGCCAAAAAGAGCCTGGTCTTCAGTCTTTGCTTGGTGCACAATGCACTAGATTTAGCCAAGCCGATATCAGGCTCCAGCTCAACCCAACAACTTCAGGGATCCCAAACTGGATCAGGCCCACCAGGGCTAGATGTGGGTGTGGAATCCCAAATACAAAACCATATCAAAGCCAACTTCAACCATAAACCACAAGCAGCGACAATAAAAGCAGCAGCAGCAAAGATAAAATACTGTAATATAGCAGCATTAAGATCAACCAACACCCCTTTGTTCCCGTCCAGTTTTAAAGTGGAAACTTTTCCCTTTTTTCTTCTATTAACAGGCTTCTAGTCAAGCTAGGCCTCACTCCATTTTTTGACTTATGGGTGAACCCTTTCCATTTGGAATTACAAGTTTGCTGAAAGTGCATTCTTGACTCCCCCTTTCCTGTTGGTGAAAAGGACAAAGGAGATGGATGCAGGAAGAGTGTGTACCCAGATAACAGGCCCCTATGTGAAAACATCCATAACTCATGTCATAAGGGGGCACGCTTTGGCTTTGCCTGAGAAATCCTGTTACAGGAACATCACACAGACCCTCGTCCTGTTTGTTAGGGTTAGCTAAAGACCAAGGACGCATTCCAAGGGGAGGAGGGATTTTGCTTGGGTTTTGTCTCTAATGGCACGTAAGCTGTTTGTCCTATTGTAATTTTGGATTGTACCTCCTTTCATGAATATGTAAATAATGGACTATAAAGGATGCTTCCATTTTCTTATTCGTTGCCCAGCCTATCCATTCGCAAGGGCTGGGTCCATGCATGTAAAATTGATATTAAATAAATATCCTTGGAATCTCCTCCCTACATTTTATTCAAATCTTTCGGGTATTCACTCAGCCCCTAGGAGAAAAAGCTGCCTAGCGGCAACACCTTAACCATCCCGACATGCACTGCCGTGGCAGTGAAGGATCTCTATTATTATTCTTCAAATCTTTTCTGTACTTCTTCCCTCTCAAGGGAAAAAAACAGCTTCAGGAAGGAAATTTGAGTGGGAAAATGCTGGTAGGGAAAAGGTTAAGCCACCATCTCATGCCCTTCTTCTGCTTCTTATTTCAGCCTCAAGTGACTGCTTCTTTGTTCAGAGGAAAGTTACACTGAACTCCATGTAACATATATTATATAGTAGTAACGTTATAAGGCTACTATAGGAAGATGTCCGAGCCGCTTTTAGGCTTCTGAGCCAGCACAGATTGGAAGTTTGGGGGGATTGGAAGTGTCCAAAAATAAGGAAAATGGCAGAGCATTTATCATACAATGTATATAGCAGCTCTGGAAGAACATGCCTTGGATCCAAACCATGTAGGACTTTTTGAAATCAAAGATTTTACTTCCAACTAAGGAACCGGCTTTTGGAAATCTTATTTGTTATTCACATATACTGTAATAATACCTTTTCTTCCTTCAAGGAGCTTGGGGCAGTATACATGGCTTCTCCCCCCCTTCTTTTATCCTCACAACAAACCTATGAGGTAGGTTAGGCTAAGAGGGTGTGGCAGGCCCAAGGTCACCCAGTAAGTTTCAGGGCTTGGCTGAGCAAGGATTTGAACCCAGGTCTTCCTAGTCCAAGCCCAACACCATTCCACATTCCACACATACATTGCCACACAGGCAACTGCTGCCTGCGACCAGACTAAGCACAGTAAAAGCCTTGATATGCTGAACTCATGTCATCATCCCTCAGCTACAGAACACTGCCACAATCGATATACAACTCCCAATACATGCTGAAGAATAGAGAGCTTAGCAGCCCCATCATCATAAATACCTATCTGCCTGCCATCTGACTAATCAATAGCCATGTTATTGTTTGCATTATCTGCCTATAGGATTAATCAATATATCTTGCAAATGGGTAATAGAAGATAGGATTGAATTTCAGCTCAGCAAGGCAATCTGAGGACACTGTAGATCTGTGGTCTCAGCAGCAAGGTATCTTTCTGTCTAACACAATGTGACTTGTATCAAGTTATGTTGGGCTGTCATAGAATACACCATGGATCAGAACTGGTTTTAAGTGTTGATAAGGCAAGACAGGTAACAAAACTCTCTGTCCACACTGGTACTTCCTTTATTGAATAATACCAGTGAGATCTCTTTTGTCTCCAGATGGTGGACCAGAATGTGCCAGTCTGTCAGGAGAGGAACCCTTGAGGTTTAATCATCAAGGGCTTCTTGGTAGACTGCTGGCGCATGGCCGCTCACCATTTGCAGAGGTGGCCCGGTTGCGCTGAATGGCATGTCGCCTTTTGTGACCGCTGCAAAGCATGCTGCACCGCTGGAATGCAAGCTCCAGTGGTGCAGCGTGCCCACTGGTGTCGCTGCAGGGGGGTGGAGCTCTAAGTTCCGCCGCGGTTCCAACTCTCCGTTACACCGGAGCACAAAGCGGCCCCGCCCCCTCGCCTTCGGAACCATTCAAGGCGGTGAAAGTGCTGCCTTCGCTGCCTTGAATGGTTCCGAAGGCAAGGGGGCGGGGCCGCTTCGTGCGCTGGTGTAACGGAGGGTCGGAGCCGCGGTGGAACGTAGAGCTCCGCCCCCCTGCAGCGACACCAGTGAGCGTGCCTATAGGATTGGGCCTTAAGGCTGCAATTCTATTCATACTTACATGGGAGTAAACCCCACTGCATACAGTGAGACTTACTTCTGAGTATAGAAGTATCCCATGTATAGAAGTGTGCTGCACAATCCTATGTATGTCTACTCAGAACAGGCAGCCCGCGCCTGTGTAAAGATACGTGGCCGGACTAAAGGGCCAGCTGCAGTATCCAACTCCCTTCCCAGGCCGTGTCAGCACAGCCCAGGAACACCTCAGGAGAAGGGGATGCTCATCCCCAGCCCTTCCCCAGAAGTAGGGCTGCCCGGCCCAAATGGGCCTCCTTGGATGTATATCGGCTCTTGAGCCGGCGTACATCTGGGGCAGTGGGGTAATGGTGGGGTAAGGCCTGGGAACGGGTGTGGGATATCGGCGGAGCTCGCCGCCAATATCCCTGCCCCCTCCCAGCCCAGCCAACGGACGCCTGCAGCAGCTTCCTGATCTGCATGATTGCAGCAAATTAAACACTCTTGCCACACTTCACAAGCAACCATTTAGTTGTGTGTGTGTGTGTGTGTGTGTGTGTGTGTGTGTGTGTGTGTGTGTGTGTGTGTGTGTGTTTAATACACAGATCTTATCTCCCTCTGTAAAGTTATGGGTGAAGTAGCCTTCATTTGCTCCTCATCATGCCCTCTGTGGTCAGATCTGTGTGCTCAAGAGTTCATTTTTTGGACAGTGACCAAAACTGCAGGGGATCTAATCTGTATGTCAGCAATTTGTACGTTACAATTTTAGTAGGGAGGAGTGGAGGGCCTCGTTAGTTCTTGTGAACATGTAACAATCAAACCACCCCTGGGGGCCTAACTCTACTTTCCACCCTCTACGAGAGGTTCCAAACTTACCCTCTCAAACACGTTTGGAGCTCTATGAGAGAGGGGGGCAATTTGGAGCAGACAAGTGGGAGGGAGGGAGGGATGTGTTCAGGGCCTCCCTCCCCTCAGCTGCTTCTCTGCTCCAAATCACCCCCTACAAAGCTATTTTTCTCTACCAAAAGTGGCTGCACATTTTCAAAATGTGAGCAGGGAAATGTAAAATCAGAAACCTTCAAATTCCCCAATAAATCTTGGGCTAGGCCTCCCTGGAAATTTGGGTGATCCTTATGCCAAGAGTGTTCCCGTCCAAATTTAAAGTGGATACTTTTCCCCTTTTCTTTTCACAGGCTTCGGTTCAAAAAGCTAGGCCTGGCTCCATTTTTTGACTTATGGGTGAACCCTTTCCATTTGGAATTACAAATTTGCTGAAAGTACATTCTTGACTCCCCCTTTCCTGTTGGTGAAAAGGACAAAGGAGAATGTAACATGCAGGAACCAAGATAAGGGGGCACGCTTTGGCTTTGCCTGAGAAACCATGTCACAGGAAGATCTCACAGATAAGAAGGAGACCCTATGTGAAAACATCCATAACTCATGTCATAAGGGGGGCTTGGGTTTTGTCTCTAATGGCACGTAGGCAAGCTTGTGATGTAATTCCTGCTGAAATTTGACTTGTATCCTGTCTTTTTGCATATGCATTGAATGAAGGTATAAAAGGGCTTCTAACATTCTGTACGTTGTTCCAGCTCTGATCCAATTCGTATTGCTGGGACCCATGGCCATGCTAATATTTCAAAATGGAATAAAAGATTCTATGCAGTTCTCACTTCTCTCTTAAGACTATGTTTTGTAATTCCTTTCGGGGCCTCTGAGCTAACTCACAGCCATCCAAAGCTGTTTTCAGCAACAAGAGAAGCACAAGCTCCACCCTAGTATGGACCCTCTTGCTTCTGGCGTGTGCTTTGATTGAGGACATAAATCTGTTGCAATGTGTATACCGTAGCATGTAGATTTTCATGGCTTTTTACAATGTACAGAGAAGTAAAATTTATGGGTTTTTCAGCCATGTTGCAATTTCTCTGCAAAGGCAGGATCATCTCTCAGTGGTTTCACTGCTGTTCCCTTTGCATCCGCTTTTGATAAAGTCCCGAGAAAACGGGAGGAAACGTAAAGCTATTTCAAAGACATCAAGGAGCAAGACTTTAGTGCCCGCCTGACTTCAGGATAATCTCTCCAGGACGTCTGTACTTCCCACGGAGCAGTTCGTTTGGAAAAGAATTTCTTCAGGCTGGTTGGAGTTGGAGTGATTTTGACTGCTTGTCTGACTACAGAACAATCTTATCTAGACATCTGTGTCCTCAACGGGGATTTTTTCGTTTGATAAAGAACTCATTCAGGCAAGTTAAAGTTGTAACATCTCTTTATTCTTGATTTCAAAAAAAATTGCAACATGGCTGAAAAACCCATAAATTTTACTTTTCTGTACAATGTGTATACTGTTGTATAGTATTCCAAGGACCTGTGAGCCCACTTCTTGTTTTTGGTCAACCTAGAGAGTTAATAGGGAACCCCCCTGTTTTTTTACAAGCTTTTGGATTCCTCTGGGTCCTTCCTTCCCCCAGGCACCTGAGAACATGCTGCCTGGGCTCATGTGGGCTGACTTCTCTTTTTTGTTTGATCTACTTGCCTCAGGCAGCCTGAGAAGAAGATTGAATACCATCAAGCGAACCATCTGTCCTTGTCCTTGAGGAGACTTAAATGGTTGTTTCATGACTCAGAAAGGATCACTAGGACTAAGGTTGTGGCCCCCACTACCCTAAATGGACAAACTTCCTTTACCAATCTGTTCAGGAGATGCAGTTCAGCCCCGCCTCATATTAAACTGCAGATAGAATCCCTGAGGCAATTCAAGCCACTAGATAGAAGCCTAATCCATAAGTCGGTATGGCTTTCCCAGTGGGAACTGAAGCAAATGCTAATTACCACCCTAATTACCATTACTAATTATATTTTAATTAGCATAGCATACATTTTTGCAAAATGAGTATTTTTGCAGCATGACAAAATGCGTAAGTGAAATTCACTGCAATTGCATTCTGAAAAATGTAACATTTTTAATACAGTGATTGTGGACAGAGAACCATAGGAAGGGGAAGCCAAAGGACAAAGTGCATGGTCATGATTTTTGAAATTCTGCATGAATAATGCTAAATTCTGAGAGTAGAAAAGTCACCAGAATAAATTGCGCAAATGTATAATGAATTGAGCAAATTACATAGTTTCTCAAAAACATGCTTTATTACGAATGCACAGATTATTTGGGTTTCTTCGCAGAATTTGGAATAGTAAACTATGGAAGGGGAGTGGGAATCCTACATCAGTGGGGTGGGGTGGGGGTCAAACAGATGCACATAGAAGCAGAAAGGTAGAAGATTAGGCGGTAGGGACAAGGGTGAGGACTGATACTGAATGAAAACCATTGATCCTTTCCAGAAATCATTCTATTTTCTAGATGTCTTTGCATGTCTTCCAGTTCCTACACCACAAATCAGTCTTAAATTGGCCCAACCCATTGTCACTATTGAGCAGGTATTGTGCTGTGTGTATTCAGTAAGCCCAGCAAGATGGCAGGAAGGTGTTGTAATTACCAGGAGAATCTGGAGAAATTAACACCTCTGGCTACTCCTGTTAGGTCAGTTCTTGAAAGAGACAGTTCTGGGTTTATGAAAGTTGCTCTTGATTTTTGCATTCTGACTACTCAGTGGCCATGAGTTGATGTTCACCAGCAACAAAGGAGGTAACTTTTTATACTGTACCAACATGCAATCTAACAGCCCAATCCTGTCTAAAGATACACGGCCGGCCTAAACGGCCGGCCGCTGTATCCTATGTCGTTCCCAGGCTGTTCTGGGGCAGCCGAGGAGCATCTCAGGAGAAGGGGATGTTCATCCCCTTCCCCGGGTGTAAGCCGGCCAGGGTTCTATGGGCCTCCTTGGATGTACGCCAGCTATGAAGCTGACGTATATCCAGGGAGGCCGTGTAAGGCCGAACTGGGCTGGGAACTGGCAGCGGGTATCGACGGAGTGCGCTGCCGATATCCCCGCCCTCTCCCAGCCTGGGCCGGCCAATGGCCATCCCCCTGGCTGCCCCTGCCCAACCTCCCCCCATCCCTACACTGACTGGTGCAAGACTTACGTGAAAGCAGGTGCAGGGTCTGGAGGGTGGCGGAGTGAGGACTACTGGCCTCCGCGCCGGCGGCCCTTACTCCCAAATCGTCATAAACATGCTTTATGGCACATTTGTGATGGCTTAGAGCAACAGAGCTCTAGGACTCACGGAGGATTGCGCTGCCCATCATGGTCTATAAATATACTTCTCAGAGCAGAACTCTGGCTATAGTAGAAGGTAATTTTCTCTTCTCATGCTGAAATGCAGTCACCTCTGAGGTAGGAGGACATTCCTAATGCTTTTGTACGTGAACAGCTATTTCAAATAAATCAGTCAGGTTTTGCGACAGATTCTCTTCAATTCAAATACAGCCCCAACATACCTAGTTGGGCAAGACGTCCTTCAGTGCATAACAGGAGGTGAAAACTAAGCGACTGAGGTTTGTCTTTGCTCGTGATGACCTCAGGAATGATTTAATTAAATCCACATTTCAATCTCAATTTATATGCTGAAAAAGCACCCTGACGGCAGCTGCTCCTATGTGCTATGTTTTCCAAGAAGCTGAAATGCATTAAGTCACATTAAAATGCTGTTCTAGTTTCTACTGCTGCCATGAGATCATCCCTGACAACACATTTGCCTCTGAATCATTACTGGTAAAACATATCTTTAAAAAAAATAATATTAAGAGACTTTGCCATTGTAGCTGCTGGCTTTTGTTTCCTCAGTGATTTTTGTTGAATACTTTGAAAGCAAAATCACCAAAAAGGCCATGATCCAAAGACCATCAAACCCTTTATCTTATTTTAGCTGTAGAACTAAAGAAGTACAGTAGTGACTTTACAAAGATATTTTCATTGCCCCTATAAAAACCCAGGAAAAGGGGGGGGGGATAGAGAGAGAGAGAGACGTATAAGAACATAAGAAGAGCCCTGCTGGATCAGGCCAGGATCAGGCCAGTGATCAGGTCATGTAGTGCTAGCATAGTCACATTCCACAGGCTGCATCAACTGGTAATTAGCGGATGATTTGCTCTCTCTGATAGCACAGCGGTCATCATGTGTATGTCAGTACTGCAGGTCATAAACCTTCTGGCCATTCCGGGCATAGCTGCTCTGATATCATAAAGAATCTGGGCTTCTGGAGCCAAACCGCTAAAGGAATGGGGAGACTTTGAAATTTGAACTCTTCAGGTCCATGAATAGCCTTTGGCAAACAAAATCATGCTTATCACCTCCTACCCCTCTCAGATCACCAACACCACCTCCCCAATTGCTCCCACCACCTCCAATCAAGGCTGACCCACACCACACGATTTCCGGCGTGTCCCAGACGCGCACGGAGCTGTGCTGAGCTGTGTGGTCACCATTCCGGAAGAGAGCAGCTGAACGCGGAGCAGCTGCGCTCTCCTGAGTTCCGGCATGAGCAAAATTGTTTGTTATCCATCTTTGAGGGGGCGGGTACGCAGAGCTACTGCAGCCACCAATCGGATGAGAGGGCGGGATGAAAGGGGTTGTCAACCAATCGGAACTCACTTGAGTCTCCGGTTTCTCTTAGATCCGATTTCTCCTTCTCACAAAAGTTAGCAAGATGAATTCTATTCCTGGCACAAATTGTTTTGTTAGTTTTCTCTCCTTCCTGCCCCTCTCTCTCTTCTCTCGTGTATCGGACCGCACTTGTGCTTAGCGAATCACCGCTGCGCTTTCTAAGAAGGCGGGACAATAGGAGGGACTATTCGCTGGGAGACACTCGTGGAGACGAGGTCAGCGCGCGGAGACGAGCGGCCATGTACCTACGCTCGCTCGCCTCCGCACCAGATCTCGTGCGGTGTGCTTCAGTCTCACCACCACTCTTGGCCTCCAGATCACCCCCACCACTTCACCTTAAATGCATCGTTTGTGCCTTCCATGCTTGTTTTTTTAAACAAAATAGCAAGTTTAGGAGGCCTGACCAGATTGAGATGCAACATGGGGGGAGGGGCTTTAAGTCTTTGCCCCGCTGCAGATTGCAGATTGGAGGCCCCATGCATGCTATTTAGTGTGGGAGGAAGCTCCCATTGGCTCATGCTATTTCTGCTAAAATAAAAAAGCACAGAATGCTCAAACTACAAACCTCAAGTAATCCATAGCTTGACCCATAAAGCTCAGGCAGTCTTCACCACTGAAAGTCAACCAGTCTAGGAAGAGCCCGCAACTGAACACCATTTTACTTCATTTCCTTCCCAAACATCCTGCTTTCAAGATCATCTATCGGTTCCACCATCCCAAATCTTGCCCTATACTACCAACCAGACATGAACTTCCCAGAACCTATTAAATCACCAAAACAAAATTGGATGTGTTTATCTTAGAGAAAATAAGATTAGAGAAGGACATGATAATGTTTTCAACTATCTAAAAGGCATTGCAGCTGTTTATCTGGTCCACTGAGAGGAAGATAAGAAATAATGGGTTTAAGCTGCAGGGAAAGATGTTTTGCAATGGAATAAGTTGACCAGGAAAATCACAAGATCTCCTCCCCTGAAGAACTTTTAAAAGGAACCAGTATGAGTACCAGTCATGCCATTACAGGGACAGATTGCGTGCTTCTACAATGCTTTGTAATTCTAAGTATTAGAGTTGAAGAATATGATACAGCCTTGACCACTTCAGACTGCAGGTAGAAGACTTTATGGTCTCCATATTTTAAAAGACTCCTTGCATCTGGAAAACTAGCATGTCAGGGAAAATATTAGGTTAGAACCCTTTTTCCCAGAAAGAAGGCTAAGCTAAACTCGTTTTTCCACATATATTTTCAACAGCACTGGAGAATATTAAAATAGGCAATCTCTCTGCAGTCTGAAATGATACAGTCCCAGCGGAGACATACACATTATTCTGAGGGTGTAACTACTTGGTTGTTACATTTGCCTTGCCCTGAGCTCTAAAGGTTCATCATAGATCCACATTCCAAACTGGGCATTGTCGGATGGGTTTCTCTACCTTCTGTTTCCATAACTTTCCATCAGCAGAACAGAGAGAAGGTTAAATGGGTGATGACACAGTGCTACAGGAAACAAGTAAGAAAATATTCATTGTAAATTACAGACAGAGCCCTGGCTAGGGGGCGGGGGGGGGGGGGGAGAAAGCAGGCATTTAAAGTCAGCCTGTAATGCTTCAACTGAATATGAGCTGGCACTGATCTCTTACAATGCACTGCTTCTTATACAATATGCTTAGTCTGCCCCTTAGTGTTCAAAGGATAGAAGTGCAAGGCTCAACAATACTTGAAATTCAGGATTCAACCCTTTTCCAGATAAGGAAGATTTACGCTATAATGGGGCTGGGGGGGGGAGCAAATACCCTCAGGTGCCAACCACAGTCTCCTTGTGAGGAGGAGCCGTGGCAGAAGTCTTGAGCTCTGCAGCTGCGTTTTTGCAGCCAGAGGACTGCATGAGCAGCCACGGAGCACAAATGCGCCAAAATCGGCGCATTTGTGTGTCCATCCCATCCTCCCTGAGTCCTAAAGGGGCATTTTTCTTTCTCTGCCTCTTACCTTCCTGCATTCATTTCTGCATTCCATTAAGCCTTGGGGGAATTCCTTGTCTGCCACCCCACCCCATGTCAGCACAGCAGTCAGGTTTTGCTCTCAGCAGTCTAAAGGCAGGCACAGGGTGGGCAAACTGCTGACCACTAAAGGTGGGCAAACTGCCTACCACTAGGGACAAAAACCAAGCAGTATGGGGGTGGCATAAAAAGGCCTGTTCCATTGTGCCGTGGGGGTGTTCCGCAGACCCTAGGGCCTCAAGGAGGCGCTCTGGAGGTGCGTCAATTCGTGCATCAGGCAAGGAATACACTAATGAATGAAGGTCTATGCTTCCTCCTAGGGTGTTTCTAATGAAGGCGATCAAGGGGGTTTGTTTTCTTTGTCTGCTTCTTACCTTCCTGCACTCATTCCTGCATTCCATTAAGCCATGGGGGAATTCCTTGTCTGCCACCCCCACCCCATGCCAGCATAGCGGTCACGTTTTCCTCTCAGCAGTCTATAGGCAGCAGGCACAGGGCTAGGGTGGGCAAACTGCTGACTCAGGGTGGGCAATGTCCACCCTGGCCCCCCTCTAGCTATGACCCTGCTGCAACAACTCCCTGGAGAACTCAAAATACTGCCGCTTCTTCCTGTTCCTCCATCCTCTCCAGCCCAGTCACCTGAGGTCTCCATTGCTCAATTTCTGCAAAGGAGAGCATGGTCTCAACTAGTACAGTGCCTGTCCGATCCTTACTGAGGTCAATGCTAAAGGCACAGAAGACATCACTCCCCTTCCAGCTCGTCCTGCTCCCGCTGACCACCACCACCACCACCCCCGAGTTTCCAAACCATCAGCTTTAATTAGTTCAGAACTTGTCTGATCCTTACTGCGGTCAGTGCCAAAGGCGGGAAAGACATCAACTTTCAGCTCTCCCTGCTCCCCCTAACTGGCCACCCCAGCAACTTTCCAAATTATTCTCCACAGAGGATAGCGGAGCAATTATCTGGTTCTGAAGATGTCTTCAGACAGTTCAAACAGTAGTAAGCATCAGCATCACCCACAGCTTGGGACTAATTGTCCAATGCAGAAGGTCCTGTCTGTGGGGAGGAAGATTACTCTGGGTCAATGGGAACCAGACTCAAGACCGCTTCTTCCTTGCCATCCACTTCTTCCCCCGCATCCCTCAGCATGGTAGTGAACCTCCTCTGCTGCACCACCCCTGCATCACTCATTCGGGATACAACCACGTCACAGCCCATGCAGAGGAACTTGGCGAGGAGAAGGGCATGCTTCTCCTGAAGCACTCAGAATGGCTACTGCCCTCCACCAGTATGTAATTCCTCCTCAGTTCCTTGTTTTTGTTTCTGTTCCAGCCGTTGGACCTGCAAAGGGCCATGCATTTGAAATGTGGTTATAATTGAAAACATCCGAGAGAGCAAAGCGACGAACATCAAGAGGACGAAAGTCAAGATATTGCTGTACATGTGTCCCCAAAGCATCTGTGGTAACACAGTACATCATATGTATATGTAGTTAAAAAAAAAAAGGTTAAAAAAAAAAACACCACACATATGTATAACACCTTCAAGACACAATAAGCTGCACAAGGATTTCATCTTAATTTCTATGTGCAGATAGATGCCTTCCATGTAAGAATTGTGTAAAGACTGAAGCAGCCCTTAAATAGTGAATGGTTCACAGGGCTGTAATTTCAGGTTTTAATATGTGTGTGTGAGACTGGGGGAAGAGAAGATTCTCAGCACAGTTTAAAGGTTCACTATTGCATATGTTCAATATTAAACTGCAAACAAAACTCTTCTTTTAAATAACTTGCAGTAACTTTTTAAATAACTTGCAGTATATATATATATATATATATATATATATATATATATATATATATATATATATATATATATATATATATATATATATAATGTGACTTCTGTTGTATCCCATGCGGGGGGGGTGTCGGCATGTTGAGGCCTCCTCGGGGCCCCAGCAGGTGCCATGGGTCAACTTGGACCTGTGCCAGCTCTATAGCTGTACATGTGTACAGCTCTATAGCTGGCAGCTCTATAGCTGGCACAGCTCTATAGCTGGCAGCTCTATAGCTGGCACAAGCCTGCATTGACCCATGAAGGCGGATCAAGCCCGGGAAGGGGGTTAGAATTCAGCGGGAGCCGCTGCCACCAAACCCACCCCCTTCCTGGATCCTATCTACCCTCACTGCCCCCAGCCCCACCCTGTTCCACCCAGCCATCGCCTGCCCTGTTCTACACCTCCCTGCCTCCCTCCTACCCTCTGCGTAGCCTTACCTGCAGCAGCAGGCATTCCCAGTCCATCATTTTATGGACCCAGCTGTTCGCCGCTTGTGGTGGTGGCCAGGCCATGTCCGTTGGTGCTATTGCTTTGGAGACAGCCGTAAAGGGCAGGAGGCTCCCTGCCCAGTCGCGTTCTTTGCGCGGAATGGTTGCAACAGCGAGGGGGCGGCGCCTCCTCGTTTTGGTTCCTAAACACGGTACTCAACGCGGCATGACTTACGGTGCCGCCCCTACCGTGGAAACGCCACTGTTTATGCCACTGGAAGGCTCGTTCTGGTGGCGTAAAGCCCCCTCAGGATTAGGCTGTTAATTAGTTAACACAACAGTAACTCAAGGCATAATTAGATAAGAAGACAGAGATAAAGGATTGTATCTCCCTTTTCTTTGTTGTTGTTGTTCAGTCGTTAGGTCGTGTCCGAACTTTCGTGATCCCATGAACCATATCCCGCCAGGCCTTCCTGTCCTCCACTATCTTCCTGAGTTCGCTCATTTTCATGTTTGTTGCATCGATGACGCTGTCTAACCATCTCATCCTTTGCCTTCCCCTTCTCCTTTTGCCTTCAATCTTTCCCAGCATCAGAGTTTTCTCCAGAGAGTCCTCTCTTCGCATGAGGTGGCCAAAATATTTGAGCTTCAGCCTCAGTACCTGTCCTTCCAGGGAACAGTCAGGGTTGATTTCATTTAGGATTGACTGATTTGATCTCCTAGCAGTCCAAGGGACTCTCAGGAGTCTTCTCCAGCACCACAGTTCGAAAGCATCTATTCTTCGGCGCTCAGCCTTCCTTATGGTCCAACTCTCACAACCATACATTGCTACTGGGAACACCATCGCCCTGACTATACGAACTTTTGTTGGCATGGTGATACCTCTGCTTTTTATTATGCTATCTAAATTTACCATAGCTTTCCTTCCAAGGAGTAAGTGTCTTTTAATTTCATGGCTGCTGTCTCCGTCTGCAGTGATCTTGGAACCAAAAAAGTAAAATCTGTTACTGCTTCCATTTCTGCCCCTTCTATTTGCCAGGAATTGATGGGACCAGATGCCATGATCTTAGTTTTATTAATGTTGAGTTTCAAGCCAACTTTTGCACTCTCCTCTTTCACTCTCATCAAGAGGCTCTTTAGTTCTTCTTCACTTTCTGCCATGAGGGTGGTATCGTCTGCATATCTGAGGTTGTTGATATTTCTCCCGGCAATCTTGATTCCGGCTACCCAGCTTGTACTTTCGGTAGTTCTCCGTTCACGTACTGCTGAAGCCTAGCTTGTAGGATTTTGAGCATAACCTTGCTAGCATGTGAAATGAGTGCAATTGTGCGGTAGTTTGAACACTCTTTGGCATTGCCCTTCTTTGGAATTGGAACGTAAACTGACCTTTTCCAATCCTTTGGCCACTGCTGAGTTTTCCAAGTTTGTTGGCATATTGAGTGCAGCACTTTATCAGCATCATCATTTAGGATTTTAAGTAGCTCAGCTGGGATAATATAATCTCCGCTAGCTTTGTTGTTAGTAATGCTACCTAAGGCCCACTTGACTTCACTCTCTAGGATGTCCGGCTCTGGGTCAGTGACCACACCAGCGTGGTCATCAGGAACATTCAGATCTTTCTTGTATAGTTCTTCTGTGTATTCTTGCCATCTCTTCTTAATCTCTTCTGCTTCTGTTAGGTCTCTGCCTTTTTTGTCCTTTATCATGCCCATCTTTGCACAAAACGTTCCCTTGATATCTCCAATTTTCTTGAAGAGATCTCTAGTCCTCCCCATTCTGTTGTTTTCCTCGATTTCTTTGCATTGTTCATTTAAGAATCTCCTTGCTATTCTCTGAAAATCTGCATTCAGTTGGTTGTATCTTTCCCTTTCACCTTTGCTTTTCGCATTCCTTCTTTCCACATAAAGCCTCATCTGACAGCCACTTTGCTTTCTTGCATTTCTTTTTCTTTGGGATGGTTTTAGTTGCTGCCTCCTGTACAATTTTATGAACCTCCGTCCATAGTTCTTCAGGCACTCTGTCTACCAGGTCTACCAGGTCTAATGCCCTAAATCTATTCTTCACCTCCACTGTATACTCATAAGGGATATGATTTAGGTCATATCTGACTGGTCTAGTGGTGTTCCCTACATTCTTCAATTTAAGCCTGAATTTTGCAATAAGAAGCTCATGATCTGAGCCACGGTCAGCTCCAGGTCTTGTTTTTACTGACTGTATAGAGCTTCTCCATCTTTGGCTGCAAAGCACATAATCTAACTGGTTTCAGTATTGACCATCTGGTGAATCCATGTGTAGAATCGCCTCTTGTGTTGTTGGAAAAGAGTGTTTGCTATGACCAGCGTGTTCTCTTGACAGAACTCTGTTAGCCTTTGCCCTGCTTCATTTTGTGCTCCAAGGCCAAACTTGCCTGTTGTTCCGTTTATTTCTTGATTTCCTACTTTAGCATTCCAGTCTCCTATGATGTAAAGGACATCTATTTTGGCTGCTAGTTCTAGAAGGTGTTGTAGGTCTTCATAGAATCGGTCAACTTCATCTTCTTCGGCATCAGTGGTTGGGGCATACACTTGGATTACTGTGATGTTGAATGGTTTGCCTTTGATTCGAACTGAAATCATTCTGTTGTTTTTGAGGTTGCACCCCAGTACTGCCTTTTCCACTCTTTTATTGACTATGAGGGCTACTCCATTTCTTCTAAGGGATTCATGCCCACAGTAGTAGATATGATGGTCACCTGACTTAAATTCGCCCATTCCCGTCCATTTTAGTTCGCTGATTCCCAAGATGTCAATGTTCAATCTTATCATCTCATTTTTGACCACATCCAGCTTGCCTTGATTCATAGACCTCACATTCCATGTTCCTAAGCAGTATTGCTCATTGCAATTTTTTTCTTTACATTTTAGCAAACAGCAACTGAGCCGGTGGCATTCAGATCAGGACTGTGGTGCTGGGAGGGTGGCTCCCTTTCCCTCAGTTACCATTTTCCCCCAGTGCAAGCTCTGACCCTGGGCCCAAGTCCCTATGGCGAACCCTGTCACCAGTTCTTGAGAAGACACAGGACAGGAGATCCCACTATGGGTTAGGGTTTGTAGACCCAGTGAGTGAGTGAGTTAATGAAATGATGCGGTCAGAAATGCAAAGGTGAGGCCATGCAATGCTTTCTTAAATGGCATGCCATGGAGGAATCATGTGGAAAGTAAGGTAACCACAAATGGCAAGGTGTGCACCCATGAAATACCAATAGACTACAATAAGTAGGTGCCAATGAAACTACACTATTGTAAGTCACTTGTAAATTAGCACTGAAAGAGCCACCAAAGTATTGAACCGTACACACATGTCCTGCCTCCGTCCTATGTAATTCAGCCACTTTGAGCTGTAGTTTTTTAAGATTTGCCACCACACCTCCTTCTCTCTCTCCCCCCCCCCCCCGCATTAATGACTTTGTCTATTTGCTTCTCCATGCTTCCCACTCCAAAAGGATCCATATTTCAAATAGCAGGGGTTAAGTAAAGCGACCAATTTCCTCTGACTAATCGAGCATGCAATTTGCCTGCTTGTATTTGGCCAAGAGGATTTATGACACTGAGCGACAATAAATGTTCCAAGCGCTGTTATGGGGCAGACCTATGACTCAGTTCATTAACTTAAAAGGGGGAGGTTGCTGAAGTACCATTTCTATTTCGGGCTACTTTGTTTCAAGTTCATTATGTATTTACAGCTCCCAAAGCAATAAAATGCTTGAGAAGTTCACCGCAGAAACTAATTTTGCATGAGTGTTGCTAACTGTGTGGGAGGGTGGTTTCCTACCCACCCCTGTTCTCACCTTGAAAAGTTAGCAGCTCCTGCTACACCTCAACCCTCTGCTTTTTTTCACAGAGAAATTTGTAATATGAAATCTCAGGTCGCCACACTGAAAATGAATGCTCAAGATTGTACTATTAGTTTATTCTGGATCAATTAATCTAGAACAGTGGTGCTCAACCTTTTCGGCCCGCGTACCATCTACGTGGGCTTCCGGCCAGCTGTGTACCACCGAAAGAAAGTGCTGATGACATCATTGGCACTTTCTTCCGGGTTCGCAGCCACGCCGGAGCTTGGAAAAGGAAGGTAAGATGTAGGTGGGGACATGAGGGCCATCCCCAGCACCTGGAGCCTGCCGCTCAAGCTCTGCCACCTCAGCAGATCTCGAGGCACTGCTCTTTGGGCTCCAACGCAGCACTGCGCAGCCAAGATGGCGACCGCCATCTTCGCCGCCAGCAGCCCGCATACCACCAGCCTGTGCTCCGTGTACCACCAGTGGTCCGCGTACCACAAGTTGGGAACCTCTGACCTTAGAATCATGTAGCTGAAAGAGATCTAATATTTTATTTATGTATACATGTTTTCATATAAAAAAGTTTATATCTAACCACTCCCCTTTAAAAGGGTACCCAAGGTGGCTAAGGCACCATACAAAGAATCATTCATTCAGTTTTTATGCTGTCTTTCACCAAAAGATTCCAAGGCAGCTAATATCTCAGTACAAAACAAAATAAAAATATTTTTTAAAATCAACAGTAAAATCCTAAATATACAACTGTGACAATAAAACTAATATTAACCAGCAAAAAAGCAACAGTAGCAGGCCACCTCCAGGCTACCTTCCTTCAGTCATTACCTAGAGGTCTCGCAGAACAAAAACCCACCTGAAACTGGAGGAAAGGAACTTCATGGATCTCCCACAGGAACAGTTCCAAACCCAGGGGCAGGGGCGTAGCTAGGTACCCTCCTACTGGGGGCCGCCGGCCGAGATGGTGCCCCATGGGAGGCCCCACCCCCGCCACATGACGTATCCCGGAAGCCACGCCCTGTCAGAGGCCCGGAAACGGGCCCAAGGGAGGGCGGGGGTTGGGCGGGGAAATGCCTCACCTGGCCTCATAGAGCCTTGGCAGCGGTGCTACAAGGTTCGCTGCCACTGCCAAGGCCCGAAAAAAGAAAAAAGCGGCACGAATGGAGCCGCTACCACAACGGGGTGAGTGATGCCAGTTTCCCCCCCCAGGCCTGTTGCCCGGGGACAGACAGTCCCTCCCATTCCTACACCACTGCCCAGGGGGCACCACCCAGAAGGCCCTGTCCCATGTGCATATTCATTGGCCATCAGACAGGATGGCACATGGAGCAGAGCCTTCCCCAGTGATCTTAACAAACAGGTAGACTTATATGGCAGAAAGTTGGTCCTAAGGTATCCAGGGCCCAAATCATTTAGGGTTTTAAAAGTTATAACCAGCACTGTGAATTGAATTCAGAAACCAATGGGAGAGCTAGTATAACTCCCAGAAGCTCAGACCTATACGCTCCAAACGCAAAGCTTCCACCAGCAATCTCACTGCAGCGTTCTGAAATACTAACTGCAGTTCCAAATGCTTTTCAAAGGCAACCTTAAACACAGGGGCAGCCCGTGCCTCCCCACTGCCCCAATCCCCCAAATTTTGCTACCCCTTTTGTGTGTGTCCCCTCGTGGTGGATAAGGAAACCATCTCTAGATAAACTGATTCTGAATAGATCTCCCATTACAAACCTGATGGCACAATCCTATCCTTTTTAAATGTCAGTGCAGCAGCTGCTGCGCCGGCCTAGGGTGTCACAAACGTGCTGTAAAGCACATTCACAACACCCTGTGAGTAGGCGGCGCTGGTGGGAAGGTATGCGCCACCCTGCCAATGATGCATCCAGGAGCACTGCGCATTGGAGCAGGTAAGGCTGTTCTGGGCGGTGCAGTGGCTGGGGGAGGATGAGGAGGGGCGTAACGGGGCAGGGGGAAGGCAGGGGTGGGCGGTTCAGGCCAAGGAGGGGGAGGGATCTGCGGCCTCGGTGCATATCGTATCCTATCCCCCCTCCCAGGCTTGAAAGCCCAACTCGGGGCTTCTCAGATCTGCGCCAGTGATTGAGCTGGCGCAGATCCAAGTAGCCCAACTGCGCAGGCTGGAGGTTTCCCCAGGATAAGGGGAAATCGTTCCCTTACCCCGAGGAGAGCTCCGGCCTGCTCTGCACACACAGCCCCGTTGCACCAGAGCTGGATAGGATTGGGCTGCCCATGTAATGAAGCTTCTCCCAACAAATGAGGCTTCCAGCTGAAAATGTTTGACATGCATATCCAGGTCTGGCCTGAGCCCTTCTAATGCCTGAGACAGTGTGCCAATGCCAAACGCTGCCCCCGCCCTTACCAGGTGACGTGCCAGCTTCTGCTCTCCCAGTGGATGCAAGTGTGGGGGCGGAGGTGGGCACCCCTGCCAATCTACTGCCTGAGATGATTTCAGTTGGCCTCATGGGTGGGTTGGCCCTGTGCACATCCTTACAGATGACAACAAAGAACTTGTAGCACTTTAAAGGCGAACAAATATAAGTCTGCATAAGCTTTCATGGACCACAGTTTTCACTACATAACATACAGGTGCCTGCCATATCCTAACTCTCTTCCACGAATGAAAGTGACCTGCACCTGATGAAGTGGATTATAGTCCATGAAAGCTTTACGTGGAAACAAATTTTGAGACTCATTCCAAGTCTTGGTTTGTTTTGGACTCACACCCCAATTCATTTTCTTGTTGTTTTAAAACTGAAAATGTGCTTAGTTTTTCTGTTGTTTTTGCCAGCATCTGTGTAGCAGGAGTTACAACCATCTCCTGGTGGAAGCCATCTTCAGTGCCCGGAGTCACCATCCCAAGCAAGGTGTGTTAAAACGAAAATCCAGCTGCCACCATGAAAGCAACAATTAAAGTTAAAAGCAGACATCATGATTATATATATCAGGCAATGACTTAAAGGCTGGAACAGGCACAGAGATGATTGAGGCTTACAGAACATGGCATTCCATTTCCAAGGCTTCCCAAGAGAGCCCAAGTTATTCCCACTTCCAGTGTTGTATAACTCTCACTTTATCAATACTATACCACAATGATTTGTTGCTACAATTACGCAAAGTCACTACTTCAAAAACAACTGAAGATACAAAAATCTGGTATGCCATATCTTGGTATACACTGCCCTCTGGTGATTATTACTGTACCTTTAAAACTAATCTTTGACAGCAGACAAATGCAGGGCCAGTCCATCCACAACGCTGACTTGGTGTCGCCTGTCACACCACAGCCAAGCCCGCCAGGCAATTGGCTGTGTGGGCAGAGGCAACTGGAGAACCGGCAGTCAGCTGGGAGGCTGCAGCTGTCGGAGACAGCTGGCAGACAGCTGCTAGGCCAGGCAAAGGAGGAGGGAGCGGGACTTATAGGGAAGTCTTGCGAGAGTTGCAGACTCTGGGAGGACCTCCCCAGGAAGGGGCGGGGCTCGCCAAGCCAGCCCAGGAGCTCATAAGGAGCCGGGCGGCCAAGGAGGGAGGAGGTTGGAGTAGGAGTCTCCCTGGCTGGGAAGGGAAGACCCAACCCAGGGAGAAGGAACCCGCGGGTTGAGCGTCAGACGGAGGGGAAAGGAAGAGGCAACCCCGGTGAGGCAGCACGGGAAAGGCCCACTCCTGACAGGCAGCTATTCTCCAGGTGAAGAGAGTCCTGGAGCTACTTGCAGACCCCAACACCCCAGCTCGACCTGAGGTCAGTGGTGGGAGTGGGGGAACTTCTGGTCTACCCCGACCTCAACGTCGACCCTGAACTGTGACCTGCCTCCAAGACCCCACCCCGAGGTTCAGAGCAGCCACTTACCTGCCAACTTATCACGACTCCACGTGCATGACTCGGACTGACCGACCAATGCCTCAAACACGACCTCTCCTGTGAGAAGAACACAGAGAAGGTCATTAGCAGATAGTCTGAGTAAGCAAGGGCCTGTGACTACAACAAGGCCCCATGAATGTAAAGCAGTTGACCCGAGTAAAACTTGTGAACATCACAAAACATAAGTCCGTCTCTTTATTATCTGGGAGCGGTTCTGGGTCCACGCCACATCATACCAAGGAGAAGTTTGGGAAAGGGCGGCCCCAATCCCTCAAGGCCGCAAGCATGGACGTCACATCGCCTCATGCAGCAGATAAGAGGGGGTTCCCAGCTCTATCTACCCACTCATCTCCACCGGGCCTCCTGCCATCCCCTGGAATGGAAAAGGCAGAGGGGGACAGAGAAGTAGAGCAAGTATAGAGAGAGAGGAGTGGTGAGCTCGAGCACTGACTGGCGCACTACTCCATCACTTTCCTCTTCTGCAACTGACCCTACGTGGTCCTTTTGTAGCTCATTTCTGAGCATGCTAAATTGTGCGAAAACTCAGCAACTACACACTTGCTCTCTCTTTGCTTTCAGGATCCGTACAGGGCAATCTCAGAAAATGTATAATTTAGGTTGAGGGGGTTGGGGTCAGAGATCCCTACAACACAGCATCTGCTTCAATCACTGGAGATAAGTGCACTGCAGAGGAGGAGGAGGAGAGCCTAGCAGGCATGGAGGCACTACCAACTGGGCAGGACCAGCCCATCCATGAGGTCAACTGAGGTGGTTGCCTCAGCCAGCAGATTGGTGACAGGCACCCACCTCCGTTTATCCACTCACATTCACTGCTTCTCCTCTCTAATACCCTGGATTGAAAAAGAAAGAGGGGGATGGATCAGAAGAGGAAGTATGGAGAAGAGTAGTGGGCCAGCACATTGGAGTCGTTCTAGGCCACTACTCTACTCTCCTTTCCTCTACATTTCCTCTTCTGCTCTGCCTGATTCTTCCTTTTCCAGTCCAGAAAGTGAGAGGAGCAGTCAGAGGCTGGCACATCACTAGGTGGAGGGGGAGGGGTGCATTTGATCGTCTCAGACACCAGGAGGTCCTGGGCTAGCCCTGGATGAATGACAGACAAAATAGTTTCCCTTTAGTTCACAGGTTATTCAGGCCTAGGCATGTTCTAAGTATTATCCTTGGTGCAATCGTTCCCACAAGTCATGATTCAGCAGTAATAGCAAAAGAGATGTCACCAGTGGGTGAAAGGAAATGCCTTGATCCAGGGAGGTAGCTTTGCTACTAATGATTGCTTCCTGAGTTGCTTTCTTTGCTTTGATTTAAGTTTGGTGGATGTGTGCCAATCCACTGTGGAAGGAGTGGAAGGACATCCCTGTCCAAACAATTTTCAAAATATTTTAAAATAGAATAGAATACAACTACTGTACAGGTGTTTGGGGTGTTTTTGTTTGTTTGTTTTTTGAGGGAAATTAGATATGCCAATAAAGACACACAACAAAATGTTGCAGTGTATTCCCTCAAGGAGTTTTATGATTGGAGAAGAGGGAGAAGCAGCACTCCTGGACTTCTCCTACAAATAGGAGCAATGATATCAACAGCAGGAACACTCAGGTGCTGCCTTTGGAATGTTATTCAAAGGACTTCAGCCAAGAAGAAGCACTACTAGGCAAAGGAAGCAAATGGAGACATTTGCCCAGGAGGCATACTGTATTTCTTCAATTCTAAGACGCATGTTTTTTCCCAATTAAGCATTTCAAAAAATGGGGTGCGTCTTAGAATCGAAGGTCTCCAAAAAGCACCCCAAAATACTATCTTCTTACTTACTGGGGCTTGGGGGAGCTTCAGGGAGACCTGTGCGACCCTCTGCAGGCCTCCCCGATCTTCAGTTCGGCAAAAATCGCTGTCTTTCGCCGAACTGAAGATCAGGGAGGCCTGCAGAGGGTTGCGCAGGCCTCCCTGAAGCTCCCCCAAGCCCAGGTAACGAAGGAAATGGCACTTTCTGGCGGAGCCAGAAATGCTATGCAAAGGCAGTGCACTCAGTCATCCTCAGCTGCAGGAGACATGCTGGGGAGAGTTGGTGCTGAGCAGGTAGATTCAATGAAGGGAGGTGAGTCTTACAATCAATGGATTTTTTTTTTCCCTGCTGGTGGTACTGAAAGTAAAGGTGCGCCTTAGAATCGATGGCGCCTTAGACTCGAAGAAATACGGTATGTTAATGTCGATGTCATTGCCTTTCACAAGGGCTGCCTAAGAACCAGTATAGATAGCTCATGTTACATTAAGGCTACAATCCTGTGAACATTTATCTCAGACTCAGAGTAGGTGTTTTACCTATTGAAGACAGTGAGATTTACGTCCGAATAAACATGCAAAAGCTAGCACTCTAATATACCTTTTTACATTTTATCTGGAGCATCTTTTAATTCCCTTTTTCTGCATTTGTTTCCTGCATTTGTTTTCAAAATGATTACTACCTTCTCCAAGATTTCAGCTTGAAATGAGCCAGATACTTATTAGAAGTTTCGAAGCAGAAACAAGTAGCAGGAGAAAAAAAAATGAAAAATTTTAAAGAATTAAATTTAATTTATTAAAAAAAAGGCTGTATAATCTTAGTGGACACGGCTCAAGGGGGTGGTGTTCAGAGTTTTAGCAGCCTGATACAGGAACTTTGTAATGTTGTTTGAGGTTTGCTGGGAGAAGTAATCGCCTGGCGGGGGCGGGTGTTGTCTGGGCGGTGAGGGAGGGGGGCCATTGGCCAAGCCAGCCTGGGAGGGGGCAGGGATGGCGTCCGCCATATCCCCATCCTGGCCAGCACAGCCATTACACAGCCTCCTCTTACTTCCGCCAGCTAAACAGCTGGCAGAAATTCAAGGAGGCCCATCAGGCCTTCCCCATTCGACACCTTGGAAAGGGGACGAACATCCCCTTTCCCCGAGTAGACCTCTGGGCCACTCCAGAGCGGCCATGAACGGGGATAGGATCTGGCGGGCAACCCTGGGCTGCCCACCGGTTAGTTAGGATTGGGCTGCCCATCTTGCAGATTGCAAATAATCACTATTGGTGGGCAGCAGTGTGGTCCAGTGGTAAGAGCCTCACTTAAGAGTACCAAGCATCTGAGTTCAACTCCTCAGCAGCATCATATAACTGGAAAGAAGGAGGTTATTCTTTATTATGTCACCGCTGTGGCTGAGTGAGTACAAAGCAGCTGTGTGGACTGGCCAGGGTGGATTCAGGAGCTTCCTCCTTCTTCTCCTCCTCTTGGGAAAGTGGCTCAGGGATAAGAACACCTACTTTATATGCGGAAGTTCTGAGGTTCAAATCTTGACTCTTCCAAGTAGGGTTGGGAAAGAACTGTGTGTGAAACCCTAGAGAGCCAGATGAACCAATGAACACTTCTTTGTAACATCAGATGTCACATGCCACAGAGCTCTTCGCTGGAGAATCCAAAGGCTGTGGGCTCTAGCCTTGTCATCCCTGAATAGCAGTTGCAGGGGAGCAATTGTGGACTTCCCAGAGGCAGCTAGCGGGCCCCTGTGGGAGATGGAATGTTGAACTAGATGGGCCTGATCTAGCAGGTTTGTCTGTCCTTATGTTGGTTCTGTTTGCTACTGTAGTGGAATTTTAAGCAGATGATAATTAGTAACGGAGGACCAGGAAGACTGATGAACAAGGAAAAAGTATGGGTTTATTGTTATGCAGCGCAGTGGACAGCACCCCAGGAGGGGAATGCTGACCCTTTGCTACAAGTGAGCACACTTTTTATACATTACAGAACTGACCATCACATGCTTACAAGAGAGGTGCATGATCAGGTGGGCATACAGGTCTTGAGGTGATTACTGATTTACATTTCTTAGGGACAATGAGAGGAGGTAGCTTTACAATAGAATCTGACACCTCATGATGGTTCCAGCCAGTCCTGTGGGACTTAATTGAGTTACAGCGCAATCCTATCCAATCCAATTTACACCACCAGCAGCGTGGGAGGGCAGGGCCGCAGGCTCTGGAGGGGAGGGGAGATTTAAATCCCCTTTGAATCTATCTTTAGAGGGGATTTGAATCCTCTTTCTGTTATGGGGCCTCCCATTCTCGCTGCACCGCTGGTTACACCGGTGGTGTAAGTTGGATAGGATTGTGCTGTTAGTTTTGTGTGTGTGTGTGTGTGTGTGTGTGTGTGTGTGTGTGAGAGAGAGAGAGAGAGAGAGAGAGAGAGAGAGAGAGAGAGAGAGAGAGAGAGAGAGAGAGAGAGAGAGAGAGAGAGAGAGAGATATTCCGAAGAGGAGGGAGTGCTGAAGTTGTTTATGCAAGAGTTCTCCCCATGGTAATGGGCAAACAGATGTGAATAAAACAATGCCTAAAATTCTGCTTCACTACCAAACTGATAGGGATCAGATTATCCAAGTTCAGCATTAGAAGGAACTATTGGTGATCTGCAACAAAATGTTACAGTACAAAATTCAGCCCCTAACAGGAATACTCCTCTTTAGGGTCCTAGCCAAAGTGGAATAAGAGTCCCAAACATTGTTTGGAGTTCACAGAGGCTGGGTGTTTTTAGAATGGAAAAGGGAAAAGGACACCTCTTTTTCTTTCCTGTCCTCCTGAAACCTTTCCTCACTGAACTATAAAATGCTAAAGTGCTCAAGATCGGGGCTGGCTCTCAGTCCCAAATCTAAAGATGATATTGCTATGTAACAGGGTGACATTTCTGCAAAGTGGGAAAAGTATCTTTTCTATGTAATGTGGGAAGAGGACGTTTTTTAATCTCATGAAATCCATCGGCCTGGCCCTCGTCCTTCCCCTAAGGATACTGTAAACTGACAGGGGCTCAAGCAGGCTAATTTTGTCTCCCTCCCTCCTTTGCTGTTCTTTTCTTCTCAGCTGCCACTTCAAAATTCCATAGATCCTGGACACCAATGAGCATGGTCACTGCACATGAGGTTGTTCAGGGTTTTTTCCCCCATTAATTAACTTCTTCTAGTTTGTAATTTATTGCATGCCTAGGAAGTCTCCCAAGTAAGTAGAAACCACTACAGAACTTTATTTGGCAGCAGCATTGCTTGCATTCTGATAGGCACTTGACCTGACTGGAGTTTGCTATTTCATCATAAGGTGAAGAACAGGGCTTTCTCAGGCATTTTCTAAATGTTTATCACCTGTTCTGCTCTCTGATCTTTGTTGCTTGGGTTTACCTGCTGCTGTTTTTCAGTACAGTCTTTGTACTGGATTGTCTTTATTGACTTGTAAACTGCTTTGAGTACCTTACCTAACAGGTGAAAGGCAAGAGAGAAATGTTTTTATAATAATATATCTATATTCAAATAAACAGACACATGAACAAACACACAGATGCTCATAGGACTTCTGCAACCACATTATAATGATAATGATGATGCACAGTACTACGGGACATTGATTTCAGAATGATAAAGGGGATGGTGCTGCCCAAAAAATCCACCCTTAGTCCAGAGTAGTCTTAGATTGGCAGAGCTGCTGGCATTTACATCATTGTCAGTTATTCCCGGGTTTTTGAAGGCCACAAAAGGCACGTAGGAGGCTCTGGGCGGGTGTGTGTGTGGGGTCTTTCTCAGCGTTCCCAAAAGGCTCAGCCAAAGGCAGGAACCTCCTGGGAGCAAAAATGCAGTGCCAAAAGTGCCGTGTTGGAGAGTACCACCAGCAGTCGGCCGAAGTACCACTGGTTGAGAACCCCTGGTTTAGACTATTACCACTTCTGGAGGACATGAGATTTTGCTGCCTTTTCTTTTCAACCAGAAGAGTCCCTTTTCAAAAACCAAACTCTTTCAATGGAGGCTGTCATTATCACAAACTAAAGCTGTAAGGTAAAATTGTGAGGGGGGGGGGGGAGACCAACATGCCAGGTGGGTCGGTGTAGTTACTGCTCTAACCTTGGCTAAGGCCCTGCTCTCCACCTGTTCGATTTTTTTAAATTCCATTTGTTGTTTCAAGTGAGGGGGAAGCTACAATGAGGCCGGTGTGTGTGTGGGGAAATCTCTGGTGCCACTCTTGTGCTGCGTACCACTGGAAGTGACTGGTGATGACATCATCGCCAGTTATTTTCAGAAGCCAGAAAACACAGGTAGGAGGCTCTGGGTAGGTGGGAAGGCCCTTCTCAGCATTCCCAAGAGGCTCGGCCAAAGGCAGGAGCCTCTCAGGAGCGAAAATGCTGCTCCAAAAGCACTACATCAGAGTTCAGGTGGTCCGGCAGTCTGAGTACCACCAACAGTCAGCCAAAGTACCACTGATAGTACGAGTACCACTGTTTGAGAACCACTGGTGTAGAAGACAGAGGCTGCGTTTGGTTTTCTAATAGTAAATAGGAGGAAGTGACATTTCTAGCATGCCTAGCACGGCTCATTTTAAAAATGACAAAATGGCATCTTATTTTAGTTCAGGGTGCTTTTGCGGTGTTAAATATTTATTTACGAGCTGGATGGGAATCTGAAGATGACAGGCTGTTTTCAATGAATCCTGTGTAGAAGATCGCTCTTATTTTCTAGTCCCTCACACTACATCTCCCAAGCTCCTTTGCAGCCAGCCAAACAGCCTTTCTATTGGTGCATGCGGTCGCCATGTTTTCTAGCGTCAACCTCGCAGTTCGAATTGCTGAGTGTACTAGAAGGGGGGAAGGCAACTTGAGCTTCCTTGAATGAGGAAAAAATTAGCTCTTCAGCGCTGGAATGTGAAAAATAAACACAGCCAGAATCTTGGCAGCTGCAATTGCTGATAATGGTACTGCTAACGCAGCTGCACCTGCTGAAATGCCCTCACCTATGCAACCATTAAGGGCCAGCCTTGAAAGGTTGGCCACCCCTGCTGTAGGAAAAATACGTGGGGCTTCTCCCGACGACAGTGAGGGGAAAAGCAAGATACATGTATTTTATAAAAATAAATAATTTGTTTCTCTTTTCTCGGAACGATTCTAACCGGGTGTTTTGTGTGCAAGCGCGGGCCTTACTCCACGTATGAAAGAATGATCATTGCTGCGCCTCTCTCGGCAACAGCGCACCACCCCGGTCGACCCGCGTAACCGGCCCAGTGTTTCTTTTTGAAAGGACTGAGATAGAACCGACGGGAAAGCGGCTGCGACCAGCTCCTTCTCTTCATGCCAAGACGTTTTTCAGAGGGGTTTTCTGACCCTTTTGCAGGCCTCGCAGCAAGGCGTACTTTCACAAAAACAGCCCCCTCGCGAGTTTTTTTTTCTCGCTCAACCTCACCTCCGGGTTCTTTTTCGGAGCGTTGCAAAACAAAACAAAAACCACCAACTTGGGCGATTCCCGTAGGAAAGAGGAGGCAGGAGAGAGACGAGCGGCGCCTAGCTCATTTGCTCGTTGTCTTCCTAAAAAAGCGACTGTCTGCTCCTTCTTTGACTACTTGGTATAGCGCCCCCACTCCCAACAGCGCGATGGCCGCCTGCGTCACGAACACCGCTTTGCTGGCCTGAGCGGGGAGGCTCGACGAAGCGAGGCTATTTCCGCGTGCGCCGCTTTTTCTCGCTTTCGAACGCTCCTCCCCCCCCCCACTTTGGTCCGCTCCGCCGGTTTTTCCGCCTCAGCCCCCTTCGGACATTTCCGTGGGAGCCGTTCGGCTGTTTCCGTCCCCGGCCAGAAGGGAGGGGGCCGCGCGCGCGGAGGGGGGAGGAGGAGGGCCCAGGCATGCTCGGCGGCGCTTGCTCCCTGGCTGGCTCCTCTCAGTCGGCCGCTGCTGCTGCCTGTCGCCGGGGCTGGGAGAGCCTGAGAGCGTGTGTGTGTTATGTGAGTGACGCGGCGGAGGTGTAGTTTGACGCGGTGTGTTACGTGGGGGAGAGAATAAAACTGCGGCGAGAGCCTAGGCGCGAACGAAAGCAGTGACGGAGCAGCCTGTAGCCGGTAAGAGGAGAAAAGAGCAAAGAGAGAAGGAAGGAGACAGACAGACAGACCAAGAGAAGAAAAGCGGGGCGAGGGAGGGGCGGCGCAGCGGCGGCCGCCGTTGAGGCTGGGTTGGTTGTCTGGCGGCAGTGAGGCGATCGAGGGGAGCGAGCGAGCGAGCGAGCGAAAGGGGATAACCAAGGCTTGGCCTGGGCCTGGCGCCTCCTCCTCGTCCCCCGCCGCCTTCCTTTTTGCCCCCATTAATTTAAAGATGGAGCCTTTTTTTCTCCTCGTCCTCCGTCTCCTCTTCCCCGCTCCCACTCCCCCCCCCCCGTCTCTTCACGCCCGTCGGTGTCGTCTCCTCGCCGAACCCGGCCGCAATCGCCGCCGCCGCTGGCCCGCGTAACGAACAAAGAATAATGGCGGCTGGAGGCGGCGGCGGCTGGGCCAGGCAAAATGCGAGGCAGGCGAGAGAGCGGTTCTGTTGCTGCTGCTGCTGCTGCTGTTGCCACCGCAGGGAGGGGGCGGCTCGGCGGCTCCCGGTGTTTGGGGGGCGGCTGCACACACACAGCCACCTTCGCGTGTCGTCCCTCCCCCCCGCTGCTGAATGTCCTCGGTTGAGCTCCCGCCAGTGCCTCTCGCTCATGATCAGGCCCCCATCTCTGTTGTGGAGTGAGGTGGTTCATCGTGATGTGCAACATGGTTGCGGGAGGACCACGACATGCAGCCAGCGCTCTCTTCTCCATTGGTGGTGTGTTCCTAGTGTCGGGGAAGCCCCTTCTTTTGAAGCTGCACGGAATGGAGGGAAAACCATCCAGCACCTTCCTTCTCTCTGTTTCTTCACCCCTTTCCTGAGCGACAGAGTGGAATTGGAAAGAGGCCGAGTCTCCCCCCCCCCATCTCCATGTGAAGAGAGTAGGTCCTGACCCAGTGTGGCCCCTTCCCCGCGTGTTGGTCCCTTCTTAGCCTCCAGCTAAGGAACAGCTTAGCCGCCCCACCCCAGAACCCTCCTGCCTGCGGCCAGTAGCAGAGACTCTTATTTTCCCGCCCCTCTCTGAGCAGGGAGTTCCCTGGCACTGTCAACGGAAGGACTAGGCGGCCCAGCCGCTGCTGTTGCTGACAGAGCCATGTAAAAGGGACATACAACCCGATGTCCATAATTCTCTGGCCCCAGTTTCTCCACCCAGTCAAATGGTTTACGGGGTGATTTGTCTGGGGTATGCTTTAAAAAGAAGAAAAAAGCTTTTGTAATTTATTTTTTTGAAGTTGTGCTTGAAAAGTCCTTTGAGGTTTAAAGGCCTTTAAGGTTCCCACAATAAAGTACTTTGGATCAAAACTGTATTCTTGAACACTTTGTTTTTCTACCAGCTATGTGTTTGGATATTGTGAAAGCCTGGACACATTGAAGACAAAGTTTTCTAAGCTTCAGGATGGCCGGGTTTAATCCTCATCACTCCAGTTGCACTTTTTGCAGTTCATGCGTTCAGCAATGTTTTATACATGATCACAGTGCTTCTGATGACAGTTGTATTAAATGAGGTAGTTCTTACTTTATGATTAACTACTTTGACATGTACAGTTACTCTTGTGTTATAACATCAGTGAGCATGACTCATTGCAAGTAACAAAAATGAGACAACCTCCCCCCCCCCCATGCCATCTAATCTTGGGTAGAGGCAAGGGTAATAAGTTAACCTATGGGGAGAGGGGCAAAGGAAATAAACCTATGGGGAAAGGGGAGTAATGGGAGATAATTGCATTGGTTTGCACTCAACATATACTGAAGGCCCAATCCTATCCAACTTTCCAGCACTGATGCAGTTGTGCCAGTGGGGCGTGCACTGCATACTGCAGTGTGTGTGGGGTGGGAGTCATAGAGGCCTCCTCAAGGTAAGGGAACATTTGTCCCCTTATCTTGGGGCTGCATTGGTGCTGGAAAGTTGGATAGGATTGGGTCCTTAGACAGTTTCAGTTGTGGATGAGGACTAAGGAATTAAGCCAGAGGCTTCATGGAAGAAGTGGATTTTGAGCTAAGGTTTGATGTTTTGACACTTCTTTGTTTGGTGATATGGTTCTTAATACAGATATTTGAGAGAGTAGCCCACAGTCAAATGGCTAGAGGTTGGTTTTGTATGGTGTTTGGGTTGTTGTTTTTTTATTTGGGGGCGGGGTAGTAATATCCCACCGTATTGGCTTTCAGGAGGATCTTGATATTGAAAACAACACTTTTAAAGGCTTAGAATCAAACATAATGCTAAACCATGTTTTACAACAACATGAATAACAGCCCAATCCTAACTATCTGGCGCGGCCCAGAGACCTACTCAGGGAAAGGGGACATTTGTCCCCTTCCCCCGGTGTAAACCAGGGAAAGCTCGATGGGCCTCCTCGGATAGGAGGAGGCTGTGTAACAGCCGGGACGGCGATATGACGGATGCCATCCCCACCCCCTCCCGGGCCGGCTCAGCCAATGGCCCCCCTCTCTCTCCACCCAGACTGCCCCCGTGCCCGCCGGTGGGAGCCTTACCTTCCTCCAGCGTCCGTGGGGACAGCTCGGCGCCGGAGTAAGGGTAGCTGGCCTTGCGCTGGCTGCCTTTACTCGTGAGTTGTCGCGAATGTGCTTTATGGCACGTTCATGGCAACTTCCGGCAGTGGAACGCTCGTTCCGCCGCCGTTTCTTTGCGCTGGATAATGCTTCTCTCTCTCTAGAGAGAGAGGAGGAAGTACATATTATTATTATTATTATTAACAGTATTTATATACCGCTTTTCAACAAAAAGTTCACAAAGCGGTTTACAGACAAAAATCAAATGATTAAATGGCTCCCTGTCCCAAAAGGGCTCACAATCTAAAAAAGATGCAGAACACTACCAGCAAACAGCCACCAGAAAGACACTGTGCTGGGGTGAAAGGGGGGCATTTACTCTCCCTCTGCTAAATATAAGAGGAGCACCCATTGAAAAAGTGCTTCTTGCCCAGTTAGCAGGGGAAAACATAGTATGTTCTTCTGAACTGGATCATGAGAATTCTCACTTAATGGGGGGGGGGGTTGCACCACACTTTCAGTATGCCATAGTTGTAAGCAGCATTCCTGCCCATATACCTGACAACAGTGAAAAGTAGGTTTTATCACTACTTTAAGTGGAGAACTGATATTTGCAGCTCCTATAGAATATTATAGTGTCTGTTGTAGAAATTCTAGTTCTCTGGTATGTGCTTTTCTAGGTTCAGATTATATCCAAAATACAATTATCTCTTGTACTTATAGAGAGGAAATACCTTCAGCTTTGTTAAAAATAAGTTTTCTTTCTCTACAACTACAGAGTCTTTTGGCATTTTGAAGACTGACATATTGTGGCATAAGCATTTTTGGGCCAGATCCTACGTCTTCAGTGCTGTTACCCTCACCTGGTAGATACATACATAAATATAAAAACATATATGAACAGTAGCCTCTTGTGATATTTCTGAACTGACTTTTTAAAAATGTCATTTCCCCTTATTTTACAATATTCACCTGACATGTCAATTTCCTCCAAAATCAACTTCTCCAAAAAGTCTTTTTGGAAGAAGGTTTTTTTTTTGGGGGGGGGGGAGGTGTTTTTAAATCTGTGTCAAGGTTTTTAAATGTTTTGTAATGTTGTGTAACGGGAGGAGGAAAGTGCTTCATCACTGCAGTAGCTGAAACCATCTGCAAATTCTGGTGGAGAAGGAAGGTGTTAGTTGTTTTGGATTCTGCATCTTAGATCAGTTTGGTTCCTCTATCAAATAGATTTATCCTGTATGTGTGTATTGGGGTATATTTCTTGCATCCCAGGCCTAGCACTTGGATTGCTTTGGTTGAGGATAAACCTCTTCCAAGTATCAGACACTCAGGATGCATTCAGTAGTGGTTTTTCTCCCTTTGCAAAGTTATGTGTTTTTCATTGTGCCTTGGTGAGATACATGGGAAATGGATTGTGTGATAGATCCAACGATAGTTTGACTCCCTGGTCATCCTATAGTTAAGTTTGTAAAAGTCTTGTTTGCCAATATGTAGCTGAAGAAGCTGAACAGAGTATGGGTCCTGTACTTGACCTAGTTACACATGGCTCTCATCCCAGGGTGACTGGAAAAAATAGTTGTGGAAACCCTTCGTTTTGCCAGAATGAAATGTTGCTCATAATCCCAACCCACTTGGATTGTCTCCTCTGGTCACTGAATATACATAGGCATGAGTTGGCTTCATGTTACTTTAGGGTAAGTTTTATATAAGATGGAAACACACATTACTGGTGCTAAATAGGCTTTAGGATAAGGTATTTTGGGCAAATTATAATCTGGAATATATGGCACTAGTGCAACATTAGAATGCAGCAGTTTTCCTTAGTGTAGCTCTGTAATGGACCGCCTTGGATTATTATCTGATCTTTGAAATGAATATTGCCCTGCCCTTGTCTTACGTTTATTTTCTGCAAACTGCCACATACCAGTTTACTGGTTGATATCAACACTTCTGGGCTTTCTTGGCAATCTGAAAGTGTTTGAAGTACGTAATTATTAAATGTAACACTTAAGTCATATGTGATAGCAAACATGAGCCTCCAACAAATACTGGAAAGCCTGACTTTCCATAGTCAAGAAAGGAAGAATTTTAATTAACAACAAAATCCTCAAGACTGTTCTCTAGTTCAATATTCTTCAAACTTCTCAAATCCTTGTCTCAACTGTAAGCCCTTACTTACTTTAAAAAAATAAATAAATACAGCTTGCAGATGTTAATCTTTCTTCTACTATTCCCCTCTCTGTCCTAGAGGTCAAACTACAAGTAATGTTTAGATCATTATTTTTAACCCTATCCATAGAGGGGGCCAATGTAGCTGCTATTTTATCTACAAAAAAGTTTCCATTGATGTCCGTGGGGGCTTTTCCCAGGGTAAAGCTTACTTGAAGCAGTCCCAATCTGCAGGGACCCTGATTTGCTTTTTATTTATTAAAAAACTAAGCCTGTTGTGACGAATACCACTTTAACAGCGCAATCCTATCCAATTTACACCACCGGTGTAACCAGTGGAGGAGGGCAGAGTGGGAGGCTTTGGAGGGGAGGGGAGATTTGAATCCCCCCTTGGAGGGGATTTGAATTCCCTT
Organism: Plestiodon gilberti rubricaudatus; assembly: GCA_026170595.1. Lineage (NCBI taxonomy): Eukaryota > Metazoa > Chordata > Lepidosauria > Squamata > Scincidae > Plestiodon > Plestiodon gilberti. The sequence continues at coordinate 153,593,721 of JANXHW010000001.1, read as the reverse complement.
TCCATTCTGGGGTCTCCTGTTTTCGCTGCACCGCTGGTTATACCAGTGGTGTAAGTTGGATAGGATTGTGCTGTCAGTGTCTCTTGTAGCTTGGCTCTTAAAGATAAACCTAAAACGATTATGATGCCACTTGTGTCATCCACTCGTAAGTTGTTGACGGTCAGTACTCTAGGTCAGTACTTTCCACCTTTCCCCACTGACCTGTCTGTTGAAAAGCCTCTGTGTGGTATAGAACAGTGTTTCTCAAAAGTGTGCTCCTAGGAGTCCTTCAGGGGCTCCACGAACACATCATAATTGACCGCCATCTGCCTCCTGCCCAGTTTGCTTGTCTGTCCCTCCGGCTCTCCCTGTTCAGAGAACATTCTTCTCCTGATCCAGCTCTTTGCCGGTATTTGGAGTTGGGCTCGATGCTGTGCCACTTCACACATAAGCTGCCACTCTGGGGCTTGCTGAGACTCTACACATGCACCGGTGGGGCTCCCCGAGACTCTTTTTAGGAGTGTAAAGGGCTCCGGAGACTGAAAAGTTCAAGAACTGCTGGTATAGAAGATTCTGGGGCATGTTTGTGGGTGCACAGTTAGTTCACATGGAACACTAGTGACACCTGTTTGACTTTATTGTGCTCTGCATGAAATGAGTTCACCCTGGAATAGTATTTCTCAAACTTTCTGAGTTTTGAGCTCCTCTTTTAAAATTTAGTTACCTGTTGAACCTCACACAGGTGCTTTCCATCTAGTCATGTACATGTAGCCTGCTGTGGGAACAACCTGTGGACTGGGAGACTAATTCAATGCTGGTACTAGAAGAGAAACAAGAACATTTCTGATTCCTCCTAAAACCACACTCAGGAAAACACCATTAGAACAAAGTCACAGACAATCTAAGACTTTCTTGGCCGGCAGCGATAAACTCACAAGTTTTGGGGTCAAAGCCCATGGTCTAGAAATAAAACTAATTTCCAATGTTTCGTTCCAATTGTTTGGAACTTCTCCTGTTCCAAACAATTGGAACGAAATGTTGGAAATAAGTTTTATTTCTGGTCTTTAACCCTGAAAATTGTGAGTTTGTTTAACCTTCCCAGATCAGATGAGGCAATAACAGTCACCCCACAAATCCCAACTGAATCAATTGGGACCTGTTGCTAAAGGTCGTTCAGTCCACCAATATTTTGGCTAGTAATGGGAGGGAAGACTCTGTTTACCTTGGAATCTCACTCTTCCCTGAAACTTGATGTGATGCTGCTGTTAAGAATATTTATATACTGTTTTTCAACAACAAGTAGTTCACAACGCGGTTTACGTAGCAAAATACTAAGTCAATAAATTTTTTTCCTAGTATCCCAAGGGGATTCTCCATAGCCTGGTAATTGTTGCCTGAGAACTCAACCAACACAGTCCTTGGCTATACAATGCAAAGGAAGATGGGTAATGAAGACAAGCTGCAAAGGAAGCTTATTTTCCATTATGGCCCATTGAAGAATTCTAGAGTTGCCCAGACCACAGTTCAAAACCCACTGTTCTTGCTGGTCCACTTTAGTGCATCTTGTGGCTGTACCTGGCTGGTCTAACTGCATGTCTAAGCCTTATGCACACTCACTAGGAAGTAAATTCCATTGCTCACTGGGACCTGTTTCTGTAAATGTACATAGGATCATGTTGACAAATACTTGATAAGTGCTCTTACACCAGGGGATCTACTGTTACACCAGTGCAAGAGTTACACAGGATTGCACCCTAAATTCATTGATCATGTTGACAACCATACAATCCTGATTTTGCATGATGTTCCCAAGCCTCTTAGCTTCTGATCTTGGCTTGTTTACAAACCATGTGTTGAAAAAGCCAGGCTTCTTCCACTTTGGATGTCATGGCCAGTCTTGGCTTGTTCTAAGCCAGGATCAGAAGTAGAATCCTTCCTTCCCTTGTACATGAAAGGAAAGGGGAGCACTCGTGCTCGAGACTAAGGGAACATCACATGAAACCAAGATTTAAATTCTGTGTGAAATCTGAACTAGCCCTGTGTGTTTTGATATAAGATACATAGTTCTTTTCCCTCTAATTTGAAAATATAATGAATGTAAGTATCCTTTTTCTTGCTTTCTGTTTCTCTGCAGCCATGGGTGCTTGCACCCTCCATTAAAAGAAAAGCTGGAATTCTTATTGTTGAGACCGTTCTCTGCTTAACTGAGTAACCCTCCCCAAAAATGCTGCTTGTCTTCTATTTAACTCTCATTGGCATATAGTAGATCACATTCAGTGATACCCCCCTCCCTCCAGAAAAATACTTATTCACTGGTTTTACATTGCTGCCTACATTTTCTTTTTGTAGCTTTCCTGATTGCCAATGCAGCAGAGTATTTGTTGTTTGCCAGAAAAACAATCTGAAACTTACAAATTCAGGCCTGTATTGTGGTTGGTTTTTCTTGGCTATACTAAATCCTATTCCAGATGAGATACAAACATCAATACCCATTCTATAAAATTCTATATAATGAGAATTTTATCTCATTCTATTAAATGAGAATTTTTAAAAGGGGGAAATACATGTGGAGTTCTCATTCTTAAACTTTGATTCTTAACCCATTTATTTGCAAATAAGTCAGTTGATTGCAATATACAGTACTGCCAAATAAGCATGTTGAGATTAGGGCCCATTCAAAAGTTAAGTTCCTTCCTTGTACAAGTTGTCCTGCCTATCTCTGTTCTTACATGTACATGTGTGACACCATGTGACCAGTAAAGTATGGTTATTGCTGCTCAACAAGCAGTATGATACTCAAGATCATAGAAGTTGCTGTTTGTCAGTACAGTAATTATGATTGTCCATTTCATACAGGGGTGGGGAACCTCAGGCCCGGATCAGGCCCCCGAGGCCATCCGGTCCGGCCCCCGGAGAGATTGCTGGGAGGCTGCCCAACCGGCCCCTGGAGGCTCCGCCGGGTCCGAGCGTCACCTCCGGAGGCCGGGAGAGGGCCTTTGCATGTCCTCCCCGGCCGCCGCCTCGACCCCTTCTCACCAGGCCGTTGGCCATTTCGCACATGCGTACCACGCCAATGAGGGCAAGCTCTTGCCCTCATCGGCATGGTACGCCGGAGGTGACGCGCGTACCCGGCAGCGGCTTCGGACGGTGAGCGTGGAGCCTCCGGAGGCCGATGGGGGGTGGGGGCAAAAATTAATTAAATAAATAAAAATGGCACCCGGCCTTACGGCTGGCCCTCAAGCAAATTTCTAATATTTTAAACGGCCCTCGCCAGGGAAAAGGTTCCCCGCCCCTGATTTCATACATTAGAGGTGTGATACCCGCAATGACTGACACGAGAAAGAATCATGTGATTGTAGTTTGTATCTGAAAATAGATGTTTCTTCACAACCAACTGTAGTACTGTATTGTGAACATACCGTAAATAAGTTTGAATATTGAAGCTGTTTTGCATGTTTTACTGCATTAATATAGTACAGCTAATTGGTGCTTAACCCTGCAGTATTCTACAGCTACTGTTCACTCCAAATAGAATACAGCTAAGTCAGTATTTCAGACTTTGTGAAACTGGCTTTTTCCCCCTCTTCAAGAAATCCAGAGTGATGAAAATATAATGAATATGAACATATTTTTATCTTCTAATCTCTATAGGAAACATTGTCATCTTTTCAGATTTCTCCCAAGCCATTAGGAAATCCATTCAGTACAGTACTCCCCCCCCCCATATCCGCTGGGGATATGTTCCAAGCCCCTCCGTGGATACTTGAAACCGTGGATAGGAGCAAACACCCCCTCCATGCTTTCCTGAGGCCCCCCGCCCTGCCTCCCCTGCGGGCAGGCGTGCGTGCTCCCCTCCCCAGCTATTATTTTTCTTTCAGCAAGCTTTGTTTCTTCCTTAAAACAAACAGAGAAGCAACCTCCATTGAAGGCAAGTAGAACGAGACTAAGTCCTAGAGAGGCTCTGTAAGGTTTCTGTTAACCTATCTCTCTAGGACTTAGTCTCGTTCTACTTGCCTGCAATAAGCAGCCAGAGGCTGCTTCTCCAGTTTGCTTAAGGAAGAAACAAAGCTTACTGGGGAAAAAAGGAAAAGCCTGGGGTGTTCCCTGTGATCCGTGGATAACTGAAACCGTGGATAGCGGATCAGTGGATATGGGGGCCCACCTGTATAATGAAAGCTGAAGTTCTTGCCATTCTAACAGCTCATGGGCTGCACAAAATGCTGCTAGGCATTGAGTGTGGCATAATATATGTTGCTCATTCAGGTCTGTGGTTAGTGTTCTCTCTAGTATATTCAGTTGGAGGTTTGCTTGTTCACTGAGAGTTTATACGATCTTTGTCCCTTATTTGTTGTACCAGGAGATGACTCCTTACTCCTAAGTAACTGAAAGCTTGTCTACTTTCCAGCACTGGTACAGCCATGCCAGTGGGGTGTGTGCTGCGTCATGTGCTCCCGCAGTCACGGAGGCCTCCTCAAGGTAAGGGAACCTTACCTCAGGGCTGTATTGCGGCTGCATTGGTGCTGAAAAGTTGAATAGGATTGGGCCCTCATCTCGCAGCTGGCTTGCCAGGCTTCCAAGTGTCCATGCTGTAGCTCCAACAGTTTTTACTTATACAATGCAGGTTTGAGGCTATAGCCTACAAGGCTCTTCATTACAAATGTACAAACGGTATTTTGTCTTATTTATAAAAAAAAATGTAGTGTATGATGTATCCAAAGGCAGGCACTTTAAAATCCCATTGATTAAAATGGGAGAATTAAGCGCATGCCTCTATCCCGCATACTGTATTTAATGTTATTTCAAAGTGCTTCCCTTCAGCTGTATCTTATCTGTATAGGTTTCTGTACTATGCTGGTCTGTGACTGTAATAAAGATGATGATGAGGTTTCTGTACACTGATTCTCTGTATTGGCAGTAAGAAAAAAATTACATAAACCGCAGTTGTATACACTGTAATAAAAGTGTCAGGACTCCACAGTTGCATTGAAAACTCAAAAGGGCATGCATGCTCTTTGTTTACTCTACACTATTCCTCTGATTGAAAAAGGGGAGGGGTCTTCTCGTATCATGGTGCTTCTGCCATATTCAGAGAACTCTGGTCTCATTGGCCTTGCACAATCACTGTGAACTGCAGTCTGATGCAGCAAAGTGTGATAACCTGACTGCACTATATTAGTGGCTGACTGATTTAAAAATTAGGTACATCTGTTTCTTTATACTTTGAAGGTTTTCAAATACCTTTTGCTTAGAGCCCTACAACTTTTTAATCTGGGATTGCCAGTAACAACATAAAGAATTCAACTTCCTGTCTATCAGTGAAAAACATACATGAACTAACTAAAAAATTTTTTAAATGTAAACAGTAGTCAGTTATATTCTCCCACAAATTGCACTTAGCTGTGTCATGTGGCAGAAAAGGAAGAATATTTGAGCCTATTTACACCAGCTGTTTCTCTCCTGAAAGGAAGAGGAGCTAGCTGTTGGTGCTTGTCCCTCTTCATCCTTCTTTTGGAACTCTTGCTCTTCGCACACGTGCAGTTTACACCTATGAAAAGCAGGGTTTGAATTATTCAGGAGTAGGCTCCCCAGCCTTCCATTTGTAATGGCTGACTTAGGTGCATACTTATGTGTAGATTCACTGGCAGGGAGTGCTAGAGCTAGCCTGCTGCTTGAAACGGGGCTTTCTAGACAGCCTGTTTATCCCATTGAATACCAAATTGGTGATTAGGAAGGCCTCTAGCATGTAATTTCAAGTATAAGACTAGAGTCCTTCCTGCCACCTGATCTGTTCATGATTAAGGACTCTACCTTGCCTCTTAAAACATGCGAGGGCTAGAATGCTTGCTTGTGGTATTTGGATAGATATCATGGGGCACAGGTTTGCCTTCAACAAGGAGCTTCCTTCCCTGCACTCAGATTCAAAAGTGGAGCTTTAAGCAATCACTCCGTCCTGGGTTTGGTGCAAAGCGTACAACTTTTTTCTAGGACAAGCCAAAATGAAGATGCCTTAAATAGAATAGAATATTACAAGCTATGAATTAAAATTAATCTGTCAATATGAGTGCATCAAGATCAAGACTCAGTTGTGGTTTTTTGTTTTGTTTTTTAAAAGCCCACCTCCGTAAAAAAAAAAACACAGCAAGGCTTAATACTATGTGATAAGTCTGAAAACGATCAAATATACTGTTTTTCACAACTTGCACCTGTCCTTTATTCCACCCTACTGTCAGTTTCATATTACATTAGTATCACTGATTAACACTGGCTGCATCTAAACAGCAACTTTCCCTATGACTGATTTAGGTTGCAATCCTGTGCATATGTACCTGGGAAGAGCAGCCCAATCCTATGTAACTCTTGCACTGTTGTAACAGTAGATCCCCCGGTGTAAGAGCACTTATGCCAGTGTAACTTGCCGGACGCAGAACGGACACCAGCGTAACCCCCCTCAGATGCCTCACATACACAGTTCAAACGCAGAACAGACACCGGCACAACTCCGCCAGCGCAGGGGGCATTCTGGGAGCATTCAGATGTCCCTGGAATGCCCCCTGCGCCAGCAGAGTTGCGCTGGCGTCTGTCCTGTGTCCGTTGGCGTACGGCAAGTTATGCTGGCATAAGTGCTCTTACACCGGGGGATCTACTGTTCCACTGGTGCAAGAGTTACACAGGATTGCGTCCTAAGTTCCATTGAATTCAGTGAAACTTGTTTCTAAGTAGACACATGTAGGATTGGACTGTTAGTGCTATTAGCATTTAACCAGAATTGGCGGAAAAGGTACCACAAGAAGCAATGCGCACTAGTGCAGGAATTTTGCATGGCAGTAACTATTTTGGACTGTGTTGCCCATGTTGATTCTGAACTGTAGTCTGCTGTTTTGGACTAGCAAGGGTCAACGTGGAGACTAGTACATTCCTTGCATGACTCATCAGTATGCCTGATGCTAAAAAAAAAGCCTCCATCTGGCAGCAAGATTATGTCAGAGGGTGATGAAATGCTCCTTCAGTTTGTAGTATATCACTTATGATGATTGGGAATGTTTTCCCTTTACCAACCCTAAATCTAAAGGATTTAGATTTAAAGGCTGGTGAAAGAGAGCCAGGATGGTGTAGTGGTTTGGGAGTCGGACGTAGACCTGGAAGATCCTGGTTCAAATCCCCGCTCAGCCACGAAGCTTCCTGGGTGACCTTGGGCCAGTCACTATCTCTCAGCCCCACCTACCTCACAGGGTTGTTGTGAGGACAAAAAGGAGGGGAGGAAATATGTACACCACTCTGAGCTCCTTGGAGGAAGGGTGGTATAAAAATGTGAAAAATAAAATAAATAAGATTCAAATAAATAATTTGATTTTTTTCTAACTTTTCAAGTAGTCTACTAACAAGAAACAGCTGCCATTATGAATCTAGTCATGTCACACTCTTTTAGCCAGGTTTAGACAGCAGCTGTAGTTATTTTGTCTTGCTTTTAATAGCTATTAAGGCAACTTGGAAACATATCAGCATATGGTTATAGTGTTTTAGGGACTGTAAACCCATTTACCTATATCTCAGTGCAATTCTATGTACGTCTACTCAGAAGTAAGTCCCATTGGATTCAATAGGGCTTACTCTCTCAGGTAAGTACAAATAGGATAGCAGCCTGTGTGAAAACCACTTCTGCATTACTCTCTCAACATTTTGTCCCACTCCAGTGTGACCAAGAGATGAATTCAAGGTGGGAGTGATATAGGAGAAGGCTTGGCTCTTAGTGGCTGGGATCACCAGGCCTCTACCCTACTGGTACCCTGGGTGCCCATTTACTGTCCTCCTGTTGTGGTTGCCATTCATTCCAATGAAGAAAATTAAAGCACTGCCTCTGATCTTCTATGACATTGCCTATTGTTCCTGCTACTGACTGTTTCTGCCACCACCAATGGAGACATGGGGTGGGAGAGCCACGCTCCTCTTAAAAATAGTTCCAGGATTGTGAGGAAGGGGCAGTTTTCAAAACTACTTTTCCCCTCCGACAGGAGTCAGATTAGGGAGATGGAAGAGGCAATACAAAACACTGCTTTCTTCCCACCAACAGTCTGAACTTGATTTTGGTTGGGAGTGAAGAGGAGTTCCTTACCTTATTCTTGGAGCTTGCTGGCCATGTTTGATTTGAAGGAATGGAGAAATTGCAGATTTACAAAGGCTGCCTAGAGTAAAGGTAAAGGTGACCCCTGACAATTAAGTCCAGTCATGTCCGACTCTAGGGTGTGGTGCTCATCCCCATTTCAAAGCCGAAGAGCCAGCGTTGTCCGAAGGTTGTCCGAAGGTTGTCCGAAGGTGCGGGTGGTGCAGTGGGTTAAACCGCTGAACCATGAGCTGTCGATCGAAAGGTCGGCAGTTCGAATCCGCGATGGGGTGAGCTCTTGTTGCTTGGCCAGATCCTGCCAACCTAGCAGTTCCAAAGCATGTTAATGTGAGTAGATAAATAGGTACCGCTTGCGGGAAGGTAAACAGCGCTCCGTGTTCCAGCTGCATGCTACGCGCTGCGGCAAGGAGAGTCACGCCGGCCACATGACCATGGAGGCAATGCTGGCTCTTCGGCTTTGAAATGGGGATGAGCACCACACCCTAGAGTCGGACACGACTGGACTTAATTGTCAGGGTTTACCTTTACCTAAAGGTGACCCCGTCACAGATTCGAACTGTTGACCTTTTGATCGACAGCTCATGGTTCAGCGGTTTAACCCACTGCGCCACCCAAGAATAGGACTGCAGAAAAGACTGAGACTCTCCATCTCTTCCCAACCTTTTCCATCATTTGATGGACCTTCTGCTAGTGTACAGAAAAAAAGCTGGTTCTGGGTTCCATCACTCTCTAGCGTGACCAATAAATGGGCAGCTGGGTGTGGCCGTGCAGATGAGAGGATGAAGCTGTGCAGAGTCAGGCAAATTCAGTTTCCAACAGCTATTGAGAACTGGACAAAATAAGCAAACTGTAATCTGGGATGCAGGTGAGAGGGAGCAGTATGTGACGGGGCTAGCCACAAGTGCGCCCCTGATTAAACCCCTTTCTTCTGTATTAAAGAATGGCTGTCATTCTCTCCTGTGGGGAAGACAAAAGTGCAGTGCCTGTGGGATCAAAAGCTGTCCCGCAACCTAACACCAGAGCCACCGCCACCTCCATATGAAGTCCAAAGTCATGGGCAACCTATCTACACAGAGGTATCTTGGTATATAAAACGGACTTGTCAGTATAAAGATCGTATAAAGATCGTACACCCACACTGCCACAACACATAGATATAAAATTAAAACATTGTCAAACAACAGTTTTACCCATTGTTGACCAATTTAATAAAAGTTTTACAAGTGATAAGGTATTTTAATATGTAATATATTACAGCATATCTAATACTGGTCATAGTCACCACATGTGGAATTTCATGTGGAGTTTGATTCCTCACGTGAATTCTCAGCCCTTTAAAAAAATCTTACTCTTGTAGTGGTATACTTGTTCTAAAAACATTGCACTTAGTATCTGAGAAAGACTTGAATGTTGAAGAGGTAGAGTTTTTCAACCCTTCATGATGAAAACATGGATTAGTGAAAATATGATGCAAACCACCTGTGACTGTAATTAAGCGCTGAAGATTGGGCCATGGAATCGCACATCCCCATCCCCCAATATCTCCTGCCTCAAATCCAAAGTCTCCCATCTCATTTTTGTCTTCTCCTGGTAGCCAGCTTCCAAACTTATAGATTAAGAGCTTCCAAACTTCAAGATTCTAGATCAGTGGTTCTTAACCTGGGTTCGATCGAACCCCAGGGGTTCGGTGAGTCAGTCTCGCGGGTTCGGCGGAGGACTACTCACGATTCAATCGTGAGTAGTCCTCTGCCGAACCCGCGAGACTGACTCACCGACTAGCAGCCGCCCTAATGACCCCCGTGCCGCCCGACGAGGATGTCTCCGGAGCCGGCAGCAGCGGAGCTTCCGCTGCCGCCGGCTCTGGAGACATCCTCTCCGGCCAGTTGTCTTGGGCAGGAGGAGGCCTCTGAGCGTCCGCCCTCGGCGGAGCTTAATGGTTTTGTTCTTTAATGGTTTTGTTCATTTTGTGCACCTATAAAAATATACCTATGTATATATACCTAAATTCCCTGGAAGGACAGGTACTAAGGCTGAAACTCAAATATTTTGGCCACCTAATGCGAAGAGAGGACTCTCTGGAGAAGACTCTGATGCTGGGAAAGACTGAAGGCAAAAGGAGAAGGGGAAGGCCAAGGATGAGATGGTTAGACAGCATCACCGATGCAACGAACATGAAAATGAGCGAACTCAGGAAGATAGTGGAGGATAGGAAGGCCTGGCGGGATATGGTTCATGGGATCACGAAGGGTCGGACACGACTTAACGACTGAACAACAACAACATATATACCTAAAATATATACCTATGTTTTGAATTTGAAAAAATCATATTTTATTTTTCAAATTAAGAAGGGTTCAGTGAATGCGCATATGAAACTGGTGGGGTTCAGTACCTTCAACAAGGTTAAGAACCACTGTTCTAGATTAAGAGCAAACCCTGATTTATGTTAACCATGGTTTACGTGCAATGTGGCACTGAACTAAGGGAGGAAGTGAAAGCACAAAAAGGCAAGAGGAAGTTTCCATAATGGGGAGGTGCTGAGGAAAGAAGCATGCAACACCACGGGCCAGTTCTGATAAGCAATAAATGAATGGTGAACCTCAAGCAGATGCGAAAGGAACATTTAATACAAATGTACTAGGCATTTCAACCAATGTCATCCTCTCATGTAATTAGAAATATAATTAGAAAAGGTAAAATTTCTGTAAAAACAGCAAACAAGAAAGACTTAACTATAAGAGACATGACATTCATAAGAGAACCATCAGAGTAAAAAAGAACTGGATAAAACCAAAGACTGGTATTATGCAACATATAGCTATCTTGATACAAATGAACAGATGACATCTGGAATCCTTTGTAAAGAGCAGATTTATAAAATGAGTAGTTGCCAAACAGCCTTCCACATTTTGGTCCAAATCCATCTATGCGTGATGTCTGAAAGCCAACAGTGCAATCCTACAACGGAGTCTGCAGATTCAGTTATCCGTGGTTCTCCCCCCGCGCACCGCGCCCATTACTTTTCTGTCTCCCTTTACTGTGGTACCAAGCATGTCTCTTCCTTTGCAACCTGTTACAGAGCGCTAGAGGAGGATCGCAAGAAGCAGCCAGCCGGAGCGCTAGAGGAGGAAAACTAAGATAACGTTAACAGGAAGCAGGCCCCGGATTCTCTATCAGGGTCCACTTTAAAAACATTTTCAAAAGTGGGAAAAAAGCCCCAAAGGTGATTTTGGGGCTTTTTTCACTTTTGAAAACGTTTTTAAAGTGGACCCGCGCTGATCCGTGGATTTGTGGTGAGACAAATTCATGGATTCCTTATCCACAGATAGCAAGGATCCACTGTATGTAATTCCATTGTTGTAGCAGTAGGTGGCAAACAGGAATCTGGGATTCCAGAAGCCACTTGAGTTTTTTCATTGGCAGATGTAATCGCTCTGCCTCTTGTCCTCTTCCAGTGATACACTCATCCCAACCTCAAAAATGTTTCAAGTTCTGTGCCATACCTACCTGTTGCTCAACCTCAAAGGGATATTCCGGAACCATGGCAATGCCAGCTAAGAAAAACATAAGAGACAACATGAGGTTAAACACAGCAGGAAGAGGCATTGGCTCTGTAGCTATCCCAGTTAACTTGTTGATAATGTCAACAGAGGATGAACTCCCACCCAAGCAGGCACTACAGAAAGAGGACAACCCCACAAACAACTTGAATAATTTCATGGTTGTGGAAGGAGCAAAATTTTGATCCCTGATAGAGTCTTACCATTCATGGTTTTCATATCCAGCCAGTGGTTCACTTCAGTACCAAATAAAAACACACTATACAAATTACCTAAATTTTAATTGTTTTTACAGAGTTAAACAAAATGAATTTCTAGACTTCTATCTTTGAAAATATGCAGTAAGGATAATTTTTACTGACACATTTAGCAGCACAATCCTATTTAACTTTGTGCCCTGTGATGCAGTGAGGCCGGTGTAGCCTGTGCTGCATCCAGGGCACAAAAAGGCTGCCTGGGAGGTCACCTCGGGGGAAGACCCAGCCGCCCCAATGGGGCTACTCAGATGCGCGCCAGCTATTTTGCTGGCACAAATCTGAGAGGCCCATGTAACAGCGGCCAGACCCGAGAAAAGGGATAGGATTTTGGCGTAGCTGCTGCTGACAATCCCTCCCCTTTCCCGGGTCCAGCCAACCAATCCCACCCCACCCCTGGAACGCCCTGTTCCTCCCTCCTTCCATCGCTTGGCAGGTAACCTACCTTCCCTGGTGGGCTTTACAATGGATCTGGGGCAGGGAGAGCGTTGCCAGCCTCTTCACCGGTGTGGCCTCTTCACTGGGTGACGCAAACGTGCCTAACAGCATGTCGGTCAAAGAGTTACACAGGATTGGGCTAACTGCAAGTACTGTCAATTAGTTTAACCTTTAAAATAAACTTAACCTGTTGTCAAAATTATGACACTTCAGTGGCAAATAGCCAGGTTTGGTAGAATAAGTAGCTGTCATGCTTTGTAAAGTTGTAACAAAATAGTTTTAAGTAATGTTGCTAAATCTATTCTAGATCATAAATGTACAAGATTTTCCTTCACCTTATCTGTTTCTGTTGCAATTGGAAACCGTTTGCTTACAAGTAGTTATACTGAGGCCAATGGCATTTTGTTGTATGTGTATATAATTGGTCTAGGGGTGCTGGCATTTTTGGACAGTGAATATATAGTGAGTGTGGCTTTACACTTAGACTTGGGTTCAGTTCCATGTCTACTCAGTAGGAATGAGCAGTTCATTCACTAATGTCTCAGTTCCTAAATATACAGTATTTGTGTTACTGAAAGTAAATGTAAATAAAAATTTATTTGTGGGATCAGTAATACAGCACTCTATAATCTGTATTGTAAGGCACAAAGGGATTTGGTGTTGTCCTATTGCGTTGATTAGCTGAGTTGATGTGATATTGTAGAATGTTTCAAGCCATTCTGTCTGCTGAGGGAAGTTGTCAGCCATGGAATGTTTGTGTTCAGCTTTGTGAATGAACTGGCAAAAGGTGAGTTGGGCAAAATAAACTTTTACGCTGACTGAGAGGCAGGAGGAGGAGTATGAGCCAGCTCGGTGGGAAGAAGTTGTAGGAGATAGAGAAGCTAAGAGATAGAGAACTCAGAATCCGAGTAGGTGGAGAAAAGGAGTTGGAGCAGAGCAAGTAGTATAATGGAAAAACCTGAACCTGAAGGAAAGGTAGGAGAAAGAAATAAGATGGGGTGGGCAGAAGGTCATTCTGGAGCCACTTGTATCTTCAAAGGTGATCTAAAGTCACTCCAGAACCCTCTGCCACTCCCCCCCCCCCACCTCAGTGATTTGAAAATTTTTCTCGTGTCCTCTCATGTTTCCTCCTGGAAACTCGGGTTCCAATCCCAGCCCAGCCTTGTTTGGAGCATGGGCAGACTATTGAGCAGAGTGCACTATTGTGTATATGTAAAAACAACCAAAAATGTAAATTATTGTACAAGTTGCCACTTTGTGGCTGATTCTGCTCCCTGAAGTTGCAATTTTGTGCTGGTAGTTCCCAAGACTCTGGTCTTCAAAAATGTAGATTTTAGGCATAGCAACCTTAAGGCAACCTATGCCTTAAGGGCATAGCAACCCTTTGTTCCCGGCTGGGGCGTCGCGACGCCCCAGTTAGAGAACCAGTGGTCTAGGCAAATCGTCATGTAAGGAAAAAGGTGAGATGGAATACTAATAGCAGGAAAGCTGAACTATTGTGAGATGGGGAATAGGAAGAGTCATATCATTTGCCAGGTTCAGACAGTGGGATGTTTCTGTACTTTATACGGTAGTACAGAATGGTACTTTATAGTACAGAATCCTGCATAGAATGACAGGATTGTCTAAGCAGGATATTTCCTGATTGCAGAAGAAAATCCACATTGGTGAAATTCTTCTTCTTCATAGCTATGATACAGAGGACTTCTGAGTTCATGGACCTGAAAACTCCAAGAGGGCAGAAAGCCTCAAGAGGCTATGAGGGAGGAGGGAAGAAAGCAGAATTTCAGAAATTGATTTAAACTAACCTCTGAAGCGGAGGAGAGGCAACCCCTGGTATAGGTGTTCTGGGCATTCTCACTTTTTGAAGCATGAGAAATCGAAACATTGGGAGACAGTAGTGGCACGGCACTTCAATTCTTCATCCTCCCACCACAGCAGAGGCAGTTTTGCCTTACCTCCCCCTTTCCTCTTTAGAGCTATAATCATAGGTAGGCCACAGTGGCAGCATTATCTTTGCTCTTCTTGACAGTTTCAAAGGCAGATTTACTTACAGCCCAAACCTGTCTACAATTAGACCAGGGAGCAATCGCTCTGCTGCTCTAAGGTGTCGCAAACGTGCCAGAAAGCACGTTTGCAGCGCCCAACAAATAAGCAGCACCGGTGGAGAGACTTGTGTTGCTCTGCTGGCACCACAGAAGGGTGGAGCGCCACGGCAGAGAGGTAACACCTGCCAGGCAATGGAGGGGCGTTCCGGGGGGGGGGGGGTTGGTCAGCCTGGCCCAGAGCAAGGGAGGGATCGGCGGCGGTGTGTTCCACCGAATCCTATCCCCCTTCCTGGACCTGGCCAGCATTACATGGCCAGCTTGAATCTGCGCCCTCAAAATAGCTGACGCATATTCACGTAGACCTATTGAGGCAGCTGGGGCTCTACTCGGGGTAAAGGGACAACTGTTTACCCCATGGAGGCCTCTGGCTGCGCCGGCACAGGCCCAATCCTGCATAGGATGCGGTGGGTGCCTTATTTGCACCGCTGCGTCCTGCTAGACAGGATTGGGCTGTTAATCTTGTATAGTATAACTTTTTCCTGAGCTGTGGTTTCTATAATGCTCCAATTGTTCCTAGATATGTGCCCCCAAATTTGACATATTGTATGTTTTTACAGCAACAGTATTATTTTGTAATCAAATACTAGTTTTCAGTGCTGAGAATTGATTTATAGAGCTATGAAATGAAATAAACCTTTGGCTGTATTCCTAATTTGATTATGATCATTTGTTCTCACTTATTCTTGAATGGTCCATCTTGGTTAGTATAAGAATTTCTATGCTCATTAATCACAAATGAATGTGGAGTTTGGAGACAGAAAACAAATAATGGCCTTACTTCATCAATTCCATGACCTATTCCAAGTAAATAACCCAACAAGCACTGTTGTTTTTTCCAATTTTGCCTCCATCCTTTGCTTTATGGGTTTCCTGATTTCATTTGCAATTTTGGTTTAAGTAGGCCTTCAATTTCTACATTCCAGATAGTTGCCCAGTTAATATTTTTCTTGTACTTTTTTCTTCCCATCATTTTATGGCCCTTTGGGACAGGCCTCTGTTCTGTCACAGACTGGGAAAGATTATAAAGAATCTGCATAGCAAGTTGTTTTGATTTGCACTTAATATCAAGGTTTTATTTTTGAACATTGGGTCTGGTGCTTTTCCACAAACTACTCAAAAATAAAGGAAGAAGAAAAGTATCAAAACAGTGTGACTCATAGGCTGTTATAATAATTTATTAGTCATAGTTTATTAATTTTCTTTACATCAAAGTAGTACCACTTCAGGATTTTGGAGAGCCAAACTCTTGTGGCTGTTGTGCAGGCCAACCAAGAAGTGTGAAATGACATAAAATGAAGTGATGGTAGCAAAAAAATGTACTGTACTTGTAAAGGTGAACATTTCCCTCATTATAAGAGAATGTTGGTAACTTGCCATCACTTTGAATAACTGAGGAACGTCTATGCCCAGCAATTTAGAAATAAAATGTTCTAATATGAATGCACATTGTGCAGTAAGTGTGTTCAACATATTTCAGGGTGTCCTTTTCTCATTAAACTTTTTAGAACTTGCCTTATCCAAGAATGTGTGGTTTCGAAATTCAGTTCTTGAGTTACAAAGGTAAGAACAATGAAGTATTTGATAAATAATATGTTTCTGAGCAATCACATAGTGGTGTTGGGCAATGCTAATAGTCATATTCTACAAAAAGAAAATATAATATTTGATCCCAATAACATTCTCTTCCCAACACAAAACTAAGTTTTGATTTTGATTTGTATATTTTGTTCACAATCTGTCTTAAACAATGCATGGATGCTGATGACCAATAGTTAGTCTCTTCATCCAAGAAACTATTTTAATTTTATTTATTTATTTATAATTTTATAGCCTGCTTTGTGACTAAATTTCTCAAAGCTGCTCCCAATAAAAATAAAACTATAATATACTGTAATATAAATAATTAAATACTTTAAATAATCTAATCTATCAAACAAAAGAGGAGGATGCTTTCAAAAACAGTGACACCCACCAACTTTCAATCCAAAAAGACATCTGACATGTGCGTTTCTAATTGGGTTGATCAAATGGACCTTACGTTGGGAGGAAATTCCACAATCCAATGGGCTACTACTAAAAGGACTGGCTCCTGCTAGTAACCAATCTGCCATAGGAATGAATGCCACCCATAAAAAGCCCTCCTTTGTAGATCTTAAAAGCATAGGGAGGTATTATATATGTAAAGGTTAACACAAGCGCCTGACATTTGTCACCTGGTAATCACTGATGGGTTCAGTAATCACTGAGCCAGCGGGTGGCGCAGTGGGTTAAACCACTGAACCATGAGCTGTCGATCGAAAGGTCGGCAGTTCGAATCCGTGCGACGGCTCCTGCCAACCTAGCAGTTCAAAAGCAAGAAATTGCAAGTAGATTAATAGGTACTGCGTCAGCGGGACGTTAACAGCGTTCCATGCGCCTCGGTGTTGAGTCATGCCGGCCACATGACCATGGAAATGTCTTCGGACAGCGCTGGCTCTTCGGCTTTGAAACGGAGATGAGCACCGCTCCCTAGAGTCGGACACCTGGACTTAATTGTCAAGGGATACCTTTTAAAAAAAATCACTGGTAACTGCTGAAGTATGCTTTATGCAGCTAGTCCCAGATAAAAGCCATGCTGCTCCATTCTAGACCAGCTGCAGTTTCTGAGCTTCTTTTCAAGGCCAGGCCCTCTATAAAGCTTATTAAAACTGTCAGGTCAACAAGTAACCAGGATACCTGTGACATTAGAGAAGCCCTGTGCATGGCCCAACTGTAATTACAAATGAATCTGTTTTGAAGAAAGCAGACATCCAGAATTGCACAGAAACAGGTATTTATTTGATATTTCTATCACATTGGTAGCTACAGAAGTGGCCTGGTTCAGACAATCCCCCAAGCTATGGTTGGGAGGATTGGATACAAGCTGCAGCCTCATGTACTCCCTCCTCCCCTCTTGTTGTGGTTTCAGCACAAGCCATATTGTTTTAATGACATTTGAATTGATAAACTGTATTTGCATTTGAAGCCAACTTCAAACTTCTTGTTTGGCGCACATGTGCAAACCATTGTTTACCAATTCAGATGTCATGGCATGGATATCATGGTTTGCACTAAACAAGAACCTGAAAGTGAAACAAGGCACAGGAGGGGAGGGAGCACACAAGTGCACAACTCATTTCCGATCCTTCAAACTATGATTTAGAGCAGGGGTTCTCAAACCCTTCGGCGCGGTGTACCACCGCAGCGCCGAGTGCCACCGGAAGTAAGTGGAGATGACGTCATCGCCACTTCCGAGTTTTCGGCCGCTCAGAAAATACCGGTAAAGAGGCAAGAGTGGGCAGGAGGGCCTTTTCTAGCCCCGGAAACCTGCACATTCAGGCTCTGCAGAGCTCATGCCACTGTTTCCAGGGCTGCGGCACCTGGCGGCCACCATCTTAACAGCCAGGGACCCACTTACCAACTCCCAGCGGTCCGCATACCACTAGTGGTACGCGTACCACCGTTTGAGAACCCCTGATTTAGAGGATTGCCTGAACCAGGGTAGTGAGTACCTTTGCAAAAGATAATGAAACATAGATGTAATGGTATACATACAGTACATATCTTGATTAAGGGGCACCTTTTTTAAGGGACT
The DNA here is from genome assembly GCA_026170595.1 of Plestiodon gilberti rubricaudatus. Taxonomy (NCBI): domain Eukaryota; kingdom Metazoa; phylum Chordata; class Lepidosauria; order Squamata; family Scincidae; genus Plestiodon; species Plestiodon gilberti. The sequence goes on along the minus strand of JANXHW010000001.1, from coordinate 153,575,650 downwards.
TAAATAGTTTTCCTAAGAGTCTGAAGTACTTCATAGGAACAAGTTACCCAGAGGCAGAGCCACCCCTAGAAAGGTGCTGGCAGGGTGTGGACCTGGGGCAACTCAACCAGTGCAAGCCCCCCCTATCTTGGCCATATATTGGTCAGGAAACCATGGGGCCCAGGATGGGCTGCCCAGTTGCCCTACCCAACAGGTAAGGGTGGACACAAATAGAAATAAATCTTTGTTGTATTTTTATAATCTTTTGGAATGAAGAGGGTTGAAAACATTTCCTAAATGAAAGTTGGGTTTTCTAAGATTTAAACAAAAGGATCAGATGTCCTATTTAACCAAGCTGGACCTACTTAAAGCAGGAGTCACTTACACAATGCAAAAGTGAAATATGACTGGTACTACATCCAGTTATCTTTGATTTCCCCAACCCAGTGGATCAAGACTTCACAGACTGATTGTGAGACACAGAGCGACGGAACCTTCCGTCGCCGGAAGCTGTCGCGAACGTGCCATAAAGCACATTCACAACGACTCGGGAGTAAGGGAGGCCGGCGCAAGGCCAGCCGCCCTCACTCTGCTGCCGGGACATCCATGCAGCCGCCAGAGGAAGGTAAGGCTCCCACCGACGGCCACATGGGTGGTCCAGGCAGCGAGGGAGGGGGGCCATTGGCCGATCCTGCCCCCACCAGGCCGGCTCAGCCGTTACACGGCCTCCTTCTACTTCAAATCCAAGGAGGCCAATTGGGCCCTCCCCGGTTTACACCCCTTCCCCAAGTAGACCTCCGGGCCGCAGCAGCAGCCGGATCTCTACAGTGGATTGCGCTGCAAATAGAAGGAGCCCAAATAATTCAGGAAAGTAGTAAAATGCCTTAGTTTGGATTTTAATACTTGTGAAACTGTCATCTTTACATTTAGCTATGGTGCTTATATAGACATGCAAAGTGAATTCATTATTGGTTGCTTCAAATCTCAACACATCTTTCCGATTATAATCAGCAGTGAAAAATCCTCTGTCAATTGCCACAAAAGTTGCTGACACCCAATTATTCCTTCCCAAGTTCAATTTCTCTTTATTTCAAGGACATTCAACTTTATTACCGTGACTAGTATGCATGTTGAAATTATGATAGTTGTAGCAGTAACTAATATTAATTCCAATTAGATAAAAACGTTCAGGTTTGCTACATATTTAAGTGTTAATATATTTTCAGAATCAATTCCTGTCTAGTCCTCTGGTTCATGAATCATTCCATGTCATTTTGGAATAAGCTGGTTGTAGCGTTAATAGCAATGCTGTAAAGGAAGGTCTTCACTTGAAATAGCTAGTCAGTCTTCTAGAAAATCATGATAATTTTTGCCACACTTCTGTAGTTAAGCAATTTGATTTTTATATAGCAACTTTGATATAACTTGAGCCAGCTTGTGTTTCTTGAATAAAATTAAAATAATAATATGGGAAGGCATTTTAACACATTTACTGGAGAGTAAATGTCATTGAATGCAGTTGTACTCCCTCCTGAGTAAACATGAGGTGGCCAGTGCTGTTGACGTTTGTGATACTTGGTTGGTTTGTTGGTTACTTGCTATCCTAAAGTCACCAGAACCTTTTTGTCTGTTGTGCTTTTTATCACTAGAATTGCACTCATCTCTTTATGCCAAAATCAATTACAATGTAAGGAAAGGAAAAGATCTAGTCTAAAGTGTAATGAATGATAACTAAATAATCAGTATGAATGAATGTTAAATAGTGACGTTAACATCCCATGCAAATTCTATAATTAAAATTTAAGAATCATGAAAAAGCAAACCTATAGTAATATTACAAATCACTATCATTGCAGCTAACTAAATGACCATGGAATCTGGTGCAGAGAACCAACAGAGTGGAGATGCAGCTGTTACAGAAGCAGAAAACCAGCAGATGACGGTACAAGCACAACCACAAATTGCAACATTAGCCCAGGTATGTTTTAGTTGGTTCTGATTTCCTTTGCTGTGTTATCCTCGAAGTATGAAAAAAGTAAAGTATCTAACTCAGGATGAAGGTAAAGTCAGAATGAATGTGAGAGAAGCAGAGATCTGTGAAATTTCACAAATTTGGTCAGTCTGTCTGACTGCTGGAGACAGTAGTCCCCATGGTTTATCTGTAAAAGTACCTATAATGTTTTTAACATTGCTATCAGTTAACCTGTCCTTATATGACTCACCATCAGCTTTGTAATAAATTAATTTAGATTTAATTCATTCCCATTAACAGTGTTGTTTTTTTAATCAATGTTATAAAGGGCGCAATCCAGTTGAAGCTGCCGGAGCAATTGCTCCGGCGCCGGAAGCAGTCGCAAACGTGCCAGAAAGCACGTTTGCGACTACTCGGGAGCAAGGGAGGCCAGCGCAGAGGCCGGCCTCTCTTGCTCCTTCACCAGAACGCCCGGGCGGCCGTTGGAGGAAGTGAGCGGATCCGGTGGGGGTGGTTCAGCGGGCAAGGGAGGGGAGCTATTGGCCTAGCTGGCCCGGGAGGGGGCAGGGGATGGCTCCCACCATATCCCTGTCCCCGTCGGGCCGGCTAGGCCATTAACATAAGAACATAAGAAGAGCCCTGCTGGATCAGGCCAAAAGCCCATCTAGTCCAGCTTCCTGTATCACACAGTGGCCCCACCAGATGCCTCAGGGAGCACAAGACAACAAGATAACCTGTTTCCCGTTGACACTCCCTTGCACCTGGCACAGAGAAAACCCACTTCTAAAACCAGGAGATTGCTTATGGCTTGTAACCTGTGATGGTCTTTTCCTCCATGAATCTATCCAAACCCCTTTTAAAGGCATGTAGGCCAGGTGCCATCACCACATCCTGTGGCAAGGAGTTCCACAGATGAATTACACGCTGGGTAAAGAAATATTTCCTTTTGTCTGTTCTAACTCTCCCTCCACTCAATTTTAGTGCATGTCCCCTGGTTCTGGTGTTGTGCGAGAGGGAGAAGAATTTCCCTCTATCCACTCTCTCCATCCCATGCATAATTTTATATGTCTCAATCATGTCCCCCCTCAGGCGCTTTTTTTCTAGGCTGAAAAGCCCCAGACGCTGTAGCCTTTCCTCATAAGGGAGGTGCTCCAGCCCACAAATCATTCTGCACCTTTTCCAATTCAACTATATCCTTTTTGAGGTGTAGTGACCAGAACTGGACACAATACTCCAGATGTGGCCTTACCATCGATTTGTACAAAGGCATAATGATATTGGCCGTTTTATTCTCAATCCCTTTTTTAATGATCCCGAGCATGGAATTGGCCTTCTTCACAGCCGCCGCACACTGGGTCGACACTTTCATGACCATTACACAGCCTCCTCTACTTCTGCCAGCTATTTAGCTGGCGGAGGTCCGAGGAGGCCCATCGGGCCGGCCCCGGTTTACACCCAGGGAAGGGGACAAGCCTTCTCTTCCCTGAGTAGACCTCCGGCCCGCCATCGGATGGGCAGCCCGGGCGCAGTATTCAGCGGCCCTGGACCGCCGGCCGGATCCTTAGTCAGGATTGCGCTGTAAGAGTTTTAGGCTATCCTATATGCACGCTTTCCTGGGAGTAAGCTCCATTGAACACAATGAGATGTACTTCTTAGTAGACATGCATAGGGTTGCACTGTCAATTTATCAATATCTGTTTCCACACATTCTCAATTTCCACATCTCCAATCAAAAGAAGGGTTTCTGCCACTTTGTTTTAAAATTAGAAGAATCTCCCAGGTTGATTTGATCTGGTTTGCACAAACTCTTAGATTTTATTTATCGTATTTTTCGCTCCGTAAGACGCACTTTTCCCCCCCAAACAATAGGGGGAAAAAGCCTGCGTCTTATGGAGCGAATAATAAAAAAGTAAAGAAAAAATACTTACCGGGGCTTCAGGGAGGCCTGCAGAGGCTCGTGCAGGCCTCCCCGATCTTCATTTCGTCAAAAAACGGCCATTTTCGGCCACTTCCTGTTTTGACGAAAACCGGAAGTGGCCGAAAATGGCCGTTTTTTGCCGAAATGAAGATTGGGGAGGCCTGCACGAGCCTCTGCAGGCCTTCCCGATCTTCATTTCATCAAAAACCGGCCATTTTTGGCCACTTCCGTTTTTCGTCAAAACAGGAAGTGGCCGAAAATGGCCATTTTTTGACGAAATGAAGATCGGGAAGGCCTGCAGGAGCCTCTGCAGGCCTCCCTGAAGCCCCGGTAAGTGTATTTTGCTTACATTTTTTTATTATTTTTATTTTAAAAAAAACCTTTTTTCCCCTATTTTTTGCTGCATAGGATGCATGCGTCCTATGGTCCGATGCGTCCTATGGAGCGAAAAATACGGTATTTTATTTATACCTGTTTTTCAGCATGGAGAGGCACCCAAAGTGACTTACAAGGGCATCCAGCTCTTTTGCTCCCTTCCTCACTTTTGGCTCACACTCCTGCACCAAAAGCTTTTTACAAAGGCATGGTGATTGGCTAGGGCAGTGGTTGGTATCCAGATTGTCCTGAATCCCAGTCCAGTACCAAATACTAAGTTGACAGGCTGTTGCTCCAACCCATGCATGTTTTTCATGCATGCACACATATGCCTGATCCTGGTGTAACAACAAACCATAGTAGTTATATGGTTTGTTATTATATGCACAATCTGTGTTGAACCTTCGACTTCCTCCACCACTTCCTCCTCCTATCTCATGTGAGGGGTGGACATTTAAAGCTTCCTGTCACAGTTTGTAATAATTCACAGTGTCCAAATATGGCACTGATTTGTATGCAATCTTGTGCATATTTACTCAGAAGTATATACTGTTGTGTTCAGTGAGACTTACGCCAAGGAACATGTGCATAGGATTGCAGCATTAGTTAACTAACTAGGAACAAACTGTGATTGTTAACTACAGTAACTGCAGTTTTTTTTACAAACCATGACCAGAAGCTTAAGAAAGTTCCCTAGGGACATTATGCATGGTATAATGGAGAACAGATAGGGCTTGTGTTATCCTAGAAAGGGGGAGGAGGGGGAATTGGGTGTGCCTACTAGACCTACAGAATATCTCCTAGTGGAGAAATTTTCTAATTTACCACCAGTAGTAGTAGTCACCACCTCATCTTCTCTCTGAGGGTTAGTTTAGATTGAGAGATGATGATTTCCTCAACACTACATTGTGAATGTTGTAGCTATGCAGGGATGTGAATGTGAGATTTCCCCCATTCAGATTCAGTGCTCCATGACTGACAACTCCAGCTTCACGAAGAAGCTGATAATATAACTGGGATGGAGGTGAGAGGGGTGTATTCTTAATAATAATGTTAATAATATTAACATTCTTAATAATAATGTTTATATACTGCTTTTCAACAAAAATAGCTCACAAAGTGGTTTACATAGTTAAATAAATAAATAAACGGTTCCCTGTCCCCAAAGGCCTTACAATCTAAAAAAAAAAAAGATGCAAGAGAGACACCAGCAACAGCCAATGAAAAAGATGCTATGTTGGGGTGAGGAGGGACAGTTGCTCCTCCCCCACTAAATATAACAGGAGACAACTTAAATGGTGCCGTAAGAAGGAACTTCATATCAAAATTTTGGCTTCACAACTTAAGTTTCTCCAATATGCTTTCCCTCTTCTGGTGCATTATGGACTGCATGCCAGTTCACAAATCCTGTATATCTATCTAAGAAAATAAGTAAGCACTGATTTTTTTTTTCTAACTTTGACTTTAATTCTGAGGCTATAGATTTAAAACAAAAATTGCTTAGCTTTGTACCTTGTGCTTATCTGTGCTAGTTCGAATACATGTACAATTTGTTAGTTACAATCAAAGAAAGCCACATATAACTACTTAGAACTGTGTGTTCTCACAGTGGCTTCTTGTAAGAACTTTTTATTCTCTAATGGTCAGTTTTGCTTGATAAAGCTTTCAGGGTAGGTCAAGTATATCTGGCTGCCACAATTTTGCTACACAATGGGGGGGGAATAGCATTATTCAAATGTGGTAATGGTTTTCATAGTAATGTGTTGTACTCTCTCTCTTTCTTAGGTCTCTATGCCAGCAGCTCATGCAACATCATCTGCTCCCACTGTGACCTTAGTACAACTACCAAATGGGCAAACAGTTCAAGTCCATGGCGTTATTCAGGCAGCCCAGCCTTCAGTTATTCAGTCTCCACAAGTCCAGACAGTTCAGGTGCGTGTAAAAGAATGCTACAAAACTGCATTATCTTATGAAGCAAAGAAATGCTGTGGCCAAGTTGTTGTGTACTGAGCTTCCATTAGTCAGCATGACATGTTGTTTGAAATGATTGACAGGAGGTTCTAAACAATAATGTATAGGAAATTCACACTACCTAAAATGAAAACATGACTTCAAATTTGCCAGAAGCTTGAAAGCTAAAATGACTCCACTCCCCATTTCTCTCTCATTGCTGAACACTTCCTCTTGGCTCTTGATAATTTAATTTGGCCTCACTTTGCTTTTCGTTCTCGCACATCTCTATGGTCTTTATCAACCAAAATGAAGTTTCTAAATTACATAGATAGGATCTAACTTGAGGTGCACAGATTTCTCAGAAGAGCAGAAGCTGTTGAGTTGGCTTTGGTAAAGGAGCTGTTAAAAGTATATGTACATGAAAAAGGAGTAGACTCCAAGGTGCTCAATTATGCTGATAATTCTGACAGGTGATAAGGAAGGAAAGGTTGCCTGGATAGCCAGGCCCGTTGCCCAGAGAGCTGTGATAGAGCAGCAAGTATGATGGAGACTAGGGCTTTGGCCCCATTTCTGTGGTAGTGGGAGCATGTCTTCCAACCTGGCAAGATCTCAAGGTCTTTCTAAAGCTTTCATGGCCTGCGATTATCCAACAATTTTGTACTGATACGGGTAAAGATGCCATGAATTAAAAATCTGTTCTTTATTGTTCTTACAACCGCAGCGGGTCTCCTGAAAGGCAGACGCTGCGGAGCATAAACATAAAAAACCAAGAAAATTCCCAACGTTTCGGTCCTAAACTAGGACCCTCTTCCTGGGGAAAAAATCCACAAAAGATTTGATGATATCGTCCTTGGTTGACTTCTGGGCTTAAATCCTAGAAGGCTGATTCAAACAGAAGCAACTAATCAGGAAGCGCATCAGCTGTTTCATTCTGTAAGCTGTTTCATTCTGTAAGCACAGCTGTGAACAGCTTACAGAATGAAACAGCTGATGCGCTTCCTGATTAGTTGCTTCTGTTTGAATCAGCCTTCTAGGATTTAAGCCCAGAAGTCAACCAAGGACGATATCATCAAATCTTTTGTGGATTTTTTCCCCAGGAAGAGGTTTCCTAGTTTAGGACCGAAACGTTGGGAATTTTCTTGGTTTTTTATGTTTATGCTCCGCAGCGTCTGCCTTTCAGGAGACCCGCTGCGGTTGTAAGAACAATAAAGAACAGATTTTTAATTCATGGCATCTTTACCCGTATCAGTACAAAATTGTTGGAAGATCTCAAGGTCTTGTGGGTAGGAGGAAAAGGAAGCCAGCGCAGCTTGACAGAGAGCATTTAAAGCCTGGCAGGCACTGGCCGAGAAGGATTCCCCTGAAGATCAGGTAGGAAGCCCAAGACCAAGATACCTTACTTATAGGCTTACCAGATTTCTGGCCCCCACAAGGGGGACGGATGTGACATCACAAGAAGGCGGGTCAAAAACTGTGATGTCACTTCCGCCAGAAGTGGGCGTGTCCACCGGAAGTGGGCGTGTCCACTGTAAAATAAATACAGTATTTTGCCTTTTTTCCGTGCCTCTGAGCACGTGCAGATTGCCGCCGCTGTTTTTGTCCCAGCCAGCCAGGTGCATTGTAATGGCCAGTGCTGGCCGTCACAACGCAGCCAGCTGGCTGGGATGAAAACAGCAGTGGCACTCTGCACGTGCTCAGAGGCACGTGAAAAAAGGTAAAATACTGTATTTTATTTTCCTGTGCTAAATACTGTGCTCTTTTATTTGTGTATTTTATTTTATTTGTGTTTGTTGTGTATGTGTGTGTATTGTGTGTGAATTCATTTACTAGTCCCGCCCCGGCCTGCCGGCTGCATCGCGGCCAGCCGGAGCTCTTCTGAGACTGTGCTGCCTGCTGCAGCACGTCTCCGTCCTAATCTTCCTAGTCTCGCGCACCTGCGCGAGACTGGAAGCACTCGGAAGATGTCCGAGTTCACTCGGACAACTTCGGAGACATTCCAGCCTCGCACGCATGCAAACGCGTGAGACTAGGAAGATTAGGACGGAGACGTGCTGCAGCAGGCAGCACAATCTCAGAAGAGCTCCGGCCTGCCGCGATGCAGCCGGCAGGCCGGGCCGGGACTAAACTACAGTTCGGGGGGGGACAAAAGGGGCTTGCCGGGACTTTCCCGGTCATTTCCGGGACGATGGTAAGCCTACTTACTTACATCATCCTCCCTTCTGCATCTGAGGCCTTTGGTGGGTAGGAGGCAGGAAACAGTGATCCCCGTGCTTGTATTCAGGAGCAACTCACCCCAGGAAAGGAGTTGCTTTTCCCCAGTTTCTACTGAAATTAGTTTACATGACTGAAAGGATTTGCCTGTGGGAGACTTCATGTATGCCTACATCCATGTGCGTGCTTATACTTCTGTGTGTAGACATACAAAAATGTTGTATGAAAGAGACAGTACAGGCTTGGAAAGTGCAAGAGTCGGCAGCCAGGATGATGAGTGTGCTGTGAAGGGAAACATCTGGAGAAATGAAGGTTTCTGTGAGATTTCTCATGGAATAATGTGCGTAAAAATCTCATTTAAAAATGGATTTATGTCTCAGCCTGCCTATGTAAACCACATTGAGTCTATGAGAAAGGCGGTATATAAATACTATAATAAATAAATTTACATGTGCATTTTTTAGTGTTGTCCAGTAGCCAATTTAAAATTGTTAGTGTGGACTCTAGACTACAAAACAGTTGCCTGTCCCCAGTTTAAAACAAAAACCTTCAATAATCTGCCACATATTTTAAAGTGGGTGTTTGATATAGTTCTCCTTCTAAAGTTCAAAATTACTATCAAAGTCCTTTGCTATCAAACATGAAAGTAGAAATCATTTAGATTGCTCTGCTTTGGGCTTCTCAAAAATATCTGACTGGCCTACATTGAAAACAGGATTCTTGTCTATATAAACACGGGCAGCCCAATCCTGTCTAGCAGGATCAGTGGTGTCATTAGTGGGGGGGCGGGGGGCCCCCGGGCATCAAGGGTGTCACTCGGCGGGGAGTGTTACTCTGCTGCCGAATTCAGTCGCAATCCGACGGCACCACAGCAAAAAAGCACCCCTGGCAGCTTTTTTCAACCGCTTTTAGGCTGTTTGGAGGCGGAGGCACCGCAACAAAAAAGCACACACCCCAGCGGCTTTTTTCAACCGCTTTTAGGCCATTTGCAGCGCAACCCCCTGAAAACGGCCTAAAAGCATGCACAAAGCACAAACGGCACAAAGAATGGACATATCCATGCATGCGCGAGCGTATCCGTCAGTGTGCCTGAGCGAAGAAACCAGGTCAGCCACTCTGGAGTCGACAGAAGATGACGGCACGGTGTACCCTTCCTCCCCGGCGGCGTTTAAAACATGCCGGCTACCTGGGCACAAGCCACGGGGGGGGGGGGGCACGAGCCGTAGCGGCCCAAAAGTGGCCAGAAAAACCCTGCAAAAAACGGCGTAAAAGAGGTTTTTAGGCCTCAGGCCATTTTTTTCAGGGGCCTTTTCTGCGGCACCACCTGTGGTGGATTAGGGGGGTGTCAACCCGTCCGGTGGTCCCCCACTCAGCGGGGGCTGGCTCCGGCGCATCCTAAGCAGGATTGGGCCTCCCCCAGCACAGCCGGATGTTTGTCCCTTTACCCCAAATAATACGCCAGCTATTTTGCTGGCGCACATTTGAGAGCCTCGTTAACAGCGGCCAGGCCGGAAAGGGAGATAGGATACGGCGTAGGAGGCCTCCAACGATCCCTTCCAGGGCCTGGCTGACCAATCCCACCCCTGGAATGCCCTGTTCTGCCCTCCCGTCGCCACCCGGCGGAGAACTCACCTTCCCTGGCGGGCACAACTCCAGATCTGTGACACGTAGAGTGGCGCCAGCCTCGGCGCCAGCACTGCCTACTTGCCGGCTGACGCAAACATGCTTTATGGCATGTTTGCAATACCCTAGACCAGCGTAGCGCACACTCCACCGGTGTATTTCTAGACAAGATTGGGCTGTTGTATCCAGCAAGGCACTTCTTATGTTCTGAAAAATGGAAGATATTAGTAACTTACTTTTCTGTTATTGAGAAGCAAAGAATCACAAAATGAGCAGACTTCATAAAGCTATTTTTTTATACTCCCGTGTAAGCAATATTGATTTTTTGTTTCAGTTGATATATCCCTCAAATAAGATTGTTTCAATACTGACCATTGTTCTCCCATGCACTTCATGAGTTCTGACCTTTCTATTACCTATACCTTCAATCATTAAAGCTAGATTTCAGATTTACCCTGTTTGATATGTGAAACCCACCAGAGTTCAAATGGCTTGCAGAATGAATGTCTAACTACTTTGAAACAAGATAAGAGACTGATAGCAAAAGTGTTTGGCATTCAGAAGAAGAAGATTAAAGGCAAGAATGCAGTAGGAATGTTGAACTGCTAAGTCAAATGTTTCACAATCCTTCATGGTTCTATTGAATAAAGCTTAAATTGACCATTTACCTGCAGATCTTGAGCTGTATATGCCCCAGAGATTGTTTGGGACGTAGACAGTATTTTGTTTTGAAATTTTGTCACACATTCCATTTCCCAAGTTTCTGTAAAAAGTTCTTCAGTGTTTCATGCTGTCCAAATGTGATAGGAAATCAACATTTCATACCCTGCAAGGCCTGCATATTTTTCATGTGACCCTATAATGTAGGTTGCTGACTGTACTCTCTCCTTTAGATCTGCTAACATGACTGTGCTCTTATATCTAGATCTCCACTATTGCAGAAAGTGAAGATTCACAGGAATCTGTGGATAGTGTCACAGATTCCCAGAAACGCAGAGAAATTCTTTCCAGGCGGCCGTCCTACAGGTAAGAATTTAATTTCTGCTGCATGCATGCAGCAAGTTGACAAATGATTTACAGCCCAATCCTGTCTAGCAGGATGCAGTGGCGCACATAAGGCACCCACCGCATCCTATGCAGGATTGAGCCTGTCCCAGAGCAGCCAGCAGCCTCATCAGGGTAAAGGGACGTTTCTCCCTTTCCCTCGAGTAACGCGCCAGCCTCCCCAATGGGCCTACTCAAATGCACACCAGCAATTTTACATTTGAGAGGCCCGTGTAAGACCCAATAGGCCCTGGGAAGGGGGCTAGGATATGGCACAGGAGGCCTCTGCTGATCCCCCTTCCTGGGCCCAATCCTCCAATCCCACCCTCCAGAACGCCCCATTCCGCCCTCTCCCTGCCCCTCCATCACCCAGCAGGGACTTACCTCTCCGCCACAGCGCTGCTGTCTTCTGCGGCACCTGAGGAGCAGCGCAAGCCTCTTCACTGACACCACTTACTCTCCGGGTGCCACAGACGTGCCTTATGGCACGTTTGCAACACCGCAGACCGGTGGAGTGGCCACTCCACTGGTCTATTTGTAGACAGGATTACACCGTTAGCAACTATCCCTAGGGATGTTTTCCCGTAATTAGTATTTGGTGACATGCCAACCAGAAATCATTTGTGCAACATTTATAGTTTTCTTAACCAGTTATGTCTTTGTACAAAAATTTGCAGTACAGTATTTACAGCCATAATACATAACTGTATCGACAACTGTCTGTAACAGACTTATTTATGGTAGGTATCTATTTAAAAGATGCCTTGTAGAGTGCCTAGATGCTTGATTCCTGTAGATTCCTGTATGTTTTGAATATTTTTGAAGCACAAGCCAATGGGTACCAGATCCAAATATGCGGAAAACATTTGCTCTCATATAAACATCTGATATTTTTATTTATTTATTTATTTTATACTGTTGGGGCCTGAACCAATCTGGCAGTGACTAACCAGGGACTAGATCTTGGGGTTGTGGTGGATAGGAAATTGAAAACTTCAATTCAGTGTTCAGCAGCAATGAAAAATAGCAAATTCTGTCAAAGGGATTATTAAGAAAATGTTTGAAATAAAGTTGCCAGTATTGTGCTACCATTAGTATGTGTTCTGGCCACATTTGAAATACTGCATGCAATTCTAGGTGCCTCATCTCAAAATGGATACCACAGAGCTGGAAAAAGCACAAAATGGGGCAACCAGAATTATCAAGGTGTAGTGGCGATCCTGCGCCCCCACAGGGGGGGCCGCCGACACTACGCCCCCGTGACATCACACGGCATTTTTGCACCCCCCCCCCATTGCCCGCAAAACAGACCCGCAAAATTTGGAGGTGTGTGTGCAAAAATGCCGCGTGATTTTTACCTTTTCTAGGGTTTTTCTTACCTTTTTCTAAAGCGGCGGCGGCGGCAGCAGTTTCGGGGCATTCTCCGTGGCCAGTTTTTTCGGGGTGCAGGGCAGGCAGCATTTTTTGTTCCGGCATCCATCTTGAATGGACGGGACTATCTAGGACTCTCTCTCCAGTCTCGCTGGTCCGTCGGTCCTCCAGGCCTCTCTAGGGCTCTGGAGAACCGACCAGCAAGACCAACGAGATGCACACCCTAGAGAGGGCGTGCGACCAACGATACTAGGAAAGTCCTAGAGAGTCCCGCCTATTCAAAATGGATGCCGGAACGACAAATGCTGCCTGCCATGCGCCCCGAAAAAGCCGGCCAGTTAAGTACACACACATCCTAGGGGGTGCACACGAGGCAGCTGCCACCCTGGGAAGCAGCAGGGCAGCAGCAGCTGCCCGCGAAAACAGGAAAAAAAAACTGAAAAATGCTTTAAAAAATGGGGAAAAAAACTGAAACCTACCGAGGCCTACGCCCCCAACCAGCATCAGCGCCCTACGCCCTGGGGCAGTGGCCCCCTCACCCCCCCCCCACTCTGAGATGCCTGAACATCCCCCCCCCCCCCATGAGGAAAGACTGAAGTGCTTGGGAATTTTTAGTTGAGAGAAAAGCAGTTAAGGGAGACCATGACAGAGCTTTATAAAATTATGCATAGTGTAGAGAAAGTAGGTAGAGAGACCTTTTTGCACCTATGTTAGGTCTTGGACTTATCCACTGAAATTCCTGGGCAAAACATTCAGAGCAAACTTAAAAAAAAAAGCTTTCTTCATATAGCATACAATTTATTTTATTTCTTGATTTTTAAGATTTGTACTTCACTGCCATGAGCTGTGGTGATACCACAGGACTAAATGGCAATAAATGGGATTAGACAAATTCATGGGTCATTTATATTATATGCCATTGCTGCAATGACTAACAACCAGATCCATACTAAGGTTCCAGCGCCGGAGCAAGTGCTCCAGCGCCACGTTTGTGACGACTTGTCAGGAGAGGGTTCTGGGTTTCCCAGAATTATCCAGCTGACCACAATTGGAAACAGGATGGTGAACTAGATGGACTCTCAGTTTGATCCAGCAGAGCTCTTCTTACGATGAATTCAACCTAAGTGTTGTTCTGTGTATTCTGCAAAATTCACTTCCCTATTTGTTACTACGTAATTTGGTGCACCTAATGATCTTCCAGCACCACGAACCTACTAGAATTGAGTAAGATTTTTTTCAATCCTTTTTCTCTTTTAGAAAAATCTTGAACGACTTGTCCTCAGATGCCCCAGGAGTGCCAAGGATTGAAGAAGAAAAATCTGAAGAGGAAGCAGCAGCACCTGCCATCACTACTGTCACGGTGCCAACTCCAATATACCAGACAAGCAGTGGACAATACAGTATGTGGTTTGTATTTCTTATTTAGCGGGTGGAAGAGCACATCTAAGTCTTAACTAAAAGGAAAAAAAATATTAGTATTTATATAACACAGTTTTCCTAAGTGCTCAAAACAAAACAAAATGTGTGGAAAGAAGCCAACGGACAATTTCCTATGAGCGTTGCAGCTAAATAGAAATGTGAATAGCAGCATTTGCAGGGTTTCCACTGCCGCCAAAGGTCAGATCCAACCCCAGAAGTGCAGTTGTGCTGCCAAAACTCTGATGAAATGCAGTTGTAGCACACAAGGGCAATTTAAGCAGCACCAGAAGGGTGGAAGCAAGGCTCCTGATGTCTGTTTATACACCGTCCAAAAAGGATTTTTTCATCCTATGTGGAAATTTAACACAACCTGCCCCAGCTAAAGGTATGATAATAGAATCAAGGAACGTTAGGATTGGAAGGGATTCTGAAGGTCATCCAGTCCAGCTCCCTGCTCAGTGCAGGCAATTGCTTCAGCATCCCTGACTGTCCAGCCTCTGCTCAAAAACCTCCAGTGAGGGGGAGCCCACTAGCGCACAGATTGTTCCAGTGCCAGACAGCTCTTATCATTAGGAAATTCTTCCTTATGCCGAGCCTAAATCTACTTTCCTTTAGTTTCAACCCATTAGTTCTAGTCCTGCCCTTGGAGCCATAAGAGAGCAAGGCCTGAATACTAAGGAGAGGAGGGCTATTGTTACATGTGGCAGAGAAGGCCAGCTTTGTCCTACTTGCCCAGCACAGTTAGCCACACCAGCCATCATGACTGTCATGGGTCTGTGGACATGAGCAGTTGAAGTGAAAATTATCAGGTGAGAAAGTTATTCAGTTCTAGTTTACCTCCCCATTGACACTGGTTCTGCGAGAATTGCTCTGCAGTAGCTATTGCATGCGAGCATGCTTTCATGTTCTAGTTGCAAGCATTGCCATGTGGATGGCAAACTTGGTAAACTTTGAAGGGCTGGGAGGGAGGATTGAGGGCATAGTGCTTATGATTATTATCTTCTCTGGTCCCCAGTGTGGTCCTGGTTTTTTTTTAGGGACTGGTGTTGCTGATATCCACCATCAATATGGCAATGCTGTGCATGCAGGTATTGTCTGCATGAATGGATTGGTGTATATGTGGCGGAGCAGAGGAGTCTGTGCTAGAAGCAATGAATGAGGGACCGTGTGTGAACAGTGTTCTTGCTGCAGTCTGAATGAAATGTAGCGGACTGAGGAACTTCATGAAAGAGGACAGACGATAATAAACTATAATGAGAAAATAAACTGAAGAGGAGAAACTGTATGTGAAGAACAAAAAAGGAATGAAATGAAGCGGCAGTGGAGAAGGGAATAATAGAATGGAGGGTTGACGGAGAAAAGAGTGTAAATAGAAGGGCAAAACAGGGAAGCGGAGAAAGCAACATGAAAAATAACCATTGGAGTGAACAGAGCTTGTCCTAACTATGTCATGTTATTTGCAATTGGTTTTCTATAAATAACAATATATTTTTTCACATTAGAGAAAAGTTCAGGAGTCACACAGTAAATGATAGTAAAAATCAGAGTTCAAAGAGTTTCACTTGGATTGTTGAAATATGAATTTATGAAATATCACACCATGCAAGGTTAATGCGCATATCAAATTATACTTTTTTACATGTTGAACAGGAATGAAAATGTCCTTCAGAAGTATGTTATTCATAGCATTTTTGTTTGCATATGACAGTGGAAGCTGACATTTACTGATCAAAAGCCAGGTTTACCAACCCATCTTTCCAAGACAGTTTCAGATGGGAAAGGAGAAGCCAGCTACATTTATTTCTTAATAAAGGCTTTAAAAAAAAAAACACCAGGGCTTTCAAAAAAATGCATGGGGAGCCTGAGCCCCAGCCCTGGTGTGAGAAACAAATACTTAGCATTGACAAAGCAGCAACAGTGTACTTTACACTGACCTGCATAGCAATTGCCTATATGTGAACGGCTGGATTGCAGCACCAGGGCAGGTTCCCCTGCATGGACTGCTGCAATGGATGAAATAATTCAGAGCATAAGTATAATCATATACAAAGTAGGGCATATACCATGGAGCTTGTAGCAGACTGACTTTCAGACTGTTTTTCTGACAGAATGACTACATGTTGGAAGTAGTTGTGTGCATGATGTTGAGGAAATTAATATTCTAATTACTGGCTCACATCTGCCTGGTTTCAGTTGCTATCACCCAGGGAGGTGCAATACAGTTAGCTAACAATGGCACAGATGGAGTACAGGGCCTACAGACTTTGACCATGACCAACGCAGCTGCAACCCAGCCTGGTACCACCATTTTACAGTATGCACAGACCACTGATGGGCAACAGATTCTTGTACCTAGCAATCAAGTTGTTGTACAAGGTAAGATAATTATTAAGTAAATTGCACAAAACTAACACTAGTTGCACTTAACTTGTGAAATGAATATATCTATTGAGAATTATGTTGTTCACATGAAAATAGTGAAGCACAACACTTTGAGCAATGACCTGTTTCTGAGAAGGATGCAGAATACTCCATTGTCTTTGGAAATATTGAGTAGTAGACCAAAACTGTTAGTCTTGGATGGACAAGAGTTCTGGTTTCAGTTCTGAATGCTGCTGTCTAGAATCTGGACAATAGCCCATAATTCAACAAGATCATTGTATTTGTCATTTCCAGTTTGGTTTCTGGTACTGCCAAGGAGTGTTTGGGAATGATGACCTTAGTCATGGGAACATTCTTTGCTTTTGAAGCCAAGAGTTATTGGAAAACTAATTTGATAGTTTGGCATAGCCACACTAGTCCTGCTGTTGTGGTTCCTGGAAAGTCTAAGCTGTTAATTTAAGGTGAACTGAATATGCCCATTCACTAACAGAAAACATATGCACCAACCAAACTCCAGGAGAAAAAAGTTATGCCTTGGAAGAAGAATGTGTGGAAAATATGGAGGTGGGCAACAATAGTGAGAAGAGTTTACCTTGACAGTAATCTGTGGTGTAAAAGGGTGTTTGAGCAGACAGGAGAAGCAGCAGCAGCTATGGCTTAGGGTGGTACCTTTAGCTATGGCTTTGGTAAGGGTGGTGGAAGTTGCAGAGAGGACCAGAGGGTCATTCCATGTCAAATCAACCAATGAAAAATCCATTTTGGAACTTGATGTCATGGATTTTGTTCATTTTTGGTACATTTGTACCTTATGTACCATTGTACCATTTGTAAACATGAGATGTTTAAAAATAATTTTTTTTAAGTTTTACCACATAAAATACCACATAATTTTATCAATGTAAATTGTAGAAAAATGGACTTGAGGGGTTTAATTCCTTGTCACTGCCAACAAGAAATTTTAATATTTGTATGATACCATTGATATACCACCTTGAAATTTTGACTGATTGGCTACAAGACATATACCTTTAAGTGTGATTTTTTTTTGAAAATTTTAAAAAATTCCATGTTTCCAAAAATTCAAAATAAATATTATTGGAATATTTTTGAATTTCTTGGAAATTTACATGTATATCAAATGAAAGCCCTATTCATAGGCTTTAAAATGACACCTGTCCCATGTCTGTAGCTTTCATGGTTATCGTGTAAATGGCATTTGAAGGTATGGTGACAAGTGAATTTTGGCGTTTTTAGGCAATTTTGAAAATTCAATATCTCAAAAACGGGTGGACAAAAAAAATCTGAAAAATTATTTTTAAACATCTCATGGTAAGGTACAAATGTACCAAAATGAACCAAATCCATGACATTAAGGTTTCATGCATTGGTTGATTTCACATGGAATGACCCCAGAGCAAGTTGGACTTGGTAGAGAGAAGCCAAGGAGGGTTGTCCTTTGAGAGAATAATGGGAGAAATGGGAGCTAGGGCATTGGAAGATTATTTGAAGGGCGGCTAGAATGGACAGGAATGGGCAAAGCTGCAGAGAAAGAAAGAGGCAGAGAGGAGTAGGAGGGCAGGGGGGGGAGGAGCATCGCTGACATGTTCTGTGGACATGTAAATGCAGCCATACCACATGGTAGAAGCTTTATACATTTGCAGTGTGGTTTGGGAGCAACATTGACCATGCCACTTCAGATAATATAAGAAGCCCTCTATCAGAATGGGTGTGTTATTCACACTGGGGTTTTTTTTTAATTACGTAGTCTTCCAGAGCTGTCAAATCCAACACTTTCCCCCCCTTGATGCTTTTTCCTCTTAGCTGCCTCAGGAGACGTTCAGACCTACCAAATTCGCACAGCGCCCACAAGTACCATTGCACCTGGTGTCGTCATGGCATCCTCCCCAGCACTTCCTGCTCAGCCAGCAGAGGAAGCAGCACGAAAGAGGGAAGTCCGTTTGATGAAGAACAGGTTTGTGTGCTGCATTAATGTGGATTCGATCTTCATGTGCCATTTACATACTGATATATATATAGGCTTACCAGATTTCTTGCCGGGACAAGAAATTGGGGCTTGCTTCTGAGTAGACATGCCTAGGATTGTGCTCTAAGGTTTAACAAGTTACACCTGCCCACCTTCCTTCTCCTAAAGGGCTACACTCTGTCCCAGCAAGAAATCTGGTAAGCTTATATATACAGTGTGTGTGTGTGTGTGTGTGTGTGTGTGTGTGTGTAATGTACATACATACATACATACATACATACATACATACATACATACATACATACATACATACATACATACATATAAGAGTGAGCGCTTAAAGTCGATTCTCTTGCTTCCTTCCCTCAAAAAAGTGTTGTCTGAGCTGAGTCTTTGTTTTCCTTCAGAAAAAAGAGAAGCAATATAATAGTAATTTACTATATTTGCCTGTGCAGTCACTAGCCTTTAACTGAGCAGCATGTTAGTTGTAGAATTGGGGTTTTCATAACCCGCATTTTGCAAGTAATTTGGCCTCCTCACATCATGCAGTGTTGCATTCCATTGGCTTACTGCTGCTATCTTATGTAACCATGGATGACTCTAAGTACCTTCAGTGAATATTGCTCCTACAAGAAGCTGCTTTTTTCTTTAGTGTTATGTTTAACATGGCAGAAAATTTGAACTCAATAAAAATATATTTGAGTAGCATACCTTTAACAGCACGTATATATCAAGACAATAAAATTAACCCGAGACATAAAATGACACATATAAAAACAAGTCAACTAACTGGAACCATAAAACAGCCCACGCAGGACACAATAAAATTACAACACGTATTAGGACAAATCAGCCCCCTAAATCATTCAAATTAGAGAACAAAACCATAATGCAAGCGATAAAATCAGAGAACCAGGAAACTACATTTGACTAATTAGTCAAACAATCATTAGTGTGTTTGACTAATAGGTGGATTGTGATTGAAGGGCTTCTATGGTTTTGTGTTTTCCCAGTTGGCGCTATGGTTTTTTTTAGCTTTTACTTCCTATATAGTTTCCTGTTTCTCTGATTTTATCGCTTGCATTATGGTTTTGTTCTCTAATTTGAATGATTTAGGGGGCTGATTTGTCATAATACGTGTTGTAATTTTATTCTGTCTTGTGTGGGCTGTTTTATGGTTCCAGTTAGTTGACTTGTTTTTATATGTGTCATTTTATGTCTCGGGTTAATTTTATTGTCTTAATATATACGTGCTGTTAAAGGTATGCAATTCACAGGGTACTCCCACATATAGGATTTTAGCATTGTTGAGGTTCTGTTTAAATGTATTGGGGTGTTATCTTAAGCTTTAACTACCCCATCCCTGTGGTTTTAACGTCATATGCATTGGCTGCGCTGTTTTTAACCAGTGGGGGGTTCGTTGTGTTCGGTTTCTTTTAACTACGGGGCTTGGCTTTTTCCCCCGGAACGCTTTAATCAGAAGGGGAATAGTTTGAGTGTCTTGTTGTAAGTCTTTGTCGGACTTTTTCAATTAGTGGGCGTTGCTCTCTCCGGACCTTTTCAATTAGGAGGAGTTGGTTTCTCCCTAACGCACCAATTAGATTGCAAACAGTGCTGCCGGCTGAGCGCCTGTGAACTAGATACATCCGGGCTCCAGGTGACTTTTAGTATAATTTGAGTTGTTCCTCAATGGCTGTTTTACTTCTGATGATGCCACATATGCTTGGGGCGAAACGTAAAGCTGCTAGAACACCTTGTAAACTTGAATAAAAGTTTTAAAACGATGGAGTTACCCGGTAACATGTTCATTTTCAACTCGGAAATTTGGTCACGTTGTGACAACATGCAAAAATATATTTATTTTATTAAAAGATTTATATCTTGCTCTTCCCCCCCAATGGCGGAACGCCAGGGCAGCTTACAATATTCATTAAAATACAAAGGTAAAGACAAAGGCCAGAGAAAACATCATAAAAACATATGTCATACAAAAAAAGCATAAAATGCAGCACCAGTAATTAAAAAAACCCTCTAAAAATAGCAGAAGCAGCAGTATACACTTTTTAGAATTACATGTCTAGAAAAGAGAGTCATGTTTACCATCGCCTTCATATTTGTGTTCTGTTCATATACTTTAGGCTTCAGTGTATCATATTTACCTACTGTTCTGAGTTTGAATATCCTGTTTTGTCTGCAGGGAGGCAGCACGCGAGTGCCGCAGGAAGAAAAAGGAATATGTCAAATGTCTAGAAAACAGAGTGGCTGTGCTTGAAAACCAAAACAAGACATTGATTGAAGAGCTAAAAGCACTTAAGGACCTTTATTGCCACAAATCGGATTAATTTTCGATTCCCATTTTTGGTTTGTTAATGTGGGATAAAGACTGGTTTGGTGACAGCCAGAAAGACAAAGGGGACTTTTTATTTTCTAAATATTTCTTTTTTTTCTACGCGCAAAACTGCCTGAAAGCAACTGCAGAATTTAATTCATCTGTGCTTTGCATTAAACTGTGAATGTTGAAACACCTGCCTCCACTTCTCCCCCCCATTTCCCCCCACAAATTTACTGTCATCACAGTGCATCCTGAGTGTGAAGAAAAGGAACAGACTTCTTCATCTCCCATCCTCTTCCAGGAGTAAAAATGTTCGCTTGTGAAGTTATTGTGGGGAGGGTGTCTTTTGTAATGATTTCAAGAGTTAGCGCTGAACTCATCTGAATGCCTTAGAGACAGTCACCCCAGCTCTGCCCTCAAGTATTTGGTGGGCCACATCCATAAACAAGGTATGATGCACTAAGGAAGAAGTAGTTGCCAAATTGTTGTGTGGTTTCAAACGTCCATTATGAAACTGTTACAGCTGTATGGTGGGCTGAAGCCAAAGGATATGTAGTCAGGTATTTTGGTATGGAGTAGTAGCAGGGAATAATTGAACATACTGATAGTGGGTGTTACGGTCACCTGAAACCCCCATCTTGATTTTTAGAAGCCTCTCCATACCATAAAGATTATTACATTAATTTGAAGAAGTTTCATGGATTCAGTCTTCTGATGCGCTTCAAGAAATCACTAATACCTTTGATAATTCTGATTGGGCATGAACTCCTATGAAGCAGTAGAATGGGAACAGTAAAGTACAGTTGAAATTTAGAAGACAGTGACAGTATCATAAATAATACATTAAAGCACTGCCATTTTGTTTTTGTTTTATCCAGAGGCAAAGTTACCCAAGGCAACTATTAGCAGAAGCATAGCCAACACAATGTAAACTTGCGTTGAAGAAAGAAAAATTTACCTGGGCACCTCAAATCCTCCTAAAGAATTGACCATCCTAACTAATGTCATTCAAATACTAGTTTTTATAAATTATATATTTAAAGACCATCAACTTTTCTTTAGTGCTTGAAATCTTCCTTGATGTGATAGCCTCAAAAAGGAATAAATGTTACGGCAATCAGTGTAGAATAGTAAATGACATGGTACAGAAAAATCTTGCTAGAAATCTACACATACGGTGCGAAATGTACCCAGGCAACTGGCTCAGCAAACACTGTCAGCCAGGCCTATAACACACTTAAGCCAACTGAGTATAACTCTGTGTAGCTTGGGAATTGAATTGTAAAAGTTGCTCATTATAAAGATGTACATAGACCCTGAAGGAGCAATAATGGAGCAATTATCAACAAAACATATATGCTTTGATGGGGAGAGAGTGGGTAACCATAACGTTAGAGATTGTGCATTTATTCTGAATCTTTAGTCCCAGCAGTTTTTTTATGATGTATACAAGCAATGTATACAAACCTGCACTGATTCCTGGTGGAATATTAGCTAGTAGATTTTCTAAAGGGTGATTAAAAAAACAACAGGGCATATTTGGGGTGTTTTTTCAGTAGAGTTGAACATCTGTAGCAATATTAAAGGCTAATCATTATATTTTAAGGAAGGCATTTGTTTTCCATGAGAATTAAGAGCAAAGTTTAAATTTAATCCTCACAGTTACAGAGTCAGATACCTTCAGGTCAAATTTTGTTTGCATGACAGATGTCACAAAACAATAACTTCTAGAATTTGAAAATATAATTATTCAAACCTCATATTTTAAGCAGCCTATTTTTATTTGCTTGGCAAAAAAAATTCTATTTAAAAAAATAGCGGTATCTTGAACATGTTTGTAAGGTATTTTCTGCCTAGATCGTGAGCCTCCTTAAGCAAGTTGGATGAAGCAGGACATGAATGTACATAAGTGCAGCAATTAAGGAAACCCTTTGATTATCACATTATAGTCTTCTCCAAACAAACAGATTCTTGCAGAGATTTAGGAGCATAAATTATGGAGAACTTGAATCCACAGCTTTTACCTGCATTGTGTGTCTGTCTGTCCCTGAAATTCTGGTCAAATCGTGACCTCTGTTGATTTTGCAGGTGTGATTCTTACATTGCTAATCTCATTGAAAACCATTGTATGTGGTGTTCTTGGTTTAGGAAATTTTGACAAATCCTCCACTTAAAGATAAACATTTCTATGTCAGACTCTGTTTAAATTGTATAAAATGATGCAATAATGCAATATTTGTTTTATAATAGACAGTATCAGAAAAACCACTGGAAAAGTTCCGCCATTTTAGCATCCTCTATAATTTACTGAGACATTTCTATCTCAGCAGCTAGGTCACCAGCAGAGTAGGTTATTGTGGAAACCCCTATTCTAGATGTGTGTCTTTCCAAGATACAGTTTGTCTATAAAGGAAGCTCAATATAGATATATTTGCGCGGTATCAGTTGTGGCTGTTCTATAGGTAAATTCAGGGTTTTCATTCTGGAATCTTTCACCAGCAATAAGATAACATTTCAGTCAATTTTTACTCATCCAATACTTAGATATCTGGGCATTTAGCTTTCTTTTGGATATACTATAATTATGGTTTCATTAAACCATGTACGCAGCTGGCTCGTTTACCAGATACATGCTTTGCAATTCTAACAGCCAAAAGGAACAGAAGACAATGTTTCAAAACAACCAAAATCTTCTATTTCTGTATTACTAATGTATTGAGTTAAATGCAAAGCTGTGTTAATTCAGCTATTTATACATTTGGTCCCTTTGCTGCATTACAGAAAATGTTGCTAACGTATTCTAAGTTTGTTGTCAGGCTTAACTGAAAAAGAGGCATAGAAAGGGCTAGCTCCATTACTGTCATTATACACAGAATTGGTTTCAAGTACCGTTTCTATACTTTACAAAAGAAAAGGTACCACACAGGCAGTTAAGATATTGCCCAAGGTGTTTTCTTAACTTAGATATTCTTGGGAAATGCTTATGTATAAAATATGTACATATATAAAATATATATACACAGTATATAATCTATAGCTCTGAGAGCTTTTAAGTCAGGAATGCTGAGTATTATAGTATATTGAGGTCAGAAAAAAGTTTCACTGTGTGTGTGTGTGTGTGTGTGTGTGTGTGTGCGTGCGTGCGCATGTGTGCTTAAGGGTTACCCTCCCCCCAGTAGTTTGAACTACATTATTCCGGCGCTTATTGATTTATTTTGTACTGTTGTTCAGTTATCCATTTCCACTTGTATTTCATGGCAATTTATCATTTTTTTAGATGGTGAATTATGAAACACTGTTGTTTAAAGCTCCTCTTGTCCCCAATGTCTTCACTTTGTGCTTTGTCTCTTTGGCAGCTAGACACTAGGGCAAAAACAATTGGAAAATGTTTGGGTTCTATGAAGGGGACGAATGAGCCCTTTTGCTTTTTTTTTCCTTGCCCCTTTATGAGAAAAAGGATTGATTAAGATTTTATTTTGTGTGATTCTGCAGCAGCTTACCCCAGACTTTAGCAGTTGTCAGCAGCATTGGTTGGATATGTGAAAGTACACTTGTGTCCTTTTGGCATCAAACAGGTTTGGTGGTTCTAGTGATTCTGTTTCAGAAACCACTCTCTTACCTGGTACTAAATAATGATGAGAAAGGGGATCAACATGAGCAAAACTGAGAAGTGAAACACAGTCAGCATCCTTGCATGATTTTAAGTACTACGGAGCTGTACATCAGGTTGCAGATTGGGGACTGAATGTTTGAATGCTCCGTCAAGTAAAAAAGAATAACCTTGTACAAAAAGCAACCTAGTATATCAGAGAGAAGGGTCTAGTATAGCCTTTTTTTCCAGCTTTCTAGTTCTTCTGATATGGGAAGGGTTATTTTTATTTGAGGGGGCAATCAAGCATTCATTCCCTTACTGGAAGCAGTACAGACCAATATAATATATATTTGAGGCTACTAATCATGTAACTTGGCTTTTATTTCATCTGATGAACTTCTAGCATGGTTACTGTGGACCTGCTGTCTTTCTGAATCTCATCACTCTTAACTAATCAACTGACTCTCTCTCAGGATAACCCTCAAAGCAGGTATTCTTGCAGAGGAATCTGCACAAGGCAGTACCAAAGATTTAGGTGTTAGTATATGTTGAGAAGATTCCCAGTATTCTAATGGAAATGGAAATAGCAGTGCACGCTAACACTTGATTGGAGGAGCAATCATAAAAGAGTAAGGAAAATGAAATGTTAGTGACGATGGTGGCTCCATTTTGTAGTTTGTAGGTATAATTGAACATTTCAGGAAAGAATCCTGAACAATAGAAAATGATAAGGTGTGCTTTACCAAGGGATGCGGCTGCATACCTAGCTTAACCAATCAGATTTTTTTAAAGCACAACCCTTGAATTTCCCCAGTGGCAATTGTATTAGCTATACAAAAGTTAATGTAAGATTGGGGGGGGGGGGGTTTCCGACATGTAAATGTAAACCCATGATTTGTGTATGCTATGGACAGATTATCTTGATTCTCTGCATTTACTAGACATAAAAAGAGCCCAGCAAATTTTAAACATGTTGAGAAGCACAGCTAGTTTGGGACTGTTAAATAAACAAATAAATGGTGCTGAAATTTTAGCAGTCCATTGCTTAGTGATACATTTAACTTCCATGCTTAACATAGCTTAAATAATTACATGAATTCATACAGTAGCAAAATGAGAAATCAATAGGTGAAGAATGTAACCACAAATAGTTCAGGTTGAAATGAATTTATTTAATGTGTGTAAACCACAGTCCAGAACAGGCAGGCAAAATGTTTAGCACAAAAAGTTATTAATCTCTATTTTTGGTACTGCAAGTGCAGGCCCCTGCCAGCCTAAAGTAAGCTTTCATGCCACTTTAAGGCTTGTTTCCACAGTCAGGAATTCCTGGGATTGATTCAGGATTATAATTGTGAATTGTTGTCCCGTTTACTCCTGCAAGGAATCTTATGACACCATGCTGCACCTTCTTGCTCACTTTCTCAGGGTTTGTGTACATATAACATTTTACCATTTTGCTTCTATATCAAGCGATATAGAGCATTTATTTCTGGGATGCTAGATTTATCTCTAGAGTATCTGTCAGGGGGATCTGCAGCCTACCTCAATGTAATGAGAAGGCTGATGACAACTAAGCTGGAATAAAGCCAATTTAGTTCTGGGTACATGCTGCAAAACCTAAGCATCGAAGTCTTGTGGTTACCATGCATTTGCAGTGTGACCCATCCAGCCGTAATTCCATACCCCCAGTAATGACTGTGATGGTGTTTGTGTGTGTCCACTTAACTCCACAATGAAATAGAGGCAACCAACACTCCCTAATTATTTGGGGGTTCTTTTAACTCCTTGATTAACCTGTTGATGATCATGTAAAGAAATCAGAGATTGATGAAAGCTTTAAGAGTTTGTTTCAAAATATCTCATTGTGTCAACTAGCATTTGATATACTGAAATCTTTGAAGAATACTGTATCAAAGTCAGTCACTTGAGTGTCAGCCTTACCAGATATCTGTAATGTGAGGGACAATCTGAGAGAGAGAATGAAAAAGGAGAGGAGAAGAATAGGACAATTTGGTTGTAATCAGAAAGTCCATAATTAATAATTAAGGGATAGTTTAAAAAAACTGACACCAATGTCGACAAGTTGCCACTCCATGTTTGTGTAATACAGTTTTTTTTATTTTGCAATAAGAAGAAATGAAATTGTAGCCCCTTACTTCCATTTAAAAGCTTATTGTACTGCATATATGAACCTCGTGGTTTGAGGAGCACTATGGTATGAAGGGAGAGAGTTGTGCAACTTGAGCAACTTTGTAAAGTTTCTTTCTGTTGTGTTCAGGTAGAAGTCTTCACCTTAAGAATTTACAGTTGGCAGTGTAAAACATCTTTAGTATAATGTGGGAAGTTTCTAGAGTGGGGGCAACTATGTTCTTTTTATTTAATAGAAACTATAAAATTCACCATCTCTGCATTTTCAATTCTTTACCCAAAACAATCAGCACAAAACAGGGTATTGAGCTTAAAAAATACATTTTGTTGAAATCAAATTACTAAACAAAGAAATATGTACTGGAGTTGGATTGACAATTCCCTACATTCTAGAAACATACTTGTTTTAATTTTGTAATTTATCCTTTGTGCTTCGTTTTTTTAAAATGTACTGAGTTATATTGCATTTTATTAACATTGTGTACATACTAACTGCTTTGTGTTTCAGAATGCTAGTAATTGCTTTGTATATTAAAGTGATCCTTGTGAATTTGTGAATTATTGTCATAAAAGTGCTTTTTCTTACTGTAAAATTTGTGGTATAAACTGTCATAACATCCTTTTTACACATTTATGTGCAGACACATAAACATGCTTTTAAAATCTTTCCAAGTCTCTTATTTCAAAGATGGGGATCACTTATTTAGATGCTGTGGTTTTAGCAATACAGTAGTTGCCAAGTAGCCCATTAGAAATAAAATATAGAATAAAAATACTTTCAACTCCTCTGAAACAAGTCAGTACAGTATTGTTCCTATTTTTCTAATGGGAAGCTGAGGTACTTTGTAGTTCCATGGAGCTGTGGCGCTTTCCTTGATAGCCTTTCAAGGGAGAACTAGAAAGAAAAGGGAGAAAAAGCAGATAGATGGAACCTATCAGGGGCTTGAGTCTCAGTGTGCACCAAGCAAAACAAAACATTGGGAGTTGGTACACTTAAGGTTTCCTTGTCATCTCTGTTCCAGTTCCAGAGAGTGTGGAGTATTAATGTCTTCAGGAGCCCCATTCTTCACTGTCACATACTTCAGCGGTTGACGCTCTGAAGCCATCAAAAACATTTTACTGGACATTTAAACTAGTCATAATAATCCCTTCAAGATAACCTAGTTTTGGCTTGAGAGACCACCTCCCTAGACCGTCCTGAAATATCGCAGTGTTAGAAACCAAATTCAGAAGTTGCAGAGATGTCCTACTTCCATCTCTCTCTTTCTGTTTCTTTCTTTGTGTCACATGTACAAAATACATACACACTTTTCACTCTGTCCCACACAACTCTCTCAGTATAACACATGAAATGCCAACATGGCCGAGAAAAACATCAGGTTTTGCTCTCACAGAACACCTCTGCTCATCTGACAGGGTGAGCCAGCAGAATCAAGAGTCACAATAAACTGTGTGTCACAGTTGATTGGCCATTGTTCTGCTAAAATCTATGTTAAAGCCTACCTAAACCCACACTAATGTTGCTGCAAGTACAAAGTAGGAGCCAAAAGTGCATAACCGCCTTAGGCATAGGAAAAGGCGGGATATAATTTTTTTTTAATAAATAAATAAAATAACCTCCTCCAGTTGAGTTTCCTTTACCTAAATCATGTCAAGAAAGATTGTGATTTGGAAAAAAAATATTATTTAGATTTAAATAACAGTTCCATAACCTATCCTCATGGGTTGCCTCCCCCTAGCCAGGGCCCAACCGAGCAGTCATGCCTGCCCTGCCACCCCACACATATGGGCCCTCCTCAGCTGGCCCAGATCAATCCCATGGTGAGTATCCCTAGGAGTGGGGGTGGGCCTCATAACCTCCTGTTCTGACTCTGTGCCTTTCCAGTCCCTAGGTCTTGCAGCGGCATTGTGTTCCAGCAGGGGGAAGGAGGTGGACCACATCCTGGACTGCCTAGGGGAGCCACTTGTTCTCTGCTGGGCTGGCTGGGGCTATGGCACCCTCATCTACTCCTTTCCCATGCAGGTACTAGCCCAGATGCCAGCTGAAAAGCTCGCCCAGATGTGATCCATCCTGCAGGGTCTCCCTTGCTGCTGCTATGTGCTCATGGACTGTGTCCGCTGCTGCCTGACAATGTGGCTGCCTTTGAAGTCGCACTGAGCAGGCACGCATGGAGGGCAGGCAACTTTGGCAGCAGACAGCTGAAGCAGGATGTGAAGGCCAGGCCCAGCTCATGTGGGTTCTGGACAGGGTCGTGCAGTGCCACGAGGACATTATTGTGACTGGCACTAGCCTGAGAAGATGTGGCGCATCAGGAGTGGGTCCTGGTAGATATCATTGCCCTGCTATGTGAACACAACCACCTCTTGGGCATCTTAGCCAGGGTGCCACCTGAGGGTACAGAGCAGGGCAGCAGCCGCAGGCATGACTATTCCCAATGGTGCCCTACAGGTGGAACTGGTGCCCATTGCCTGTTTCCATGGGCCCCTGGCTGCAGGGCCAATAGATAGGGCCCTCACATGTTTTTCCTTGCCTCTGTCCCCTTCCTCCTCCCCTCCTTCCCCCAAGAATCCCATGTGCAGCCTCTCTGAGGCATGGGGGCGACTCTTGTTGCAGGTGGCTTGGTCATGTGCCTAGCTGTGCCCAGGCATTGGTGTCTGCCAATCTGTTGCTGCCACATGTGGCTACCCTGTGCTGCCAGTGGGCATCCCTGCAGCAAGCGGTTGATACACAGGGTGCCTTGTGTGTGAGGCTGCATGGGCTTCCTTGTTTCTGAGTGCAGCATGGGTGTTGCCAGGCTGTGTCCATAAGGTGAGCTGTCATGCCATGTTGTTTGGGGACGTGGATTACACCTTCGTTGGCCGCTTTGATGCTGCAGTTGCCAAGCAGGCCCAGGTGGGTTGCCTGTGTACCTGTGACTTGGTCGCTAACCACCCACCCCGCATGCACGCCTCTGTTGCTGTACCAGCGCAGTTCTTGCAGCAATCTGCTGTACTACTGGGTACTTGGTCATTTGGTTTACGTGCAACGGCAGCCCATGACTCACTATAGTGCCACTCCCTGCATATCATATGCCAGACGCAGTACAACAGACGTCCGTGCAACATTAGTCTGGAGTTTTGCAACTTTTCACACACAGCCATTCGCAGTGGCAATTTTCAAATCATTTATGTTGCTGGTGTAATTCCTACTAATTGAGAGTATTTTTCCAAAGGCAAAGGTGATGATCCCCATGGAATCTCAGTATTCCAACTTCTCATTACAGCCGCCGCGCCGCCCCATTCGGGTGAACTAAAAAAAGGCGTTAACTTTGGGATTTGGCTTGGGACATGTCCTAACAAAAAGGCATTGTTTTCACTCTCTGCATGTGGTTTTCCAATGGTAACTAATCCACAAATGGGTCAGGGAGATGCACGTAGAAAATTAAACAGGATCGACCCCACCCAAGTACAGCTACAGGTTGTAACAGCTACGGATACAAACGCTGCCTCGCCCGACACGACAGTACAGCCACGCTCGCCCATCAGGCAAAAGCCAAGCCCGCATCTTGGCCGCCAACAAAGGGAAAGGGCGGTGCTAACGGTGACGGCGGCGGGGCTTGGAGGACCATCAAGAGAAAAAGACTAGAGTTCTCCGTTATCTGAGTCCTTATCTGAACTTCCGGTTCACAATTCTAGTGTTTCAATTCTAGCTCCCGATGCAAAATACTGTATATAGGAGTTTAACCAGCGATCCCACGGGATAGAGCGGCGCCACACATAAAGAGCCGCAGCCCGCAACGTCGGTGTAGACTAGAAGGTCTTTTCTCGGTGGACGTGGGTTGGGCTGGGCGCGCTCCGCCCCGTCACGTGGCTCAGGTGGCACCACCGGGTCCGTCTCCTTCCCCTGCGATACGGTGCCCAGGATCACGTGATAGCACAAGGCGCGGCTGACGATTGGGTGGTGGCGGGCGAGAGGACGCAGCAGCCGGAGCCGCGGTGGCTGCTGGGAAGGTGGTGTCTGGTCTTCCAGTCTCTCTCGTGAGCAGAGCTGCGAAGAGGTGTTGGGAGGATGAGACGGCGCTGCTGTTGCCGCTGCCGCGGCCTCCTCCCCTCTCTCCTATAGCCCTTCTCGGTCCAGCCCAGGCGGCGACAGTGTCCGGGCCACCATGGGCAACACCGTCACCTGCTGCGTCTCTCCCGGCGCCAGCCCCAAGCTCGGCCGTGTCCGCGGGTCGGCGCCGGTAGCCACAGCAGGAGGAGGAGGAAGCGGCGCTGGAGCGGGCGCGGTGCCGGTGGCCCCGGGGCGCCATCGGAGGGGGACTGCTTATCGGGAGGCCACCGAGGCGGAGTCGGGGGACTCGGATCCCGGCGGGGGCGGCCCCCACTTGCAGCACATCAGCGACCGCGAGTTCCCGGATGGTGAGTGGCGGGCGACGGTCGATAAGGGTGGAAGCGCCTCACTCCCTCTCTGTCGTTAGTTGCCTCCGTTGTAACGCGCGCTCTCTTCTCCCGGATAGGAACGGCTGGGTTCCTGAAGGGAGGTTTCTGCCAGGGAAAAAGGTAGTGAGAGGTATCTTGTCAGCTCGGGAAAAGTACTTCCATCAGTACAACGAGGTATGCAGAAATATTTGCAAAAAGGTGCTCGGTATATCCATAAACGATAAGTATAGAAAAGGAACTGAAAAAGAAGTGGTAAATAATAAGGGTATGGGAGGAGTAGATTCCTCATGGTAGAAGGAGTGTGTTGTGTGCAGGAGATGTCCATATTCTTGTAGTGGGGTTCTGTATCCCTGGCATCTGTCTTGCACTGGCTTATTGTTGTAACTACAGCTGGATGTTCTTTTCACCTCTGTACAGTTTCAATGGTAAGTTGGTGTTAAATTGGTGGTGTAAGATTCAGGGCCCAATCCTATTCAACTTTCCAGTGGCAACGAATCCATGATGCAGCCCTGATCATAAAGAAACCTCTGTGGCCGCACACGCCTCAGCGCTGGAAACTTGGTTAGGATTGGGCTTTGAGTCTCAGTGATTTTATTTTTGAGTAGTTGAGTAAAACTGTCCTCAAATTCTTGCAGTTGTCCTGCTTCACAAGGGAAAAGTAGAAAAACTGCATTTTTTTGGTATGAGTACAACACTGTGAAGCAGTGGGTTAAGTTCCACTGAAGAAAGTATGCAAAACAGGACTTCATTACTGAAGTTAATAGGAAAGTAAGCTATTGTTGCTTGAAAAGATAAGTGTGAATGTATCCTTTTCAAGGAAGGAAAGAATAAATGGGGAATTTAACCCCCAGATTTCTCTTGGGTATTTACAGTTTTCCACCCTAAAATGAGAGAGATTAAGATGCCAACTCTACAGCGTTATTACCTGTCTGCAGACAAATGGTGGTACAGTACTCTCTTAATTATGGATATTCACTTAAAAACCATGCCGCTTCATTGTGGTCTGTGTGCTTGTGAGATGATACACATAATCTTGGGGGCTGGCATGTACCATACTTTGGCAGCACATGTGTATCCTGGCACATCTTTGGAAAAAGCAGATGGATGTTTTCCAAAAATCTCACAAGCACACAGACCACAATGAAGCGGCATGGTTTAAGTGAATATCCATAGTTAAGAGTACTGTATCATCATCAAGGGAGCCTAAAGCTTAAAAGGCACAAAAAGCAATCGCAATTGATGTGAAATTAGATGTGATTAGCCGCCTTCAGAAAGGAGAACATGTATCGAATGTTGGCCGATTGCTTGGTTTAAGTGGGAGCACAACTTTTATCATTCGAGACAGTGCTGAGAAGATAAAGAAAAGGGCTCAGTCATGTGCAAGTGCCAAGAAAATGGAACACATGGAGCAAATTCCATGAATAAATGGAATGTATGTACCATTTACATACATCCTTATTATAGTAAAAATATTTGTATTTACGCATTTTTGTGTTATGCACTGCTTTTCAAAATGTAACCCCCATGTAAAATGCAAGGTACCTGTATTGTGTTCTGTATAATTTTAATCGTAAATATGTTCAGGTCCCAAAACTTCGTTTCAGAAATGTTATCAATGATGTTATTTCTGATGTTATCAGAAATGTAGCCAGCGGTGGGTGGGAGAGCCAGCGGTGGGTGGGTGGGAGGGAGCAAGCAAGCGGTGGGTGGGAGGGAGGTAAATATGCGGGGGGGGGAATCGGCCGGCCTAACGGCCGGCCCGCAGCAAGTTTTCCCTATGGGAAAATGGCCCCTCACCGCAAATAGGTTCCCCATCCCTGATGTAAAACATAAAAGACTTAAAGCAGTGGAGTTTTGTGTGGCCCACTTACGGGCAGAAATATCACTTGCACTTAAAGAAGAGGTGTTTAAGGAATTGTGGAACAAAAACAGTGTGTGCTGGTATCCTTTTAAAAAATAAAAGATGGCTATCAAGATAAGCTTTGAATGCTTTACACAGAATGTATGTCTTTATCTGGAGGAAGGAAGAGGGTGGTGGAGCATGGGGATTCTGGAAGCTGAGCAGAGTATGAAACTATTATGACTGGACAATGGCAAACTGTATCCAAACCAAAAGGAAATTGACTTACAAGTGGTAAATTCAGATACCAGTAATCTACTTCCACCCAGGTCTTGTTCTGTACAGTTTTCCAATCAAGTTTTAGTTACAGTATATTTGCTGTCTGAACCAGGGGAACAATATTACCGGTAAATGTGCTGGTCAAAGACTACTGCTGTAGGAAAAAATTGCTTGCCAACCTATTCAATTATATCCCTTCCAAAATGATTAGCAAATGGTTGTGCTATGTTCTGACATTACTTGTACCCATCTCTGTGCAGTAAGTGCCCATAACAGATGGGCTATGCTTATGTGAAAGTACTCACATAAGTTAACTGAGTTATTGAAGATGTCTTCTACTATCTTCAACAAAGAGAAAATGTGTAGAAAGCAATAAAAGTTGTGTTAGTCTCCTTTTATTATACCCCACCAATCTACAAGCTGTCTTTCCAAGTGACTGCCCTTGCCATGTTTTTCCCCCTTGTTGCAAACAGGAACTTCAGTCCATCCTATGCCTTTTTCCTTCAGAACGAGCAGTAGGATTTGGAACTCCAAGTATTCTTTTTATTTATGTAGAATATTTGGTTGACTGTGTGCCTAAAAGCACCTGAGCAATGTAGAACTGTTGTTGTTGTTGTTGTTGTTGTTGTTCAGTCGTTAAAGTCGTGTCCGACCCTTCGTGATCCCATGAACCATATCCCGCCAGGCCTTCCTGTCCTCCACAGGAAGTTGAGTTGGTACAATTCCACACGAAACAGTGTGAACATTAAAACCCTGTGATTCAGGTAATTGCAGGGTAGCAATGGAGAGTAAGAATTACAGGATAAAAGAGAGCTTTAAATGCAGCAGTCAGTGATAAAACTTGGTACAAACACATAATTGAAGCATCAGGCATAAAAGCATTCCTAACAATATGAGCAATAAAAAAGATTGGGATGTGATAAAACTACCTTAGCTATATTTGCCTCTGAAAGGAAGTAGGGAAGCTCCCCATTAAACAGGAGTAATTCTGTGAGCATACAGAACTTTGAGATTTTGAGCCAGAATGACAATTGGGGATGTGTGTATGTGACTTTAAAAAAATGGGGAGTGAGAGTGAGGAAATTGGTCTGTTCAAGGCTCTTGTCTAGGCTGGCTGGAACTCTGAACAGATCCTCTTCAGTCAAGAGGCTGAGAATATACCACTTGTCAGCTTCTGAACTTCCAAAGACTAGCTACTTTTTTAACTGAGTTATTGAAGATGT
This sequence comes from Plestiodon gilberti rubricaudatus, assembly GCA_026170595.1. Lineage (NCBI taxonomy): Eukaryota > Metazoa > Chordata > Lepidosauria > Squamata > Scincidae > Plestiodon > Plestiodon gilberti. The sequence continues at coordinate 153,541,586 of JANXHW010000001.1, read as the reverse complement.
CTTCTACTATCTTCAACAAAGAGAAAATGTGTAGATCTTTATCTCCATGAAAATATTTGTCAGAGATTTGCTGGGATTTTTACTCAAATGTCGTTTTTCTTTCATGCAGCATATAGGACATTTGCAGCCTAAGATAATATTTTTTAAAATGTACATGGTGTTGTGTGGTTTGTCACTGTGTGGAGAAGTGTGGGCAAAAAGGAAAGGTGGCATTAATGCAGGAACAAAGTGGAAAATCTCTCAAGATGCACAAGATATTGATTTTCTCCTGTTACATACCTTCATGGAAACACTTGGTGTTCTTCAGACTGTTACAAATTGTATAACTTGGGGCTTGGTTCAACTATTCATTGAAAAAAAGATGCTTTTTAAAACGCTAGACACATTTAAGAGTATCTCTTTAAAACAAAAAGGAAATCTGAATTTAGTGCAAACACGGTAGCCTACATTTCTAACCTTTACATTTACTTTGTGAAGCACATTAGCTTGGTGCTATGTGAATAAATGTAGAGCTTGTGTGTTCTCTTCCCCCATGCGTGCTAAGATTTTGTATCTCTGTTCGTTGGCAAGCCATAGTTTGCATTTTCTGTCAGTTGGACAGGGAGGAAATCTCAGTGTGCCAAACATCATGGGCACTTTTCATCTCCTGGAGGAAAACTGCTGTGTCTTGTAACCACTAGCCTTAGCTGGAAAATGTGGTACATCAGTCAGGGGTTTCCCCTAGCCCAGTAGCAGGGTGGATTGAATTTAAATCAAATCCACTTTAATTTAAATTCCCAAGAAAAACAGCCCATTTAGCCATTAAATGACTTTTTCCTTTTTACCTTGTACAGTGAAAAGCAACTAATTAGTGCTTGCAAGCACTAATTTGTTGCTGTCAGAGCAGGGGTGTCACTACACCCCCCTGGGGGGCTTTGCCATGACACCCCATGATGTCACAAGCCCCGCCCCGGGGAGTGCTGTCACAAGCCCCACCCTTTCGGCAGCAATTTGGTAGCGGCGGATTTCTCTCTGACTCTGCATTTACATGGTTAGATCACTTGCTTAAAGATATGGGTCACAAAGAAGTACAGAGTTAGGTCTGCTGGATTGCAGACCCAGAACTTTCCAGGAGCAAGGGTGGTAATTGCTGGGCCAAACAGTAGTACTAACTAGATGGTCTGTCCTGATTGTTTGATGAGCATAAATATTTATAATCTGCAACAATAACAAATAGAATACATGATTGTTGGCACAGTCCTATTGGGCACCTTATGGCAGCGGAATTCCCTGTCTACCACCTTAAGTGTCCCTGCAGCGTCATAAATGGCACATGGCTGTCGCACGCTGTGGGGAGGCCAGCGCAAACAGCCAGAAGTCACTTGCAGGCGCCAGCAGCTCCCAGATGCCACAGCAGTGCAAGTAAGGGGGGGGGGGCAGGCAGGGGAGGATCGACCAAAATGATTAGTGGACTGGGGCATCTCCCTTATGAGGAAAGGCTACAGCGTTTGGGGCTCTTCAGTCTAGGAAAAAGCGGCTGAGGGGGGACATAATTGAGACGTATAAAATTATGCATGGGATGGAGAGAGTGGATAGAGAGAAGTTCTTTTCCCTGTCACACAACACTAGAACTAGGGGACATCCACTAAAATTGAGTGGTGAGAGTATTAAAACGGACAAAAGAAAATATTTCTTTACCCAGCGTGTAATTCATCTGTGGAATGTGGTGATGTGGTGATGGCACCTGGCCTGGATGCCTTCAAAGGGGATTGGATTGGATAGATTTATGGAGGAAAAGTCCATCACAGCTTACAAGCCATGATGGGGAAAAGCAACCTCCTGGTTGTAGGAGTAGGTTTTCTCTTTGCCAGGTGCAAGGGAGTGGCGACTGGACAAAGGTATCGTGTTGTCTTGTGTGCTCCCTGTGGCATCTGATGGGGCCTCTGTGTGATACAGGAAGCTGGACTAAATGGGCCTTTGTCCTGATCCAGCAGGGCTCTTGTTATGTTCTTATTGTGGTCTTTTTGGGACAGGCAGGGTGAGAAAGGGGGTAGAACTTGGCGGCAGCAGGGCACGCCAAGATCTTATTCCCCTTTCCCTGCCCCAAAATGTGCCCATTTTTTGCCCAAATGCGCTCAGACTTATGCCAGCAAAACAACTGACGTAGATCCAAGGAATTCAGTTCTCCAAAGTTCAGCTCTGTGTCGTGAGAGAGTCATTGCACTCAGTGAAGGGTAGAGAGTGAAGAACTGGCAAGCAGATTTGTAAACTTATGTATGTGAAGTTTTGATTTCTTGCCCTGACTGAATATAATGGTCCCATTTATCACAGGTGACCCCCTCCCCTCTACTCTAGCTCTCATTAATACATACACAGTAAAGAATGTTATAGTATTAGCTATGTTGAAGAATTCCCTATTCACTAATTAAAGTATTTGCACCTGAAACCTTAATTCTCCATTTCCATAATGCAGATGGATGTGCTTTGTCTACGATACAATGTAGCAGCCAAGTAGATACTCTGGAATGGTGTTCTACTCTACTGCACTGAAAAGATGATTTTTAAAAGGAAAGCTTGTTTTTACTATGCACTGAATGGTTTAGAAGTGCCAGAGCAAGGGTTTCACCTTGCAACCTTAAATGCTTATGTGGATTTTTATTTGCTATTTCTTCCGCAAGGCCAAGCATATATAATTTTGGGTTCTAAGTGGGCCTGCCCCACTCTACAAAACAGGAAAATAAAACTCTGGGGGGAATGCCTCAAGAGCTTTCAGTCTTCAAGCCATCTCTATTCCCAGTCAGCTGGAAAGTTGAAAAGTATCTTCCTATTAAATATGAGCAACAAGAGACATGACTCAGCACAAGTTAAATCACTTTTCAAATCCCACTAATTTCAAACATGGGGGGGGGGGGACAAATTAAAAGAAACCAAGAGGATGTGGCTCTATTTGTCTGCACACCGATGTCTTGATTTTTATAGTAATCAATGTAATATGTATGGAAATCTTGGTTGAAATCCGTGGTTTCTATTGCTGCTCTCTCTGTTGGAGACAAATCATTTACACACAATGTTAATCGTACATTACTTTCTCCAGCCCTGTTCCAGTAAAACGCTTGATGTGGAAGTTGCATTATTTTAAATACTGCTTCAATACCAAAATAACTTTTAAAGCAAGGCTAGTGTGAAAACTGCCACTTCATTCATCCCCTGAATCGCTGTGTATACAAATAAGCTTGCTGAAAAAATAGTTGTTGCAGTGTTACTGGTACTTTAAGTACCTGCTCTTGTTTTGTATGGGAGATGGAGTCGTCTGTCAGTGAGTGTTGGCCTGCTTGGTCAGGGAGGAAATCCAACCCAGACCCAGAGGAGATGATTATATAATTTAGGAGCTTAAGTATGTGCTGCCTCAAAATGTCCAGTGAAGTGGAGGATGGTGGGGACTGCTGCTCCTGCCGTAGGGGGGAGCAATCTTTGAGTTTCCTACTGTAGTCTAGTATATTCCCTTGCTATAACAAGCCTATTGCACAGGTTACAGTTGGCAGAATAAAGTACAGTAGTAAAGGTTTTTCTGGGTGGCACCACTTTGAGCTGCTAGTAATGGAGTTGTATGTTTGAATTCTCTTCCATGTGCGGAGAAACCCCACCCTGCTTTGCTGCAGACTCTTGGTTCTGTTGATTTTATATGGCAAGGTTTGATTTGCCAGTATATAAAGTGTTTAATCCTTACCTGTATGAGCATTTCACATCTACCCAGTCATGTTTAAAGGCACTTGCCGTATGTGTTGGGCCCATTCCAGACAAGCACCATTGTTATGTAGACATAGTTGGAAGTATGTGGGACACTTATAAGTAGATGTGTTTGAAAATGGTGGTTTTAAAAAAAAAAAATTCTTAAGCATCAGTATCAGGTTTAATATCATTAATTTTGTAGTCTTCAATGCAAAAACAAATTATTCAATTATTTCTAACTGGAAGGGTAATCTGTTTCAACCAGATGCATCCCACAACCAGTAGAGAGTTGGTAATTTGGTTCCAATTCTGTTTGAAAATGTGGTGTTTTTTTTTTCCGGGTTGAAAAGGTGGTGTGTTGTGTTCTTATGCGGTTATCAACAAAAACAAACACCTCTACTTATAAAAGTAAACATGTTGCCTCCAGCCCATATTTAATATGTTTGGTCTTGCTCACAGATAAGCATGTTGTCCTGAGACTGGAGTCTTAGATGAGGCTACTGTGCTAAAATCTAAGCATTGAGCTTGTAAGTTGGAACCGGTAGCTGAGTTTTTCCTCCATTTAAAATGGGTTGCACCTATGATACTACAAAGAGAATGAACAAAAGAAGGGAGACTGATATACATTTTAAAAATTGAAAAGTGGCATCATTGCTCAAAAAGACAGAGAAAATTGTGCTATATAAATATGAAAGTGGCTGGGTGACTCACCAGTTGTCTGCTGAGGGAGAAGATGAAACATCCAATATTGCAAGTTGATTCTTTAACCACCAAAGCAACTTCATGAATAGGTCATTTTGTTTGGGGGTGCAATTCAATGTGCCAGTTGTGATTTTTGAAACCCTTTATGGTTTAGGATTAGGATACCTGAAGGCCCACCATCCTCCACAGAATCTACCTGTCCATTAAGGTGTGAGAAAGGGGCTCTCCAGCATGTGCTACAGCGTAAGCCAGTGTTTCCCAAACTTTTTTGACCTGCGGCTCCCTTGACCATTAGTTGCAGCTCCCCATTCCATTATGCTGATGCCTACCATTTGGCATTGCACTGTTTTCCGAGAGGATTCCGTGGCACTCCGTGGCTCCCCTGGCTGGTTTCCATGGCTCCCCTGGGAGCCACGCCTCCCAGTTTGGGAAACACTGGCATAAGCAGTCATTTCCTGGTCTGTCTGGATTTAGCTCCTGCCTCCTTGAATTTGATTCTGCTTGCTTCGGTTTAAGTGTTTTTGCCACTGCTGTTTGTTTTGTTGTATGATTTGTATCGATGAGTTAATATTCTGTTGTGAACTGTTTTGAGTTCCCTAGTAAGGAAAACATGGGGCATATTTTTTTTAACATAAATGATCCAAAGTTTGGTAAGTGTCCAAAGAACACAGTATATAACTTGGAATTAAGCTGCTAGGATCATAGGAAGGTGCCTTACCAAGGCACCTTGGTAAGGATTGGTAGGATTTTTTCCTCTGCCCTACCTAGAATTGCCAGAGATAAACCTAGGGATAAATAGGACCTTTTGCATGCAAAGCTGATGCTCTTCCACTGATGCACAGTCCTTCCCCAAAATACTCCAGTTATGACTTAGTGAAGACAACAAGTCCTGGTTCCTGTACTTGCCAATATTGTACAGCATTAGGGACTCAATTCAAAATGTGAACTAAATTCCCGTTGGGTTCATGATAACACTGACAGCAACAATATCATTATGTCTGACTTAGCAGGACACCGGTGTACTTGCAAGAGTTTCAAATTCTACTGGCTGTAAATAATATTGTGAGCTTTGGAAGTTTTTTGAAAAGCACATGGTATTTAGAAGCCCAGCAAGCTCCAGGGCTAATTTAGAGGCAAGATGGTGCTTTAGCTAAATATGTGGCCTATGAGCCCTGGCTGGATGGTTGAATTCAGCTTACTTAAGAATGAAACCCAAATATTTGAAATTGTTTTCCTGTCTAATTGGGATAAGTAACAAAATCATTAATTGCTCAGAATGTAAGAAGAGCCTTGCTGAATCAGGCCACAGGCCCATCTAGTCCAGCTTCCTGTATCTCACAGTGGCCCCACCAGATGCTGCAGGGAGCACACAAGATATCTGTATCCTGTTGCCACTCCCTTGCATCTGGCATTGAAAGATGTTTTAGACTCTAAAATTTAGAGGTAACCAAAGTTTTAGCTTAAAACGCCCACATCTGTTTTTATTTTTGGATTCTGCCAAGCTGTCTAATGTGTGTTTAAAGATCAAAATTCATTTGAGTACCCAACCCATGCAAGTTCAATTTGATGGCTTGAATTATGTAGTTCAGAGGTTCCCAACCTATGGTACACGGGCTGCCAGTGGCCAAGATGGCGGCTGCCATCTTGGCCGTGTGGTGCTGCATTGGAGCCTGAAAAGCAGCGACTCAAGCTCTGCCGAGCCAGCAGAGTTTCAATGTGCAGGCTCTAAGCACAGAGAATGGCCCTCTTGTCCTCACCTGTGCCTTACCTTGCCAGGCTACAAACATGGAAGTAAGTGCTAATGATGTCATCGGCACTTCCAGTGGTACGTTGCTGACTGGAGGCCCGCAAAGTTGATACACCTGCTTAGAAGGTTGGGAACCTCTGATGTAGTTCATATGGGTGGAGCCCAATGCTTCTCATTTATATAATGGTCACAAATGAATCAACTCAGTTGTTTCTCAAGCGGGATTGAAAAGTCAGTACCTGACAATGAGAGCTGGGAGGCTAAATGATGTTAGGACTCGTTTGGAATATTGAATTCCCCCTGTTATGAGCCATCTTCTGTCAGGTCCTATGTACATTTTCTATAGAAGAGTTTGTCTCCAAAGCAGGGCAGGTAGGAGAGAAGAAGCTTGCAGATGGGAACCTTTCTGCCCTTGCCCAGAAAGCTGCTTCTTAGGGTACTATTTCCTTGGGAACAGGATGGTATGGCATTGGGGGCTGCAGGGATTTGCTGCAGTTGGGCAGAAGCACCTTATGTGAGCAGTTTTCTGCAGCTCCATGCAATAGTCCATCTTGTTTTCAAGCCCCCTCCCCCAACCTTTAACACTTCAGGTACTGTATAACTAAGAAACATGCTGTTATGATGCCTGCTACTTTATTAGACAGTAATCTTTTGAAAGCAGTTAACTTTATGGCATGTATTCACTGAACTTGTGTATTTTACTAGTGGAACAAAACACTAACCTAGGGCATTGCTGTAACTTTGTGGAATGGGTCTGCAGAATGGCACAAAGCACAAGACTTGCATGTATTCATGTGCGTAACTTGAATATATGATTTAATTCACGCGCTTGCTGGTAGGGCTGTCAGGTATATGGTCAGAACTGCAAGGCTTGTTGCATCAATGCGTCAGTGTGTGCAGCGCCTGGGCAGGGGGCACAGACACAGAGGAGTGCCCTACTGTGGCATGAGCACTGGCTGTCAGCAGTCTTACAGGCATACCAGTATGTCTGCAATTTAAATCCCTTTGAGCAGCTGCTCGTCCTTGGCAAAAACCTGAGCTATGTGTTTGTAATTCTCCACTGTGGCAGGCTGCAGTGTATTGTCTTGGTTTGCATCAAAGTCTGGCCCTGCATTTTCATAGCATAGTAGGCCATTTGTCACCAGCCTTCTTGGCAAGTGCGCTGCAAGTCTCATCCAAAGTATGATGATGTTGTTCTGTCAAAATCTAGTATGTATATACATACAGTTTTTACACCCATGCCCACATATTTGGTGTGGTTTTGCTCTGATACAGTGAGCTGGGGAGAAGACAATGGGACTTGAGTAAAGAGGTAGGGAAGACTGCCTGGCTGGAGCTGTGCTACAACCAGGCCTGCAAAGCCTACATATGTCACAGGTTGCCACCCCATGAAATCTAGTGGCAAAAAAGTCATTCCCTGATCTTGTTGGCGCTTGCCTTACCAGTGTTGACTACTTTCCTCCTGAATCTCACATAGAATTTGATCAAGCTTTGAAACCATCCAAAAGTTGTGCAAAAGTATGGCAAATTAACTTACCTGGCACCTGATGAGCAGTTGCCTGAGGTGACCTGGGTAAAGGCAAGAGGAGGAATGATATAGTACAGCAGTGGACATGGTGGTTGATGAAGTCGGGTTTGACTTGGATATGTCCTCACACTTTTTATACCTAACTTTTTCCAATGGGAAAAAATTATGCCACTTTGACTTCTTATGGTGTTTGCATCGGTTCTCAGATGGTGGCATATATGCTGTAGATTAGTTGCAGGTAAGATAAGCAAGATCTTGGCAAGAAAATATGAGCCTTCTTTCCTTGAATGTGCTCTAACAGTGTGCTATTTTATGACTATGCTATAAACAAGATAGGTTTTGGTTTGTAATGTAGAATGCCCTCAGTAGTTTAATGTCTGTGAATCACACAAACAGTGTTACATGTTTTCTCATGTCCCATGTCTATTCAGTATAACTTCAGCTTCAGTGATCTAACAGTAAAATATTTGACTTTCTCTCAAACCTGGATGTTTGCAATGCTTGAGATACTTGGAGTTGCCTTGTAGACCAGGGATTCTCAACCCCTTCCTGGCTGAGTACCACCACCTGCGCCACTCTCCTGCTGTGTACCACCAGAAGTGACTGGTGATGACATCATCGCCAGTTACTTCTGGGTTTCCAGGTTTTTGGAGGCCAGAAAATGCAGGTAGGGAGGCTCTGGGCAGGTGGGAGGGTCCTTCTCAGCTTTCCTGAGAGGCTTGGCCAAAGGCAGGAGCCTCTCAGGAGCAAAAACACGCCACTGAAAGCACTGCGTCTGAGCAGGGTTCCAGCAGTCCGAGTACCACCAGCAGTCGGCTGAGGTAGTACCACTGGTTGAGAACCCCTCTTGTAGACTATTTTAACCATACCAGACTTTTAGATAAAGTTGTTTTCCCTTTTTTCCCCTTCAGATGGAAAACTAATCTGAAGTTGAGTTGTTAGATGCTGTTAAGAAACCATCTGTTAGTCTAGCAGCTTATTCATGCTGTTTACTTGAAGTGACCACCTGAATTACATACATAAATGGCATGCATTTATTTATTTATTACAGTATTTCTATACCGCCTTTCTCATAGACTCAAGGCGGTTTACATAGGCAGGCCAACCATAAACCCCTATTTTTTCAAATTGGGTTTTTTACAATGTTGTTCTATGAGACGAACTCATAGGACTCTCCATTTCTCAAGATGTCGTTCTGACTGCACGGCTCTTGCCTTCCAAGCTTCCACAGGCAACTGCATATCAAGCCTCAGATGGGTTCACAAGCTGTTATCCATTCTTGCCAGCTGATAACTCCACAGCCCACACTCCTCTGCATTCCATTCCAAAGCTTTTATTGGCTCTGGCTCTTCCAAAGTGAGACCGGGGCTGTCTCTGCTTAGTTTCTTCAGGCAAGGCAGCAGTTCATCCTCCAGACCACACCACCTTCATAACCTCAAAGTTGGGGCAAAGCTCTCCTTAAATATGTTTGTAATTTTGAGTTTCGATACAATTGGGGCTGTAGACTCTTTTTGGATATGTGAAATGTACTGTATAGATTCTGATCATATACAGTACTTGAATTATGTATATAGGAAGTATGTGGAGCAAGGGAGATCCTAGGAATTGGTTCAGTTTGCTTGGAGTTTTTAATGGTAAGAGAGTGCTGCTTTAGTCAGGCTGTGGGTTTTTTTCTTTAGTTGCTGTTCTCCATAAACCTCAAGTCAAAGAAATATCATCTTTTCACGTTCTTTGTTTCAGATCTAGCATTGGAGTCAAATCCATCTGACCATCCTAGAGCAAGCACAATTTTCTTGAGCAAATCCCAAACAGATGGTAAGTTAACTTTGCTCTTGTATTTAAAAAGGGAATGTGCTGTATCTGTGTAAGAAAGCTGGATGGAATGGGTATTTATATTTTAATTAAAAATAAATCTCGCTGTATTAAGTTCCTTACACAACTGTCAAGTACTGGTTTTTGCTTCAAAATACAGTATCTAGCTGCTCTTCAGAGTGTTTTTAACAGCTATTTGTCTAAAATGTTTTTTGAATGTTATGCTTGTAATCTTAAAGCTTCTCATTTAGTAGAACTAGGAAGGGTTGTGTTCTGTATCTGATAATTTCTGGCAGCAGGAGATAGCTGTCTTATGACCAGTGCTTGAAGAAAAATCTACTTAAAGATTTTTTTCCGGATAGACTCAGTTTGCCAATGCAGCTTGAAACTCAGTAGCTGTAGATGGCACAGTTCCTAATAGCACTTATTTTTGTAGTCATATGTTCCTGGTGATTAAATTTTCAATTTAGCTTGGATTATTTCTCAAACTAGTAACAAATGTCTAAGATAGTACAATTAGTGAAGCTTTACAGGTTTTTCAAATGATTAGAAGTCACATTTCAAGCAATATTTTCTTTCCTTTTTCCATGAAATGCAGCACCTTTTTACCTCCCTCCCCCCAACCCAATACTTAAGAATATCTCCTTCAACTTCAAAAGTTTGTTGCCTGGTTAAAATGTATATTGAATTTTCATTCCTGGTGCCCTCTAGTTGATAGGATGAACTACAGTAGCACCCCAGTTGTAAAGGTATTACGTGAGAGTTGGTCCTCTTGACTGAAGTGGCACTTAATTCTGTGTAACCTATCTAGAATTGGGGTCCAAGTTAGGTTGCCACAAACGTGAAATACCTTGAAATTGATTGTGTTCAGCTTAATGCAGTGAACTATTGTCATACTATATACATATCCTTGTCAAGTTTCAGTGTGTGCTTGAGGGGATAAAAACTCCCAGCAACCAAGCAACTGCAAGTTTTTAGTCTCAAGATAAACTGTGTTCTAGAGTATTAATTGACTGAAGTTCATTCTTTTTAGTGAGAGAAAAGCGGAAAAGCAACCACATCAACCACGTAAGTATACCTAACCAGTTAAAAATGTGTAACTAGTCAACTAGTTTTAGAAAAGAAACTGCTACAGCAAGCTCGGGTTCCAGAATTTTGCTGCTTACCCTTTTAATTTGTCCCCCCCCCATGTTTGAAATTAGTGGGATTTGAAAAGTGATTTAACTTGTGCTGAGTCATGTCTCTTGTTGCTCATATTTAATAGGAAGATACTTTTCAACTTTCCAGCTGACTGGGAATAGAGATGGCTTGAAGACTGAAAGCTCTTGAGGCATTCCCCCCAGAGTTTTATTTTCCTGTTTTGTAGAGTGGGGCAGGCCCACTTAGAACCCAAAATTATATATGCTTGGCCTTGCGGAAGAAATAGCAAATAAAAATCCACATAAGCATTTAAGGTTGCAAGGTGAAACCCTTGCTCTGGCACTTCTAAACCATTCAGTGCATAGTAAAAACAAGCTTTCCTTTTAAAAATCATCTTTTCAGTGCAGTAGAGTAGAACACCATTCCAGAGTATCTACTTGGCTGCTACATTGTATCGTAGACAAAGCACATCCATCTGCATTATGGAAATGGAGAATTAAGGTTTCAGGTGCAAATACTTTAATTAGTGAATAGGGAATTCTTCAACATAGCTAATACTATAACATTCTTTACTGTGTATGTATTAATGAGAGCTAGAGTAGAGGGGAGGGGGTCACCTGTGATAAATGGGACCATTATATTCAGTCAGGGCAAGAAATCAAAACTTCACATACACGCTCATGGGTTCTGAGCTGTCTGTGACGGATCAGGAGAGAGTTCTTGGGGTATTGGTGGACAGGTTGATGAAAGTGTCGACCCAATGTGCTGGGGCTGTGAAGAAGGCCAATTCCATGCTTGGGATCATTAAAAAAGGGATTGAGAATAAAACGGCCAATATTATTATGCCTTTGTACAAATCGATGGTAAGGCCGCATCTGGAGTATTGCGTCCAGTTCTGGTCGCCGCATCTCAAAAAGGGTATAAGTGGAACTGGAAAAGGTGCAGAGTGATGATTAGTGGGCTGGGGCATCTCCCTTATGAGGAAAGGCTACAGCGTTTGGGGCTCTTCAGTCTAGAAAAAAGGCGGCTGAGGGGGGACATGATTGAGACGTATAAAATTATGCATGGGATGGAGAGAGTGGATAGAGAGAAGTTCTTTTCCCTGTCACACAACACTAGAACTAGGGGACATCCACTCAAATTGAGTGGAGGGAGTATTAAAACAGACAAAAGAGAATATTTCTTTACCCAGCGTGTAATTGGTTTGTGGAACTCCTTGCCACAGGATGTAGTGATGGCACCTGGCCTGGATGCCTTAAAAGGGGATTGGACAGATTTATGGAGGAAAAGTCCATCACAGCTTACTAGCCATGATGGGGAAAAGCAACCTCCTGGTTGTAGGAGTTGGTTTTCTCTGTGCCAGGTGCTAGGGAGTGGCGACTGGACACAGGTATCTTGTTGTCTTGTGTGCTCCCTGAGGCATCTGGTGGGGCCACTGTGTGATACAGGAAGCTGGACTAGATGGATCTTTGGCCTGATCCAGCAGGGCTCTTCTTATGTTCTTATGTAGTCACCTTCACTTCCCCATTGCTACTTCCATATGAGCTCTGTTTTCCAACCCCGGTAAAACAAACATCCTGTCCTTCAGTTTCCAGTCTGTTTCAGCTGTACTTTGCTGCCAGTGTAGAATGAGAGGGCAAGAAGTTAATTGTGGACTACTGGCCAATTTCCATTCGGTGCAATTCCATTTTCCCCTAAAAATGTCAGGGAGTGCCGTGCTTAGGATACCGCCACTATCCAAGGCGGCAAGGTCCAAGGCCTTCTCTGTTAATGTCACCACGTCTATTGAATAAGCTTTTAGAAAATCTCAGGACATCCTCCTCTTTAGATACTTTTTCCAGGGGGTTTAAAAATACATCTTTGAGGAGGGATGATGCCCCAGATTCCCTTTTTTAGTCACTAGTTATGAGCCTTTGTTTTAATGCTGCTTTTATAGTTCTTACTCTGTTATCAATTTGCTCGTATAATATTGTTTTCGGTTGTTTTAAAGTACCTATTGTATTTTTACTGCTTTATATAACGGTTGTATTTTATATTGTTTTGGCTATTTTAAATGTTGTAAGCTGCTTTGAACCATGGAAAAGCAGCATAAAAATCTTTTAAATAAATAAATACCTCCTTTTTAAGAGAGCCTAAAGAGACACTCTTGTTTTGTAAATTTAAAGAGATTATTGGACCGCAAGTATTCTAATAAAATAAGTTGATTGTACAAGACTGGTTAGCTTATCCCTTTAATGCTGTCAGTTTTCACAGAAGGTTAGACGTGTGTTTTGGTGCCTTAACCAAGTGCCTGGTCCTGGGGTAAAAAGCCTTCTGCTGAGCCTCCTGTAGTGCTTGAGCATGCGCATTAACACGCATGCTGCCCCCTTAGGGATATAGATCTCGCTCAGAGTACTCTCAAAATTCTGGATTGGTTCTCGAATCACTTGTGTAAGCATACCCTCCAGTATTCTGTTGCTTTGTTTACTACCGGTAAGTTTTATGTGTATGCCTACACATGGGAGCCGGGCGGTGTGGGGCTGACTAATGATAAACTCGGAAATCAAGATTTTGAAAGCAGACTTTAAAAACAAAACCACTTTTTTTTTCACTGTAGGTTTCCCCAGGGCAGCTTACAAAAAAATATAGTTCATGTTCAACAATATTTATAGATGACAGCACAGTCAGCCAGCCTAATCTTAGGAGCACAATAAAATGGTAAGTAGCACTGGACCTGGGAGTCTGTTCTGATGGGCCATACTTTAGTTTGTGGCTAAACTTGACCAAAGTGGAGAATCCTGATTTGTATGATGGGAAAAGGGCAGTTAACTACCCCAAGTGCTTGGCGGTGAAGCAAAGGGTGTATCCCGTTGGAACTAAGGAGTTGTATGAAAACTTGACTCCGGGAAAATTCCATGTGAGACGTGTGGTGGTGGCCTGCCATCTAGTGGCATCCAGTGGCATCCAGTTAGTCCTTAGTCTTGAAGCAACTGAACTTTAACACAGTCCGACCCTGTAAAATCTTAATCTTGGAGGCAATGCAATTGGTATAATTTAATTCCCAACAGCGGTTAAAAAACAGAACAGAATCTACCCGCTCAGCACCAACTCTCCCCAGCATGTCTCCTGCAGCTGAGGATGACTGAGTGCACTGCCTTTACATAGCATTTCTGGCCCCGTCAGAAAGTGCCATTTCCGTTACCTGGGCTTGGGGGAGTTTCAGGGATGCCTGCGCAACCCTCTGCAGGCCTCCCTGATCTTCAGTTCGGCGAAAAACAGTGATTTTTGGCCATTTCTGGTTTTCGCCAAAACTGGAAATGGCTGAAAATCACCGTGTTTTGCCGAACTGAAGATCAAGGAGGCCTGCAGAGGGTTGCGCAGGCCTCCCTGAAGCTCCCCCAAGGCCCAGTAAGTAAGAAGATAGCATTTTGGGGTGCTTTTTGGAGACCTTCGATTCTAAGACGCACCCCATTTTTTGAAATGCTTAATTGGGAAAAAAACATGTGTCTTAGAATTGAAGAAATACAGTAATGAAATTATGTTGCAGCTTAAAGCAGGGGTTCTCAACCTTTGGAGACCTGGGTACCCCCTATCACGGTCCAATTTTCTGAAGTACCCCTCCTAATTAACTGCTGATTAATCAATTAATTAGGTCATTAATCGTTAAATAAAAAAGTACTAAAACAATTTTAAATGTGAGAACATGCCTTATTTAACACACTCTGTGTGTGACAGACAGACAGACAGACAAGGAGCTCTTTTTTCTCCAAGTCACACTTCCCAAAATCAGCTCCTCCCACCCCACCAAAGTACAAAAATAAGCCCCAAAGCAAAATCAGAGAGAAAGAAGGGCTCTGAAAATAATTACAATTTAAAATCCATGTTAACACTTATTTAGCTGCTGGTGGGGCGTACCCCCAGCAAGAGGTCCGCGTACCCCTAGGGGTACCCGTATCACAGGTTGAGAACCTCTGGCTTAAAGTTGGATGACTTTTGTGCGCTATAAATTCTGAAGATCTTTGCTCAAGTGTACCATATACTGTTGTAGCTCATCAGTCTTACCGAGCAAGCTGTTCAAATGCAGGGCAAGCTTCTTAAGGGATAACACCATGTAAATAGATTTACCAATTATGGGTGTGGCCCACTGTAAATTTAACACCCACCAAACCCCTCTCATTCCTCCGAAGAGCAACTTGTTCAGGCTCTGGGGACCATGAACATTTAACATTCTCAGAGCTTTCAGATTATGTGGCTAGTGAAAAGTTGACAGCACAGTGGATGTGGGACATGCATTCTTCAGCTAGGGCCGTGCAGTGTGATTGACCTTATGAACAGTTTGAACTTCTGCATTATTCACCCTGCTCTCCTCCCTTGCCTAACACACCCTACCCCTTCCCACCAGTTAGGTGGAGTGGAGAGAACCTCTGCATCGGCAGTATCAAGATGCTGGTGTGTGTTCTTGCTGATCTGCCTGTAGCATTGCCCTTCCAGTTGCTTGGAACAGGAGTGAGTTCTAATGACAACTGCCCCTCTCCTTAACCTATCCATGCCTTCCCCCCTCCCCTGCCCCCTGGTCTTATAGTGGGAAAAGAAGTAGCTGGAAGATTTTACATGAGCTCAGCAGCATGCATGGTAATACTGAGTATATCTCCCTACATTTTCTCTGTTAAACACCTTTGGCTCAGGTGGGATTCCTGTAACACCAATGGTCTCTTTTCCCAACTCGTGTATGCAGCCTGAGTCTCGGCCACTTTTCATGAAATGGCACATCTCTTTAAACCTGTGAGCTATTGTATATGATCCACTTGCTGGCATTAAACTTTAGTCATCAGCCTTGCAATTAATATGGTTGATAAGATGTACCTTTTAAACTAAGCTGCTTTAGAATGAAAATGGGCCTTCAGAAAAAGAACAAGTTGATAACGTGGCTCTAGTTATAAAATCTGTTTTTGTCCCTAACAGCAATCTTGCATCAACCTGGAATTCATAGAACCGCTTTGAATGAAATTACTTTTTTTCCTCCCTCTCCTCACAGTGTGACGTTAGCAATATACTATCACATAAAGAACAGGTGAGCACTGCTTAAAACTGTTTGTAGGTCATTACAGTGATGATGTCTGTAGTTTAGCTACTGGTGCCTGGAGAATCTAATGTTGCGACTGTTGAATGGGCCAATAAAAGTTAAGCTGGGGTTCTAGAGAGTGAAAACAAAATGGAATTCATTTTGGTGCTAACTAGTTACTTGATTTTGCAATCTCAAGCTTGGTGCAAGCTGATGCCCAGACATAAAGGGAATTTTACAAAAATGACAGTGTCCATTGCTATCAAACATCTAAGAATGCAGAGACAGCTGTAAAGAGACCAGAGGGAGAGAGTACATAATAATGCAATGTGATCTTTGCATTCAACACTTAAAAGAAGGGCTGTATGACCTTGGTAAGTTTGGGAACCGTTTGTATATGTGGTCATCTAAAAAGTGGAAATCTCTTCCTCCAGCTCTTCCAACTTACCTTGTCTGTCTTGCCTTCTCTGCATTCTTTGCCTTCCTTGCTAGAGGAGTTTAGCCACTTGCTTATGGCAACTAACATTTTCAAGACTGAAATACCAGTAGCAAAATCAAAGCATGCGAAATATGAGCAGTTCTCCTAACCTTTATTATTTATTGATTACTTGTGTTTTCCATGATTTCTGTAAGGAGTCTGGCTGAACACTTAACTTTCACAACATCCCTGTGATGCAGAGTTAAGCTGAAAAATGTGCCTTGTCCAAGACCACTCGCTCAACTTCATAGGTGAGCAAGGCTCACACTTGGGTTTTGCTTCTGAAACCAATGCTTTAGCCATAACACTGTGTCAAATGCACCTCAATGCTGCTCTGACTCTGTTTGTGTTAAACTCTTGGAACTGTACTACACAGAGGGATGACCGAAAAGGAGGGGGCAGACTTGGTAATTAATGCTTTGCCAGTTACAAAGCTAGACCTCTACCTACAGTTGATCAGGATCCTCCTTCAGCATTGTCTTGGACATCTTGTCTTGGGAAAAGCTTTGCTAATATGAACATTGTACATCTTGTTTTGTTGTAGGGATTCAGATAGATCACTGGATATTTTTGATGAGAAGTCTCATCCACTCACGGTAAATTTGACTTTTTTTTCATCCTAGTTTGTCTTGATTGCTTGAGGACATCTACTGTGAGCAGATAAGTGCCTAGTTCCCAGCAGTAAACATTTTTTGTTTCAGTTTGGTTGTAAGGTAAGCCAAGTTTGATGAACCAATAAGATGCTGGAGTTGCAGCTTCTGTCTCCCTGGTGTACAAAGAAGTGTTTTGTTTGAAACCGCTCCAGATTGCATTTTAGCTTTCTGGGCATTATAATAACTGATACTGCAGGCTGCTGTCCTTGGGCATTTGGTTTCATGCTTGAAAAGAGGAGCTGCAATAGAAAGAAGCTACAAAGCCCCTCTGTGTGCATGCAGCACTTTGGATCCCAGGCCACATATATAACCTGTTAGTAGTTACCAATACAGGGCACTTTGGCAGAGCTTTCAAAGACAAAGTCCTGTTTTGCCTTTTAACGTCCTTCCTAATTATGTCCTGTTTCAGCGAGAAGAGGTTCCAGATGACTACTACAAGCATGATCCTGATCACAAGCACATCTATCGCTTCGTACGTACTCTTTTTAGCGCAGCGCAGCTGACGGCTGAATGTGCAATAGTGACACTGGTAAGACATCCTTAACTACAATATCCTTGCGTTCACTCTTTTCTTGTGCAGTGTGAGCTGCATGTACTAGGACTAAGTAGGCACCACCTAATGACTCGTTGGCCAGTGGCAGCTGATGTTTGGTTACATTAAGTGTCTCTAATACGTCTCTGAAACAGACTGAGAATTTAATTTATATCAGAAGTAGAGAACGGTCCATTATAGCAACTTCATGAAGCTTTCACTAGAGGAGCCTGTTTAGTTGCTGTCACATAAATCCACTTCTGGAAGTGGGCAAGTTCTACAGCTCTTAAGCTTTAGAAGTAAAAAATGCCCTGTTTTCCAGAGATGAGATGGTTTTGGACACGTTAAAACCTTGCTGTCGGTATTTTTTGCCTTTCTGAGTAATTAAGTCACCTTCTTGATGGGCTTTTGGAATGGAAAGCTTCCAGGGCTTTTGGAATGATTCATTTGGAGACTTGCATATGGAAGATTCTACATGACTCTGAGAAATGATTCATAAACAGAGTTATGAGGAACAAAAGATTCATAAGCAAATAGGAACTGAATAATTTGCCCACTGACCTATCCTGCAGTATCGAAATGCATGACCAATTCCAACATAACGTTTCCTGTGTGTGTTTCCATGGGAATCCTAAAAGTCCTACATTAAGAATCGCCTTTAGGAAATGCATTCTCTAAAACATGAAGTACTTCTGCCACTAGTTGGCACTGTTTACCACAGAAAAGAGTAGATATTGCTTAACCTGCAGTAACTGTAGCCTGCAGTACTGAAATTGCTTGTTGTTGGAAGTTGCTGACTTGTATCCTCAACACTGTAATCCTCCAAGTCATCTGGGGTAGGCCATTTTTCCCCATGTACAAACAAGGCCCTCACTTAAAGTTGTTGATAGGTTCCTGGAAACTGCAACTTTAAGATAAACTACTTATAATGAAACCAATTTTACCATAGGCTAATTGTTATACGTAAACAAGAGTTTATGGCAAATTTCTGGTTACAAAAACATCGCCAAACTTCTAAATAAAGACCCCAAATGCTTCTAATATTAAACATTGAAAGAAATGTGAGCTTTCCGGGTCAGAGAAATGCAGACATGGGGAGAACTCCACGCACACAGCGGCCCTGGCTGGGAATTGATTTTTTTTCCCTCAACAACTTTAAAACAAAACGAGTTTAAGTGAGAATTTGCTGTACATGATGTACATGATGATGCTGAGAATGGTAAAAATGTGATTCTGTTGTGTGGGTGTGTAGTTCTAGTGCCAACAGGCCTCACTTTATAGTGGTGAAAAGAAACTCCATAGGTGACGATGTCTTGACAGAACTAATTGGAACATTTAAGTTTGACCTTAGGTGGCAGCTTGGACTCCGTGGTTTTGAAGGTACAGTGAATAATTACAAGGAGAGGAGAATGGGGGCTTATCAGTAATGAGGTTTGCAGTGATGTTTAGTAACATTTCCTTTGTCCATCTTAATCTGCATTTTGAAATATCTTGAGACATGTTAGTTCAGTGTAAGGTTCCCAGGCTTTAGAGATTGGATTATGTTTTTGGTCTGCTTTAAAAGAAAAATACTTATGGAGAGTATAGAAAAATGAGCAAATTCATATCTGGAATATTTGCAGTGTGTGTTCTCCAGCAAAAGTTTCAGCTGGAAAGACCTAAGAGCAGTTTTCTCTCTGTAGGTTTACTTGGAAAGGCTTTTAACCTATGCAGAGATTGACATCTGCCCAAGTAACTGGAAGCGAATAGTTCTAGGTGCTATATTGCTGGCTTCAAAGGTGTGGGATGACCAGGCTGTGTGGAATGTGGATTACTGTCAAATACTGAAGGATATTACCGTTGAAGACATGTAAGTCCCAAGGTTTGGTTAAATTTTGCTCCTGTGTCTTATCCAGACTGTTTTCAAAAGCCTGCCATTACTCTCCATTGCAAGCTTAGTATGAGGGAAAAGTCTTCTCTCCTGAAAAGGTATTTTGGAATCTTCTTTCTTCCCTGCCCCATACATTCACTGGCTCATCACTAATGCTGTTCTCTAATCTTGTGTACTCTCCGTTTCACCTGGGAAGCTCAAGCTTTGTGAACCAGCATTGGTGATCCCTGTATCAACAATGCACATGCAAGCTGCTGGCATGTCTGACACACATTTGGCCCTCTCTGCTTGTCTAGTAAATGGTGAAACAATGGAGTTTTGTTTCCCTCTGGTGTTGTTCATAAAGGCCACACTGTTTAATAAAGGGTGGGGTGGGTGGGTGTGGGTGGTTGTGTGTGTGTGTGTGTGTGTTTGCATTTTCCTTCTCTTTCCCCTTCTATACTACAAGAGCTCACTAACACTTCCTTAAGCCTGCTCTTTAGAGAGCCTTGGGCATTCCACAGGTTTCATAAATGCAACACACACACCCCATTGGAGGAGTTCTTCACTGCACACCTCCCTCCTTTCCTTCCACATATCCACCCTTATTACACATTCTAGAATTGACATTACACGTTCTAGAATTGACATTAGGGACTTAAAAATATAAGAAAGCAGTATTATAAAATCTTTGTTCATCAGTTTTTAAAGAGGAACACAGTGGACTCTCTGCCTCTTGCACACAAATCTTCAGGTATGTTGTAAAGGGGAGAAAGAAAGAACTGATTATTAGTATATGGAGGGGGAGTTCCACACATAGAGGTCCACTTAATGATGATTCTTAGCATTTACAAAGTGCCTCACACACTATCTTGATGCAGCTCTTACAAATACCCTGTAAGGTAGGTAAATATTATTATTGTATGACGTCTGGGGAAGCTGAGGCTGAGAGGGAGCGGCTTGCCTGAGGCCATTTGGGGAGTTGAAAGGTGAAAGCAGGATCCCCAGATTTCATTTTACATGACTCACTGTGCTTGCTCCATCTGGAGTGGGTCTTTACCCATGTTTTCTATAATGTTGCCTGTTCATCAACTGAAATCCAAACAAGCTTGAGTTTGTGTTTTTAAGCTGAATTCTTCAGTTTAAAAAAAAAAAATTCTGCAAATCTGCAAGAACTTCTGTTTGGCTTCTGTTACCTTAAGTTTAACAGTATAGAATTTTAACATCTGAAATGGATTATAAGCTTTGTAGAAATAGAACTTCAAACAGTGTAACTTTTTCTGAAGCTACCTAAAAGGTAATTTTTTTTTTATTTTGGTCCCCCATTTTCAGCTTGCATGTAAATATGAGCCCCATGGGGGGGAAGGGCTCTTAGCTAGGAGCTTTTTAGCAGCAGGTAGCTCTTTTCTCTGGGTGGGGGGTGTATTTGGAAACATAACTCTGAATTGTACCAGGGTGCTTAATGCAAGAGACCAGCATTTCCTACCTTGAGTAAGAGGAGTTGGAAGGTTTTTTTAATATGTAACTTGTACTTTTGTAATATGTGACTTGTACATTGACTATGCGAAAGCCTTTGATTGTGTGGATCACAACAAACTGTGGCAAATTCTTAAAGAGATGGGGGTATCAGACCACCTTACCTGTCTCCTGAGAAACCTGTATGCGGGTCAAGAAGCAACAGTTCGAACTGGCCATGGAACAACCGATTGGTTCAAAATTGGGAAGGGAGTACGGCAAGACTGTATATTGTCACCCTGCTTATTTAACTTATATGCAGAGTACATTATGAGAAATGCAGGGCTGAATGAATCGCAAGCTGGAATCAAGATTGCCGGGAGAAACATCAACAACCTCAGATATGCAGATGATACCATCCTAATGGCAGAACGTGAAGAACTAAAGAGCCTCTTGATGAGGGTGAAAGAGGAGAGTGCAAAAGTTGGCTTGAAACTCAACATTAATAAAACTAAGATCATGGCATCTAGTCCCATCAATTCCTGGCAAATAGAAGGGGCAGAAATGGAAGCAGTAACAGATTTTACTTTTTGGGGTTCCAAGATCACTGCAGACGGAGACAGCAGCCATGAAATTGAAAGACGCTTACTCCTTGGAAGGAAAGCTATGGTAAATTTAGATAGCATAATAAAAAGCAGAGATATCACCATGCCAACAAAAGTTCGTATAGTCAGGGCCATGGTGTTCCCAGTAGCAATGTATGGTTGCGAGAGTTGGACCATAAGGAAGGCTGAGCGCCGAAGAATAGATGCTTTTGAACTGTGGTGCTGGAGAAGACTCCTGAGAGTCCCTTGGACTGCTAGGAGATCAAATCAGTCAATTCTAAATGAAATCAACCCTGACTGTTCCCTGGAAGGACAGGTACTGAGGCTGAAACTCAAATATTTTGGCCACCTCATGCGAAGAGAGGACTCTCTGGAGAAGACTCTGATGCTGGGAAAGATTGAAGGCAAAAGGAGAAGGGGAAGGCAAAGGATGAGATGGTTAGACAGCATCACTGATGCAACGAACATGAAAATGAGCGAACTCAGGAAGATAGTGGAGGACAGGACGGCCTGGCGGGATATGGTTCATGGGATCATGAAGGGTCGGACACGACTTAACGACTGAACAACAACACCACTTTGGGGTGGGGGTGAACAACCTGCCATTGGCATAATGCATCAGAATTCTTCTGATTCTGTGAAAGGAAATTGTAATAGGAGGAAACAAAAAACACACACCTTAATTTGTCAAACCCTCAGCCACATTAATACCAGCTTTAATGGAGTGCCTTAATCAGAGTGGGAAAAAACCCTAACCTTGCAGCTGCTAATCCTGCAGATTATGCATAAAAGAGGGGCCATGCTGTTCGTTCTTGGGCTGCATGTGATAGTAAATAAAGCAACACAAACACATGGGGCCTTTTTGCTTTCCTACGCTCTAACCTCCCTATTAATAGACTTGTAAATCTGGCAGTGTATTGTGTTTTTGCACAATTAAAATGTATTAGCAAGGCCAGTACAAAAGGAGTAAATGAAGCCCTGATCAGCTGATCATCAAAACATTATCTGATTTACATTTCTATAAGCTTTATGAGCAGGGAGTTAATTCTGGAAATAGATTCAATGGGACTTCAGCCCATCCTGGTAGAAACAAACCACGCAAAGCTCCTGTTCAATTTGTGACAAGCCATCCAGGAGAAGCAGCATCCTAGGTTGTTTGTTCTTTGCTTTCACCTTCTGCAGGTAGAATGTCAATATTATGGGGGGGGGGGAAATCGCGTGCGCGCGCACACACCCTCCAAGAGTTAGCAAGTAAATCTTGATGTAAATCCACTGTTTATGCTTGTGAGTTACGCAACTGCCATAAAGCTCTATTGTCTGTGAGATTGAAAAGTATTTAAAATGCATTGTGATTTTGTTACACGTAGTCTGCAGAGTGGGGTATGATTTGGCTTCCAGTTTGACATTAAAGCCCTTGGGAGTTTTTGGCATGTTCATGCTCAGGTTTGAACAAATTGCATCTCATCCTGTTCTTGACAAATTGGGTTAATAAATGACTATTTTTAACAGAACATTAGCTGTTTTACTGCACTAATGGTCTTAGGTTTACACTGGAAAGATATTTAAATGTATTACTGTAAGACTTGTGGTGTCCCACCCGCCCCCCTCATGTTTGACTTGGGGTGGTTGTGTATGTTTGAGTTCAACTGCTTTGAATCCCCCCCCCAAAAAAAAGCAGTATAAACATTCTAATAAGGATTTAAAGCATTGCACGATCTATTTGTGCTTTTGCACAAAAGGAGAACAGTGCCTTTTGCCACAGTGCTCTTGGGAGTTTCAGAGGGTGCAAGGACTGATTCTGACCTTGCCACTTACCAACCCATCCTGAGATGCAGTTCATTATGTGGGCAACATGTTATGCTTTTCTAACCATTCTGAAGATGTGCTAACCTGCCCCTGAACTCACAGGGATGGGTTTCAGTAAAATAGTATTGGAGTCACCCTTACTGTCATCCTCCTGCCTCAAGCTGATATAGCGCCTCTCAGGAGTTTCAGGCTAGAGGACTTCTCCTCCTACTACTACCTAATGCTGCTTGCTTATTTATTTATTGCTGGAGATGAATCCATGTTGCCTCAAGAGGCTTTTTACTCAAGATAATAGCGGCAGCTCTTCAGAGATCCATTTGTTGCCGTGGTGATATGCTTCCTTCTTTTGTTGGTCCCCCTCTGCTTCAACAAAACCCCCTTCCTGTTATCAACCTGGTGAAAATGTCTGCAAGTTCTTTAGAGCTAATCAGCAGCACACATCATTCTTTTCATCTGATAACTATAGCACAGGGCCCTGTAAGAAGGAGAATGGAGTATGAATTGTATACAGCTGTGCTAATGGAAATCTAAAGAACAGTGCTTCCGAGTCAGAAAGTGAGTGCATGATGGAGCATAACCTTTTCCCCCCATGCTGGCGTTCAGATTGCACCCTGCCTCTAACATTAGTGCATTCATACTGGCCCTTTTTAAAAAGCGCTTTGGTTGTAATCAGCCTTTATTTTCAATAGGAGTTCTATGTTTGTCTGCTTGGTTTTCACTTTGAATAACGTTAAGATTGTTACTTTGTGCGCGTTGCTTCCACTCCACTTCCTTTTCCCCCCAGGAATGAGATGGAAAGGCACTTCTTGGAGCTGCTGCAGTTCAATATCAATGTTCCTGCCAGTGTTTACGCCAAATACTACTTTGACCTTCGCTCCTTAGCAGATGACAACAACCTGAGCTTTCTGCTGGAGCCCCTTAGTAAAGAGCGAGCACAGAAACTGGAGGTAATGATCCAAGACTTGGTGTGCCTGGGTATTTTGTTTGCATAACAGCAGCTTCTGTTGCTAATCACATTAGTGTGGTTTGTAAAGCTTTTTGGTTTGGCTTATTTGCATTTTAACCTCTTAGTGGCAAAAATTAGAGGGGGGAAAATGAGACCCAACAAAAAATTCAAAGGTCTATAAACACCAGGTGTATATTCAGGTAGTAAGTCTTTGTCAGTCTTCAAAGCGAAGTTACTCTGTGGTCTGTTAGTTTGCCTCATACTGTTTTAGGCTGTAATTTGGATTATCTGCATAAAGAGGAGGCCATATCTATTCTTGATCTATTGTTTTTGTTCAGTAATTTGTGAAGAAAAGGGCATGTGAATTAACTATTGTCATGGTCTTCTCCAGATTCCATAGCTCTCTGCCATGTGACAGATCTCTGTTTCTAAAGAGTGTCTGATACTTTACTTCAGGGCATCTTCCAGAAGCTGGTCTTTGAACCTCCAATGAAGGCGGTCATCTGGGGTCTGCAGTTGCTGGCTGACCTTAGTAGCAGCAAAACTGCCATCATCAGGTCTCTGCCTCCCTCCTTGTCCCTGACCTCATGCTGTTTTTCCATGCAAGGGCAGGGACTATTTGGGACTATTTCCTTTCCCTATCTCGGCATGTGTTTGGAGCTGGAGAAGGGAGTAGGGTCTATCCTTGCAGTTGCAGTGAAACCCCAGCACATTTTCTCCTCCTCGAGACTTCTCTGGGGCAAAGGGTGTGGTTCTGGCACTTGACATGCTTCAAGTGTTATAATGGTAAATTGCAGTTTTGATGCCAAAGAGTAAAGGTTGGGGCTTCTGTTGTGCTGGATTGCATGGTATGGGGGGGGTAATACGTGGTTTGTAGGGGCCCTGCGCCCCCTGCACCCATTACCTTCGTTAGGAGTCTAGCGCTGGCACCAAGCAAGCATGTCTCTTCCTTAAACAAAATGCTATAAGCCAGTGTGCTGCTTCCTGTTTAACATTCACAAGCCTCTGTAGTATATAGGCTGTTTGCATGCTCTGTGCTATACACCAACATGGAGTTCCCCCATCTGCGGATTTCTGTACTTGAAGTACAGCCCAGTACCAATTTGGCTCCCACAGCCTTTCTCGACAGCTTCTTCACCAGGGATCTTCCCTGTAGTTGCGCAGAGGTTCCAAGCACAGTGGAACGCTTGCAGTAGTAAGTGGAATTGTGGAACGCTGCAGTTAACAATTCTGGACACTATTAACCACATTTCAGCAAAAACATTCTTGAAGTAGTTGCTGGGAGTGCATCTCTGTGGTTCCCTTACCTGATGCATGAATGCTGCTAAATACATACATTTTTCTCACATTAATAATCATCTCTGTGTAGGAAAACATATTCATGAACTGTAAGAGCTAAAGTGCGGTCCGTTTTCTCCCAGTTGCAAAGATAGAAATTACAGTGTCCTTCACTTTAGAGTAAACCGCTCAACTTCTGCATGGAGGGTCACCCTATGTAATGCTCCATAATGCACAAGGTATAATATTGAGATATAGAGAATGAGACAGTCCCCTTAGCGATCCAGGGCACTGTTTAAGAGAATCTTAATTATTTGCTTATGTTCTGATAGTGAGCTCTCGTGTATTGCATTAGGACTTTCAAAGACATTTATTTTAGTTCACGCATCTTACATGTTTCAAGTGGGGCTAATGTGTTGTCCTATAACTCTTCATGGATAACCCGTGTCCGTCCGTCCAACATGTTCTAATGTTTGGTCTACTTAGTTCCCGGCTCTCCTTGGGATGTGATGAGTGCCTGTGAGCATCTGTCTCCTCATGAGAGTTTGCAAGCAGGCCTGAACTGGAATATTGGTTTGAATATTAAAAATCACTTCCAAAGAACAAGCAAAGGTTCCAAAAGGAGTCTGGGATTCAGTGTAAATAAGCCTTGCTTGGGAGTTTGTGCTTCTCTGAAAGGGGCTGTCCGGAGCTGGCTCCGTCCCCAGCCGGGGAGGCGACCCGAACCCCAGCTGGACAAACAGCCAGACCCCGGCCGGGGAGGGTCTCACCTCCGGACTTGCTCCTCCCCCCCGTGGAGGCGACCGCAAAACCGGGAGAGCCCGACGAACTCACCCAAGGCCAGGCAGGGGTGAACAAAGGAGGCCGGTGCCCTAGGCAAGAACGCGACGACGGGGACAGGCCAGCGGTCGCGCACCAGCGCGGCCGTCCCCACAGATGGCGAGGAGGGGAACCCGGCCGGCCCCCTCCCTCTTCTCCCAGCAGGGAAGCCCGGCGTTCTCGCCTCGCTGCACGACGAGGCTGAGGGCGGGGGAGCGAATGAAGAGGCACCACGTGACCCCCAGAACAGAGACAAAGCCGGTGCCTAGGCCGGTCGGCCTGTCAGAGCCCTGCCTGTCCTGGTGGGATTGGCTCCAGGGATGGGGGAAGGGCCAAAGGGGGCAGGAACAAGGCCTAGCCAGGGATATAAAGCCCAAGCAGACCAGTGATGAGGAGGCTGGCGAGCAGGCTGGTACTCCAGAGCGACAGCCTGACTCCACGAAAACCAGCTGACTGGGGAGGAACCGGGTGAAGCTAACCCCCCTCCGCCCCAGCACCAACTGAGGTCTTCTCAGGGGCCGCTTATCTCTGGGTAGACCTGTCCTCCGAGGCACTGTTCTCCTGCAGTGTCTGTGGGTAGCTGTGGGTAGACCTGCCCTCCGGGAATCTCTCAACAACCAAACATTGGGTAGACCTGACCTCCGGAGACCACGTTAACAAAGACACCGCCAGGTGGGTAGACCTGACCTCCGGGGAACTATCGGAAAAGGAACGGCTGGCCTGGAGGTTGATCCCTCCCCCGGAGAGCCCTTTGGGGCCGAAGCCGCCCTGACTACCCCTTTGCCAGGGTCACCCACAAGCACCCGCCTACAGGGCAGTGGATCTTTTTTTTCTGAAAAGGCACATCCAAAACCTCTCCAGACTGCGATGTGGTAAGTGTGAATGTGTGCACATTGTGAGTTTGTACACTAGGATGCCACTCCCTTTCCGGTGCCCTTAAAGGTTTGAAGGATGCTGCTCTTCAAGGCTTTAAAAAGCTAGCGAGTGGACTTGCCTGATCGCTGAAAAAGAATTGAGACTGATATAAGCATTGCAGAGAAGTGGTTATGGATAAATATCAGTAAAATGCACTGGTGTAAGAGGTAACTAAAAGGGGCTGATTACACGACACGAGTTCCCATTATGTGCTTCTTTCATACTCCATGCCTCCACTAAAATGTTTTGATGTTTCCAGCGCATGCGTGCATTGATTCTGTCTCAACATGTTTTGTAGGCTATCTCCAGGCTGTGCGAGGACAAATACAAAGATTTGTCAAAAGCTGCTATGAGACGATCTTTCAGTGCTGATAACTTAGTTGGTATTCGCCGCTCTAATGCCATCCTCTCCTGAGCAAGATGGAAAGCTGCGACCTTGTGGCACCAGCATTCTTGTGGACCGGGAATACTATCGCCACTCCAAGCTCACTAGTCAGCAGTGAAGATGTCTTCCAGCCAGAGTACAGGGTGAACAACTCAAACTAAGGAAGCCCAGAGCAAGAGGAGCATAATTCAATGGGGAAAAATGATGAGACCTTGTCAAATCACACCTTTAAAAACCCAGAGGTGCAAAAACTTTAAGAGTCTTTTTCCTTTCTCCTCTTCTCGCTCCCCTCTCCAATCCACAGATGTCTGCTTACTGTGTAGGCCTATAGCTGTGAACTGTGAGTTTTTAATAATGACTAGTTTTAAATTTTAGAATTTGAACATTAACACGATGATGGTCACAATGTTTTTCCCCCTCCATCATGCAGGACCTCACTGCAGTTGTCTTTTGGAATCAGTGCAGTGTGGATGCGGGACTCTTAACACAGTATGAAGCCACCCTGGAACTGATGCTGTAGCATTGATAAGGGAAGGGTGGTTCTCCCCCCCCCCTTAATCACACATGTACTAATGAGGCTCTTGACTGCTACATTGGTGTTTCGTTTAAAGACCAAGGAGCTGTTGAGCAGCAACCCATGTGGTAACTGCGTGAACATCATTTTGCCACTCAAGATAATCGAGGGGTTGGTAATGTTTGAGCCGGGAGCAGAGAAATGGTGTGTTCACTAGTACAAAAGCAAGTTGGTCAGGGTCCATTTCTCATCAACTATGGTGCTTCTCATGGTTCTTGTACCTCTAGTCAAGCCCTGGGAGAGACACAGTCTGTGCTACACTTTTTTGCCTGAAGCCGCTGCATTGCAAGCTTAGCCCAAACAAATGTACTGACTTGGCAGTGGACAATAAAGCTGCTCTGCTAAACTCTTCCACTACAGGCAGTTCAACTGGGGCAAGGCCTGATTTTGTCCTGGGCTTCCAAAAGGCTTTATTAAATTAACAATGAAGACTTTAGAAGATCCGGACGTTGTTGAGGGGATATGATCTTCAATTGACATAATGGCTTAAATTATTACTTTTTCTTAAAAGGCTTGTAGTTAATGCCCCTTGCTTTGGCAGTGAACTCCTAAATTTGGTTTTCCTGAAAATTAAGATGGATTTTCCAGAATGGCTATTTGTGTTGAATTAAGTTTGCCTTTTTCTAAAACTGGGAAGGGTGGGTCTAGTCCCTGGGTTATAAACCTTCACATTTTCAGGACAAAACATCTAAGTGGTTTGTACTTTAAAACATATCTGGTGTAGCCCAAAATCTTTTGTGGCTCCTCTTGACAGTCTGGTTTCTTCATTAGATTTAATCTTGAGGCCAACTTGCTGCTTGAGTGTTCAGTGGCACTTGGACTGTTAGTCTCGTGCAGTATTTTAATCCACCAGCTCCAGGCAGGCATTCTACACAGTCTGTGGCTTCAGGTATTGATCACAAGTCAATTTTGACACAAATGCTACATTTTCAGGTGGCTTTCCTTTCTCATGTTTGTATTAAAAGAGAAGCTAATAATAAAATCTATTTTAATTAAGCTCAGGTGTGGTTGGTGTGCTTTGTATTTCTGTCTCCATTCCAGTTCCAATTGAACTGAAGTGCACAATGAACGCTGACAAGAGGCCAGCCCAGCAAGTGTGGCTGCTGTGTGTCTTCTGCTCAGAGCAGAGGGGCACGTACGAGAGTCCTGAACAAGTTTCATTGAAATGTGTAGCAGTGCTGCCTAGATTGCCCCAAGCATGTTTAATGTTGGGGAGAGAAGGAAAAAAGTGTTGCCTTGTCCCAAAGGATATTCCCAGCCAAGATCCTTACAATTCATGCCCCGAAGCAGGCACATGGGGGTGGTTACCCAAGCAGCTGCCCCACACCCCTTCACACCACGCTCAGAAAAACAAACAAAGATCTCGGTTCCAAAAAAATGTTTTATGTATCAAGAACGTAGAGAGCTTAAATTGCTTTGAGAGAGAGAGCTCCCTTTTCTCTATCAGAATGCAATATAAGATTTTTCCAACGTTCTTCAAGCTGGTTAGAGGGAAACTCTGGATTATGCAAGTGAACAGTTTCCTTAGCATTGGAAGCACACTGTATACTTGCGTCTCATTTACAATTCCCTGCTGGATGTTCTCTAATGATATTTTATGCAAAATATATTACTGTATTCAGTGGATGGGTGAATAGGATTTTTGCAAAGTGAAAAAGTGGGGGCAGAGTAATGGTACAGCCCTGCTCAAACCTTTTGTAACTACACACAATTGCATGTGAGGACCTTCTTCTCTCCCACCGAACAGGTGACACTGAGATGTACAGAGAGTTGATGTCCTATAATTTAGAAGGGGGCAGCATACTTTGAAAACATGAGAAATGGTGCAGTAAATTAACATATGGGAGGATTCCGATTTATACATTTCTCTGCATTTTCCCACTTTTGAGGAACTAGACATAAACATTCCCAAATTTGTGTCCTTTACCTCCACCAAATTGTCACTACCCTCAATATCCTGCATGCTTTTCTTTCTCCCTCCATCACTTAAAGGGTCACCCCTGGATTATTAGATTTTACCTTC
Source organism: Plestiodon gilberti rubricaudatus (assembly GCA_026170595.1). Classification (NCBI taxonomy): domain Eukaryota; kingdom Metazoa; phylum Chordata; class Lepidosauria; order Squamata; family Scincidae; genus Plestiodon; species Plestiodon gilberti. The sequence goes on along the minus strand of JANXHW010000001.1, from coordinate 153,511,590 downwards.
ACTAAGCCTGTGTGCTTGTCTTTCTCCTCCTCCCTGCAACCCTCCAAGCTCTTAAAGGGGCATCATCTCTGTGAGTGGTTAAAATCTTTACTGGTTCAGAATGAGTATGTGCTGTGTTCTGAGTTGTTACAAATGGATATGGGAGGGCAGGGATGGTCCATGCTTAACCCACTGTCTGAATTCCCCAATACTGTTGCCCCAGCCCACCACAACTGCACCCCCATCTATAATGTGCACAGGTAAGGTCTACTTGTCCACCTACAAGGTGAGCTTATATTTCCTTAGCATCCAGCGCTGTTATCCCCACCATTTCCTCTAATCATGGCTGTGGAAGAATTGCTGGGCTTCCAACAGTGGCACTGCATGCCAAGAGTGAGAGGTAAGCCTTCCTCCTCAGCCTTCCTCCTCCTCCTCTTCCTCTCGCATACTGCTACATGAGAATAGGTTGGAGCTGGTTCAGTCTCCATGGCAGGTGGGCACAAGGTACCCCCACCATCACCGCCTGATGCCAAGTTTTCAGCTTGCGAAATGGACACGCTATCCCTGCAGGGGGCTGCATACTGGTTTATGTGTGTGCACAACTGTACGTCACTCTCTACAGTCCCTATCCCTACCTTCTCCCATGCTTCCTTATGGCTGAAAATTCCCCTTTTATAGGTCGTTTCATTCTAAGCTTTCCAGTCCTTAACCCTGACTTATAAAGGGAACCCTCTGTACTGCACCCTGTCAGTCAGCTTTGCTCTCCAAGTGCTTGTAGAGCAGTTCCAGTTGGACAGTATTTTTCAGTGCGATAACAGTTTTCTCCTAATGGTAGAGGGCTCTTGACAGCTCAGGGTGAGCCAGCCCTGTACGTGCTGGTTTCAGTGCAAACCATTTCTATTATGCTCATTTTGCTACATGGGAACTTGAAAAAGGAGCCCAACCCAAGTATTCTAAGCATGTGCTTAGCATGTAACCCAAGCATGTGCTTGGTTGGAGGTTCAGTAGCCGGTCACAATTCAAAAAGGCACCAGCTCACTTGAGTGCTACCTATTGCCTCTGTGTGTATATAGGAGTGTGTTTTGTCTCCAAGGCAATTGTATATTGAAACCTCTTCAAGTGGGTCTGGCAGGCAGAGGACATGCACTTGAGCAATGGAATAAATGTTAAGAACCACCTGTTGCTGAGTAAGCAGGTAGATGTAAAGCAAGTTAAGGAGGAGAGATGAGTGTTCAAGTACAGGTGGAGGGGCACATGCTCCGAGCCCTGCAGTTAAGTTGCTTATATATTGATTGGTTCTTATAGCTAGGGGAGACGTGGCATGGCCTGGACCTCAAATTCGCATCTATTTGAACAAGGAAGCGGCTTGGCACATCGGGGCACCTGGATGCTATACGCAGAGCATGGAAAGATGGTCTCATCACTCTGTATGCAAGACAGCCTCATGCATATTTAAGAAGCTATGGGTGTTCCTTTGTAAAACCACACAATTTTGTGGTTTACTATATGCATGCACCTCTTGTTTTACACAGGTACACACTGCTTTTCAAAAGTGTAAATTGAAAATATTTTTGCCATAAGAATGCATGTAAATGGTACCAGTTAGGGAATCTGCTCCATGCGTTCCATTATAGAACTCCAAGCACAAGAAGTTTGATTTGAACTTGCAGATGTCCCTGACTGAGCACTTTAACTTCTCAGCGCTGTCACAAATGGTACAACCAGTGCTTCCACGTAAACCAAGCACACACAAACACTCTCCTCTGTAAAGATGGCTGATCACATCTAATTTCACATCAACTGTGATAGCTTTTTGTGTCTTTTTAGCTTTAGGCTCCCCAGACAAGGTAGACGGACTTTTTCAGATATGGTTGATGGAGGAAACAGTTTCACAGCCAAGCATGGGTGAAGCTTGGTTGCATTATTTCAAAAATTTGCAAGTGTAAATTCGCTTTTGGTATTAAACAAGCACATTCTTCCAAAAGTGTCTAAAAATCAAACGTGTACAATAAGAGGTACTGTACCTATATTCCCATGGCTTCCTCTCTTAAAATTGCATTTATGCAAGGAATTCAGAGCCGTGTACATGGGGTTATTCTATGTTCTTGTTCCCAATACTGCAGTAGGCTCAAAAAGAGACTGCCCAATGTCATCTAACAAGCATTATGGTTTGAGCACTGTTTTGAACCTGGATCTCAAAGCCTGCCATTCTTTGCACATTTGCCCCTGTTCCTTTTGATTTGCTGCCTCCTGGTCCTGAGATGGGGTGCCCCAACCTTGTCTTCATATGGTGGTTATCTAGACTTATAGTAGTAAAAATGGGGGGTGGGGACTTATCATCAAGCTCTTCTGGGTTCCCACTTAACAATCCTACTCCACTATGGTAAAGCTTTTCCTGAGCTTACTTCAAAAGTTTAATGGTACTAACAAAGGAACTTCCTTCTATGGAGAATATTTTTCAGGTGATCTTGTGTGCTGTTCTGTAACAGATACTTTTTTCCTCTAAAACTTGATGCACCTAAAAGGGATAATAGAGATTATTTTATAGTTTCTATTTATATATAGTTCTTATAGTTATATATGGTATCTTTGTCCTCTCTTTTCTCCAAGGAGCTTAATAAGTAGTATTCTGCTCTAACCACCACCATGTGAAGTAAATAGGTGTTTGTCTGATTAACCCCATCACTATTATAGGGGGTTAATCAGGCAAACACCTGTGTAGACAAAACAAACAAAAGCCACTGAAAACATCCAGTTAAATGAGTGGGCACTTCAGAATGTTTCCAGTGTTGTCATGACAGTGATGTGTTTCCTGCATGAAGCTGTACATTTTTTTTCAACATCTTCCCATTTGGTACATATGCTGACGGCTATCTGATCTTCCTCCTAACCTGATCCTCCTCCTAACCTATCTTGTTCTAGAATGGGCTATGTGCAATGAATGCCCTGTGTTTTCCCCCTATTTTTCCCCTTTTTTGGAGAATTATACTACCCCCCCCACCCCCAAGCTTCTTTGCTGGTCCAACATATGTAGCTAGTAATGGGGACTGAATTTCCTAGACACACTTAGGGAGTTAATTTTGTTTTGTTTCCTCTTTACACTCTAAGACAGTCTGCAAACGTCACTGGTTTAGTGCTGCGTTGGGGGTTTATGTGCTTTGCTCGCAAGCAATTTCCCAGTTTCCTTTGTTGGATGCTGCTAGTTACTGTACCTAATTTGATCACCTCCTGTTAGGGCTACCAAGTTGCCTCAAGTCCAAAAAACAATGAGGGCAGAGCCACATCTTGTATGCAACACTCCAGGCAAGGAAGTGCCTCAGGCTTTGGAGGACAACCCAGTGCCTCTCTTCCTACAGTGTGAAGGGGCCACATTGTAGTTGGCATATGCAGTCTCTGCTCTTGTTCACTTCTGATTCCTTTGACTGATGTTGGTTTCCTGAGATCGTCAGGCTAGAAGAGGTGGTGAAGAATGCCAGGAAAGTGTCTTTCTCTGGAATTTGCTGCAAATTCTGCTGCAGGGTAGTTTCCAATTCCATTCATATTTGAGCTGCTCTTGGCGCAGGCAGCTTTTGCCCAAAATAATACTTAGCATGCTCAGAAGCACCCTAGAAATATTAAGTGCTTCATGTGCATTCGCTTACTGTTGCCCTTGCAACAACTTTGTTAGGGTAAGTACTATTGTTCCCATATCGCAGCTGGGGAGTTGGGACAGAGAGGGAATCACTTACTATACCTAAAGCCGGAGCTACACTGCACGCGTCTCGGCACGGCTGCGTCTCAGCTGTGCCAGGACGGAACCAAGCCACACCTTGTGGCTTGTGATTGGACAGCCAAAGAAGTGGTGTATGCTTATTACAGGTGTGGGTGTCGGCTCTTCTCTGGAAATGGCTTCTCGCACAATACCACACACACCCAATTCCTGAACCAAAGGGCAGCGGCCAGTCCCAAAAACAAACACGCTTGTCTGTTCTGTGATTGGCTACCATGTGAAACACACACCCCACAGCATCTGATTGGCTGCACAGACATGAAACGGGCAAAAGTCGAGTTGAGGTCGACTTTGCCCAGGACGGGACGTAACTATCCAATGGGCCAACGCTACCAGCCGACGAGAGAACACACCCATGCCGTTACGCGTACAGTATAGCTCCAGCTTAAGACACCTATTGGGAATCCATTAGCATCTCACCTCTGCTGTGGAACAGATTTATTTATTTATAATGCCTTTCCCCAAGCTACAAGCCTGGTACTCGTAGTCACTATGCAGCACCAGCCCTCTGGAGTTGGCTGGCCAAAGAGCATTCTCTGCCCATGTATATAGTAGTGGGTCCAGGGTATTTGAGGGACCGCCTCCTTCCTTATAATCCGACCCGCACTCTGAGGTCATCAGGGCGGGCCCTGTTAACCGTGCCGCCATTGACGGAGGTGAGGGGGATGGCGGCGCGGAATAGGGCCTTCTCGGCTGTGGCGCCACAATTATGGAATTCCTTCCCCCTGGAATTAAGAACGGCTCCCTCCATTGAGACCTTTCGGTGGGGCCTTAAGACATTTTTATTTAGACTAGCATTCGATGTCTGACATGGTGGGCTGACTTAACTTTTAACCTTGAACAAATGGCTTTTAACAACTGTAAATAGAGGTGACCCACTGGGGTTGTTTGTTTTAATTGTTTTAATTTTTTAATTGTTTTAAATTGTTAATTATTTTAATGTATATGTTATTTTAATGTTGTAAGCTGCCTTGAGTGCCCTTGCCGGGAGAAAGGCGGCATATAAATTCTTTAAATAAATAAATAAATAGTGTCAGAACTAAGCTGGTGTTGGATTGAAACACATGCCCAATCCTATCAAGGGCTTACAGCAGCAGATCTTGCAATCTTGCATGAAAGCTATGCTACTGTTGGGTGCTTTCGGAGCTACTGGTGTAGGCGGCTGGAGGCTCCACACATGTGACAGTAACCCACCCAGCCTGCAGTGGAGCAGGTACGTTAATGGAGGGTGGGGGGGCAGGCCTGTTTTAGGGTGGACCATGTTTTGATCCCAGCGATGCCAAGGTACTATGCCTCAGGCCCGACACGTCCCCTTAGACCAGGGGTGGGGAACCTATTTGCGGTGGGGGGCCATTTCCCCATGGGAAAATTGGCTGCCGGCCGGCCTAATCCCCCCCCCCGCAAATTTGACACACCCCCCGCAAATTTACCGTTCTAAACCACCCACCCACCAACTGCTCCCTCCCACCCACGGACCACCCTCCCACCCACCCATGGCCGCTTACCTGAGGCTCTGGGTGGTGGTGGCGGCGGCGGCAGCTGCCGCCGCCGCCGCCGCCATCTTCCCGCGTCAGCTCCAGTTTAAACCGGCCTTTCTGCAGCTGCGCAGATCGCCGTTGAGGCCGAGAGATTGCCCTCTCGGCCTCAACAGCGATCTGCGCAGCTGCAGAAAGGCCGATTTAAACTGGAGCAGACGCGGGAAGATGGCGGCGGCGGAAGCTGCCGCCGCCGCCACCACCGCCACCACCCGGAGCCTCAGGTAAGTGGCCATGGGAGAGGGCAATCTCTCAGCCTCAACGGTGATCTGCGCAGCTGCAGAAAGTCCGCTTTCAGAAGGAGGAGGCGCCGAGGTGACGCGACACCTCGGTGCCTCCTCCTTCTGAAAGCGGCCTTCCTGGACCTGCGGAGAGCGCTGCTCTGCGCAGGTCCAGAAAGTCCGCTTTTAAAGGGACTAGGCACGCGGTGGCGGTGGAGCCTCCGGTCCCGCGGGCTGGATCGGTCCGGTCCTGCAGGGGCCGGACCGGATCAACCCGCGGGCCGTAGGTTCCACACGCCTGCCTTAGACCTACTCAGATTTACGCCAGCAAAAGTGCTGGTGTAGATCAGAGTAGGCCCATTGGGGACCAGGGAGCAGCAGAGTAGATAAGTACTGTATAAAATTTCTCTACTTATCTCTCCACAGCTGCCCAGCAGGTCCCCAGCTGGCCCACAGTATATCACGGCAGCTGTGTCACCATGGCTTCACAATCTCGGCCAGCCTAGGATAGGATTGGGCTGTAAGTCGTCTTCTTGGGCTGTACGTTTTAGGCAATGTCAGGTTGGATGGTTGTTGTTTTTAACCAGTCTGACAATCTTGGTAATCAAGTTCAGTCTTGTTTCCTGCTATAAGCATGTAATCAGATATCTGAGAAATGGAGGCATATACTTTTGCTTCCTCTTCAGGCTCCTTCAGACACTCAAAGCCTGACAATGCAAGTCTTAATCCCTTAGCACAGATGTGTGGGAAAGGAACACCAGTGTCTGTTGCTGCTACTGCTGCCCTCCCTGAAACGTTCTAGGGGGCTCTTTCTGACCCCCTAAGCCTGTTGCTGCAGAGCAGAACCTCTGCTGTTGTTTGTGCCCTGGTTCCTTTCCAGACAGAATACATTCCTGTTCCCCACTTCGTTACAATGTAGTATTTAGTTTTCTGGTCATCATAATCACAAACTAAAAAACGCAAAACTATGCTTTGTCTTTGTTTTCTCGTAACTCTGCTCTGTAAAGTCTCTAAACACAATCTCAGGTTTCTTCCTTATTTTCCTAAAACATAATATGCACATATAATAGTCTTAAAACTGTTGCTCCCAAAATTAGACACAATGAAGGTCTTTTTAAAACCACTTCCGATTGAGAGGTTGTGGTTGTGTGACATGGTCCATACATAATTTCACATGGAATATGAGATCTTTGAACAGAATTTAAAAATAAAACAAACCCAATTTCTAGATCTCATTATCTGGGGGGAGACATATCTGAGCCACGTGCAGGTCCTACAATCTCCTATGATCCGAGGATAGTCTATGATACCGGACCTTGTCTCTGTCTTGAGTCATTTTCTCTTAACGCTGTACTGCAACCTTTTGTCAGTACAGTACCTGCATATTAAATGTCTCAATTCCGCAAGTTGTGACTAAAACATACAAATTGAAACATTATGCAAAAATATGCTTGCATAATTCGGGGGGGGGGGCACGTGCACAAGTGTGCAAAATGTGTATCTCACTAGATCAGCATTTGCATTTTCCTTTAAACAATCCCATTTTTGGAGTGCAACAGGAAATGACCTGGCTGGAATACCACAGGATGCTTGCAAAATCTTTTTTTTAAGACTAGAACCAGTTTCTCATATTAGAGAGTGATATTTTGACCACAGTTGCAATAAACACATTTAGACATTTCTTAAGGTGACTGTTTGAAGTTGATTTATTTTTCTCTTAAAGCTTTTTTTTACAGAATCAACTGTCATGTTTTCCTTTTTCTTCAACCCTCTTTTGGCACGATATTGTTAATCATATTGCAAGGAGTATGTAAAAGCTTCATCTACACAAGGCACAATTGAAACAGCAGCACAATCTAAACATGAAACCAACATCAAGTAAAGTGATTTAATGCCCTGGGCTCCCAGCATGTTATCTATGTCCCAAGCTGCCTCGCTGTTGGCAAGAATACAACCTGCTTCCAACCCGTATCAAAAGTTCACTAGAGATTCAGTATATACAAAATTAATTCTTTTAATACAACTATTTACACTCTATGACATGATGCAATTCCACCTTGGATGGTGCTGATATACGCAAATGCTTGGGATTAAATAAACCCTGTGAGTTTCAACTAATGATAACTTTGTTCTTTGCCATTTTCTGCCTTTTTGGAATAAAATGTCATTTGCTCAATTGTGTGTTGCTTGTTAATTTTCAGTCGCTCCCTTTGGTAGGCCTTCTCAATTAGGTTTTCTTGCAGTGAGCAATGATGTCTTTAAGACACCAAAAGCATGACCTTGTTTCATTAGAGTAATATTTATGTATTGATTTATTATATTCATATTTTTATACCACTCTTCCTCCAAGGAGCTCAGGCTGGTGTACATGGTTCCTCTCCTTTTGTCCTCACAACAACCCTGTGAGGTAGGTGAGGCTGAGAGATAGTGACTGGCCCAAGGTCACCCAGGAAGCTTTGTGGCTGAGCGGTGATTTGAACCTGGATCTTCCAGGTCTAAGTCCAACTCCCAAACCACTACACCATTCTGGCTCTGTATACTATAATGCCACTGTATCAAGTAACAAGCTGTATATTAAAGGTAAGTTTGAGTGACAGCCAGTAACCAATGGCAGTTTGCACTGGAATAGACAAAAAACAATGGTCCCCCCAGCCCACCACTAGGGCTTTGATAAATCTTGTGTTTTTGCCTCCTGCCTAGGGCTTCACATGCAAGGGGTTGTCAAGCAGTTGGCAGGCCACAATATACAGTGAGGCAGGTGACACATTGCACAAGTGATGTAGTGCTGGTGGAAAAAAGATGCTCTGCTGGGGCTTGGCGCACCCCAAACTACTGGTACCTCTGCTACCACCATGTGTTGGAGCTCCAAGTGTTGGAGCTGCTTGGAGCAGGGGCAAAGGGAGGTGGCAACAACAGAGGCCACTCTTAGGATTGGGGTGATCACAGCCTTGATGGCTTGTGGGCGTCTGCAGGTAATTGGGGCTATTATTCATCCTGCTGGCAAGGCACCAGAGGAGCTCGACTTGTCCCAAAATCTACCCAGCAGCCTCATTTACTGAGTTGCCAACACCACGAAATGCGCAACCTTTGCCCATCAACTCCAAGCAAGCATCTTCCCACTCTTGCAAAATAGCCTGCTTGGAGACTGAGGAATTCACAAAGCAAGGGGAAAATCCCTCCGTCCAGAGCATCCCCCCTCCCTCCTCTCTATCATGGTGCTTACTGAGTGCAAGGATCATGGGAGCAGATACTCGGAATGGAAGGCGGTTCCACTTCTGCCTGTCTGTGAAGGTGAGAGCTTTTATCAGTTATGTCTGCTAGCTTCTTGCAGAAAAAGTTGCCTGTTTGGGAAGGCTTTTTTACTTTCCTCATAGCACTCTCTTGGTCATTCTGCCAGGGACAGGTACCTGTTAAAAATTGGGATCTTATTCATGACTTCCTGCCTTTTGTAAACCTAGATTGGCCCACAGATTATGTGAGATCAATAATTAGGCCTGTACCTTATTATTATTGTGGTTAATCATTGTTGATAAGAGTCTTAAGACAACACCTTTTAGGGTCATTTTAATTTGCAAAAAAAAATATGTATTGAAAATTAGGGAAGTTTTGCACCCTCATTAGTTATGTTGACTAGGATATATTTATATGCCAATAAATATATTAATTGATTGACTGACTAGGATATAAATGTACCCCCTATGCAAATGACAACTGCCTCTGGGATATATCTCTACCCATGGTTGAATTTTTTTTCTTCTTCGCAGAAAAGACATGGTATCTACCGGTAGTTATACTTTGAATATGTTGTGTAATAACTGCTGGTGACAAAAAGGCAAAGTTGCAGAACCACTGACTTCCACGTTTTTGCAAGAGATATGCTTCTTTCCTTTTGTAAAGAGATCTACAGGAGAAAATTGCTTGCTAATATTGACAATAACGATAGCCAAATCAGGGTAAGTTAGAGGCTCTTGCATCCTCCAACAAATCTTCCTTGGAAAGGCAAGCGTGCCCATGTATACAAAAACCTGAAGCACTGGAGACAGGCAACAAATGATCCTATTCCCCATGCAGTCCTGACTGGCACTTTCAATATTACATTGAACAAGGTTGCCACCTAAGTCGCCCCAGTCAGGCAAACCGGATGTGTACCTCAGAAATTTGGAAACAGAATAACAGCCCAGTATCTATAGAGTGGCATACCACAAATTTGAGACCATCTGGCACAGGACTTTTTCTGAGCTCTGTGATGGGCCCCTTCATCTTTTTTTTAAAAAGTTACCCCCAAACTAGCTTCCTGATTCATGTGTCTAGCAAACACAGGCCATTTTGATGGGAATGAGGGGGAATGATTCCATGGGTACCATACCCACGGAATTATGGGACTGGAAGAAGCTACAAATCTAATCTCTTCCTTCAAGGCGGCAGTACTAATGTTGCCTAATATGGACTACTCGTACAATGTGCTAAGTAGAGGAGTGAAGGCATAGCACCACATGGAGGTGTGCATGCTACTGTACAACCAGTGAGGTGCAGTGGCTAGATTCAAGTCCTCAAGTTAACCCTACTTCACAGGGTTGGTTCGAGGATAAAAAGCTGTTGCACTCTGTCATGGTCTTAGAAACAGAAAGAGAAGGGGAACCAAGCTCAGCAAGCTGGATTAATCTTAAATAAAAGCTGCTAACTAACTTTACCAGCAGAAAATGTCCTTCCTGTCAACTTATACCTGCCCCGACCCAAAGGAAAATATGGAATCCAGTTCTACCTACCCAGCAGCCTGACTCTACCCACCATACCGGACTTACAGTGCAATGGTCTGCATGTCTACTCAGAAGTAAGTCCCATTCTGTTCAATAGGGCTTACTTTCCCGAACTTTTTTGACGTGTGGCTCCCTTGACCATTGGCGACCATTGGTCGCGGCTCCCTATTACATGATGTTGATGCCTGCCAATTGGCATTGCACTTTCCGTGAGGATTTCGTGGCACTCCGCGGCTCCCCTGGCTGGTTTCCATGGCTCCCCTGGAAGCCACGCCTCCCAATTTGGGAACCGCTGCACTAGACTCATCTCCATTCAGCCTCCTTCTATAGACTATATACATATATTTAACATTTGACACCCTCAACAGTACATCCATCTGGTCCACAAACTGACTCTGACATTTCCAAGCTGCACACTCCTTTTTAGCTAACTGCAGCAGCAGCAGCAGCAGCAGCAGATGTGAGAGCTGAGCTTGTCAGATGAAGACTTGGGTCTTGCACAATCTCAGCAGCATGGCGGCCTCCCTCTCAAGGTGCCACAGTGGCCCAAGAAGTGCTATTGTGGCTCCCAGTCTGCTGAGGCAAATGTATTAACCCAATCACATTATGGTTCCCCCCTATTCTGTAAATGAGATCAGTACCCCTGGAGAGGACATTCGAGAAGTACTCCTATTGCAGTCACTGAAAGTCAAGCATAAACACCTAAGCAAGAAGCTGCCACAGGCAGAGGTGGAGATTGGGGGGGGGGGGGTCAGTTAAAAGTTTTAAAGTGCAGGGTGACTACAGATGAATAAAGTACAGAAAGAAATAGGCTAGGTTTTTATTGCTTAATCAAGAATCAAGCTTGATCTAGCCAAAGCACTAATTCCAGTTGGAGAGAAAGTTGAGTGATGCTTTGCTTACCCATCCAAAGAAATGGGAAACTGATGCCAACTGAAAAGCATTGCCTTGGAAGGGACCTGAAAGTTCTCTCGGTAGCATTTCACCTTATTCGCACAGGAAAGTCATGAAAGTGCCCACAAACCAGCCCTTAGAAAAGTAGCCCGGCTATCTCTGTATCATAGTGGTGCCTTCCACAGGGCTGGAGGGGGGCGCAGACCGTGATCTCAAAGTCCGAATTAAGTGGGTGAGTTGACCTGTTTTGTTCCCTCACACTAACTCCAAAGAGGCTGGGTTTTCTCCAAGAGTGCGACCTCAGAGATCAGTAAAAACTTGCCATCCTCTTTGCAAAGCAGATACAATATGCAATAAATTAATCTCCTTTGAAAAAAAAATGTGTCTGTTTTCATTTATAATTAAAGTGCAAACATTTGACATTGGAAAAGGAGTGTCCCTCTGAACCGTTGAGTTGATCCATGGACTAATGTAATACCGTTTTATGTTAGTGGGGAGGTGTCAGCTTAAGAGGGGATTTAAAAGCTTTCCTTAAAAGGCTTCTTCAACGCCTAGAATGTGCTAGTCTCTTCTGCAAAGAGATGCTGATTGTCCTTGCCTACCATTTTTTGGCACAACTAATTCACTCTTGGGATTGAACTCCAAGGAGGCACAAAATCATATCCTAAAGACCTACCAGTATATTCATATAGATTGTCCTATATTGGTCACATCTTGCTCCCACTGAAATCAGTCGACAAATATTAAAACTTGGTACCAAAGAACCATCCTTCCACCAAACTCCAAGAAATTGCAAATCAGAGGACAGATAGAAATCAGACTAGTGGGGAGGGAACATTGTGCCTTTGTGGTGTACGTCTAGTCATGCCATTGAAGCGGTAATCCTATGCACACTTACATGGGAGTAAGTCCCGTTGCATTCAGTGAGACGTAATTCTGATTGCACTTGCATAGGATTGAAGCAACTAGCTCTCAATTACTGTTGGGGGTCCTTGAATCACAACTTGGCAGTAGGCACTCAGCTGAACTCTGAGAAAAATCTGTTACTTGTTTTACAAAACCAATCTTGAACCAGAAAGCGATAGTTTCCCCACCCTCTGTGTTTTGAGGAGGGGCCAATGCCCCAAGGATAGGACAGAGGATAATAATGTTTAAAATAATCATTCTCAAAGTTTAGGATGTTCAGAAGTTGCTTCCCAGCATTACAGTGAGCGAACACGCCACACGCTTCCATCATGCCACACGCTTCCGTTAGGCAAAGGTTACAGATGTGATGGTGGGAAGCTGCCTCTAGGTTCACAACCCAATCTTGCACGCATCACCGGAGACTTCTTGCACGCATCACCATCAAAACGTAAACACTGCTTTTCCTCCTTTCCTTGTAAATGCATCCTTGCAGCTGCACAGGAGAAACTAATACGCCCATAACGTCTTCATGCGGCTGTCTGTCTGGTATTCAATTTGGCAAGGTGCATGAAAAGCAACTGACAATGGTGGCCTTACGCCATCCAAAAATAAAACCCTGAAACTGGACTCTGCCGAACTCTGCAACCCACCCATTTTAAAAGTAGATCTTCCCTCCAAGTTGGTTCTCTTTATATTTTATCTTCTGTAGCATGTGCGTTATTGAAATAGACAAGACAGCAGTACAAAGTTACTGGTATCATCACTACAAAAAACCAGTGAATAACAACATTTGCCTCCCTGCAGCATCCCTGTTCAACTAGCAGAATGAGCCCTAAGCACTCATTTTTCAAATTAAGAGTAAATGCACCCTATGACCCAAACTAGATATTAGGCAGGAGACACCAGGTATCAATCAGTCTCCCAAGAAGAAAAGCAGCTGCCAATAGAGAGCAAAGAAGCAGTGGGGAATGGGCTACTTAACCTTTTCACTTCCTGCCATTTGTCTGTTCAAAAATCACTAAACAAAAATCACTAAACAGGGAAATATATGGAAAGGGAAGCAGTTTTGTAGTGGGTGGGGGAATGTTGAGTTGAAAAATAGCAGGAAGGGAAAGGGTTAAGCTGCCCCTTGCCCTATACCATTCCTTGGCTGACAGTGGCAGCTCTGAGGCTACTTTTCACTGAAAACAAAAATAAACCTGTTGGAGACAGATTCTATTTCCCGTCCAATGCATAGTTTGGCCCTAAGTTGCCCCTCACTCACTTTGCAAGGAGGGATGAAAATCGTACGCATGCTCTTGGTAAACCCTGCAGTCTTACAGTATGGAGAAGGGGATGCCTGTTCCCATAAACACACACACGCACACACGTGTACACACACACGCACGCACCCTCTTCAAAAGTCAAGGTGAAGCAGTGTCTCAATGAACAGAGAGGAAACCCCAGGGTCATTTCCAAACCTTTTCCAGTCAGGAGCTCAGTCCTGCCACACTTCCCCGCTCCCAACTATGACCATGCAAGGTGCTTTTTCATACATGGGACAGCGGGACTTGTTTGTGGTAAGACGCGGAATTGGGCAGCCCAGTCCTTGCTGTCAGGGCCGTGTTGGCTTCGCTGTACATGGTTGTACTGATGGGCTTCCCACTCCTGCAACATCTACCTGTGAAGCGTCTCCAAGACTCAAAAGTCTTGCCTGACCAAATCCAGACCCCAGAGGTGATACCCACAACCAGGCACATGAAGTACTTCAACATGAAGACAGCATAGTCGGGCTTCAGTTTGTGTTTGTCCCCAGGGCAAGAGCAGTTCTGAGCAATCTCCCATCTCTCCCGGTAGTGTTGTTCGTAGATGTAGCAAGCCACCACTATGGTAGCCGGGACAGTGTAAAGGACGGTGAAGATACCTATCCGGATCATCAACTTCTCCAGCTTGTCCGTCTTTGTGCCTCCTTGTTTAATAACACTCCGGATCCTGAAGAGGGACACAAAACCTGCCAGCAGAAACATTGTCCCTGTGAAAAGGTATACCACTAAAGGCGCCAACACGAAACCCCGGAGCTTGTCAAGGTTCTGATTGCCCACGTAACAGATGCCAGCCACTGGGTCGCCATCCACCGAGCTCAGGGCCAGAACAGCAATGGACTTGACACTTGGAATAAGCCACGCTGCCATGTGAAAATACTGAGAATAGCTAGCAATGGCCTCATTGCCCCATTTCATCCCGGCCGCCAGGAACCAGGTGAAAGACAAGATGACCCACCAGATGGAGCTGGCCATGCCAAAAAAGTAGATCAGGAGGAAGACCACGGTACAGAGTGCCGGTCCCGTGGTCTCATAGTGGATGTGATTGTAATCTTTGTTGCAGGCCACATTAGCATGGCCCACAACAAGCCTGATGATATAGCCAATGGACACAAAGAGATAGCAGGAGGACAAGAAGATGATCGGACGCTCTGGGTACTTGAATCTCTCCATGTCGATCAGAAACGTGGCCACTGTGGTAAAGGTGGAGATGAAACAGAGGACCGACCACAGGCCAATCCAGAAGGTGGCAAAAGTCTTCTCATCTTGGGTGAAATAGGGCTGAAAGCAAGGGATGGCACAGTTGCGGACATGACCGGTCTCAATTTTGTTGTAAAGAGGATGAGTTTCTTTGGAGATGAAGACCAAGGGCTCTTTGCACTCACACGACCGCTTGCAGTCCCCACCGGGAGGATGCTGGCCAATTAACGGAATGAGGTTTTTGTGGGTACCTTTGGAGGGGCGGGTGGGTTTGGCAAAAAAGGGGGGCAAGGTGGTGGCCTCCGTCCGGTTGTAATCCATGCACAGCATCTCCGTATCTCCCAGGACCGGCAGCTTGTCGCAGTTCATCCTCTCTGGCCAAGCAAAACCGTATTGCCTCATCAGAGGTGAGCAGCCAGCCTTGGCCCTCTCACACACTGACCTGCAGGGAGGCAGAGGTTTGGCATAGTCCAGCAAGCAGATGGGGGTGTACATACTGCAGAGAAAAAACTTCAGATCCGGAGAGCACTGGATCTCCACCAGGGGCCAGAACTGGTGCACTTCCAGCCCGGCTTCATCTTGCGTGTCATGGTTGAACTGGTTCGGCATGTAAGTCAAATTGTAGCCAATGCCCTTGCACATGGGCACCGTGATCTCTTGGCAGACGATGGCTTTAGATGCAGCAGGCACCAGAGTTGGCGCCTTTAGCAGGAACAGCAAAAGGCTCAACAGAGCGTCTCCCAGGCTTGTGCTGAACCCAGCCATGGCAAGCAGCACTACCACCCAAACAAGAGACCTCTTGGGATTTTTTTTTCCAGCAATATTACTGATTCCAAGAAAGAGAGAGTTGTAGGTTGCAGGAAATATCTCCCAGGGTAATTTTCAAGGCACACATGATATGACACCCCCAGTCTAGTCTGATTCTCCTCCCCGCCTGGGAATCTCAAGTCCTTACATTCGCCAAGTGCTGGTTAAAAACTCCCTGGGAGGTTTTGCCCTCCTGCAGCGCAGGTGCCTTAAGGGGGGTAAAACCCGACAAAACAAAAAAAGACAAACTCCATAACAAACCAGCTTGGAGGCGACTCTCTCCCATGTCAATCAGAGTCTCTCTCTCTCTCTCTCTCTCTCTCTCTCTCTCTCTCTCTCTCTCTCTCTCTGTGCTGGGCAGTTTAGCGAAGACAGAAGCAAGGTCTGGATCCGCCGCCGCCGCTTCTTCGAAGATGCGCACAGAAAAAGTTTGTTTTGAAACTCTAGACTGCAAAGTCCAAAAGTCCTTTCGGCGTCGCACCGGGCGGAGGAGAGCGGGCTTGGATCGGGCCCAGCGGAGCCATGCAACCGGGCGTGAGTGGAAGGAGAGCTGGCGCACGGCTTCCTCGGGCCGCTCCCCTTTACTTTCCTACGAGCAAAGTTTGTCGGCAGGGCTCTGCGCTGGTTTGCGCGCCATGGAGCCGGCCAGTCGGTCGCTCTCTAAGGTGCCAGCCGCATGGAGACGGAAACCGGCGCCCATGCCAGGCCGATCTTGCTTCAGCCGCGTCCTGCAGCAAGTCGCCAGCGGGCTTCAGTCGGCTCCATGGTCGGGGGATGCAGCCCCACAGCAGTCCAGACAGAGTTGCCGCCGCCGGTGAGATCCAGGCGGGACGCTCCGGATCAGGGACGCCAGGGCAGCCGGCACCGC
This sequence comes from Plestiodon gilberti rubricaudatus, assembly GCA_026170595.1. Taxonomy (NCBI): domain Eukaryota; kingdom Metazoa; phylum Chordata; class Lepidosauria; order Squamata; family Scincidae; genus Plestiodon; species Plestiodon gilberti. Next base: position 153,495,353 of record JANXHW010000001.1, on the reverse strand, counting down.
CTGGGGGCAACCACGATGCGGCGAAAGGGCCAGACTCCCCCTTCTCGACGCGCAGAGCCTGAGAAGCGCCACCCCAGGCGAATGAAGCGCCCAGCCGGAGCCACCTGCGCTCTAATGCACGGGCTACAAGACCGCCTCCCGGGCCCGCCCACCCGTGCTGGAGATCGGCCTGGGATACGCCCCCGTCGCCTTCCCTGCAGAAGAAAGAAACCCCGTGGGGCCAGCCGCAGGCGGCAGGCTTGGGAAACAAGCTGCGGTGAATACTCTTTCAATTCACACAACAGCACATGACTGACGACGAACTTGTGGAATTCGCGGCCACGAGGTGTGGCCGTGGCCCCGGGCTTCAAAACGGGATTCGACACATGCAGGAAGACAAAGTTTTAGGTTTGTCATCGGCGCTATTATTAGCCATAAGGCGGCTAAACGAACCTCCACGTTCATGGCACTTTACCTCTCAGCACCAGGTGCGGGTCAGATAAACAACGTAAGCAGTTGCCTTCATGCCCTGTTTATGGGCCTTTTGGAAACAGGATGCGGGACACCGGACACCCCAGCAAGACTCTTCTTGTGTGTTTACACGTCCCTGTTGCTTCTGCTTTTTGCTCAGAGATTCGGGGCATCTTGTAAATAGCGAAAAACTACGTTGTCTGCTGATCTGGGCAATGCAGTAAGAATTCCTTCGCTGACGTTTGTTTTCAACCTTTCTGAAGTTAAAAGACTAAAAAGACTAAAAGGTTCTTCGTTGTTAAAAGGTTAAAAGGTTAACAACGAAGAGTCTTGACGTGCCCTAAGCCTGACTGATTTATTCCAGCTTTACACACACACACACACACACACACACACACACACACACACACACACAGAGAGAGAGAGAGAGAGAGAGAGAGAGAGAGAGAGAGAGAGAGAGAGAGAGAGAGAGAGTGTTATGAAAGGTTGGGTTGAAAGGCTACTATGGGATGGAGGAAGTAAAGTCAGTGACCATTATTGTTACATCAAGAAGAGCAACAATTCACCACTGATGGTCCTGCTGGCTCAAGTACTCAGGCAAAAGGATGGATGGAGAAGGGGCTCTAGGCATCTGTATTAAGCAGAAGTATCAAGCGGAAGATGCTTTTCCCTGAAGCAACCCACAAACCCCTGCTAGATTGCTGCTGAGAATAAAACAGGAGCAGAGGCACTAAAACATAAGAAGAGCTCTGCTGGATTAGGCCAAAGGCCCATCTAGTCCAGCTTCCTGTATCACACAGTGGCCCCACCAGATGCCTCAGGGAGCACAAGACAACAAGAAACTTGTATCCTGTCGCCACTCCCCTGCACCTGGCACAAAGAAAACCTACTCCTACAACCAGGAGGTTGCTTATCCCCATCATGGCTTGTAAGCTGTGATGGACTTTTCCTCCATAAATCTGTCCAATCCCCTTTTAAAGGCATCCAGGCCAGGTGCCATCACCACCTCCTGTGGCAAGGAGTTCCACAAACCAACTACACGCTGGGTAAAGAAATATTTTCTTTTGTCTGTTTTAATCCTCCCTCCACTCAATTTGCGTGGATGTCCCCTAGTTCTAGTGTTGTGTGACAGGGAAAAGAACTTCTCTCTATCCACTCTCTCCATTCCATGCCTAATTTTATACGTCTCAATCATGTCCCCCCTCAGCCGCCTTTTTTCTAGACTGAAGAGCCCCAAACGCTGTAGCCTTTCCTCATAAGGTAGATGCCCCAGCCCACTAATCATTTTGGACGCTCTCTTCTGCACCTTTTCCAGTTCCACTATATTCTTTTTGAGATGCGGAGACCAGAACTGGACGCAATACTCCAGATGCGGCCTTACCATTGATTTGTACAACGGCATAATAATATTGGCCGTTTTATTCTCAATCCCTTTTTTAATGATCCCAAGCATGGAATTGGCCTTCTTCACAGCCTCCGCACACTGGGTCGACACTTTCATCGACCTGTCCACCAGCACCCCAAGATCTCTCTCCTGATCCGTCACAGACAGCTCAGAACCCATCAGCGTGTATGTGAAGTTTTGATTTCTTGCCCCAATGTGCATCACTTTGCACTTACTGACATTGAAGCGCATCTGCCATTTTGCTGCCCATTCTCCCAGTTTGGAGATATCCTTCTGGAGCTCTTCACAATCCCTGCTGGTCTTCACCCGGAAAAGTTTAGTGTCGTCCGCAAACTTGGCCACCTCGCTGCTTATCCCCAACTCCAGGTCATTTATGAACAAGTTGAAAAGCACTGGTCCCAAGACCGATCCTTGGGGCACACCACTTTTCACCTCTTGCTATTGTGAAAATTGCCCATTGACACCCACTCGCTGTTTCCTGGTCTTCAACCAGTTCCTAATCCATAGGAGGACCTGCCCCCTTATTCCCTGACTATGGAGTTTTTTCAAGAGCCTTTGATGAGGAACCGTGTCAAACGCCTTCTGAAAATCCAGATATATATATAATATCCATGGATTCTCCCGCATCCACATGCCTGTTGACCTTTTCAAAGAATTCTAAAAGGTTTGTGAGGCAAGACTTACCCTTGCAGAAGCTATGCTGAGTCTCCCTCAGCAAAGCTTGTTCTTCTATATGTTTTCCGATTTTATCCTTGATGAGGCTTTCCACCATCTTCCCTGGAACAGATGTTAGGCTGACCGGCCTGTAGTTTCCCGGGTCCCCTCTCCTTCCTTTTTTAAAGATTGGCGTGACATTAGCAAAGGACAAAGATTGCAAAGGACAAATTCTTTGCTCATAGTTCATGAGCACGTATATCTTTGTTGATCCTAGAGTTGGGAACTGGGAATCCTAGAGCCAGGATGGTGTAGTCATTCGGGAGTTGGACTTAGACCTGGAAGATCCAGGTTCAAATCCCCGCTTAGCCATTATGCTTCCTGGGTGATCTTGGGCCAGTTACTATCTCTCAGCCTCACCTACCTCATAGGATTGTTGTGAGGATAAAAGGCAGGGAGGAAGTATGTACACCACCCTGAACTCCTTGGAGGGTGGTATAAAAATGTGAAAAATAAAAAATAAAATAAAAATTCCCTTTGCATGGGTGTGTGAGACCCCATAGCACGGTGGACTCCATGCCGCTGGTTTCCACGGTTTGCGGAGAAGAAAGAGAATGAAAAGGTGAAGGTAACAAGAGCTGAATGATATCAAATGCAGTTTTCGACTCTTCAGGTTCAGGAAAGAACTGTTCTCGTCTTTCATGATATCCTGACTCCTTGATTGTTCTTACTTGGCGTAATAAGGAAGAGATACAAGCTTTTCTTTTAGAAAGGCGAGTTTGGGTCATTCATCATTACTGTAACCCTGGGTCAAGCGCAGGCCTTCAGTTGAGCAAGAGCCCTTGCTGGAACACATGGGCCCCAATCCCAGGCATACTTCCTGGAAAGGAGGAATGGAAACCAACGGGGGCTTTCTTCTGAGCAAACTTGTTCAAGTGAGACGATGCCCATGTGCTTTTTCCTCACGACTTGGGCCCAGTTCAAATATTCAGGAGATGCTGCTGCTGCTGCAAAGAATTCTGTGCCGCTGCTGTAACACACTCGTCACTGGCTTCCTCCATGAATCCATGGCAGCCAGCATAGTGCAGTGATTAGATGGTCGGGGATGCTGGGCATGGCAAACTGCAGCTCACATCCTCAGCTTTGAAGCTCACTGGGTAGCTTTGGTCAGTCATAGGAGCTTCTATCCAGCCTACCCCAGATGGCTGAAACAGGTACAGGACTCATAGAACAGAAGCGGTTGTCTCGGTACGTCTCAAGTCTTTGCGTCTGAAAATGGCATTAGTTGTATGCAACATAACAAGTACTTTGTTACATTTTCAATCCTTGAATCCTTAGAATTCTCGTATGAGCATGGAGAGGTTTAAGCAGGTGCACTTTTGCAATTGTAAAGATGGGTGGTATTAGTCAAACCTAAGGAGATTCCTTCAGAGAAGTGCGATCCTCATTGGTCCACCATCTGATCATAAACATTCACATCTCTGAAATGATTAGGCTAGTGGCTGAAACGGGAAGGTGGACAATACATCTTCCTGCAGACCTTTCAAACACATTTCTCGTGAAGAAGCATAAAGGGAGGCGAACAAGTACTGAAGGGTCATCACAGCCTTTTGAAGACACCACAGTGTGTCAAACGCTTGGGTGTTCCATCACTCTTATAACCCCCACAGAATGAGAACTGTATAATTGTAGCAGAACTGCAACAAACATGTTGGAGGGCTAGAAGGACTCATTGGGGGAAGTCCCTTCTCTCAATTGCCACCTCCGGGCTCCCCCAGCCTCCCCTACAGCACAGCATCTCTAGTGCCCAGCCTCGTGTGTGTGTGTGTGTGTGTGTGTGTGTGTGTGTGTGTGTGTGTGTGTGTGTGTGTGTGTGTCTTGCTGTGCTGCAAGTGAGGATTTGGGGCTGGCTGGCCTGTGCTACGCAGCCTTGTATCTGTGTGCTACAATAAAGCAAGGGAATAATTGCATTCAGATATAAATAATGGACTTTCAGCATTAGCAGACACCCGTCTCCCCATTAGAGCCCAATCCTACCCAACTTTCCAGCACTGATGCAGCTGTGCCAATGGGGCGTGCACTGCATCCAAAGATGGGGGGACAGTCACAGAGGCCTCCTCAAGCTAAAGGAATGTTTGTCCCCTTACCTCGGGCTGCAGCTGCATCGGCCCTGGAAAGTTGGATAGGATTGGGTTCTTAGTCTGTCAAGTCAAGTATTCATTCTTTTGGTTCAATTCAAGCTACACAAAAATGTTTTTGTATAGAATCAGATTGATTCAGATTTCCCTGACTGGGCACTGGTAATATTAGCAAAAAATTAGTTTCATGTTACATTCTATTCTGATCTTTGAAGACCAACCTGTGATCTATGACTCTCTTGATAAAAATCACAAGAACCTAAGGCAAACCTTGCTGGAGCAAACAAAAGGCCCATCTAACTTAGTTTCTGTTGGAGATGGGCAGCGTTTGGCTGCAGGACACTGGAGGGCAGTGTGTCATCCAGTCACCTGAAAGACCTTTTCACCTGGTCCTCTCCGTGATCCCTGGAAGGGGCGTGACCCTTGACCCCATTTCCTCTTCCCTCTTCCTAGCCTCGTTCTCTTCTTCATCTGACTACCAACTGGGTAAGACGTGGTATGGCTGGGCTCCCTGCCCAGCGGCCATCTTACCTGCATACCACATGCAGGGAGCTCCAGCTATAGGGGGGCTCCATCCTAAGTTAAGGCTAACCTCTGGTCATAACCAGAAGCTGTACAAATGAACTGAACCGTGAGTAAACTTTCTTTTTATAACCTTTACCAGCCTCTGCCTCCTCCGTGTCTCTTTTTCTGATAGCAATCTAGCTTGGGTGTTTGGGATAATTCGTTTCACCATAGGAGAAGGGTTCTTCCACTACTGCTCTGCTACTGAAACCCTCCATGCTCCAAGAGTTTCTGGTTTCCCAAATGACCAACCAGGTCAACTAGGAAGCGTAGAAGAAACTCATAGGCAAATAGCTCCTGCACCTGATATGCAGAGGTACACTGCCTCTAGACCTGGAGGTTCTATGTAGCCATCATGGGTAATAGCCATTGATAGACCTACCCTCCATTAATTTATCTAGTTGTCCTCTTTCAAAGGAAACCAAGCTAGTGGCCATCACCATACCTTGTGGCAATGAACTCCATCCATGTTGTTCTGTGAAGAAATACTTTATGTTATCTGCCCTGAATCTACTGAGCAAATGTCAATACACTTTTCTTATGTTAAAAAAAAAAATAGCGTTTCAAACTTTATGGCTTGTGTGTGTGAGGGGGGGAACGACACCTGACAAACGTGGAACTGCAGGCATGCCGTTGTCGTCCTCTCAGCAGAGCAGAGGACACAACTTGTGTGCCCCACACATATATCCTCACTTTGGAAAGGGGAGGAGAAGCCTGCTGGGATACAGCACTGAAACTTTGACCACCTGGGTGACAAACTGGGACGAGTGCCAGCAACATGTACATGGGAACATTATTTTCCTCCCATGGCTTAAGAGCCACAATGGGGTATTGTTTGGTGCAATCAAGCACTGAGAAGAGGTGCTAATCATCTTCAACTTGCAGCACTTAGCACCTCTTGGGTAGGTGCTAAGTGCTGTTAATTAAAGTGGTGTTTGGAAATCGAATTACCTGTGGAGTACACTGAGTGTGCAGACAGCAATCTGGGGCGTCTAGTTCATTTGCATAATCTTCACTGTCCTCCCTCTTCTCCCCCCTCCCCACTCCTTGAAAGGAAAATGCCATTACCAACAATAGCATATCAATCAGAAAAGAGTCCTTAACTGACATCAGTTCAGTATCCTCTGTCCCATAGTGGCAGATACAGATTGCATCTGAGGAAGCAAATGAGTCATCCCTGGGCAATGATTTTTCATTACAAATAATGCCTACAGCACTTTACTAGTGCTATCTAATTCTTGTCTTGTTATGTATAGTGCTGAATGGCAAATACCACAACTCTGTTCTGGACTCCTGGGCCACAATCCACCACAGAGAGAGAGTTGCTCAGTGGGTTTAAGTGGGCCTAACTCACTCTGCATCAGATTGTAGCCCTGACTCTCTGAGCCATCGGGCAGGATCTTCTGAAGACGCTCGCTCACTCTTTCCTAACATGTTTCCTCATTCTGACCAGAACTCACCATTTCCAGCACAGCTTGTGCCTTGTTTCATCATGCACACACCGATGGTCACTTCTTGAGTCCGTGACGCACTTTCCCCTCGCAAGCAACACGTATGTTGCACATTCACCCATGATGACCTCACCCTGCAGTAGCGAAAGCTGGCATGGCCAACAGAGATGGCAGAAGGGAAAGATGAACGTGAAAAATCCTCAACCCTCTGGCCTGACACCAGAGGATCCCTGCTTGCTGCCCAAACAGTAATAAGCTAACAAGCCCAGGCCTTTTTATAGAATTGTTGAAACATGTTTCATCTGCTGCAGATTTATTTTTTTTATTGGGGGGGGGGGGTTAAGTGGCCTCTGCCAAGCCCTGGCAGCCACTCACCCAGGCTCCAGGTTGAGTATTGAGGCTCCAGGTACAGTGTATTTGTAAACATCAAAATAGTGCACTGGGTTGAAACAGAGCCTTCTCGGTGGTGGCACTCCGATTGTGGAATTCCCTCCCCTTGAAATTAAGAATGGCTCCCTCCTTGGAGACCTTTTAGTGGGGCTTAAGACCTTTTTATTTAGGTTGGCGTTCGATAGCTGACATGGTGGGCTGGCTTTTTAATCTTTTATGTGATCCATTGGAGCTTGTCTGGTCTTACTTGTTTTAATGCAGGGGTGGGGAACCTCCAGCCCGCGGGCCGGATTCGGCCTGCGGGACGATCCGGTCCGGCCCCACACTGGACCGGCCTGATCCGACCCGCGACCAGAGGCTCCGCCACCGCCCACCGCTGCCGCCGTCTTCCCGCGCCGCTTCCTTGTAAAATCGCCCTTCCTGGACCTGTGCAGAGCGCGATGCCGGCCAAGAGGGCACTCTTGGCCTCAGCTGCGCTCTGCGCAGGTCCAGGAAGGCTGATTTTAAAAGGAGGAGGCGCCGAGGTGACGTGGGTGGGCGGGCGGTGGGTGCTGTAAATTCGCGGGGGGGTCAAATTTGCGGTGGGGGCCCAAAAATTTCGGACGCCCTTACGGGTGGCCCGCAGCCAATTTTCCCCATGGGAAAATGGCCCCCCACCCCAAAAAGGTTCCCCACCCCTGTTTTAATGTTTTGTTATTGTTGTTTTGTTGTAAGCCGCCTTGATTGCCCCTATTGGGAGAAAGGCAGGATACAAATTCTTTAAATTAATGATTGATTGATTACATTTCTGGAAACTAACCTTAATCATTCAAATATTTTTGTGTAGTCTGAATGGGGACAATTTAGAACCCCTCATTCTAAATTTAGAATGGGGACAATTTAGAACCCTTATTATGTAGGGTTCCCCCCCATCCTTAAATGTTATCTGGCTGGCATAGTATGTTTTGCTTTTTATCACTATCACTAACCTTTGTGGGTTAAACCACTGAACCATGAGCTGTCGATCGAAAGGTTGGCAGTTCGATTCCGCACAACGGCTCCTGCCAACCTAGCAGTTCGAAAGCAAGAAACTGCAAGTAGATTAATAGGTACCGCGTCAGCGGGACGGTAACAGCGTTCCATGCGCTTCGGTGTTGAGTCATGCCGGCCACATGACCATGGAAACGTCTTCGGACAGCGCTGGCTCTTCAGCTTGGAAATGGAGATGAGCACCGCTCCCTAGAGTCGGACACGACTGGACTTAATTGTCAAGGGATACCTTCACCTAACCTTTGTGAGCCTTCAGTATGTGAACACTTTATGCATCTGGCCAAGTGGCCTCTCTAGTAGCCCACAAAAACGTATGCCACAATAAATGTGTTAGTCTTTAAGGTGTTGTATTTATTAATAACAAAAGTGGCTAGCTGCAGAAATGTGTTTAATGCAATCATGTTTAATGTTAGCACCATCCTACTGACTATTTGTTGGTCTGACCATTGTCTCCATGGATTGGCATCAGCCGTCCAAGATTTCAGACAGAGGTCTTTCCCAGCGCTGCCTGGAGAAGCCAGGGGATCGTCTGCATGCAAAACAGGGGCGGTGCTGTATCACTGAGCTATGGCCACTCACCTTTAATGACCCCTGCTAACTGGGCAAGAGATACTTTTTCAATTGGTGCTCCTCTTTTATTTAGCAGGGGGAGAGCAACTGTTCCCCTTTCACCCCAGCACAGTATCTTTCTGGTGGCTGTTTGCTGGTGGTGTTCTGTTCTGCATCTTTTTTAGATTGTGAGCCCTTTTGGGACAAGGAGCCAGTTAATCATTTGATTTTGTCTGTAAACCGCTTTGTGAACTTTTTGTTGAAAAGCGGTATATAAATACTGTTGTTGTTGTTGTTGTTGTTGTTGTTGTTGTTGTTGTTGTTGTTGTTGTTGTTGTTGTTGTTAATAATAATAATAATAATAATAATAATAATAATAATAATAATAATAATAATAATAATAATAATAATAGAGGTGTGGGAGCTGCTTGTAGTAAATGGTCAGGGGAAAGCACTCTGCACATGCTCAAAGCATTTCACAGCTTGTAATTTTGAGTCCTAGTGTTGCTAGGCTGAAACCTGGCAGCTTCCACAGTGAAGCCCCTTGAGGAGGGCTTCACAGGACTAGCTCAAATAAAACTTTAATTTACTCCTTACCCACACAATACAGCATGCTCTTCATTTGCTAGTTGGAATACATTTGTAATGTATGTGAGTTACCCCCTCCGCTGTTTACCTTTTCCACGCCAACAATCAGTGTGAAACCGTATTTGTGGAAAGTCCAGATGTTCACTCTTCTGTATCAGTCCTTCCCCTGTACCTTTTATCCAGTTGCAGGCGTACAAAGAAGGTTGATCTTCATCTCATTCTCATCTTTCTCCTCCGTCCTCAGTGCATGGTGTTTTTTCCCTTGAGGTGGCCGGCCTTTCACATGATCTTTGTAGTAGGTAATCTGAACACGGAAGAGGAAGCTGCTGTCAGATGTTCTTACAGCCAGAATCTTTGGCAGCCACTGAGTTTTGGTAGCAATTAAACTGCATGTTTAGTCTTGAAGATAAGATAACATGGTTGGCCCATAATCCACAAACAGCGAAGTTGGGATATGTGGATTTAAAGCCCATTTGAAGTCAGTGACTTTCAAAGCTTAAACCTGAGCCCTCTGGTTGCTGTGCCAGCAAAGCAGTGTTCAAGAAAGGGCATGATGATGATTTTGACAGCATAATGTGGCAATATTTAGAAAACGCAAGAAAAATGATAATAGGTAGCATTTACTATGCTAAAATGATAATAGGTAGCATGTCAAGGGTTCTAAGTGCTTCACGTCATAGTACTGTAATTCTTGTAACAGCCCTATAAGGTGTTGTTGTTCAGTCGTTAAGTCGTGTCCAACCCTTCGTGATCCTATGAACCATATCCCGCCAGGCCATCCTGTCCTCCACTATCTTCCTGAGTTCGCTCATTTTCATGTTCGTTGCATCGGTGATGCTGTCTAACCATCTCATCCTTTGCCTTCCCCTTCTCCTTTTGCCTTCAATCTTTTCCAGCATCAGAGTCTTCTCCAGAGAGTCCTCTCTTCGCATTAGGTGGCCAAAATATTTGAGTTTCAGCCTCAGTACCTGTCCTTCCAGGGAACAGTCAGGGTTGATTTCATTTAGGATTGACTGATTTGATCTCCTAGCAGTCCAAGGGACTCTCAGGAGTCTTCTCCAGCACCACAGTTCAAAAGCATCTATTCTTCGGCGCTCAGCCTTCCTTATGGTCCAACTCTCACAACCATACATTGCTACTGGGAACACCATTGCCCTGACTATGCGAACTTTTGTTGGCATGGTGATATCTCTGCTTTTTATTATGCTATCTAAATTTGCCATAGCTTTCCTTCCAAGGAGTAAGCGTCTTTTAATTTCATGGCTGCTCTCTCTGTCTGCAGTGATCTTGGAGCCCAAAAAAGTAAAATCTGTTACTGCTTCCATTTCTGCCCCTTCTATTTGCCAGGAATTGATGGGACCAGATGCCATGATCTTAGTTTTATTAATGTTGAGTTTCAAGCCAACTTTTGCACTCTCCTCTTTCACCCTCATCAAGAAGCTCTTTAGTTCTTCTTCACTTTCTGCCATTAGGGTGGTATCATGCTGAAAAGCACGTGCTCTTCCACTGAACTATAGCCTCTTCACTGAACAAATACGCATGTTTTGCCCTCTTTGAATGCCATGTTTACAAATAGCTGAAATAGAGGTTTTTTTCTGAGTGAAAATTGGAGGCACTCATCACCTTTACTTTACACTCAAAGAGATTTACTTTTTGTTTGTGCAGGAGGAAGACATACTGGTCTACAGAGGAGGCCTCTCAGTGTGTCTGTCTGCAGGGCCTCCCTCACTGTGCTGGGCCTCTTTTGATTAGGAAGAGGCAAAACCTACAGCAGTGACTCCTCCAGAGACACAACATGCAACTTCATCCGCAAACCGGACATTCGGCATTATGTCTGCATCAGAACTGACCATGTGATTCAATCACGCATGATGCAAAGATGTCTCAGAATTACCTGGCTATAAGCAGTCTATAAGCAACGAGAAGGAAGTAAGGACAGTGGTTTGGATCACGCAGAGATGCAGTGGGGAGACTTATCTGTTAGAGGACACTTTGGGCTCAAAGGACTATTGTCTGAGAGCAAACATTTTAACCACCTTTCTGAAGCTAAGTAGGTCAAGATCTGGTTTATCCTGATGGGAAACTCTCTGGGAACTTCCTGTATTTGGCCTTGGGCTCCTCCGTGGAAGCAAGGCAGAATATAAATGTAACAAATAAGCTATTTATGTACTGTACTTAAGTATTTTACACAGTACATTAGCAATTATCTTGTAGTACACTTGTGCACCTTGGCATACAGTCTATTCTTGCTGCATTCATGTAAGCAGACTATATGCATCCTGCCTGTATGGACACTGCTCACTGTTTGGTTTCTCACGTTGATTTGTAGGTTGCCCTGTCACTAGGGCTTGGGATGAGTAATGATGACATGTGCCTACCTTAATCCTCACAGTTGCCATGCAATGACTGTCACTACTGCTCCCATTTTACAGGAGAATAACTAAGGCTGACTTGCTCAAGGCCACCCATCAAGCGCCTGGCCGAGCTGGGATTTGAGCACAGATCTCCCAGGCCCAAGCTAAAGGAACTTCACTATATATGGAGCTACGTACTTGTCTGACTCGTCTCCATGGAACGTACTTTCCAGTGTGCTTCCCCAAAGGAAGATTAAAGTGGAATCCTCTTGTTTTGTCAGTCGGTAAAACAATTTTTAAAAGGTCCTAACAAAATTCCACCACGTGACACATTCTGATGCAAAAGCACTATGTCAAAGACTGGCCCACTGGTTGTATTCTGTACAAAACAGTGTTACTTTAAATAAATAAATAAAAAAGCGCCAGTCTAATTCACCTCCAGTGTGTAAACAGCTTGAGATAGGGTTAATGCGACATCAGTCTGCTTTTTATAAACATGCTGTCTATTATGTGGGGAAGCTGGCTTCAAGCGGCCTCAATGGGAGAGAAGGAACACATCAACCTAGTGAAGTGGAAAGGCTAAGGTACTGTATAACCTATTAACCTTTCAACATGTGCCTTTGTCCTGCCCAGTGTGTTGTAAGAATATTAACTCTTTCCCTGTTTCTCCCTCACCATTGAGTTGTTACTTGCCCAAGATATTATAAGGATTCATCTTCTGCTTGCTCCCACATGCTTGGTCAGTCTATTCCCATTTTCAGCAAGAAGGGGTGTTTCTTTATTTGGCATTCATTGAGCTGCTTATGTGTTGAACAGCCCACTCTGTTTCTACAGCTCAGAGCAGGTCATATTGTCACCATATAGCACTGACAGCAAGCTCCCAATATCCCAGGACCAAGCCTGGTAGTAAAGAAGCAACTGGTTATCAGGACATCCAGCTGAAACATAAGAAGAGCCCTGCTGGACCTACCAAAGGATCTATCTGGTCCAGCATCCTGTTCCCAACAGTGGCCACTCAGAGGCACCCAGGAACTTCCTGGCAGGAAGCCAGCAGAGCATAAAGGCAACAGCCTTCTTCCCCCATTCTTCGCCCAGCAACAAGTAATCAGAGGTGCACTGCTTGGGAACATGCTAGCATGCCATTTTGCTAGCATGATTAATAGCCATTTAATAAATATCTCTTCCATGATTGAACATTGTCTAGGCTAAAGATTAAATAGATGATACGCATGGAAAGGGCATTGATTACATTTCAGTTTCCTACACTGTCTGTGCACATAGGTTTTTCCAGTCCATGGGTGTCCTTGTGGTCCCACTGGAGAGCTGTTGTCTTTCTTTTCTTCTGTGCCTTTTGGAGCTGCAGCAGACTGAGGCAGAAATTCAGTGAAAAAATTTCTCGCCATCTTCCTGCTGGGGGAAATATTTCACTTTTTAAATCCATGTCTCTCTTACAGCAATCAAAGGCACAGACTTTACATTGCCAGCAGGGGAAGAAACACTATTCGTGTTTTCCTCCTCAGAGCTTAATCTCCATCACAGAAAATCTGTGTATATCAGACCCAGGTCTGCAGCCAAAAGTGTTGCAGTGAAGGGGCTTAAAGAGGTGGTAATATATATATGAGTGGGGGTAATGATGAATCAGTGCAGATCCTGAATATGAGTAGCAGCCCAGTAAGCTTGAAATTATGTCATTTTAAAGTTGAATACAATAAATACGTGTTTGATAAAAACTAAAATAAGTACTTAAGGATTTTCTTTGTATCTTGCTGTTTTTTGGAAGGCTGAAAATTCAGGGAAGGGCCCTAGCCTCCAAAGACACCTCAGCAGCTATACAGTACACTGTTCATTAGCCTGCCTTGGGTCATTTTGGACAATACATACTGTATCTCGTCTGACTAGCCACATACATGCTGCAATCCTATGTCCACTTTTCTGGGAGTATGCCCCAGAAAATTGGGACTTACTTCTGAGTAGACATGCATAGTATTGTGCTGACAATAATGTTCATGACCAGAGCATGGCCCCTCCTCTCACATCTGGGGGGAATTGGAGGCATTTTATTGAATTGGGGGAGCAGTTCTCACTACATGTCCTGATAAACCTACTTTTGGATAAACCATCTTTCCATGCAATTCAAGAAAATGCCCTGAATTCCCCCCAGACAAAAAAAGGAGGGATTAGGACATGCTTGTTCCTTGAGCATGAACATCTTTTATCACAGGAGGCTGGCTGGCTGCATGGGGAAAATATCATCTGATTCTGAAGCAGCACCTTGAGTACATTCAGTAGAAAGGACAGAAATATTTTAATTAAGTAAATAACAGCACAATCCTATCCAACTTATACCACCGGTGTAACCAGTGGGGGAGGGCAGGGCGGGAGTCTTTGGAGGGGAGGGGAGATGTAACTCCCCTTTGAATCCCTCTTTGGAGGTTTGAATCCCCTTTCCGTTCTGGGGCCTCCCGTTCTCGCTGCACCACTTGTTACACCGGTGGTGTAAGTTGGATAGGATTGCGCTGTGAGACTGGTCTAACTGGCAGTATTGTTGTTATGGAGGTAAACTGTAGGAAGCACTTGCAAAGAAGAAAAAGCTCCATAAACACCTTATTATTATGAAGGAGCATGACATGTATCAATTTACTTCCAATGTCAAAATTGGATTGTTTGCTGTGGGGGGGGGGAACTGGTCACCTGAAGACGTAGACCTGGGACAGGGAGACAGGGAGCTGCACAAACGGATAGGAACTGTTGGGAGGACTGAAAGGGCTTGGAAGTGCAGCATTTTCTGTCAAAGTAGATGACTACTAAGGCATGCATAGGACTCCTCCAGGCAGCCAGCTCAGCCCCCTATCTATCTGCTTCCGAAGTCTTGTATTCCCAATATGTTTTCAAACATTGCCTCATAACCATGTGGCCTAGAAACATGGTCTTTAAAACCAAAGGAGCCGTTTGGTTCTGGACCAGAAAATCAGAGAGTTCTATACCATGGTTCACACTGCTTCTGATCCAGCCTTCTGGAAAGGCAGCAAAATACTTCTCCTCTTACTGCCACTGGGATTTTTTTTTAATCCTAATAAACCCTAGTTCCCTTGTTGCCTGAAAATGCCATAAGTCGATATTTGTCAAATACACCCAACCCCAAATTCACAACATCACTGTGGTAAAATGATTTCAGAGAAGGCCCTGAATGGGGAGCAGATTGGTGCAATAGTGGTCAGTGTTTACCTTGTCGCTGTTGCCTTTGTGCAAGTTCAGGTAGCGCCTCATATACCCCCACTGTGACCAACTCCATACATGGAAAAGGAGGGAGGCATCACGCCACAGCAGGAATGTTTACAGCATTCCTCAGACGTCCGAAAACCAAGCTATGCTTCAGAAAAAGAAAACAAGAGGGATGATGTGTATGCAGCGACCTATTTCTTAACAGCCGCCACAATTATCTTCTCCTCACACCCACGTGCCCTGAGGCAAGGACACATAGGAATTGCTAGGGAGGGCTGACATGAATCTGCACTTACCAGAGTTATTTATTTGCTTATTTAAATACAGTATTTCTATCCCACCTTTCTCTCTTACAACAAAAGAGACCCAGGGCAGCTAAGATTAGAACCCACAACCTGTTTTCAGTGCCAGCTTCAGTACAGGTGAAGGTAATGGTGATAGAAGATGAGGTAATATTTGAGAACACATCCTTCATGAAGAGCATTCTTCCCTCATCTCCCACAACTTTGTCTTGTATTAAACTTTAGTTTTTAAAAGAATTAGTGAGACGGGTAATAATCCCTTGGTTTGTGAGTATTTTTAAAAGGCTGAAGAGCTCTGTGAAGAGGGGTTTGCCCAGAGAACCCTTTTACCAGTCTAAATTCCTGGGCTGGTGGCAGCGGGATACTACTGAGCTCTGTACCTCCCACCTTCCCACAATCAGCCTACGCACATCTAACATGGAGATAAGGACCTCCAGGGTGACTTCCAGGCTTCTAGTCCTTTCCATTTTAGAACATACATTCTGACCCTTTTGCAAGCTCTCATGATGTGGGGGCTATTTAGCTTAACATTTGCCTGCTTCCAGAGGATAAAAATTAAGTGGAAGCCATAACCTGAAAGAAACATGAAAGTGATAGTATCAATCCAATGACCAAGAAAGGCGGTATATAAATATTGTATTTATTTATTTATTTATTTATTTATTATTATTATTATTATTATTATTATTATTATTACCACCACCTTATGTAGGTGACCCAACCCAGTTAGTTCATCATTATTTTTTAGATTTACATCCCACCTTCCTGCTGGCAGGCTCAAAGTGGCTAACAGAATTAAAATGGCACAAAACAGTTATAATTCTTCAGTACAAACTTGTAACACACAAAGGAAGCAGTCTCTGGATGATGATTCTTGACAGAAATGTCGAGAGCTGGATTCGGTACCACTTCCCTGTCATTCTGCTATCATTTCAAGATCTTTAGTGGCAGCATCATTGCCTTTGGTGGCTTCTTGCCCTTCTGGTGACATTTAGTGGTCTTCTAATAACAGTGATGTAAAAGGGAAGATTTGGTTTTTCTGAGCTCTGGATAAATGATTTATTAATTACACTTCTACTCTTCCCTTCCTCTGAGGATCTTAGAGCAACTTAGGTGAGGTCTTTCAGGCAGACTGCAGCTTATTTTCAGTGATAGAACTACAGCAAGTGCCTTCAGACCCTCAAGCAGGGGTGTCAAACTTAAGCAGGGCCCCCCCCACGCCCCGCCCCCTTAAGGGTAGACCGCTCCCGTCCCAGCGACGATCTGGTAAGCTCTTTATCCAGCCCCTGTGATAATTGGGCTCCCCCAGTACCACCATCAGCTGCTCAGTGATGCCTCGGCAGAAGCAGGAGATATGTGTGGGCTCTCTCATATCTTGAAATATGGTCAAGATTTGCGTATTTTCTTTTCTGTCATTTGCAGCTAACGAGTTCCTAAGTGAGAAAAAAGTGCTTGTTTCTGGTCATCGCCTGCATAATGACATCAGTGACATCCCTTCTGGCCCTCAGCAGGCGCCATGTGTGCTATTCGGCCTGCTGTATGAAACGCGTTTGACACCCTGTTCTAAAGATTGTGAGACATGGATGCTGCTGCAGCAGCTGTGCTTGAAGACACACACATGTTTATACAAGGTATGCCTTTTCTGTTTGTTTAATGTAGGATGGCTGAAGCACAGAGGCTGCCATACATATTCCATACTAAAGCATACAGAGCCCAATCCCCTGCCACGCTATAGCATGCAGCTGCACCAACAGAGTGTGAGCTGCATGCTGGGGGGGGGGGGGAACCAGAAGGTCGATGAGAGATAAGTAAAAAATATAATTCTGGGTAGGCCTTCTGGCCGCCTATGGGTCTCCTTCGACCCATGCCAGCTATGTAGCTGGCATATGTCTGAGGAGAGGAAGGGGACAGGTGGGCAGGCTGGAAAATGGGGGATAGGATCCATCGTGCACTTTTGCCACTGGGATACATCCCCTCCAGCCTTCTCTCTGCCCCCTGCCCTCCCTCCTCCCTGACCCAAACCTCCCCCAATGTTCCAGTATTGTGAGGGAGAAAAACTTCTCTCTCCCCCCCCCCCCCACTCTTTCCACGTTAAAACTATTAATTGCATTTTTTCCAAGCTTAAAGGCACCAATCTCTGTAGCCTTATCTTGTGAGGAAAGTTTTCCGTCCTCTGATATTTTTGGTTGCCCTCTTTTGCACCTTTTCTAGCTCTACAATATCCTTCTTGAGGTGTCATGACCAGAAGTCTATAAAGTATTGTACCATAGATTTACATGGGGGCAATATAAGACTGCAAATATTATATTGCCCCCATGTAAATAACGAAATAAAAACACATAACACCGCTTTCTGCACGCACGCACCCCTGAAATCTGTGGAAAAATAAAACCGTTTTCTAACACCTCTACATATTGGAAATGACTGTGGCTGCATCTGCTGACACCATACTACCTAAATCACCTACCTAGTACACTTTTAAAATGATTATTAAAGCAATTATAATTTATAAAAATGGAATAAAAACACATAACATCGCTTTTAGCAATTTTATTTTGGAAAACACCGAAATCCGCTTTTTGAAAACACCGTTTTGGACTGCCTCTACATATTCTTGATCCCTTCCTAATGACCTCTAGCATGAAACCCCCCAATCAGTCCCAACGTTGTCAACCAGAGAAGCGCCACCAAGGAACTGAGCAGGGGGTGGGGCAGGTATAGAGCCAATGAGTGGCCAATGAGACACACACCCCGCTAGCCACTAGGAATGAGCAGCACAGCAACAGTCACCAACCCCAACCAAGTGGAGATACCCAAAGGACACTACACACAACATGACACTAGGATGCCACAGCACACACAACACCCTACAGATGTTACAGTGGCATCAGCAGCAAAGGGGCAAATGCAAAGAACTGCTAGGAGCCCCTGCACCCAGGCTTCAAGTCCCCTCATCCCACTCACACAAACATTCAAGGAATACATTTTGAGCAGTGCAGAGCACAGGTGGAAAGTTAGTTCTCTTGGAAGAGGGCAGTCATATGAAACAAAGACAAAGCCTTTCCGTTGCAAGGGTTCAAATCTGTGTGGGGACATCCATTCCAGGGGAGGGACTGGAACAACAAGTCACAAGGGGAGCCTCAACAGCACTCAAACCAAGCAGGGTGCTGGTAATTCACTGCAAAAAGACGCAGGCTGGGAGCCAGGCAAGATGGGTTTGAGCCTAGCCAAGGGACTTGCCCTCACCAGCAAGCCACTCACCTTTTGGAAGGCTGGCCAGATATACCCATGGTAGGGACCAAAGAAGTGGTGGAGGCAGGTCTAGAACCCATACCAGTTACCACTGGCGTAGCTCAAGGTGGTGCAGAATGGTAAGTTCCGCACTGTGCTAACCTCCATTTACTCTCTGGCACGAGACGGTCCCGCCCCCTCGCCGTCTGAGCCATTCAGTGCGGCGAAGGCAATACGCAGTAGACTCCCTGCGCGTTGCCTTTGCTGCACTGAATGGCTCTGACAGCGAGGGGGCGGGGTCATCTTGTGCCGGAGAGTAAACGGAGGTTAGCACAGTGTGGAACTTACCGTTCCACCCCACCTTGAGCGACGCCAGTGCCAGTTACTCCACAAAGCTGTCCCCTAACCACCCAGCCACAGCAGGAGACAGGTGAAGAGCACTTCATCTGGCATTTAACACCTTGCATCACTGCAAACAGGCACATCTGGCTGGGAGGCTGTAGCACATGGGCTCTACAATACAGTTACATGGGTTGTATTACATAGGCTCTACAAGAGTAAGCACTCTGTGAGCTGGTATGTGACACAGGGCACCTACTGCAGAGGCCTGCCCAGCCGGCCACACCCACACACCCCCATGCCCTTTGCTTCATCACTGGCATTGCCAGCGTGGCTGTCGGTATGTATGCTGCCCCTCCTGTTCCCTTGCCTCCATGGTAGCAGAGAACAGGGGGCTCATGATCACTGAGAAGACTCAGCCACACCTATTATCTGGCTTGAGATGCATACTTGGTTCTTGTGAGGGGGAGTGGTGCCACCAGATTGTACATGCAGTGGTGCCCTGTAGGGGGTGAGAGCATAGTGGCTCGGGACATTACGTTTCCCTCTCCTGGGGGGGGGGCTGCATTGGAGCCCTGCAGAGGACCACTGATGAACCCCCTGTGACAATGATTCAGTTCTGAAAAATAAAAGGGATTCTGGTGAGTGTTTGGCCAGCAGTAGCAATAGCTGCATGCTACACGCTGCGGCAAGGAGAGTCATGCCGGCCACATGACCACGGAGGCGTCTTCGGACAACGCTGGCTCTTCAGCTTTGAAATGAAGATGAGCACCACACCCTAGAGTCGGACACGACTGGACTTAATTGTCAGGGGTCACCTTTACCTTTACCTAGCAATGGTTGGAGTCCTTGGCATTCCCTGAAAGGGAGCAGACAGTCCCTACTCTTAAGGCTGATTCACACGAGCCCTTCTGTGCACGTTTGCTCTACTCTAGCGTCTGTACGTGTGTCTAGCAGTTCTCTGAACGTTTGCCCGCCTTCTTGAAGAAAGCGCAGCTGTGATTGGGTGAAGAGAAATGCGCTTCTCTGATTGGTGAGCTGCCTAGCACTGGGAGCATAAACGCTAGCTTAAACGCAAGCGCAGCAAAAAGATAAACCGAAACCATCTCTCCTGGCTGCGTCGTAAGCTCATGCTGCGTCAGACGCAAGCATGAAAAACGCACGAAAAGAAGCCAAAACGCGCACGGAAAGGGCTGGTGTGAATCAGCCATTAGCCATTACAAAAGAAAGGAATGGTTAAGCAACACAGTTGATAGCAGAGACACGTGATAATCCTGGAGAGTCAGAAGGGGGGGGGAGAGACATGAGACAGAGGTGCTGCATCAGTGTGCAGCAGCATGGAATTCCCTCCTCCCCATTGCTTACCTGTCTGGAGTACATTGTCCTTCCCTTGTTGGGGTGATGAGGTAGTGGTTCTAGTTGGGTCTTTATGTATGGAGATCTCCTGGGGCAGAATACCTGCAATAGGAATGCTGAGAAGACAAATGTTAACATAAGATCTTGCCATCCATGTTGTGAGGGACAAGAGGTTTATTCCTCCCCCTGGAATTAAGAACAGCTCCCTCTTTAGAGACCTTTCGGCGGGGCCTTAAGACATTTTTATTTAGGGAAGAAATTCGATGTCTGACATGGTGGGCTGGCGTTTTTAAACGCCAGCTTCTTAACAAATGGCTTCTTAACAAAGTAAATACAGGTTGACCCACTGGGGTTGTTCTTAGTTGTTTGTTTTAATTGTTTTTAATTACTTGTTTTTAATTTTTAATGTATATGTATTTTAATGTTGTAAGCCGCCTTGAGTGCCCTCGCTGGGAGAAAGGCGGGATATAAATTCTTTAAATAAATAATAAATAATTGTGCTAAGTGCTCCCTTTGTGCATCATGTACCCTTTTACTATTATTCCCATCACCAAAGTTCCCCTTTGAGCACTGGCGTCACTACGGGGGGGGGGCGGAGCTGTAAGTTCCTCCATGATCGGAGCCTCCGTTACACGGAAGAATGAAGCGCCCCGCCCCCGCGCCATCCGACCCATTCAAAGCAGTGAAAACAACGTGCAGGAGACTCCCTGCGTGTTGTTTTCACCGCTTTGAATGGGTCGGAAGGCACGGGGGCAGGGCGCTTCGTTCTTCCGTGTAACGGAGGCTCCGATCATGGAGGAACTTACAGCTCCGCCCCCCCCCCTGTAGTGACGCCAGTGCCTTTGAGAGACTAGAGACGTATGTCTGATCATCTGAGCTGTAGTCTCTCTGACAGGACTTTGGTACTAGGGTTGGTGTGCTGTGATTGGCTGCCAAATGTAGTCTGTATCCTATGCTCTGTCATAGGAAAATGGGCAGGGCAGGGGATATTTCTCCCTTCCTCATTTTTCCTTATGGGATTGTTGTTGTTGTTCAGTCGTTAAGTCGTGTCCGACCCTTCGTGATCTCATGAACCATATCCCTCCAGGCCTTCCTGTCCTCCACTATCTTCCTGAGTTCGCTCATTTTCATGTTCGTTGCATCGGTAATGCTGTCTAACTATCTCATCCTTTGCCTTCCCCTTCTCCTTTTGCCTTCAATCTTTCCCAGCATCAGAGTCTTCTCCAGAGAGTCCTCTCTTCGCATTAAGTGGCCAAAATATTTGAGCTTCAGCCTCAGTACCTGTCCTTCCAGGGAACAGTCAGGGTTGATTTCATTTAGGATTGACTGATTTGATCTCCTAGCAGTCCAAGGGACTCTCAGGAGTCTTCTCCAGCACCACAGTTCGAAAGCATCTATTCTTCGGCGCTCCGCCTTCCTTATGGTCCAACTCTCACAACCATACATTGCTACTGGGAACACCATCGCCCTGACTATGCGAACTTTTGTTGGCATGGTGATATCTCTGCTTTTTATTATGCTGTCTAAGTTTGCCATAGCTTTCCTTCCAAGGCGTAAGCGTCTTTTAATTTCATGGCTGCTGTCTCTGTCTGCAGTGATCCTGGAGCCCAAAAAAGTAAAATCTGTTACTGCTTCCATTTCTGCCCCTTCTATTTGCCAGGAATTGATGGGACCAGATGCCATGATCTTAGTTTTATTAATGTTGAGTTTCAAGCCAACTTTTGCACTCTCCTCTTTCACCCTCATCAAGAAGCTCTTTAGTTCTTCTTCACTTTCTGCCATTAGGGTGGTATCGTCTGCATATCTGAGATTGTTGATATTTCTCCCGGCAATCTTGATTACTCCTACCTATACCAACAGGTCTGTTGTTGGCATAGCATTTTTCCAGCATCAGGGTATGTCTATTGTCTGAAGGGAGGGGTTATATCATGTGTATCAACTCCCTCTCATCCCTCCCACATCATGCCACAGTCTCCTCCCTGTTTTGGCCTCTCTGCTAATGGAGTTGCGCTGATGTTTGAGCTACATCAGCATGGTGTTGTTGTTTTTTAGTTGCACTAATGCGTGTGTGTGTGTTTGGTTAAGCACAGTTTGCTTGTGAAACTGAAATGATAAATTATTCTGGGTCAAGGAAAGTCATTCAGTATGTGTTGTGTAAATATTACAGGCTATAAATATGTGAATTATAGTCGCACATATGAAGTAATTTCCCTCCCCTCCCCCACATTTATTGCTTCAACAGAATCTAAATGGGTCCTTCAAATCAATTAGGGGCCATTGTTGTGTTAGAAGCTATTGTGTATTTTATAACTCTTCTTTTTAAGGGAATATGCATTATTTACTTAAACTGATACTCAAGAAGTTCTCTTTTTAGTGTAAATGCCTTTTAGGATGGAAGCCAGACTGCTCAAATATGTGGTGGTATGACTATGAAGTGGGGAGATGTCTGTCTTGATTTTTGCATTGCTGGGAGCTCAACATCTTTCCTTTTGGAACCCACAACAAGAAGATGCATGCCGAAATTCATACTGATAACTTTTAATGGCTGGTGCCTACTAGGTACTTGAAATGCGTGTAGTGGGGCTGGAGAGAAACAATTTGGCAGTGAAGGGCAGCAATACTGATAGCCGATAACCATATCTTATAATAAATGCATTTTTGTTGTTTGGAGGTTGCCTCCTTCTTTCTTTATTACAGCTGAAAGGTAGCCAGTGAAGGAGCCAGGCGTTTTGTACTTTTGCAGCTGGCTGACAAGAAGGAGCCTTTGGAGGGTTCCAAATGCATACTGTTTGCTTTTGAAGGAACTGATCCGGCACGAAAGAGGAACACACTCTAGGTGCTTTCCTACTTCTATCTGTTTAATTTATATAACTAAATAAAACAGTACTGTATTACAAAAAAAATTTCTTTCAATACTCTTTCCTCTCAAGGATCACTGATCCCACATCAGGCTGCCCCCCCCCCCCCAGAACTTCCTTACTGGTTAGGGAAGCGGGGACTGAAACAATACAGTTCCTGAAAAGTTAACTAAAAGCAAGTGCTTTACACTCCCTTGGCTACCTGTTTATATTTTCATTAAATGAGAGGAATAATGGCATATGGTATATAAGATCTACTGCCATCAAACTTTACATTTGAAAAAATGCTTCTACCCACAGCTTTTGACCTCATGCCATCATAGGGAGTGTTAGAAAGGGTGAAGGGTGTATCTTGCCCCCCATTTATGGACCCCTAAGGTACTTCAAGGGGAAAGTACTTTTAAAATATTGAGAGTGCTGTCCTTTATTATCAGTCCCTCTATATATATATGAATGAAACTATTCCTGAGATCCCCCCCCCCCCACATAATGTAGTGTTGGAAATTCCTGGAGGCCTTGTTTAAATCTCCAAGATTGCTTTCAGTAATCACTTTGAGTCTGATACTGATTCCTGGAGATTTTTTTCCAGTTCCTTTCACAATACCATAATAAAATAGATCTAATATGCAAAAGAGTATCATGGCCCAATCTTATCCAGAATTGGGCCGGCGCACGGAGGGCTTTATGACAGCAGAACAGAGTTCCGCTGTTGTAAAATGGATTCCAGCTATGTGCGCAGCGTGCTGCTGGTGGCAATTTTGGGTACTACCAAAACTGGCAGTAGCACAGGAGGCCTGCTGCCGGACTGGGAAAGGTGACAGCGGTGGAACGGGGTGGGAAGGGGGAGGAACAAGGGTATTCACAGTGGAGGGCAAGGAAGGAGGCAAATCAGGGGTGGGATTGGTGGCATTCATGTGTGCCAATATCTTAACCCCTTCCTACTCCCTTTCCACCACCAATACACTCCTCAGACATACATCCGAGGTGTTCCATGGTGGCTGCGGTGGAGGCTTTGCCTGGGGTAAGTGAACAAAAGTTCACTATCATGGAACAAAAGTTCACTTACCCCGAGGAGACCTTTCCAACTCCCCCCCCCCCACGGATGCAGTGCACACTTTTTGGCATGGTTGCATCAGCGGGGGGGGGGGATTTAGGTAGGATTGGACTGTTAGGCTACAATCCTCTACATGCTTTCCTGTATGTAAGCCTCATTGAACACCATGAGACTTAATTCTGAGTAGACATACACAGGATTGTGCTCTAACTGATCTTTTGGTCCAGTTGCATTGTGCTGCTGCAATGGAGGAAAGTGCAACAGAGGTAACCTGCAGTCCCAAGGGCGGTGGGTGGCGGCGGCTCCATTATCATGTCCCCAACTGAGTCTGGATTTATAAAGAGGGTGATCCTCCTGAGAGACCAGAGCTGGAGTCAATTCCAATGTCTGAGCAAAGAGCAGGACTTAGGGCCCAATCCTATTCAACTTTCCACCACTGATGCAGCAGCAATGCAGCCCCAAGGTAAAGGGACAAACATTCCCTTACCTTGAGGAGGCCTCTGTGACTGCCCCCCCCCAATGCAGGATGCAGCACAAGCCCCATTGGCATGGCTGCATAAGTGCTGGAAAGTTGGATAGGATTGGGTGGGCCCTTAGTCTTTTATATTTTAATCACACCTTGTACAAAATACAGGGGTCTCCTGTTTTTCAACAGTCCGCTTTTCAACAATCCGCTCCTTCGACATTTTTCAATTATAACCAGAACCTATACATTCGATGTGTGGTCCGCTCTTTCAACCATGTTTCCACGACCTTCCATGCACTTCTGCAACAACGCATTGCTTGTTCAGAAGAGTCTGGCTCAGTTGGGAGAGCTGCTGCCTTCAAAGCCTGAAGACCGGTGAACTTGATAAGTTCGAGACACGCCGCCGGCAAAAAGCTGTAAAAGCCTCCAGGAGGAGAGATAAGAGCTTCCAGCTGCGTCGGTCGAGTGTGGGAGGCGCCAGCCAGCAGAATTGTCAGACTGTAAAAAGGATACCACCTGGAAAGTAGCCGTTCATGAAAGATTGGACATTTATATATATTGTAAAAAAAACCCAAGGGGGGTTGGTTAGGACAGCCTGCCCATGTATACCACCTTGGATTAAAGTTGGAGGAGAAATCGAATGACCAAGAAAGGCAGTATATAAATACTGTATATTATATTATATTATAATTCATTTTACTGTACTTTTGTATAATGTGTCATTTAGCTTTTGCACACATTCGCAAGTGATACATAGTGTATTGTTTATATTTTTTGGTGGCCAAAATGCATTTACAAGCTAAAAAAAGACTGGGTTCCATATTTCAACGATTTCCAGTTTTCACCAGTGCTCTAGTCCCTAACTTGTTGAATAATTGGGGGACACCTGTATTGCCCCCCATGCCAGTGCATATATATATGCATTCACCGGCTACCTTTGAAAGATTCCCAAGACAAGGAAAATGTTGACTCCCCAAAAACGAGACCCGTATGTCACAATCTGGCCGAAAACCCCACCTGCGTAATTGGCTGCGAGCTTTAGAAGAGAATACAATCCAATTTACCTGTCAAAAAAGAAGGGCTGAATAGGTCACTGCAAAATGGAGAGAGGGGAAGGGAGCGCGGCTCCCTTCCAGCCCCCGTTTCATTTCTTTTTACTGCCCCCCCCAGGCCCCTCATGTCTAGCAAAGCAGGGAGGGGAGGAAAAGTTCGAACAATCCACTAAAGGAGCACAGTGTTCTTTGCACAGTTAGGCCACTAATTACTATTAAGCTCTAGTTCCCTTTTGTGTCCTAATGGCGAGCCTTCAGTGAGCTGCTGCCTCTTGGGTCTTTCATGAGGCTGGCCTAACTCTTGAATAGCAGACTTCTCCCCCACTTCTTTTCCCATATTAATTGTTCCCCCTCCCCTCCTGTCCCCCATTTTCCTCAGATGCCTCTTGTTTTCTTTCCTTCTTTCTTTACTTTTCTGGTAGCATTTTTTTTGTCCGTGTTGTGTAAGGCCCTAAATGAATCTTGACTGCCCCCACGGCCGACTGGAGAAGCACAAAGGCAGCCCATTCCCCCAGCTACAGCGCCATTGTGCACCCGAACAATGCACTAATTGGGGGTGACAATCGTGCTGTGGGGGGGGGGCTAGGTTCCTTTCTAATCAGCGAGCCCACTAAATAAAAAAAAAAGAAAGGAAGGAGAAGGAGAGAGAGCCCAGTTTGGGGTGGAGGGAGAACGAGGGAGGAGGTGGCACTTTGCAAGCCGGGAAGTCACTTTATTTGGGTCAGGCAGCTTCCAGAAAATTGGTTATAAGTTAACACAAATAGAGGGAGGGAAATGTAAGAGGGACACACGCATGGGTTATCTCAGGATCTCAGCACATGAAGCGCATGTATGAAGGAACACTGCTCAAATGCTTGTGGGAAAAAGGTGCACAGGAAAACAGAGAGTGGTTGGGCCACAGCACCCTGTTTCCTGAGAAATGTGGCACGTAGTGGCCTTCAGGACCCTCTCCTTTCTGCACAAGGCTGTGACTCTATTGCTAGACCAAGCAGTCAATGGACTCACTTGAGGAAGGAACTGGCAAGCACAAGCACAGCAGGTGTTTCTCACATGAACCTTTGGCACTGATGCTGCACTGTGGTCTCATTTCTTTACAAATAAATGAAGCCGTTTCTCAAAGCGACAGCATAGCCACGTTGCCCTGCAGAAAGCAGCAGAATAAGACGCACTACAATACAGGTGCATTTCATACACCCTTAAAACTAGCTCATGACATGGAAGCAATTCCCATCCAGATCACTAGGGCTCTCACACCCTAAGGCAGCAGAGACCTCTACTACCACCTCTACAAGCAGAAAGTCACGGGCATTCCAGATCTCTGGCATGTGCTGTTGTGATGCACAGATTTCCGTACACAGGGCATGGTCCAGCCAGAGTCAAGCACTTGAAAGGCCCACTGAATTCAATGGGAATGATTTAAGCATGTGCTTGATTCTCCTATTGAAACAAGTGGGAAGTAAATGGGTTTGCCTTTGGTTAGAATAGATGATGTATTCATCATCTTGCATTCACTTCATTTTTGCAGGTGCATGTGCTACAATT